>CM021765.1:156384190-156451553 GCA_011076525.1 Nettapus auritus
AACTTCCCCCTCCTTACTCAATGAACAAATATTCACAATTTATTACATGCAGGAAGTGCCTAGCCCCTTCTCCTGTGGCAGGAGCACATGACAGATCTCCCTGAAAAAGTTGTGTCAAGATGGAGGACCTCCTGCAGCAAGTGGCTGAACTGCAGGAGGCAGTGATAAGGTTGCAAAATATCTGGGAGACTGAGGAGTAGTTAGCTGCTTCCAAGTACAGTCTGCAGTGGACCCAGAGCCAATGGTCAAACAGCCCAAACCTCCAGGTTGCTCCAACCTCGCCTTAAACGCTTTCAGGGATGGGACATCCACAACTTCTCTGGGCAACCTGTTCCAGTGCCTCGCCACCCTCTGAGTGAAGAGTATCTTCATGAGGTATAATCTAAATCTGTCCTCTGTTAGTTTAAAGTCAGTAGTCCTTGTCTTATCACTACAATCCTTGACAAAGTGTTCCTCTCCAGGTTTTCTGCAGGTCCCCTTTAGGTACTGGAACGCTGCTATAAGGTCTCTCCAGAGCCTTCTCTTCTCTAGGCTTAAAATGAACTCTCTCAGACTGACTTCACAGAGAGGTGCTCCAACTCTTTGACCATCCTCATGGCCCTCCTCTGTATTTGCTCTAATAGGTCCATGTCCTTCTTGTGCTGGGGGCCCCAGAGCTGAATGCAGCAATCTAGGTGGGGTCTCATGAGAGCAGATTAGAGGGAGAATCAAGTCCCTTGACCTGCCAGTTTCTTTTGATGCAGTCCAGGATATGGTTGACTTTCTGGGCTACAAGAACACATTGCTGGGTCATACTGAGCTTTTCATCCACCAGCACCCTAAGGTTTTTCTCAGGGCTGCTCTCAATCTGTTCTTTTCCCAGCTTGTATTAGATGGTCTTTAAGATCCTTTCCAGAGCAAACTTTTTTTTTTTTTTTTTTTTTTTTTTTAATATGATACTGTGAAATATGAGTAACAAGGTTGCTTTCAAAGTCAGATCAGATTGCTTAGGGACTTTCCCAGTTAAGTTTTAAAAATCTCCAGAACTGAAGAATCCATAGCATCTTTGGGCAAACTGTTTGAGTATGTTACCAATTTTACCATATTTTTTCCTGTCCTTTGCTTAACCAGATTTTCTTCTGAAGAGAATGACTGTTGTCATTTTTCTGGTCTAGAAAAGACTGGCATATAGAGAGAATTTCTTCTCAGAAATTACAGAATGAATTCATTGGCGTTCTGTAATGAGCTGGCAAAGGCAGATGGGGAAACACTTGACATCACCCTTATGTTGAAAATGTAATTTAATTTGGCTTTGTCTAATAGGGAAATATTCACCATTCCATTTCTAGCAGTAATTAAAATTCCTCTTCTTTCTGTCTTCCATCATTAAATTCAGTGAGTGTCACTTCTTTACCCTCATCTTTCTTTCTCCTTCTCTACCTCCAGCAGAGGGGGCAAGAGAGGAAACTCTACTGTGAGAGCAGTACCCTGTGCTGTGTAGGTACATAAATAACCAAAATAGATTGGATGCAGAGTAAAAAGCATATTTGTAATAGAGTTGCAGATGTGTACTTTCCAGAGTACAGATTGTACTAAGCTGCTCTGTGCAGAAGGGGTTGCTAAATGCCAATACGAGAAGAAGATGGAATTAGAAGGGCTCACACTAAGACATAGCTTTGTTTCTGGAAAAGAACGAACATGTTTTGTGGACAGAAAAAAAAAAAAAAAATCGTTTATAAATGTGAGCAGTCATTTTGTGAACTGCAGACAGAGAAACTTTTCTTGCTTTTGTTTTTCACGGGTCTATAAATTCATGGCCTAATGTCTTCCTTTTCATTAATAACACAAAAAGATTAGGAAAAAAAAAAAACTGTGACACAAAGAAACAAGATGTTTCTCAGCAAAGGCCTTGTACGGGGCTTATGTGAGAAGGTTTTGGTAGCAGGGGGGCTGTAGGGGTAGCCTTTGTGTGAAGAATCCAGAAACAGCCCCATGTTAGGGAAGGGCCAGTTCCAGACAGCTCTAAAAGGTACCTGCCATTGGCCAAATCTGTGTCAATGAGTGACACCGGTTGTACCTCTCAGGGAGTATTTTTAAGAAGGGGAAAAAAAAAAAAAAAAAAAAAAAAAAAAAAAAAGAGAAAGAGACAGCCCTGTACACGCCAAGATCAGTGAAGAAGGAGGGGGGAAAGGTTCTCCAAGCAGCAGAGCAGAAGTTCCCCTACAAGTCTCTGGAGAAGACTATGGTAGAGCAAGGTGTCCCCTTGGAAACCATAGCGCATCATGCTGGAGCAGCTATCCACACTGTAGCATGCAGAGGTCCCCTGTGGTGGAGCAGGTGGGTTACACAGAATCACAGAACGTTTGAGGTAGTAAGAGTGGTCCATCTGGTCCACATCTGGGTACAGATATTGTTCTTATATTGGAGCAGTTCTTGAAGAACTGCTGTCTGTGGGAAGTCCACGTAGGATCAGTTTATGAAGGACTGCATCCCATGAGAGGGACCCCATGCTGTAGCAGAGGAAGATCATGAGGGTTGATTGTAACCCCCCCCATTTTCAATTTCCGTGCACTGTGGAGGACTTGTTAGTGTTAGGTCAGAGGTTGGACTAGGTGATCTTGCTTGGAGGTCTCTTCCAACCTAGATGATTCTGTGATTCTGTGATTTTGTGATTCTGTTTGTGGGGAAGAGGTAGGAGATGGTTGATGAGGGAAAGATGTTTATTGTTTCCTGTTACTTATCACTGCTTTAGTCTGTTATCAGTATAAAATATTCGTTATATATCCTTAGCCCACAAGCCTTTTATTTATTTATTTATTTTTACCATTATATTTTCTCTCCCTGTCATTTTGCTGAAGGGGAGTAAGAGCAGCATGGAAGAGTTTAGCTTCTCATCTACGTGAAATCACCACAGTATAGTCTCAACGTCATAACGCAGTGGCAGATTCACTTGTAGGGTAGTCTTGAAGATCACTTCTTATCTAAGTTCTCTATTACTCTTTCTACTCTGCTAAATAAAAGACAAGCAGGGACAGAGCATTTGCCCTCAGGCTGTTTGGCAGCAATTGTTTCACAGACATGCTGCATAAGGTAGGTTCCTTCCGAAGCAGAATTGTTTCTGCTGGCCTACTTGTATTCATCAAAAGCAAAAGTAGGAGTTAAATTAACAGTGAAACTTTGTGAACAATCAGGAGTCCAATGTCTGAGCTCATTCCTCTTGGCAATGCAAATGTAATCAATGTCACAGGAGATCAAAAATCTTTTAAATGTGTTATGGACTTATGTTCTGACAAGTTCTTATGCCTTACAATTTATTTACATTAGCAAGCAGTACAGGGCAATGGGAGTGATTCTGTGGGGTGAAATGGTGATGGGCTCTTATCTTACCTTATCTTGTCTTGTCTTTTGTCTTGTCTTGTCTTTTGTCTTGTCTTAGTATATACTTCATTGTAGTATCCACACTATAAGTTCCTCTAATCTGCTGCTGCAGACTGAATGTACACTGCAGCATGAAACACGTCTGGTGTTCTTCTAGAGCACATTTTCTATGCTACCCCTCACTCCAAATGAATCCTGCTGATGTCATCAAAGGCTGTGCCATAATGAGAACCCATGCCAAATAAACAGACAATTAGATGATTCACTCCAAGTATGCATTCCTGATCCAACGTGACACATTAGTGGCAGCATATTCCTGTCAAATTTAAATTATTTATATTTGAATGTCACGCTGTTAATAGATCTTCAGTGAATAAATTTGGCTAGCCTATGTCAACACTTTTTTCTGTCTAAATTGAAGGCCTTTTGTTTTCATGTTCATTATCATTCATCTAGTTGCAAACTAGAACCTGATCTATTTTTCTTATTCACTTTGTGTTCTTAAGGGAAATAGGCATGTCTATAGTATTATTTCCCTACTCTCCATGAGTAGTACAGAGGCAAGCATAAATTTTGTGGAAATGTGTGATGCTGTTTGATAAGATAAAAAGAAAAACTCTATTTTCTGGTTTAAAGATAGTTTATCTCTTTTGACAGCATATTTGATGCTTTCAAAACACAACGTTTTTCTTCCTAAATAGCATGTGCAGGTAAAATATGATGAATATACTAAACTTCAAAAAGTTGTTGTTTTTTGTTTGTTTGGTTTTTTTTGAGTGTTAAGTTTGAGATACGAATTCATGTGGCAACTTTAAAATTTGAACTGCAAAAATTGTTTACACAATATTCTTACTTCTCAAATATAGAACATCAAAGAACTATCAAATTATTGTATTATTTGTTCACAGAGCTAAATACGATTTTCTGTTTCACAGATTGAGGAACCAAATATCCTAATGCAATACTACTATCCTATGATTTAATTCATTATATTTATTTAATTGGATTTGTTAATATTACAGGGATAATTTCTCAGCTATGTCAAACTGCTTTAATAGACACTATGGGGTAATTAAAAAATGGCCCACAGTTCAAAGTTTATTTTAAGGCTGGAGATTCTTATCTATAATATATTCAGCTGGGCATAAAACGTGAATGAAAAGACTCTGGCTGAAAGGTACTATGGAATAAAATAAAAACTGAAGCAGCTTAGTCTCTTACATCAGAGAGAGTGTCTTATCTTTAGTTTATTACTAATAAGAGCAGGTTTATGTTGTTTGAAAATATAATTCTAAATAAGCCCTTGCACTAATATGTAAGACCTATTCCAAAACTTTCAGGCATTCATATAAAAATTGAAAAGCTGGACTGGTGACCGGCCATTTGCTGAGGCGATCGGCTCCGGGGCAGACACGTTCTGCAGCGGAGCGGGGGATCGGGCCAGGCAGGGCTAATTTTCCGGCATCGAGCCTACTTGAGGGAGCCGCCACGACCCGGCAGCCCTCGTGAGGGACGCTGACGAGGCGTAGGCGGAGCCAGCAGCGCCCCCCCCAGCCGTTCAAAAGCTGCCCCTAGGGAGCGCGAGCGACCAGGAGCGCGGCGACCAGGGAGGGCAAACAGGGCGTGGCGCGGCAGAAGGGAGTGGCGCGGCAGTTAGCGCGGCAGTTGGCGCAGGCAGGGCGAGCAGGAAGGGCAGGGCGCTCTCCCCCGCCCATACGTAACACTTCCTGTAACGACAGCCGTTAGCTAGGCGATAATGGTCTCCACTAGGCACGGTGCGCTCTCCAGGAAGTCGGTACACACCCAGACCGATTACCCGTTAAAAAATGCAGCAGTTCAGGTCACCGGATGCAGGGAGTGTCTGAGCCTGTTGCTGCCATCGGCGGGAGGCAGAGAAACTGGGTGCGTGAGGTGCGAGCAGGTGGATGACCTGGTCCGCATGGTGGCGGAGCTCAAGGAGGAGGTAGAGAGGTTGAGGGATATCAGGGAGTCTGAGCGGGAGATAGACTGGTGGAGCAACTCCCTGCAGGGCCTCAAGGAGAAGTACCGGGGTGAGACATCCCAAACGGGGGTGGACCCCCAGCCCTGTCGCCGTCAGGCAGAGGGAGGGGATCTGGGAGTTGAGGAGGAATGGAAACAGGTCCCTCGACATCGCAGGCGATGCCCTCTCCTTCCGGCTCCACCTTCCCAGGTGCCCTTACATAACAGGTTTGAGGCCCTGGAGCTTGAGAGACCGGTGGGTGAGGAAGAGGTAGCAAGAGTACCCAGGAGGATGCCTAGGGCGAGGAGGTCGACTCCACGCCTCAGGACTGCCTCCACCAAGAAAGACAGAAGGGTTATTGTTGTGGGAGACTCTCTCCTCAGGGGAACAGAGTGCCCTGTTTGTCGGCCTGACCCTACCCGTAGGGAAGTCTGCTGCCTCCCTGGGGCCAGGGTCAGGGATGTTGCCAAGAAGCTTCCCAACCTGGTTCGCCCCTCTGACTATTATCCTCTTTTGATAGTCCAGGCAGGTAGTGATGACATTGAAGATAGAAGCCTGAGGGCTATCAAACGAGACTTTAGGGGACTGGGACGGTTAGTGGATGGAGCAGGAGTGCAGGTGGTGCTTTCGTCCATCCCTACGGTGGCAGGGAGGGGTACAAAGTGGACACGGAAAGCCCACCTGTTAAACACGTGGCTCAGGGGCTGGTGCCAACACAGAAATCTTGGGTTTTTCGACCATGGGGCAATTTACTCGACACCCGGCCTGATGGCCGCAGACGGGTCCCTATCTTTTAGGGGAAAACGGATCCTGGGCCAGGAGCTGGCAGGGCTCATTGAGAGGGCTTTAAACTAGGTAAGAAGGGGGACGGGGCTGAAGCAAGGATTGTTGGAGCTGTGCCAGGGGGAACAATAGCAAGGCCGGGGGATAAGGCAATGGCCCAGCTGAAGTGCATCTACACCAATGCACGCAGCATGGGTAACAAACAGGAGGAGCTGGAAGCCATCGTGCAGCAGGCAGGCTACGACTTGGTTGCCATCACGGAGACGTGGTGGGACCACTCTCATGACTGGAGTGCTGCAATGACTGGCTATAAACTCTTCAGAAGGGACAGGCAGCACAGAAGGGGTGGTGGAGTGGCTCTCTATATTAGGGAGTCTTTCGATGTTGTAGAACTAGAGGCTGGGAATGACAAGGTCGAGTCCCTTTGGGTTAGGATCGGTGGGGCCAACAAGGCTAGCATCCTGGTCGGTGTCTGTTACAGACCGCCGAACCAGGATGAGGAGACGGATGAGGAGTTCTACAGGCAGCTGACAGAAGTTGCGAAACCTTCAGCACTTGTTCTTGTGGGGGACTTCAACTTCCCTGACATATCCTGGAAGCACAACACAGAGAAAGCAGTCTAGGAGGTTTCTGGAGAGCATGGAAGATAGCTTCCTGATGCAGCTGGTTAGTGAGCCTACCAGGGGTGGCGCCCAGCTAGACCTTCTCTTCACAAACAGAGAAGGTCTGGTGGAGGATGTGATTGTCGGGAGCTGTCTTGGGCAGAGTGACCACGAAAAGGTGGAGTTCTCTATTCTTGGCGAGGCCAGGAAGGGGACCAGTAAAACCGCTGTATTGGACTTCCGGAGGGCTGACTTTGTGCTGCTGAGGACACTGGTTGGTAGAGTCCCTTGGGAGGCGGTTCTGAAGGGCAGAGGAGTCCAGGAAGGCTGGGCGCTCTTCAAGAGGGAAATCTTAATGGCGCAGGAACGGTCTGTCCCCACATGCCCAAAGACGAGCTGGCGGGGAAGAAGACCAGCCTGGCTGAACAGAGAATTGTGGCTTGAGCTTAGGAGAAAAAGGAAGGTTTATAATCTTTGGAAAAGTGGGCAGGCCACTAAGGAGGACTATAAGGATATTGCGAATCTGTGCAGGGACAAAATTAGAAAAGCCAAAGCTCATCTGGAGCTCAATCTGGCTACTGCCGTTAAAGATAACAGAAAATGTTTTTATAAATACATCAACACAAAAAGGAGGACTAAGGAGAATCTCCATCCTTTACTGGATGCGGGGGGAAACTTAGTTACAAGAGATGAGGAAAAGGTGGAGGTGCTTAATGCCTTCTTCGCCTCAGTCTTTAGCGGCAATACCGGTTGTTCTCTGGATACCCAGTTCCCTGAACTGGTGGAAGGGGATGGGGAGCAGGATGTGGCCCTCACTATACATGAAGAAATGGTTGGTGACCTGGTACGGCACTTGGAAGTGTACAAGTCGATGGGGCCGGACGGGATCCACCCGAGGGTACTGAGAGAACTGGCAGAGGAGCTGGCGAAGCCGCTTACCATCATTTATCAACAGTCCTGGCTATCGGGGGAGATCCCAGTTGACTGGCGGCTAGCAAACGTTACGCCCATCTACAAGAAGGGCTGGAGGACTGACCCGGGAAACTACAGGCCTGTCAGTTTGACCTCAGTGCCAGGGAAGCTCATGGAGCAGCTTATCTTGAGAGTCATCACGCAGCACTTGCAGGGCAAGCAGGCGATCAGGCCCAGTCATCATGGGTTTATGAAGGGCAGGTCCTGCTTGATGAACCTGATCTCCTTCTATGACAAAGTGACGCGCTGGGTGGATGAGGGAAAGGCTGTGGATGTGGTCTACCTTGACTTCAGCAAGGCTTTTGACACCGTTTCCCACAGCATTCTCCTCAGGAAACTGGCTGCTCTTGGCTTGGACTGGCACACGCTTCGTTGGGTTAGAAACTGGCTGGATGACCGGGCCCAAAGAGTCGTGGTAAATGGAGTCAAATCCAGTTGGAGGCCGGTCGCTAGTGGCATTCCCCAGGGCTCGGTGCTGGGGCCGGTCCTCTTTAATATCTTCATTGATGACCTGGACGAGGGCATTGAGTGCACCCTCAGTAAGTTTGCAGATGACACCAAGTTAGGTGCGTGTGTTGATCTGCTCGAGGGTAGGAAGGCTCTGCAGGAGGATCTGGATAGGCTTCACCGATGGGCTGAGGTCAACTGCATGAAGTTCAACAAGGCCAAGTGCCGGGTCCTCCACCTGGGGCGCAATAACCCCAAGCAGAGCTACAGGCTGGGAGATGAGTGCTTGGAGAGCTGCCTGTCAGAGAAGGACCTGGGAGTGATGGTTGATAGTCAGCTGAATATGAGCCAGCAGTGTGCTCAGGTGGCCATGAAGGCCAACAGCATCCTGGCCTGTATAAGAAAGTGTGACCAGCAGGGCTAGGCAGGTGATCGTCCCCCTGTACTCGGCTCTGGTGAGGCCGCACCTCGAGTACTGTGTTCAGTTTTGGGCCCCTCGCTACAAGAAGGACATGGAGGTGCTTGAGCGAGTCCAGAGAAGGGCGACGAAGCTGGTGAGGGGCCTGGAGAACAAGTCCTACGAGGAGCGGCTGAGGGAGCTGGGATTGTTCAGCCTGGAGAAAAGGAGGCTCAGGGGTGACCTTATCGCTCTCTACAGGTACCTCAAAGGAGGCTGTAGCGAGGTGGGGGTTGGTCTGTTCTCCCACGTGCCTGGTGACAGGACGAGGGGGAATGGGCTTAAGTTGCGCCAGGGGAGTTTTAGGTTGGATCTTAGGAAGAACTTCTTTACCAAAAGGGTTGTTAGACATTGGAACGGGCTGCCCAGGGAAGTGGTGGAGTCACCATCCCTGGAGGTCTTTAAAAGACGTTTAGATGTAGAGCTTAGGGATATGGTTTAGTGGGGACTGTTAGTGTTAGGTCAGAGGTTGGACTCGATGATCTAGAGGTCTCTTCCAACCTAGAAATTCTGTGATTCTGTGATTCTGTGACGAGTAAATATGAAGGAAAGCTAAATGATGACCTCACTACAGCATGAACAGACAGAAATGTAAGGAGTAGACCACATAAATGCTAGTCTAGTAATGCTGAGTTATGTAACAGTCTTGAAAAAGATCACTACGTTGGTTAGAACAAGGTGCCTTGTCCATGCTCCTCTTGGTACCATCCTTTTCAGCTCTCCATATTCTTGTTCCTTCTCTGGTCAACCTGTGGCTGTCTGGCCTACACTACTTCTTAAAAATGACCCTTTAAATCTAACTAGGTGGATAAATGTCGTCTAAGAAGAGACTAAAAATAGTCAATAAGCATTCACACTTCAATCAATTGTATTGGCTATTCTTGAGTTCTGTAAGACAGACCTTCAGTTAGCAAGGCTGTAGTTAAAAGTTATTTTATTGTAGTTTAATCTGCAAGAACTGGTTAAAATAGTTTGTAGGGACATAGTAATAACTGTGTGCATTTGTACTAGTTTTGTCTGGGATCGAGTAAATTTTCTTCACAATAGCTAATATGGGGCAGTGTTTTGGATTTGTGAAGAAAACAGAGCTGATCACACATGGATGTTTTAGCTATTGATGAGCAGTGCTTACACAGCATCAAGGTCTTTTCTGCTTCTCATGTTGCTCTGACAGGGAGCAGACTGGGATACACAGGAAAATGGGAGGGAACACAACCAGGACAGCTGACCCCAAATGACAAAAATTCAGTGACATATGATGTCATACTCAGCAACAAAATGTGGCCAGAAAGAAGGAAGAGGACGGGGATGTTTGGAGTGCTGGCATTTGTCTTCCCAAGAAACGTTACATGTGATGAAAAACTGCTTTCCTAGAAATGGCTGAACATCTGCCTGCCAATGGGAAGTATTTAATTAATTCCTTGGTTTTCTTTTGTTGTGGTTTAACCCAGCCGGCAGCTAAACACCACACAACCATTCGCTCACCCTCCCCCCTACCTCTCTGGGATGGGGCAGAGAAACAGGAAAGTGAAGCTTGTGAGTTGAGATGAAGACAGTTTATTAAGACAGGAAAATAATAATAATAATAACGATAATAGTACTACTAATAATAACGTGTATGAAACAATTGATGCACAATGCAATTGCTCACCACCCGCTAACCGGTGCCCAGCCTATCCCCAAACAGCCTGCGCTCACTCCAGCTAGCCACCCCTATCTATTGTTTAGCATGATGTCAGATGGTACCTTTGGCCAGTTTGGGTCAGCTGTCCTGGGTCTGTCCCCTCCCAGCTCTTGCTGCACCCTTAGCCTGCTTGCTGGCAGGACAGAGTGAGAAGCTGAAAAGTCCTTGGCTTAGTGTAAGCACTGCTCTGCAACAATTAAAACATCAGCATGTTATCAGCACTCTTTTCATCCTAATCCAAAACATAGCACCCTACCAGCTACTAGGAGGAAAATTAACTCTGTCCTGACTAAAACCAGGACATCTTTACATGTGCATGAAAAGTTATTGAAATTTATATCAACACATGAGTTCTTACACTTTTACCTTTCTGATTGTCTCCCCCATCCTGCTATGGGGGAAGTGGGGAGCATCTGTGTGGTGCTTATCTGTCTTCCAGAGTTAAATCACAACAACAATACAGTAAATAATCATCTTTTCCCTAACGAGCTTATGATGCAAAGTGTTGTATATGTATGAAAGCTAACGTTTTCTATAGACAACCTATACTGGTTGTCTTCCCTATCTAACTGAGAGGGGAGTAAGCAAGTGTGGGGTTTATCTGCCTACTGGGGTTAACCACCACTGACACTCTAATTAAGTTAAGACATCAGGTCTTATGGAATATCCCTTTGGTTGGTTTAGGTCAGCTGCCCTGGTGATGTCCCCTCCCCATCACTTGTCCACCCCCAGCCTACTGGCTCTTGGGGGCTTGAAGAATGCCCTGATGCTGTGCCAGCACTATGCAGCAATAGAAACAACACTGGAGTGGTACCAGTGCTGTTCCAACTATGAGTGCAGAGCACAGCACTGTGTGGGCTGATGCAGGGAAAGGTGACTCGATCCCAGACAGACCCAACACAAGGGAACAGCTTGAACCTGTGATATGGGAGGCTCAGACTGGATATCAAGAACATGTTCTTCACCAAGAGGGTGGTCAGGCACTGGAACAGGCTCCCCAGGGAAGCGGTCATAGCACCAAGTCTGCTGGAGTTCAATAAGCATTTAGACAATGTTCTGTTTTTTGGGTGGTCCTTTTAGGGATCTAGGAGTTGGACTCAATAATCCTCATGGGTCCCTTCCAACTCAGGATATTTTATGATTCTATGATAATGAAATTGAGGCATTTTGATCATCCACGCCTCAGACATAAATTAGATAAAGATTAATTTTTGTGTAGTTTAAGGGTCACAGCACTCAGATGTGGATGTTGTATAGTCAGGATTAGGTCTTGTTTTTCCTTTAGGTGATTAGGACTTGCATCTTCAGCATCTTAGAGCAATGATTTGATCCATCTGCATTCTAACCCTTCCATCAAATCTTTGTTAATTACTACTTTTACCTGAGGGAGAATACATACAGTATAGTTTAGGAAATGTATTAGTCTGCTTGATGGAAAAGATTGGGATTTACGTATTTACTTTCTTGAATATGTAATTAAACTTATTTAACTAGACCCTTATATACACTCTGAGGGCATATTTATGCTACTAAGTAAGAGAGGCATAGGGCATGAGAGTAAACAACGTGATTGCTAACACTGCTCATCTGTTAGTTTGCTTTCTGACTCTCTTTGGTCCAATAAACACACCTGATAGAAACTGTGCTTTAAAAATATAATTACATTTTCAGTGATTTTGCAGAATTTATCCTAGAAATTTCATTATTTCACTATGCAGTATGGGGTAGGAAGCAAGTAAATCTTAAAACAGTGTCCCTGCCTCAGCATAGCTCTTTGGTAGCTTGAATGTGTGAACTCACATTTAGAATCATAGAATCATAGAATTATAAAGGTTGGAAAAGACCTCCAAGATCATCTGGTCCAACCATCACCCTACTACCAATGTCACCCACTAAACCATGTCCCCAAGCACCAACCTTTCCTTAAACACCCCAAGGGATGGTGACTCCACCACCTCTCTGGGAAACCCATTCCAATGCCTAACCTCCCTTTCTGAGGAGAAATGTCTCAATTTCCAACCTAAACCTCCCCTGGCACAACTTGAGGACATTCTCTCTAGGACTATCATTCGTTATCTGAGAGAAAAGGCCCACCCCCAGCTGAAAGGCAGCTGTGGAGAAGAATAAAGTCTGCGTTGAGCCTCCTCTTCGCCAAACTAAACAACCCCAGTTTCCTCAGCTGCTCTTCACAGGACTTGTGTTCCAGGCCCTTCACCAGTTTCGTAGCCCTTCTCTGGACATTCTCCAGGGCCTTGATATCCTTCTTGTAGTGAGGGACCAAAAACTGAACACAGTACTCAAGGTGCAACCTTACCAGAGCTGAGTACAGGGGGACAATTACCTCCCTGGTCCTGCTGCCTACACTATTCCTGATACAGTCCAGGATGCTGTTGGCCTTCTTTGCCACCTCGGCACACTGCGGGCTCATGTTCAGATGAGCATTGACCAACACCCCCAGATCCTTATCCTCTGCAAGAATATTTGCTGTTTTGGCATTTGTTTTCACTTAATTGAATATTCCCATTACACAGCAAAGCTTCTGAACTGTATTATGGGAACACTTTGTATTAAAAAAGTCGTGATCAAATGCAGCAATTATAAGTCTACTGCAATATATAAGATTGAAGCTTAAGTCCTTTCTATAACCCCTTTTTTTTCCATTTCCATTAGCTCCCAATCACAAGGTTACTCAAGAATGACATTTTTCATGATTGCTTCAGGTAGATTTTTCAGTTTAATGGTTATGGTGGTACCATTCTCATTTGTCAACCTAAATAATATTATACAAGTGAAGATTTCATTGAATTTTAATGTCTTTTAAACTAGTATTTTGACCAAGACTGAGCTCCAAAGATCATTTCCACATGAGTGTATAATATTTTTTATGAAGAAAAAATTACAAAGCAGACAACTGTTCACAGTAGTCTCAGTTCTAAGATTGAATTCTTAAATTCTAGACCAAATCATATTGTAAATTTAAGTTTTCAACCAATAAAACAAAGAAATCCATTCAAAAATGAGACCTTTTTATAACAGCATGTCCTTCCAGCTCTGGGACATGGTGATGCTGTGGGGTCAAGGTGAAAAAGAAAGTAAGTGTTTACAATCAGGGTGAAGTTTGCCTTTTTTTTTTTTTTTTTTTTTTTTTTTTTTTTTTTGTATGAAGATTTTTTGGGGGGGTGAATTATACAAAATAAAACAATTTTATTTATTTTGTGAAATCCTCACATGGTTTCTGTTTGTTTTACGCAGATATAATGTTCCTTTGCATAAAATCCATTGACATTTGGAAGCATTCTCTATTTTAACACCAAGTGTGACATTGTGCATTGGTATCAAACATAAATAAATAAATAAACTAAATTTCTCAGAAAGGTCAGATTTGGGAAAAAGGACTTAATGGGCTGCTGTATTTTAAGAACATTCTGATGTTGTGTTCACATATATTGACACGTCATTATATGTCAACGTGGCAAAGATAATTTGATGTTATTTGTATTTTGACAATATTTCTTCAATTAATAAACTTGTATCGCATAATGATGTTATGACAGTCCGGCATGACAATGTTTAAAATTTAAAGCTGTAATTTGTGAAATCTAAAATAGCACTCTGTGTGGGAGAAGCATGGGTGGTTATTTACAAGATGCTGCTAGGGCTGACCATAATCTCATCAGGGACACATCAGAAAACTCAGATCCTCAAGCAGAGAAAACCACAACTACCTTGTTAGTGCTTACAATCTTAAATTACACGATTGTTGACAGCTCATAGTGTGAATAAATGCTATAATGTTCCATTACAGATTTTAACTTTTTTTTTTCTTAAGCCTTCAGTTTATCTATGCTGCTCAGGATGATGCAGAGATCAAGCTGTGAAATATTTGGAGTATAGTCTGTTGGGGTTCATTTAGGTTTTTAGAAGCTGTGTATTTGTATTTATTAATTTATTTTGCCATATTTTCTGTCTTATTACTTATGTTACTGTTCATGTACAAATGCTGTTCATGTATGTATAGCACAGCAGAAGATGCAGTTTTACAGAGAAAACACGTTCACTACTTGATGGGGATGGTCACCTCACAAACAAGGACATAGGCAAAACAGAGAAGTTTAATGCTTTCTTTGCCTCTGTCTTCAACATCAATCATGGGCTTTGGTTTCCCAGGTGTCCTGAACCAGAGGACTGTGACAGTGGGAATGAGAAACTCCCAGACAACCCTGAACATGTGCGGGATTTGCTGGTCCACGTGGATCTGGGCAGATTGGAGAGCTGGGCAATCACCAACCGTATGAAGTTTAACAAGAGCAAGTGCCAGGTCCTGCACCTGGGAAGGGGCAACCCTGGCCGTACATATAGATTGGGGGATGAGACGCTGGAGAGAAGCCCCTCAGAGAAGGATCTGGGGGTTGTGGTTGATAGCAAGCTATCGATTATGAACTAGCAGTGTGCCCTGGCAGCCAGGAGAGCCAACCATATCCTGGAGTGCATCAAGCACAGCTTTGCTAGTTGGTTGAGGAAAGTGATTGTTCAGCTCTACACTGTGCAGGTGTGGCCTCACCTCGAGTACTGTGTGCAGTTCTGGGCACCACAGTACAAAAAGGACATAAAACTGTTGCAGTGTCCAGAGATGGGCTATAAAGATGGTGAAGGGCCTAGAGGGGAAGATATACCCCCAAGGAGCAGCTGAGATCACTTGGTCTGTTCAGATTGGAAAAGAGGAGGCTGAGGGGAGATCTCTTCATGGTCTACAGCTTTCTAAAGAGGAGGAGTGGAGGGGCAGGCATTGATCTCTCTTCTGTGATTCACTGAACAGACTCAGCATATGGAGATTAATGTAACTTTTTGCCTATTGCTATCAGTCTAAAGCAGTAAGAACTAAAAGCAAACCACAAACACCTCCCCTCCCTAAGTGCCCTCTCCTACCTCCATGCAAATGGCACAGAGGAATAGGAAATGGGGGTGACAGTCAGTTCATAATGTTTCACCTTGGTTCCTGAGGTGGGGGTTGGTCTATTCTCCCATGTGCCTGGTACCAGGTTGCACCAGGGGAGGTTTAGGTTGGATATTAGGGAGAAGTTCTCTTTCATTTCCATACTTTTGCCCTGCTCCAGCATGGGGGCCCTCCCATGGAATGCAGTCCTTCATAAACTGATCCTGTGGGGACTTTTTGCAGACAGCAGTTCTTCAAGAACTGCTCCAATACGGGTCTGTACCATGCGATGCAGTCCTTCAGGAACGGACTGTTCCACCATGGATCCCCCACAGGTAGCATCTCCCTCTAGACCTCCTGATCCACTGTGAGTTTCTCTCCATGGACTGCAGTTCTGGCCCAAAGTCTGCTTCAGCATGGGCTCTCCACGGGCTGCAGCCTCCTTCAGGTCATACCCACCTCCTCCAGTGTGGACTCTTCCATGGCCTTCAGCATGGATATCTGCTCCACAGTGGTACCTCATGGGCTGCAGGGGGAAACCATGGGCCTCTCCACAGGTTGCCGGGGAACTTGCGTTCTGGTGTCTGGAGCTACTCCTGCCCTCCTTCTTCACTGTCCTTGGTGTCTACAGGGTTGTTTCTCTCACATTTTCTCACCCTATCCCAGCTGCTGTTGTGCAGTACTATTTTCCTTTTCTTAAATATACTTTCAGAGAGGTGCAACCAGCAGTACTCATTAACTCATCTTTGGCCAAGAGTAGGTCCCCTTTGGAGCCAGCTGGAACTGTCTCTTTTCTAATATGGGGCTGTTTCTGGACCCTTCTCACAGAAGCCACCCCTGCAGCCCCTCTCTACCAAAACTTTGTCACACAAGGCTAACACAAAACATTCACTGTTTAACCACAGTTATGGTTTAACTCAGCAGGCATCTTAGTACCGCACAGCCCTTTACTCACTCCTACCAAGCGTGATGGTGGAAAGAATTGGAAAAAGGTAAAATTAAACTAACTACAGTTTAATAGGACAAAAAAGAAAGGGAACATAATAACAGTAACAATAATATATATATATATAATATATACACGCAAACTAAATGATACACAATTCAATTGCTCACCACCTGCTGACCAATGCCCAGCCAGTCCCTGAGCAGAGGCCACCCCATTAGCCAACTCCCCCCAGTTTTATTGTACTGTGTGATGCCATATGTTATGGACTAGCCTTTTGGACAGTCTGCATCAACAGTCCTGGTTGTGTCCTCTCCCAGCTTCTTGTGCACCCCCAGCCTCCTTGCTGGCAAGACAGGATTAGAAGCTGAAAACTCCTTGACTTGGTGTAAGCAGTGTTCAACAACATCTAAAACATCAGTGTGGTGTCAATATTATTTTTCTCCTAAATCTAAAAAACAGCATCATACCAACCACTATGAAGAAAATTAACTCTTATCTCAACTGAAACCCAGACAATTGCCAAGACTTAATTACAGAAATTCAGTGCTCAGAATGTTTCCAAAACACGTATTTTTAAGGTATCCACAAACTGAGGCAGCATAAATTACTTTATAAAGGCTTGATGATTTTTGTTATAAAAAGCCCTTTAAAGAGTTAATCCCTTCCTGGTTTACATTTCCTTTCATTTATACTACAAAAAATTATATATATTTTTTCCCTTTCATAACTCTTCTAATTCTTTGGACAAAACAAAAACAAAAACTCAGACTAAAACTTTGGACTGAAATGTTTTCAAGAGTAAGCTTGTAAAGTAAGCAAGCTATATTAAACATACAGCTTGTACTTTTTTTTCCATAGAGTTGCTAAACTGTATGTCTTCATAGTCCATTAGGGTTAATTTTATGTTGATATATGTGACTGACAAGTTAATCACTGAGTTTAGAGACAACAAATTAATTAAACATCATGGCAAAATGCTGTGCAGAAAAAAAAAAAAAAAAAAAAAAAAGATATTTTTAATGTTACCTAACATTTATGAAAACATAAGGCGACAACTAGACTGACTTTTCAAAGAAGAAATGCAGTTAATTCATTTCTAAATTAAGTTTTAATTCTGAAATGGAATAAAAACTAATTTGAAATATTTTATTTTTCATGTCAGATTCTTTGTGGTTATTCTTTTTTTTTTTTTTTTTTTTTTTTTTTTGGTCTTCACTAGTCTCAATAAATAAATTATATGTGCATTGATTCCATTATTCCATACTGAAATGGACCATAATTATAAGTCTTGCCCTGGAAAGTGAACTCATGGGACATCTATCATCAATGTAAGATCTGAGTTTACTATCTAAATGTCAGGGAAATCAGTCTGAATAACTGGTACACTAAATTTACTAATGGTAAGGGTTGTTTACATCAGCTGCAATGCAGCCTTCATTTATGCCAGTATCTGAATCATTGTTTGCAAGTCATCTCCATAATAGATGACAATCCTCACCTGATACACTCTCTCAAATCGTCCTATTTTTTTTAGACAAGAACAGCTAGATACTACTTCTGTGTTCTAATTTCATGAACTACTACTGCTCAAAACAGTTTTAGAAACATTACATGGACCAAGCGTTAATTAATTAAGAATATAGTTGATTTATACATGTATTTTTGTATATATTTTGTATTGTATGCTGCCAGCAAAGACTGACTCCTTATATTCAAAATAATTATCTAACATTGAATGCATACAGGAATAACATAAAATGTTCTATTAGCTCAACTCAGTAGCTCTTAAGCAGCTGGGCTAAGAGAGAATGATTACATGAAATACTGAAATTTGAGAATGGGTTTTATCCAACCTGACAGTATGAAGTCATTTATTAATAAATAAATAAATAAATAAAATATTATTTATTATTTATTTTATTTACTATTAACAATATTATTAATAGTTTTTTTATTTATTAACAATAGTTTATACTTTGAAGTGAAACTTCACACAGCAGAGAAAATATAGCTAATCTAGGGTCCTCTGCAAGACCTATTGAAAACAATATTGCAATCCATATTGCTATTTCCAATGGTGGTTTAACCTCCTTGTGGTGAGCTCCAGCTACAGTATCCACATGCCAGGAAGCCATGTCCTCAGCATCCTCTGTGGCTTCCAGCCACAGGAACTGACACAGCAACCCAAACAGCTCCCAAGGGAACATGAGACCCTCCAACAGTTAGCAGGGATGACAGACAGGGCTTTAAACTAGATTTGGAGGGGCGAAGGGATAAAATCAGGCCCAACAGTGATAAGCTACTGGACAGCACACCAAAATCTGAGGGACTGCATGCCAATGAGATCATTCAGACTTCTCCACTAAGTGCTCCATACACATCTGAAATATTTCTACACCAATGTACACAACATGAAAACAAGCAAGAGAAGCTAGAAGCCTTGGCTCAGTCCCAGAACTACAACATCATTAGCATAAACCTGGTGGCAAGAGTCCTATGACAGTTTGTTACAATAGATGGTTATAGGCTCTTTGAATGGGACAGGCAGAGCAGGCTGCCCCACTCTACTCTGTGCTGCTGTGGCCTCACCTTGAGTAATATGTGCAGTTTTGGGTGCTACAATATAAGAAAGACATAAAATTATTATAGTGTCCAAAATCCCCCCAGTATGGGTTGCCCAGTGAGGTGGTGGAGTTCACTGTCCTTGGAAGTGTTTAAGGAAAGGTTGGACATTTTTTAGGGACATGGTTTAGTGGTTAATTGGGAGTCGGGGGACAGTTGGACCAGATGATCTTGGAGGTCTTTTCCAACCTTAGTGATTCTACGATCCTATGAAAATAAATAAATAAATAAATAAATAAGTATGAAAATGGTGAAGGGTCTAGAGGGCAAGATATATGGGCACTAGCTGAAGTCACTTGGATTGTTCAGCCTAGAGAAGAGGAGACTAATGGAAGACCTCAGGGCAGCCTACAGCTTTCTCGTGAGGGAGAATGAAGGGGCAGTTGCTGATCTCTATTCTCTGGTGACCAGTGATAGGTCTTGAGGGAACAACATGAAGCTGCAGCAGGGAAGGTTCAGGCTGGGTGTTAAGAAAATGTTCTTCACTAAGAGGGTGGTCAGGCACGAGGAAGGTGATCCTGCAGCCAAGTCTGCGGGAGTTCAAGAACAGTTTGTGCAAAGTTCTGAGACATATGGTCTGATTTTGGGGTGGTCCTGTGTGGAGACAGGAGTTGGACTCAATGATCCTTGTGGGACCCTTCCAATTCAGGATATTCTGTGATTCTATGATTCCAGGATGACTGATCGCTAGGGAAATTAGGCTGTGGTAAAGGCTCCCAAGTCCCTAAATATTTTAGGGGCAAGAAGTTTTGTTCAAAATATAAGAAGGATTGCTGACACATCCTCTAATATGCTTTCATGAAGTTCTCAGTTCACTCAAGTTACACTGCTGATAAAAGAGAAGCAATCCTGTGACATAATTAAGAAAGGGTAGTGGGACCGTATAACCATACAGTAGTTAATCTAACACTGGTCCTGGAGAATGTGACAGAAAAATTGATTTAGAATCTTTTGACAAAGAATTAAAGGAGAGTTTAACATGCTTAAGGCCAGTTAAAACTGTGTAATAGAGAAGTGAGTATCAGGAATTTTGATTCCCTCTTTCATGTGATTAACAATTTAAATTTAGTTGATGAATGTAAGGCTTATGTAGGGTATTTTAATTCTTACGGCAAAACATCTGACTAAAAACACCTGTCCCTATACAAAATTTTCATAGCACAATATGAACAAACTATGCTTAACATGCACAACTAACACCTCAGAAAACTGTGGTGAGGTTTTGAACAGAGGAGGTATTTTTGGCAGCATTGAATAGAAGTCACTAATAAATTTCCTCTACGAGTAATCTAGACATAAATTTTAAGCTACTACTGGTAGACTATATAGATGATACAAAGATAGGTGAAGTGTTCCCTAAGGGGGGGGGGGGGGGGGGAAAAAAATATCAGTAATCATAGAGTGATCTGATTAGTTCATTTCCTGTGATCTTTTAAACAGTGTGCTTGGTGACATAGTGAAATGCTGTTACAGAACTTAGAATAAAGAAAGCAGGAAACAATTGTGGAAAAAGGGACATATCTTTGAGAAACATTCAGTGCTTATAGAAATTATTTAACTTGTTATGAGCTCCCCTTGTGATTTAGGGTTAGAGTTAATAAAATACTTGAACATGCAACTGAGCAGTATGAATAGACACAGTTTGTGATTTAGGTGGAAAACTTCCACATTCTACCACATTCTACTAGGATTTTTGATCGAAAGGAGAGGCTGCATCAAAAACTATTGACAGAAGGCTGATGCTAGATATACTTGAAGCTGAAATGTGGCAGAAAAAAAAATGGGGAACTAAATAACATCTGAAATAGTTATTGCATTGGTTTAAACTTTATTTTATGAGATAATGGAATCTCCCCCTCTTTGGTATTTATGCAAGGTGTAGGAATAACAATATGTAATATAATGTAATGTAATATAATCTCGTATATCAGATTTCAGATGAAACGATGGTCTGTAAATTTCTACCTTCTTTAGTCTAAATGCAATAAATTAAATGGTGTCCCAAAATATGTGTATTGCTTAAAAATAAATAAATAAATAAAATATTTAAACAAACAAAACAAACAACAACAAACAGAGCACACATGTCTATATATTAAGTAGCCGAAGGGGGAGGTGGGTGGGGGGAGGGGGAGTGAGAAAAGAGAAATATGTATATATAAAAAAAAAGACAATTGCAGCTTAAGGATGTATATCAGAACTTTGAGTTTTGGACGGAACAGAACAATTTCTGCACACCTCAGAGCCACAATTCCAACATTATGTTCAAAGCTCAGTACCATGTTAAATCAGAAATAATAATAATAATAATAATAAATAAATAAATAAATAAATAAATAAAGGGTTTGAAAGAGGAAGAAAGTTAAAAAACATGAGGGTTGAAGAAAGTCTTTTATTAGGCTTAGAAAAAACTCTAATATGTCCACGTTGACTTGATGACTAATGCCAGCATTTATCAAAAAATTTTTGCTTGAGTATTCATGGACAAGTGTTATGAAGCTAGTAATGTGTTGTAAATTTGAATAACACACTTCTGTGTTGCTACTTCCTGAATACTAATGCACTGAAAAGGTGTATTAGGAAAAAATAAATAACAACAAACAAACAAAATCACACAAACAAACAAAACACGAGGCAAAGAGATAAGGAAACATTCCTCTGTAGAATCTAAAATAATATATTTCATACGGTATGTAAATATTCATCAGGGAGTAACTTCATATTACCTAGCAGATAACTAACAATGAAATGGAGCTTTCCTTGGCTAGCTTCTGTCATTCTTTGGGATATTATACTGCATAATAAATTTATCTTAAGAATAAAAATCTGTTGAAAATGCTTATGAAATAACTTGTATAATAATGGAATCACAGCCTAATACAAGTTTTTTAGATAATGGGGAGCCAACTAGTATCAGCTAAGAATATTTCAAGACCATTTATTTCCTGTTACTCTGTACATTGGTATCTGTGTCAAATGTGAAGATACAAACACCGCTTATCTTTAAACAATGGTCTCTAAAATGTATATGATATGCTGAAGTTTTGGATTATTTCAGTATAATCCAGTACTGCTAACAGAAACTGTAACATTCTTTTTTCTTAACAAAGATAATTAAAATAATATTTCCTGGAAGACTACATATACATATATAATTATATATATATATGTATACATATAGTTTATATATATATATATATCTCCTGTTCATTGCATCACATTTTCTTTAAGTTTGTAACCCAAAATAAGTCAGTGTTCCAGGTCAGGGCATGTATGCTGAAACTGACATCTTGTTTTTGTCCTTCTATGACATACAAGAAGTATTCCCTGTGCCAGACAGAGCCAGTTCCAGCTGGTTCAAATGGCCCAGCCACAGGCACACACAGCTGAGCCCAGCAGTCAAGATGGTGGTAGACAGAGATGGATGTAGACAGAGAAAATGTGGGAAAATGTGATTTTATGCATAGAGTACGTTAGTTCAGTAGTCCCTTAGATCTGAGGAATTTAAGAGAAAATTCCTTCACTCAGAGTATTCAATCAAACTGACTTGGATATTAGTATCAAAGTCTATTGATGAGCTGCTGAAGTGCCCATTACTGCTAATGGAGACCTTGTTTCAGTAAATATGTTGAACTCTTCTGGTTTGATTAATTTACCTTCAAAAAGGCAACTACTGATGTCTGATATTCATTTCAATATGAAAGACTTCAATTTAATGGAGCTGACTAACATGGGATATCTGTGCCTTTCTAGAGCAGGGAAGTTTGGATTGGGGTACCAAATGAATCGTGTGATGCATTTACTTTTGGACAGTGATTTTTTCTCTTAACTCCACTGGTTGTTACCACTGATTATAATGCAAATGTCCAACTTCTGGGAACATACAGTTCAGATGATATAAACCCTACACTATGTTTCAGTTCTTCCAGCCACTCCAGCCAGTAAGTCAGCTTAATCAGGGGCCCAACTTAAATGTCTTATTGGCATTTCAGAGACATGGTGGGATGGCTTCCATGACTGGGGTATTGGAATGGAAGGATACATGCTCTTTAGGAAAGACAGGCAAGGTAGGAGGTGTCACCCTCTATGTCAGTGAGCAGCTGCAGTGCATGGAACTCTCTGCCTCGGGATGGATGAGGAGCTGAAATGAGACATTATGGGCCAGGATTAGAGGGAGGGCAGGGACAGGTGGCATTATAGTGGCAGTCTGCTACAAGGCACCTGACCAAGAACAAGCACATGAGGCTCTCTATAGACAGATAGAAGCAGCCTCATGTTCACAAGCCATGGTCCTCACAGGGCACTTCAACCCCCTGAAATTTGTTGGAGGGACAGAAGGGTGTAGGCAATCCAGGAGGTTCACTGATGATAATTTCCTTCTCCAACTGACAGAGAAGCCAACAAGAAGGGAAGGGCTTGTGACAAATATAAAACTCAAGGATAGTCTTGGCTGCAGAGACCATGAAATGGTGCAGTTTAGGATCCCGAGGGCAGTGAGGAGTGAGCAGAACAAACTTGATACCCTGGGTTTTGGAAGGGAAGACTTTGGCCATTTCAGGGATCTGCTTGGTAGAGTACCATAGGACAAAGACCTGGAGGGAAAAGAGGCCTGAGAAAGCTGATCAGCTCTGCCAAGCTCAGAACCAATATATCCAAACAAAGAGGAAGTTAAGCAAAAACACCAGGAGGCCTGCATGAATGAACAAGGAGCACCTGGGCAAACCCAAGCAGAAAAAGGAGGCCTACAGAATGTGGAAGCAAGGACCTGTAGCCTAGGAGGAATACAGGGAAACTGTCCAAGCAGATACGAATGACATTAGGAAAGCTAAAGCCCTATTAAAATTAAATTTGGCCAGTGCTGTAAATGGCAGCAAGAAAAGCTTCTAGAAGTACATTAGTGATAAAAAGAAGACTAGGAAGAATGAGAGTCCGCTCTGGAAGGAAATGGGAGACCTGATTACCCAGCACATGAAGAAGGCTGAGGTACTCAATGACATTTTTTCTTCAGTCTTCACCTAGAAGAGCTCTAGCCACATAGCCCAAGTCTCAGAAGGCAAAGGTAGGGATATGAGGGAACTGGTGGATGCAGTTGATAAACCATTATTCATCATATTTGAGAAGTTGTAGCAGTCTGATGAAGTTCCCACTGACTGGAAGAGGAGAAATAAACTCCCCGTTTTTAAAAAGGGAAAAAAGGAAAACTACAGACCAGTCAGTCTCACCACTGTGCTTGGCAAGATCATGGAGCAGATCCTTCTGGAAACTATGCTAAGGCACATGGAAAATAAGGAAGTGATTGGTGATATCCAATCACTTGGCTTTACTGAGGACAGATCCATCATGCCTGACAAATCTGGTGGTCTTCTATGATGGTTACAGCACTGGTGAAGGGGGGAAGAGCACCCGATGTAATCTAGCCAGATTTGTGCTAAGCACTTGACACTGTCCCCCATATCCTTGTCTCTAAATTGGAGAGACATGGATTTGACAGATGGACCATTCAATGGGTAAGGAAATGGTTAGATGGTTGCATTCAAAGGGTTGTGGTCAATGACTCAATGTCTAAGTGGAGATCAGTGATGAGTAGTGTTCCTCAGGGGTCTGTATTGGGACCAGCACTGTTTAACACCTTTGTCTGTGACATGGACATTGGGATCTAATGCACCCTCAGCAAGTTCGGCGATTACACCAAGCTGTGTGGTGCAGTTGACAGACACGCTGGAGGGAAGGGATGCCATCAAGAGGGACCTAGACAGGGTTTTCATGGGTGGTCCCATGTGAACCTCACATAGTTCAACAGGGCCAAGTGCAAGATCCTGCACTTGTATCAGGGCAATACCAAAAACAAATGTGGACTGGATAGAGAATGGATTGAGAGCAGCCCTGAGGAGAAGGAAATGGGGGGTGCTGGAATCTGCAAAAACTCAACATGGGCTGGCAATGTTCATGGGCATTCCAGAAAGCCAACCATATCTTGGGTGTGTCAGAAGAAACATGGCCAGCAGGTCATAAGGAAGTTGATTCTCTCTTTCCAGTCTGCTCTCATGAGACCCCTCCTAGATTGCTGCATTCAGCCCTGCGGCCCCCAGCACAAGGAGGACATGGATCTCTGTAGTGAGATCTCATGGATCTCATGGATCTTATGGAGTGAGTACAGAGGAGGGCCATGAGGATGATCAGAGAGTTGGAGTACATCTCTATAAAGTATGAGAGAGTACATTTTAAGCCTGGAGAAGTGAAGGCTCCAGAGAGATCTTATAGCAGAATTCCAGTACCTAGAGGGGTCATACAGAAAAACTGGAGAAAGACTCTTGATTAGGGAGTGTAGTGATAGGAAAAGGAGTAATGGCTTTAAACTAAGAGAGGGTTGATTTAGATTAGATGTTAGAAGAAAGAAGAAATTCTTTACTCAGAGGGTGGTGAGGCACTGGAACAGGTTGCCCAAAGAAGCTGTGGATGCCCCATCCCTGGGAGAGTTCAAGGCCAGGTTGGATGGGGCTTTGAGCAACATGGCCTAGTGAAAGGTGTCCCTTCCCATGGCAGGGAGTTAGAACTAAGTCCTTTCCAAGCCAAACCATTTTGTGATTCTATGATTCTCTGACTGATGGTGGTGAGTTAAAGGATACATCCACATGAAGTACTTTGATGGATTGTAGCTTTGGTGATGACAGAACACAGCGATCTCTCCTTCTAACCATGTTATTCATTCCAGCAGTGATTATGGAAGGTTTTGGACATGATGGTACTTGTCAGTCCCTTCCAACTCAGGATATTCCTTGATTCTGTGATCATGTTACATTGCATGATATTTATATTCATATAAATAATATGAAAATGCTATACTAAATGTCTAATCATCTGTTCTTTGTGATCTATATTTAAAGAGTATTCTCAAACCTTAAATTGTTCTGTGCAGTTGCAAAATAATATTACAAGTTTGTGCAGCAAATAGTATAATAGGCTCTGTTTCTGCCAGGGATTAATAGGCATTATTCTAATACAAAAATAATTAAATCAATAAAAATAAAAATATATAATTAAATGATAATAAAGGGGAAATATAATTTATTCCAACCTAAGTTGGAATATTGCACCATATCGTGCAATATTTTTACAAAACTCTGCTAATGTTAAAGACAGAAATTTATGGCCCATTATAGATAGTTAAACAGATGGAAGGATGGATGAGTGGGTGGATGGACATGTCAATAACTAAGTTATAAAATCAGCAGTGACATACTCTAGTTTCTGACATAGTAAAGAAGGATATTTTCCTGACTGGTGATATGTTGGTCCTCCTTCCAAAGTATTCCCCATGCCTGGAAATACTACTCTGCTGACTTACTATGTATATTATATGCATCTCCTTATTTAACTGCTTGTGCAGTTTAAATGGTCTATTTCATTTAAGTCAAATATAAATGTCAGTGTTTTATCACCAAAAAAAGAATAAAATAAAAATCCTATTTCCTTGTAAGATTTCTTAGGAATTATTTAGAACAAAATTATTCCACAAAGCAACCTTAGACCATCAGAAAACAGAACAAAACTTACTAAGTACATGATGTGACAAAACCTCAGTATGAAAAGAATTCATTTGAGAATATAGCATCCACTAAAAGCAATTTCACATAAATTTAGCTTTGTCATCTGTCAGTTCATGTTGTTTGTCATTGAAATGTTCTTCCACTGAGAATACTCAATTCACAGTTTAATCCCAAAGTCTGTGCAGTGCCATTCTAGATAAATGAAATAAAGAAAAAAATAATTACAATTGTAATCATTTAACTCTTATTCTGTACTAAGAACAGATCCACCTGTTTATAGATTTTGTTTATAAATAAAGTGATACCTAAGTTTTTTTTTTTTATTTTTTTTTTTCTTTTTTTTTTTTTTTTCCCCTTTACTGGAAAGCTTTCTGTTGCATCCAAACTTAACACTTTTTCTTCTATTTAAAAATAGAAAAATCCTTATCCTCATCCTAAACAGCATAGCTATTGACAAGCATTTTACAGCTATGAAAAAAATAACCTCTTAAGAATTTCTGTAAGAATTTCATTGTTCATTTACCATTGAATACTAGCTTCTGAAACTTGCAGTTAAGGCCATTTAATTTTTAAATCTGGAGATTAAAAAAAAAAAAAAAAAAAAAAAAAAAAAGGCTTATTGGGCTTTTTTGTTAGACTGCAAGATTGCTTTTTAAATATAAAATATTACTGTCTGTTGTCAAAGAAGAAAGTGCTTTGGATAATCTTTCATACCAAATGAAATTATATTACTTTTATATTTGAGGATCTTTTTCCTATACTGAATTTGCTGTCTTATGTATAGAGTGAATAAGTATTGTCTCATATGACAGTTTTTGAGTCTCCAAAAATTAGGGATATGTTATTGTTAAATAAATTAATTGTCCAATAATTTGTCCATTGTCTGTGTTTGTAAACTTGTAAATTAAGTTATGTTACAGAACACCTTGGGCATCAAAACTCTCTTGCTTACAATGCTCAGTGGCTAAACAGTGTCTGGAAACAATGACCTATACAAACAACTACTAGGCTGAAACAGGCCTTGTTGTAAGGATTGCTCACAATGAAGACCTTGATACTTCATCTGTGTTGTAAATGTAAGAGGTGTAATAACTTTGGCATGGGCTATGCGGCAGGAGCATAGTATCAAGTTATATTTATTAGTATATTTGCTAGGCTCCTGGGTACCAGCAAACCTTTCAGCAGAAATTGCAGGTTTTCTAACTAAATCTCAGAAAGAACAGTGCATGAAGACAAGTCAATACTCCCTATTTCCATCTTACTATTTTATCTCAAGGACAAATGTAAACTTCAGTTCAGCTGACAATGCTGGCTATGTGGAAAGGGCACATACTAGTTCAGTTATATAAAAGAAGCTGTAGGTGAAACAAGGTTGTACATAATGTTGTTAAAACTAATAATAGAAACTGAAATCTGCTGGAAGTAATACTGAGCCTTATGGTCCCTGAATATTTAATTGTTTTTAATCTTGTAGTTCTAATAATTTTTTAAAAATATATATTTAATTTATTTATAGGTCTGGATAGAATCTGCTAATGACTACTTATTAGTTTGGGTAGATTATAAGAGAGGTTTCAAAGTTTGACTTACAATGAATAGTTACTTCTGTCTTTCCTCAAGTTGTCTTTTTGGAAGTAGATGGATGAGGGTTCAGAAAGCTGATTTGTGTAAGTGAACTTATTAAATGTATCTAGCAATGCTTTGTTTGTTCTAAATGATAATCAAAGCTGACCTATCATCACTTAGCAAGATTGCAATAAAAATATAGTTTTTCAAAGCCTTGAATATCTTTACTTTTTAAATGGTTCTACTGTCCTCCTCTGCCCCTTTCTGCATTTTTTGCTAAGCTTATTTGAAGGATATAAAAGGGACCAAAATTGGGATGGCTAGATTGGATATATAACTTGTAGACATCCAAAGCTGGGGTGAAAATGCCTATTCAAATATTTGTCATTAATCACTAGTGGATTTAACTACTAGAAATTTCACATTACAATTTTAAAAGGCAGTCCTGGAATGAATTGACAGAATTAATCTTAAAGCAGCAGTCAGAACCCCTTTTACCTGGTTGCTGAGTGTCCCAAGTACCAGGCTGAAAGAGCAACCAAGAACCAAGAAATGAACGAACTGACCAGTATAGGGGAGACCGAGATGTATGTTTATAACTGAGTTATATTTTATTATCTACTAAGATAAAAAACTGTTAATTGCTTGTCTTATGTAAGAAATGGTTAAATAAAATAACTCAAGGAACAAGGTTTCATGGGGCTATCTATAATTTTAGGTGCATCACTATAATTCCCAGTTTTGAGCAGTTAGCTACAGAATTTCTGAAGTCCAAGTTAGTTGACATTGAATTGGATCCAAAATTTGATACACACAAAATTTCACATCATCTTTACACATCCTGAAGAAAATTGGTGAATTATGAAACAAAAGTATTTTAAATCTCTTTTTATATATTATATATTTCTTTCCATTCTGATGTTTCTATACATATAAAATAAAATACATTTCTGCTCAGGGTCATGAAAGATTTCTAATAGCAAAATTATGTGGAAGTAGCTTATTCTCCTCTATGTCATGGTCTTGTAAGCATATCTGCACTTTATTTGGTATTCAGTTTTAATCATGCTTGAAAAAGTTTATGAGCAAGTGGGTCATAATGCTATTTTTCTATTATCTTGTCATAATCTTAACAGTTTATCATACCTGTACCATCTTCTTTCTGAAAACATATTCATTTAATTCCACCCCACCCCCCTGAAAGCAGTATAGGACTAATGCCCTCCTAGTTGAACAGGAAATAGAGTAAATAAGAAAATGTAACAAATTAATTAACAGATAAAGAAAAGAAAATCACTTGTCATTAATTTTCAGTACTACTGATTTTTGAATGAGTAATTCTGAGAAACAATTTTCAAAAAAATGAAAACCAAACCCAAGAAGTTGTGGAAGTGTTTTGTAAAGGAACAGTTATTTCCTTAATAGCCACTTCTGGTGCTAGCTCATTATTCTACTTACAGGACAAAATATTACTAGAATTTTGTACATCTGTGAGAAAAAATATTTTTCAATCTCCACTACCTTCAGTATGCAATTAGCTTACCTTCACAAAAACTGTATTATGTGTGTAAATTTATTATATGCCTACATTACAGAAGCTGGGAATTATTTTTTAAAAAAGATATCAAGACTGATACTGTTTAAAAATGAAGACAGAAGCTTTAAAAAAATATATAAATATTTGTTCTAAAGACTAGTGAAAATGATCTTTTATTATGACTGACATGTTTCAATGGAGTGTTATCGTTTATAGTAGCACAGGAATAAGTATTCAAATAAATAAAATTAAAACATAAACATGTTTAATGCCAAAATCGTCATTCTGATGCCTTGCAATAGGCAAAACTTCTTTTCATAAATAACAAATGTTGATAGAAGGAAAAAAAAAATCTAAAGATTTTTATTTTTTAATTTAACAAAATTCTCCAATGGATATTTTTCCCTCTTACCCAGATCAAGCAATACATAAGCTGTCAGATGAATGTGTAGTTATGAATTGACTGCAGAGAGATCCTCAACTAGTGTACATTAGTTTTATTTAATTTTATTTCAGATAAATCAGACCTAACGACCTCATCAATGAATCAATTTATGGTGCTGGAAAATGCCAGTGGATATGCTCTTAATGTCTTTATGCTCTTAATGTCTTTTCTCAAAATTGCTACAATTTGAGATGAAATACCAAACATAGGGTTAAAAAAATCATAGCTATCCAGATAAAATAAAAAAAAAATAATATACAACTCTAGTAGCAAGTTCATAGAAGAAAAACTTTTTTTTTTTTTATAAAGACTGTGTTCCATTAAAATGTTTGAGTTTTTCATGTAAATTTTCCAGTGTGTCAAATTTAAATGAAAAGTTTCAGAACTGTGTATGTTAATCTTTTCCTTATTTTATATTGCACACTTTTTTTCTTGATTAATTAGAATTTGGAAAGCATTTTTTGTGAGATGCACTATTAAATATCCAGAAATACTAGATATGATTATGTATGTTGCTACTTAGAATGTTTTGTTTTGACAAATTAAATTAAAAATTAAAAATTGACAACATTTAACTAGTTAGGCATTCATGTCAAACCAGGTTTGCTTTATCCCTCCACTCCTCTAGAAAAAGAAAACAGCTACTAAAGTTATTGAATTCTACTTTATCCCAGGAAAATTGGAAGAAAACAATGGGAGGACAGGCCATACATCCAGCAAATTATAGTTCAACAACCCAAGAGAAAATACCAGTAAATGTTCTTCGTCTTAGCTAAGAACACATTAGATCCATGAACATAGAGGCTCAAGATCACTTCCTGACCCTTACCTCCAGGCTTGTGTTCAAGCTGCCTTTCAACATTAGGATAAAAGCTGTCTTCTGTCAGCATGACATTCAGCCACTTATCTTGAATTATAAATGTAATTTAAGTTAAAATTAATTTATGCAAATTTTGTAAGAAGTTTGATTATTTTATTGGCTTAATACACTAATTGTCAGCACAACATCCTCCTACAGCTTCTTAGCGGTTTCCTATGTTTAAAAAAAAAAAAAAAAAAAAAAAAAAAAAAAAAAAAGCACTATTGTAAAATTTTGCATAATAAAATTCACAGTGAGATCTTAAAATAAACAAAAATTATATTTATGAAATCTCTGAGTTGATTTTACCTACTTGCATGCATTATCTCATAGACTTAATTCACTCATACTCTCATGAAATCACTGTCCCATCCCTGGAAGTTTTTAAGGCCAGGCTAGATGGGGCTTTTAGCAACCCCCTTTAGTAAAAGGTATCCATGCCTATGGCTGGGGGTTGGAACTAAATGATCTTTAATGTCCCTTCCAACCGAAACCATTCTGTGATTATATGGTTTCAGGCACATTCTTGTTCTCTACTGTGTCATGTTTCTTTGTATTGTTTCATTTTTGTTTCTTGAAAGAATATGTCACAGAAATTGTGTATACTTAATCATGTCTTAATTAGGAGACGTTAAGGTTGTTTAGGTTTTTATAAGGAGGGATGCGTGACAGCAGCTTTCACTCTTTTTAAAATTCTTTCTGGAAGAAAGTATCTGGAGGCACAGATCAAAATATGAATTTCTAAAGATTAAGTTAATAATAAAGAACTAATAGTATTAATGCTATGAAAATGAATGCAGAAACACTCTTTAGTCCTTGGAAAAAATATGACAGAAAATGCCATAAAATCCTGTACACCAATTCTTAAGACAGCTTCAGATTAAAATTTTCAGATTCTACTGTGAAAAAGATGTCATTTTATAGGTGATAACTTTGAGACACCAGTAAGAAATATGCCCAGTTCTGATACTGGTGCTTTGGAACTGAATTTGTCATAGAATATATGCACACGTAGATGGAATGTGTTCATATGTATATGCATATACAGGTGGATATACATGTGTTTTATGGTGAATATTTGGTGAGAACTTATTGGATGGTAGTAAGCAAAGGGAGAAAAAAATCCTAAATGAAGCAAAAATATTTGATTTATGAGTTGAACTTTTCTAACTGCAGCTTGCCCTTCTTTCACTTTACTATGCTAAGGCATTTTTTATACAGAATGATTAAGGTTCGTCCTCTGGAGGCCACCATGTCCTATGATAGGTTTGAGTATTCACTGTTAAGAATCTGGGGAAAAGCCAACAAGGCAAATGTCACATTGAGAGTCTCTTATAGACCACCCAACCAGAATGAAGAGGCAAATTAAATACTCTATCAGCAGCTGACAGAAGTCCTGCAATTGCTACCCCTTATTCTTGTGGGTAGTTCAACTTACCAGATGTCTGCTGGAAATACAATACATCAGAGAGGAAACAGTCTAGGAAGTTTCTGGAGTGTTTGGAAGATAGAGCTGAAAGACTTGTGGGTGAAGGCTGGAGGCTGTCCTGGGCATAGCAATCACAGAATAATAGAGTTTTTGATTCTTGGAAAAGTAAGGAGGGAGATTAGCACAACTGCCACCTAGAACTTCCAGAGGGCAGAGTTTGTCCTGTTTAGGATACCTGGGAGACAGAGACCCTTGTGAGGCAGTCCTGAAGGGCAAAGGAATCCAGGAAGGCTGAACGGTCTTCAAGAAGAAAATCCTAAAGGTACAGCAGTAGGCTGTTCCCTTGTGCTGAAAGATGACCCAGTGGGGAATTAGGCCATCCTGGCTGAACACAGAGCTGTGGCTAGAGCTAGCTCAGGAAGAAGAAGAGAGTTTATGAACTTTGGAAGAGTGGCAGTCAACTCAGGAGAACTACAAAGATGTTGTGAGGCTATGCAGGGACAAAATTAAAGGGGCCGAAGTCCAACTGGAACTTAATCAGGCTACTGTTATTAAAGACAATAAGAAATGCTTCTATAAGTACATTAGCAACAAAAGGAGGTCTAAGGAGAATACCTGTCTTTTACTGGATGGGGGGGGGGGGGGGGAACATAGTGACAAAAGATGAGGAAAAGGCTGCCTTCTTTTCCTCGGTCTTTAGTAGTAAGACCAGTTCTTCTCTGGGTACCAAGCCCCCTGAGCTGAAAGATAGGGATGGAGTGCAGAATGAAACTGTCATAATCCATGAAGAAATGGTTAGTGATCTGCTACTCCACTTAGATGTAAACATGTCTATGGGGACAGATAGGATCCACCTGATGGTACTAAGGAAACTGGTGGAAGAGCTCAACAAGCCACTTTCCATCATTTATCAGAGGTCCTATCTATCTGGGGAGGACTGGGATGGGCTGAGGCCAACTGTAAGAAGTCCAACAGGATTAAGAGCTGGGTCTTGCACCTGGATTACAATGACCCCATGCAATGCTAAAGGCCCAGGGAAGAGTGGCTGGAAAGCTGCACGGTGACCTGAAGGTATTAGTTAATAACCAGCTGAATATGAGTCATCAGTGTGTTCAGGTGGTCAAAAAGGCCAACAGCATCCTGGATTGCATCAAAAATTGTGTGGGCAACAGGACTCAGGAATTGACTGTCATTCTTCTGTACTCAGCTCTGGTGAGGCCACACCTCAAGTACTGTATTCAGTTTTGGGCTCCTCACTGTAAGAAAGACGTGTCCAAAGAAGGGCAACAAAGCTTGTGAAGGGTCTAGAGAACAAGTCTTATGAGGAGCATTTGAGGGAACTGGGTTATTTAGCCTAGAGAAGGAGGCTCAGGGAAGACATTATTGCTCTTTGCAACTACTTCAAAGTTGGTTGTAATGGGGTGAGGGTCAGTTTCTTCTCCCAAGCAACAAGTGGTAGGACAAGAGGAAAGGGCCTCAAGTTGCACCAGTGGAGGTTTAGGTTGTTTATTAGGAAAAGTTATTCACTGAAAGGGTTGTAAGGCATTGGAACAGGCTGCCCAGGGAAGTAGTTGAGTCCTTGGAGGTATTCAAAAGACATGTAGATGTGGTGCATAGGGTCAGTGGTTGACTCGGCAGTGGTAGGTTAATGGTCCACCTACATGATCTTAGAGGTCTTTTCCAGCCTAACCGATTCTATGATGTTATTCGCATGAATAATCAGAATATTACCTTCTCATTTTAAAAAGGTAGCTTAAATCTGGAAATGTCTGGTATTAGCTGCCAGACAAACTTTCCTCCCATTTGTCAACAAGGGTCATCTTTTAAGACACTAGAGAAAACCAGGCTTCTATACAGACTTCATAGTCACACAACTACCTATGCTCAGCTATTATACATGGATTAATTAGCTACTCAGATTAACAAACTGTGCTTTAATTCTGCTTTCATTGGAATCTCATGTAAAAAATCTGTTCACATCAAAACTTTATTATAAATTTGAATAAAAATTGGCATCAGTACACAATATACATATATTAGAACAGGTGCAAATGGTGTTATAGTAGTTAAGTCTTTTCCTTTGTATTGATTTTGAGAACCTTTGCAAATATCTCAATATTGTAGATTTTTTTTTTTTTTATTTTAAGCAGCATCAGGTCTTTTTCAAGAAGGTTTTAGAAGTATCTAAAGTTTATGCAAATGAAGCATTTTACCACTAATTTCACATGACTTGTTTGTTTTTTCATGGGATTAATTTTGTTTGTCTTAGCAGGCTGTTCATATTCTCAAAGTTATTGAAGTTCTTAAATAGATTCATTTATGAAGAAACATTACTTATTTTGACCTTGTTTCATCTTACACTTTTCATTATATATCTGTTAGGAACTATGTATTAGTTTGAATTCATACAGACATAGACATGTAAGCACATACACACTCATGCATGCACCCCTATAATCAAATACAAGCTCTATTTGAGCAATTTATGACATATATATATATATATTAATTCTTTCAGGGCATTTGTGAGTCCTATCTAATAACAAAGGTATCAGAAGTACTTACGCATACTGTGCAATTCTCATCCTTATCATCATCATCTAAAAGGTAGTGTTCCATAAACCTATTTCCTTCGTGGCAGAAAAATTAAGTGACTCAGACATTGTGTATTGTGTTTACGTGGTAAGGTTTTGGTAGTGGGGCGCTGCAGAACTGGCCTCTGTGAGAAGAACCCAGAAGCTGCCCCATTGTTAAATAAGGGCCAGTTTCAGACAGTTCCAAAGGGACTCGCTGCTGGCCAGAGTTGAGCCAATAAATGATGCTCTTTGAACCCCTGTGAGAGCAGATTTAAGAAAGGGGAAAAAAAACTGCTGCACAACAACAGCTGGGAGAGTGAGGAGTGAGAAACAGCCCTGCAGACACCAAGGTCAGTGCAGAAGTTAGGGGAGGAGATGCTTCAGGTACCAGAGCACAAATTCCTCTGTGGCCTGTGGAGAGGCTCATGGTTCCCCCCTGCAGCCCATGAGGTACCACTATGGAGCAGATTTCCATGCTGTAGCCCATGGAGGAGACCACAGTGGAGTAGGTGGATCTGACCTGAAGGAGGCTGTGGCCTGTGGAGGAGCCTCCACACAAATAGATTCTGGGCTGGATCTGCAGCCCATGGAGAGAAGCCAATGCAGGAGCAGGGGGGTTGGGGAGGAGCTGCCACCTGTGGGGGATCCATGCTGCAGCAGTTTGCTTCTGACAAATGTCTCCTGTGTTACAGACCCATGTTGGAGCAGTTCTTGAAGAGCTGCCTGTGGGAAGCCCATGCAAGATCAGTTTGGAAAGGACAGCATCCCGTGGGAGGGACACCACGTGGAGCAGAGGAAGAGAGTGACTGGGAAGGAGCAGTATAAACGAAGTGCTATAGACTGACCACAGCCCCCATTCCCAGTTCCCCTGCATTGCTGGGGGTAGGCATAGAAGAAGGTGGATGAGGGAAAGGTGTTTTTAGTTTGTTTTTAGTCTCTCACTGCTCTAGCTTGTTAGTAATAGGTAATAAATTTTATTGATTTCCCTATACTTCTTTATCAGCAAGACTGATCTTCAGGAATCCCAGGTTCCAGAGGCCAGGGCAAAAGGCTGGATCAAGGAAGATGTACCTTTAGTGGAAGAGGTCAGGTCAGGTAATACTTGAGCAAACTGGACATTCACAAGTCCATAAGCCCTGCTGGGATGAACATATGAGCACTGAGGGAGTTGGCAGATGTCATTGCAAGGACACTCTCTATAATGTTTGCTCAGTTGTGGCAAATGGGAGAAGTACCAGAAGACTGGAGGAAAGCAAATGTCACTCCTATCTTCAAGAAGTTCAAGAAGAAGGAGACAGGGAGCTATGGGCCAGTCAGCCTCACCTCATTCCCTGAGGTGTCCTGGATAGAGTTAATTTTCTTCCTAGCAGCTGGTATGGTGCCATGTTTTGGATTTAGGATGATAATAATGTTGATAACATTCTGATGCTTTAGTTGTTGCAGAGCAGTGCTTACACTAAGCCAAGGACTTTTCAGCTTCTCATACCACCTTGCCAGCAAGGCGGCTGGGGGTGCACAAGGAGCTAGCAGAGGACACAACCAGGGCAGCTGACCCAAACTGTCCAAAGGAGTATTCCATACCATCTTCCTCCCAGGCCTTGTCCTTCAACTCCCCCCTTTCTCCTTATTTGGTGGTATTTTTTTCAGATATCCGAGGCTTGCACAGTGTCCCATGCAAAAGCCAGCAGTTTCCTAAAAAAAACCTCCTTGGTTCTCATCTCCCAGACCCGAGTCTCAATGTTCATCCTTCAAACCCTCTATTTACACGAATTGCTGTACCTTTCCTTCTTCTGATACAAGAACCATGTACACTAATCACTCTGTTTTTCTTTGGTAGAAGGTTATATGCAGCCCTAGTATTATTCCATACTGACACTAATCAAATTAACACATTTCCCCCCGAAAAAATAAAATGGGGGGGGGGCTGGCTGGGGTGGGGGGACCGCTGCTCAGGGATGGGTTGGGCATCGATCAGCGGGTGGTGAGCAATTGCACTGTGCATCACTTCTTTTTGTACACATTACTATTGCTATTACTATTGCTAGTTTCTTTATTTCTGTCCTATTAAACTGTTTTTATCTCAACCCACAAGCTTTTATTTTTTCTCCCCAATTCTCTCCTCCATCCCACTGGGGGGGGGGGGGGTCAGTACTGGGGGGAAGTGAATAGTTGTATGGTGCTTAGCTGCCAGCCGGGTTAAACCAGAACAGAAGGTAATAGAACAGCTAACCCTGGAAACCACTTCCAGGCACATGAAGGAGAAAAATTCATCAGGAGTAATCAGCATGGATTCACCAAGGATAAATCATGCCTGACCAATGTGATAAGATTATATAACAAAATGACCATCCCAATGGATGAGGGGAGAGTAGTGGATATTGCCTGCCTGGATTTTCGGAATTTCAGTAATTCTTATGACACTTTTTCCCATAAGATCCTCATAAAGAAGCTCTTGAAGTATCAGTGAGGTGAATTGGAAACTGGATGAATGGCTGGATCCAGAGGGTAGTGGTCAGTGGTGCAAAGACTAGTTGGAAGCCAGTAACGAGCAGAGAATACCAGGGATCAATACGGGGTCCAGTCTTGTTTAACAGCTTAATTAGCAATCTGTATGATGGGGTAGAGTGTACCCTCAATAATTTCATAGATGACATAAAACTGGGGGGAGTGGCTGACTCACCAGAGGGCTGTGAAACCATCCAGAGGGACCGTGACAAGCTGAAGAGGTGAGCTGACAAGAATCACATGAATTTCAACAAGAAGTGCAGAGCCCTGCACCTGGGGAGGAACAAGTCCGTGCACTAGTACATGTTTGGGGCCATCCAACTGGAAAGTAGCTTTGCAGAAAAGAACCTAGAAATTCTAGTGGACACCAAGTTGAATATGAGCCCTCTCTGCTAAGAAGGCTAATGGTATTCTTGGCTGCATTAGGCAAAATATCACCCATGGATCAAGAGAGATCATCTTTCTCCTGTGCTTAGCTCTGGTGAGGTTGCTTCTGGAGCACTGTGTCAAGTTCTGGACTCCCCAGTACAATATAAACCTAGATGTCCTGGAAAGAGTCTAACAGAAGGCAATCACAGAATCACACAATCACAGAACTGCAGGGGTTGGAAGGGACCTCAAGAGATCATCAGGTCCGACCCCCCTGCCAAAGCAGGTTCCCTAGAGCAGGTTGCCCAAGTAGGCATCCAGACGGGCCTTGAATATCTCCAGAGAAGGAGACTCCACAACCTCCCTGGGCAGCCTGTTCCAGTGCTCCGTCACCCTCATCATGAAGTTCTTTCGCGTGTTGGTGGGGAACTTCCTCTGATCCATTTTGTGGACATTGCCCCTTGTCCTGTCCCCACAAACCACTGAAAAGAGATTGATCAAATCCCTCTGTCTCCCACACTCCCACAACAAGATGATCAGGTGACTGCAACAGCTTTCATATGTGGAGAGGCTTAGAGAGTTGGGACTGTTCAGCCTGGAGAAAAGAAGGTACAGGGAGGATCTTATTAATGTACATAAATACCTAAAGGGAGGGTGGATGAAGATGGATCCAGGATCTTTTCAGTGTTGCCCAGTGACAGGACAAGAGGCAATGGATACAAACTGGAAGACCAGTCCATTTGAACACCAGGAATCACTTCACTGTGTGGGTGTCAGAGAATTGGAAACGATAGCCCAGAGATGTTGTCGAGTCTCCCACCTTGGAGATCTTCAAAAGCTTCCTGGACAAGGTCCTGGGCAACCTGTTCTAGGTGATCCTGCTTGGCAGGGGGATTGGTCTAGATGATCTCCAGACGTCTCTTCCAACCTCAGCTATTCTGTGATTCTGTGTGATTCTGTGATAATAATAATATTAATGAAAATAACTGTTTTTGACCGACAAATGCTAAAGAGAACATAAAGTTCTACAGCAAAGGGCTTTGCAGTTTTAGAATACTTGTAAGAGATTGGTAGAAACAACTCTTTCTTTAATTGTATTAAATTCATTTTTACTTCAGGACAAAATTCAGTTAAAAACAGTATTTGTGTTCTGGTTAACTATCAGTCAATCTACTTCTGTAATTTCTTTTCACAATGGGTGTAAAAAAATGATTGAGTCTAATTTGTTTCAAAGTCATATGTAAGCAGAAATATAACTTGATTCTGGGTACTGTAGTTAAGGTAAGAAGTTCAGCATGCCTCAGGCACAGGAAAAGATGTGTAGTGGTGTTTATTGCTCACATTGGCCTTTGAATGCCAAGACCATTGCACAGATCTTGATTACTCTAAAAACAAAACAAAACAAAACAAAACTAACTGCAGCCTTGTGAAAGTCGTTTATATTAAAAGTATATATATGTTAAATTCTTAACATATAACAACTGTACTTCTTATTTATTTATTTATTTTTTTTTAAGAATGAGCGGTTTTGTATTTGTAAAATACACTTTCTATTTATTCTTTTAACAAATTATAAGTTTGGTTGGGAAATTTGTCTTGCATTACTTCCAAAATGCAAACCATCAAGCAGGTATTATCAAGGTACAAGAGTGCTTGATAACACAATCAAGAAACTCCATAATTCATCTCCTCTTTTTATCCAGGAAAATATAATGACAGTATGCAGTACAGAGTTAAATTACAGAAAATTGTCTGTTTAAATCTTCATGCATATTTAAAAGATACAGATTATTTTGGTGACAAACCAATCTCTGCATCACTGTCTTCTTTGCATGCTGTTATTACACTCCTTATGCTCCTGGTTCACCTTATTCTCAATTCCCTTAATAATAAAGAAGGTTATAAATGCCTTTATTTCTTCTGCAGTTTCTACCACAGACAAAAGAGCATCTGCAATTAGCCAGAGAAGATAAGACTATAAACTACACACTTGACTTTGGTAGAAGTTGAGAGAGACTATACAGTTGAAGCTCATCATTTTGCAGAGCTTGGCTTTAAAAGAAAAGAAAAAAAAAAAAAAAGGGTTCCTTTGTTAATAAAACTTTTAATTGAATATTTTAATACTATGAATAATACCAAGCATTAGTTCCCCTTTTCAATGATTTCCAAGGAAATTCTTGTAATGCTGGCTACACACTGGTTCTTTGTTTTTACTCTAATGCGAGTATTTATTATTAATGTTCTAGACTATCAGGTTTTTTACTGTGTAAAAAGGTATGTTAAACCTCTCCACTCCATAATGCTTATCCAAACAAAACCATATCACTGTTACTACAAGTATATGACAGTATTATCCCTTTTCTTCTCCCGTATATACTTTCAGCAGGCGATTATTTTTCAAATGCCTAAATTATATATAGTCTAGCACATGCCAATTACTTCACTCTGTAAAGATCAAATGTCACTTGTTTTTAGACCTATACATGGTGAGATACAGTTGTTTTCCCACTCTATTTCTCCAGATAATATATTTTTTTTCTAAGTACTAAACTGCAAGATACAAATACAGGTCTTTTTGAAGGTCCAAAGAAGAAGCAGTATTTTGTTTTGGAAGTGTTAGATGTGGCCTAAACAACATTCATTTTCATGATCTTGTCTGGGAAGTATTTTATCTCCACGTGTAATATCTGTGCATGTCGAATATAAAACTCCAATTGACAGAGACAAAAATGAAAAAATAAGAAAAACAAACAAAACAAACAACAAACAAAAATCCACCCAACAACAGCTAATATAAAACCTTAAAGCAAATAAAATGAATAAATCACAGAAGAGGTGCAATTTATTTATTTATTTATTATAGAATGAAGAACTGAGTTTCCAATAGTTGGCTCTGGAGAGCTTTTTCAAAATGCTTAAGGATCAGTTTTGTAGTTACAATATTATTAATACTAATTCTCTCTGCATCTAGAAGGTGTTTTTAAATGTTTTTACTTCTTTAACTGGTATTGGCTTCATAACATTATTAATCTTAGGGAGATACTTGCAATTGGACATTATGTTCAGAGGCTATACAAAATGAATGCATACACTAAATAACCACAATCATATGTTCTTTATAAGATTTACCTCCTGGAAGCTTTAAAAGGGAGAAAACAGTGTGGAAAAGGTATTTTTCCCCAGCAAATATATTAATTCCTGAGTGTTAGAATTTTGATTATAGTAAAAATAATTTCCCATCTACAAGAATAGTTTCCCATCTACAAGAAAGGATGGAAGGAAGATCCAGGGAACTACATGCTTGTCATTCTGAAAGGGCCTCAAGTTGTGCCAGTGGGGGTTTAGGTTGGATATTAGGAAAATTTATTCACTGCAAGGGTTGTGAGGCATTGGAACAGGCTGCCCAGGGAAGTAGTTGAATCACTGTCCTTGGAGGTATTCAAAAGACGTGTAGATGTGGTGCATAGGGTCAGTGGTTGACTCGGCAGTGGTAGGTTAATGGTTCACATGCAGGACCTTAGAGGTCTTTTCCAACCTAGATGATTCTATGATTATACAGTTATTTATTGATTTATTTATTACTAAATAGCAGATGCCTAGATTTAGGAGAAACTAAAAAATTCCTTCACCCTTTATAAAGTTTTGTGGTTAGTTTGTCACAGATTCATTGCAATTATTAAAAATCTATTAGAATGTGTGATATTCTAATGGCTCTTTTTACATGTAAATTAATTTAAAGCATGAAAACAATCAAAGCTACTGAACCAGCAATCAAACACCTAATCACCATTCTAATACACAGTCGAGTATCTGACATGACAAATTGGGTTAATTGCCAATTGCAAATCAGGAGAATGAAATGATTAATGAAAAAATATAATAAAGACCTTGCCAACATTATTGTTAAATTTAAACCACTGTGACAGCTTGGAACTTTCAAAGTGAGTGAAAAGGAACCTCTAATACATTGCTTGTGATCATTATGCATTAACATCTGAGAGCAACCTCTTCGGACATTGTCTCAAGAAAAGGCTTGGTTTTGTCACAGCTAGAAAGAATATGAACAATTTTACCTTTTTACATATTTTAAGGCTTTGAGTGAAATCATCCTTCTTAAGAGTAATTATAACCTTAAATATAAAGGTGCATGTTATTTTAGGCATTTTTTGTTGGTGGTGGTGTTTTTTTTCCTCATGGAGGGAGATTTTATGCAGTTCCTGTTGAGATCATAGATATAAGCCTCATTCTGAAATGTTCACTATGTATACTTATCACCCTGGCAAATATACAAGTAATTGGCAAGTACATTTTGCAAGGTGCATCTGAAAAGGAATATTCACATCTGCGAAAATTAAAGATAAATTCTGTCAAGCATAAGAAGCTTTGATTGCAGACATGGCAATTGTTGACTTACATTGGGTTGGCACTGTCTTTCAAAATAACTTTGAATATGTACTTCTGATCAAGTGAACCACATCTTCAGTCAAAGTAAGACAAAGATGACAACTCAAACCAAAATATTATTTAAACTATATATGTGTTGGACTGCTACTGCCTCTGAATCACAGCAAAGGACAAGTGGCTATGACAGGGCTGGGACAGGGTTAATTTTCTTAAAAATAATTCATATAATGCTGTGTCTTGGACTGTTGGCCAACAGTGTTAATAACATGCCAGTGTTTTAGATATTGGTGAGCAGTGCTTCCACAGCTAAAGGTCTATTCTGCTTCTCACACTGCCCCACCAGTGAATAGGCTGGAGATGCACAAGAAGATGGAAGGGAACACAGACAGGAGAGCTAACCCCAGCTGACCATTGCATGTGATGAAGCTCTGTTTTCCTGGAAATGGCTAAACATCTGCCTGACAATGGGAAGTAGCAAATAAACTCCTTATTTTCCTTTGTTTGCATGCACATTTTTTGCCTTACCTAGTAACTCTCTTTATCTCAACCCACAAGTTTTCTCACTTATTCTCTTCCTCTCCCTACATGGGGGAAATAAATGAGCAGCTTTGTGGGACTCAGCTGCCTACTGGGCTTAAACCAGAACACCTAAGGAGTAGGGATAAAGTTCATAAATTAGGACTTTGAGTGCCATTACAATCTAACTCTAAGAACACTATTTACACAGGAAGATTTAAAAAAATCAAACCAAAACCAAACAAACCCATAATAAAAACAGTCAGCCAAACACCTTGGAAACAAAATAAACCATTACTAAGTTATAGGAATTAAGATTCTGCACAGCCAGTGTTCATCTCCCTTCCTTTTCTTTTCCTTCCATATTCCCCCTTCTTTCTTCTGTAAATTGTGTGGAACTGAAAGGAAATGGAATGATCTGGGACCACTCTGGGATCTCTCGGCCCATGTCATCCTTGCAGCCTGTGTCTTTGTAACGTATTGCTTGCTACTCCCTCCTTTCTGTCTTGTCTAGGTGATACAGACTTTTCTCCTGACCTATGCATGGCATAAAATATTCATGGTTCCCAGTCCTAATGACTGCCATCAATGGGACTCACTGCTTTATCTGATGCTCACTGGAAGTAGGAATTGATACTGGAGATGAGTAGTGAGCTAGGCTTGCTGTCCTAGAGGATATTTTTTGAGATAGACATACAAGCCTGTATTTCAGCAGTGAGTGGTAGAGACCATTGTGTTTTCTCATGCAGAGAGCCTGTAGGCATCTTACACGTCAGACTTTTATCTTCAGGAAAAATTAGTTGTTTCAAAGGTCTTTTTGTAAATGGGATAGCTACATTTTCATTGAAAGGATGAACACTCTGAAGAAGCAAGAAAGGCATGTGTATAAGTATTTTTAATGATTTGAGATAGGGATGCCATGAGACTATCATTATGCTGAACCATTCTGACTGGGTGCCTAGACCTTTGCAATGTTTTTCATTATGTGAACGGAAGAACAAAATGTCCTTGGGAAAATGAATCACTGTTAAAAATAACAACTAACAGTGGGAGATAAGTGTCATTTGGACACCTGCTTTAAATGAATGAGCTTCAATTTCAAGTGCCCTAATCGCTAGATTAGAATCAAGGTCCCTTATTCTCTGATTTGTTGTGAAGACCCCCACTTTCATGTTCACAGTGGCTTAGCTTCAGAAGAAAAGATGATGGACAATGACAATCAGAGTACATCACAGGTTGGTGATTAAGTCATTCTCTTCAACTGAGAGAGAAGTAAATTCAGTCATTTGTAAGCAGCAGAACTAAAATGCAGGACTAGGTAGAACTGCTTCATGAACATTGGTGTTTACAGAATTATGCTGCACTGGAAAGTAGGATGATTGCATTCATATCTGGGATGTAGGTAAAATGGATCCTACCAAAAATATGTTAGGAATGTTTACATAATCTAAAGTATTTGCTGAACTAAATGCTTAAAGAAACTTAATGTTGTTCTTTTCATTTAAAGGTGACATCAGTACAGCTAACCATACTTATAAGAAGTTTTTGAGCATTTAAATGCTTATTATATTGTCAGGTTTGCCTGATTGTGTTTTTATTTATTTATTTATTTATTTATTTTAAAGGAGAAAAAATCAGAACAGTACTGGTATGGATACAATTTTAGATACAGCTGGAAAGTCATTCAGTATGTTTCAGACTCTTGTTTACACATTAAAGTAGATTGTATCTTATGAAGTTTGAAAAGGAGTCTGGCTCTAATTTATACAAAATAGCTTTTTCTTAATGTTGTTATAATTGCAGAAGAAATAACAGTACATGAAAAATTCAGAACTGTTCACATTCTACACAATAGGGATTCAAAGTTCTCCATGTACTATTTTTCTTTTTACAAGAAGTCAATTGTACTAGCTCTATGAAGCTGTAAACAGCTTTTATGGGATAAAATGCAGTAAACCAAAAATTCTTAAAAGTTACTTACTTCAAAACATGCTTAAAAAACACTAACAACAAAAAACTCTCTACTGGTCTGAATCTTCACTTTTGTATACCTATGTTTAGGTGCCTAACTCAGAATTCTAATTTTAACAGGTCTCACATACTATTAATGGAGAAATAAAAACACTTCAAAATATTATTTGTCAAATTAAATGAGTCACCTGCTATAAGATGACAGAGAAAAGATCTTGTTAGAGAATACTCAAGCATGTGAGTATTTATATATGTGAATGTCTGTGTCATCAAATCCAGTTGGATCTTGAAAACTTCCAAGGAGAGGTACTGTACTCAGGGTTCCAAAACTGGATGCAGTATGTAGATGTGGTCTAACGAGTGTCAAGTAGATGGGAATTATTACTTTCCATAACTTGCTTCCCGTCTTCCCATTTACGTAGTCATGGCTGATGGTGGCCACCACCCCTGCCAGGGTTCACTGCTGTCTCACATTCAGCACACTGTCCCTGCACCTTTTCCCTAGAGTTCTTCCCAGCCTGTTAGCACCCAGCTTTTATCACTGCCATGGGTCTTCCCACGTATAACATGATGCATTGATAGCATCAACAATAAAATTAGATGGAGAGTCAAAACTGTTAAATAAGGTATGCATTCCATCTTCAGGAAAAGCTTCTTACATTGGCAACACTGTCCTACTAAATATGTCTCCTGAGTGTTCTGTATGGTGTGTGCATTTGTGTGCAGGTGGACCCTATTTGTGCTGCTTTCACAGAGAAATTATGAGAGCCTCACCCATCACATTGTCACCCAAATGATTCCTCACTACCCACAGCATCTTCCACTCTCTTCAAGTCATGAAAACTCTTCCCTGACATACCTTGTTTAACATATAAGGTGTACAAAAAATAGTTGTTGATGCAAATGTGTGAGAAGAGAGTGTGAGAGATAAGAAAGTTATGAAGACACTATTTTAAAAATCTACAAAATCATTGAGATTATGAGGTTGCCCAAGAGCCTAATCAGCAGTCCCTATTACTGTGGAAAAAAATTGTACAGAGGGATGTTACCAACATAGTTGTTATTAGATATATGTGTTCACTCAATGATTTTTTGTTTATTTATCTTCAATAATTTCAACATCCTTTTCCATTAGCTCTGATTTTGCTAGTTTGAAGACAAGATCTTCCTTGAGATGTTAAGCTATTACATCTTCTAATGCAGTAATAAAGCACTTACAGTAATCTTGGCAGAGCTGTATCAATGGCTATTCCCTATAACTGAACAGATAGATACACCATTTCACCAATATGAAGTGCATAGGGAACTGAGCCTACAAAATATAATAAGGAATAAAGATGCTTTTAGTTTGATTGTGTGGTGCTGGTTTCACTGGAGTTGTCAATGTACTTCATTCTGAAAATGAGTAGCTTGGGATATAGTCACTTGATCTGCATCTGTTAGGCAAGTTATTTCTCAAGAACAACTGTCTTCCTTTAAAATGGAATATGTGAATTTTCTTGAAAGCATGGAGCTTGCACTTCTTCACCAATGACTGCTAATTCTCCAGTCTACCATATTCCACTATTAACTTCTCAACTCTATAAGAAGACAAGTTTGTATTTCCCATGGAATAAATAAACATAAATAAATAAATAGAAAAAAAAAAGGAAAAACAAAACAAAACAAAACAAAAAACTATATTAAAAGGAGTCTGTTGCATTTGCCAGGGAATACCTGAACTAACATCTGGTTTGGTTGCTCTCTCTCTCTCTCTCTCACACACACACATAAGAGCAAAGTAAAATAAAATAAAGTAACATTGAAAAAGTATTACCAACCTAAATCTATACCTCTGCATATATGCCTGGTAATTAAACTTATAACTTGAAATGAAATGTTCCAGCTAAATTACACTATCCTGCTTTTAAATAACATGAAATGTCAAATTCTGTAATGTTTAGAGGATGCTACAAATATCATTTAAAGTGCTGCCATGGATTTCAATTGTGAAAACTTGCATGTTCATAGGAAGTTGATTAAAAGACTGAAAATGGTAACAAAGGCTTCTATATGACTAACTACAGTAATAGTGAATGGGAATTGTAAAAAACATGATGGAACAGATAACCACATATTTCAAAAAAAATGAATATTTAAGGAGATGAGAACTTTATAATTGCACTTCTTAGGAATTTATGATTGCTAAAACTATATGCGACATCAAAACAAAACCATTCTGAAGTAAAGATGTTAGAAATACACCATATTTTCTGCTACACAACTCTTAATACATGAAAACTTCTGATTTGTTTTGAACACTATAAAACTGACTTGAAAATGTCATAAAATATGACATTATGCAAACAACTGTATCTTACTGATAATACATTGATCCTGAGTTAGAATGAGTATTGGCAAGCAAGGGAAAAATAAAATCTCAAGGTTCACAACATTTTAAGCAGTTATACGATTATTCTAAGCAGGATAAACAATCAAGTAAATATTTAATCTAAACTTTCCCATTTTTCTTTCAAGTTGTATACCTGTTATATCAGGAGAAGCTGAACTGTTACAGCCTAAGAATGCTCCTTGCCCCTAATGTCCCCAAAATGCCATCTGTTCCACATATAGGCAAGCACATCTCTTCAATCTGGGCAAACTTCTCTAGGTGGACCTGCTTAAGTAGGGTGCTGGACCAGTTGACCTTCAGAGGTTCTTTCAAACTTCAACCATTCAGTGATTCTTCTTTGGAGATCACATAGGACTGGGCCATCTCAGAATTCCCACTTCTGGCATTTCCATATTATGCGCATAAGCTGAAGTAAGCAGCAAGTGAAAGCGACTAGCACAGATGTAGTAGGCACTATTTACTGACACTGATTTGCTGATAACTATATCCCATTCTCTGACAACATCAGACAAACACAAGGATGGGAGATTTTGAACATTTTTAAATAGACTGTCCTGGTTTCAGTTAGGACAGTTTTCCTCCTAGTAGCTGGTAGAGTGCTGTGTTTTGGATTAGGATGAGAAAAATGCTGATAACATGCCGATGTTTTGGTTGTTGCAGAGCAGTGCTTGTACCAAGCCAAGGACTTTTCAGCTCCTCGCTCTGTCCTGCCAGCGGGCAGGCTGGGGGTGCAGCTAGAGCTGGGAGGGGACAGACCCAGGACAGCTGATCCAAACTGGCCAAAGGAGTATTCCATACCATCTGACGTCATGCTAAACAATATATAGGGGTGGCTAGCCGGGATGGGGGGGCCGGCTGCTCGGGATAGACTGGGCATCGGTCAGCGGGTGGTGAGCAATTGCATTGTGCATCACTTGTTTCATACACACTATTATTATTATTATTATTGTTGTTGTTTCCTATCTTAATAAACTGTCTCTATCTCAACTCTCGTTTCACTTTTCCGTTTCTCTCCCCCATCCCAGAGAGGGAGGGGAGAGGGTGAGCGAACGGCTGTGTGGAGTTTAGCTGCCAGCTGGGTTAAACCACAACATAGACTCAGCAAGCAGTGTGGGATATCTCCAGGGAAGAGCAAAAGGAAGCAGCAAAGGGATGCTTAATTTGGAGTTAGGAATTGTCCAGGACCCTTTCAGTTGGCTCTAGGGAGAACACCACTACCCAGGAGCACAGCAGACAGAAGCAGCAATTTGTACAGCAGTCTGAAGAGGTGTCCAAAAACTGCTCAGTTTAAGACTTCTTAATACTTTGTGATGTGCCACAGGGAATGGTTCCCAGCAGCAACTGAAGTACCCTAGCACATCAGAGGCCTAACTCATCTCAGACCTAACTCTAAAGAGAAGACACATCCACCTGTGGAGCATTGATTCTTCAGTTCGTCTCGCTGAGGCTAGGGTAGACAGAGATGATGGCCTTGCCTATGGGAGATTTGCACTGGTTGGGGAGCTATTATGTTAAACATAAACAATCAATCAAACAACCAAACAAAAATATACATGTTTTCATTAGCCAAATCATTATATACTTTGAGACAACAGGAACTGTTTTCAAAAAATAAAGAATTGTAGCTGAATTGACCCTTTTTGGTTTTGTTTCATATATCATTGAACATATATATCAGTTGCCTGTAAAACTTTAGATCAGTTTGTGTAATCTGAATTTTGCTTGCATTCTATAACAATGAATTATGACAATTACAAATATGTTCATGTTCTTCCTCTGGAAGCACCAAGTGAAAAACACTTTTTCCAGTTGCCTTAGAAATGTATATACATATATGTATATACATAGATATATTATGTTTATATAAAAATACTGTGACAATCAGTATCTGAATTTTTTACTGTGTAGAACCCCTAGGTTATAAAGTCACATAAAAATTTGCAGTTTCATTATTTTCCTTCCAATGAGAAAGAAAAAAAAAAAAAGTTTTGACCCCTTAGAAGAAATCAAGATTTTATCATCTGCAACAATAGAAATTATGAAACAACATCTGCTAAAATTAACTAAGCATAGATAGACAAATAGACAGGCACTGGCAGCTCATGCCAAAGAATCTTAAAAGAGGTAGCAAATTACACTATATTTACACAGATACTAACACAACTGCTTTTACCCTTTGATTTGTAAATTTGATAGGTAGGACTGAATAGATGAATTATTTCCAAACCACTGATTTTATTTTTTATTAACTTATAAGGAAACTGCAGATATTTCAAAGGTTTAGAATTGGTTTCAAAGGTTTAGGACTGAAAACATAGTTGCAATATTTGCATAACAATGAAGTAAATGTATTGGGAACCATAAACTGCCTAGGCTGATGCTTATCTTCAATAAAATTACTGATTTTTGGCTATCAACAAAAATCATAAATAAAAACCCAGATAAAAAATCAGGCTATATATCTGGAAATCCCTGTTTCTGGATCTTCTTACTGGCAGACCTCTTCTAACTTTGGAGTATGAATTGCCTTTTTATTCCTGCTTTTCAGGGCTGCCTTTATTACTCTTAGCTTTTTTCACCATTTGTTATAATCACAGCACGCATAATTATGGACCAAACTGATCATAACCTCCAGGGATATCCTATTAGATCCAGCTAGGATGGGTTATTATGATGATGTTTTTTGCAGCATGGAATATGAATTATCTGATATTAAATATTATTGAATTTATTTCATGACTACCTAAGGAAATCATTGTCTTGGAAAATCACTAAGATACAGAAAACAGATGAAAGCAAACTCAGAGGTCATTACTGAAAAAAAAAAAAAAAATCATATCTTAATATTACTAAATAATGGAAGGTCAGGTATTCCAGCTCCATGGAATATCATTCACAATGTTTGGACTAGCTTAATTTGATGAGGTCAAATTTTTCCTGCTGAGCCATATGTTTTTTTTTTTTTTTTTTTTTTTTTATGCTAAAATTCCTAAATTAATTATTTTGGAGAGGTTTTTGTTTGCTTCTTTGTTTGTTTTGACATCAGAACTTACTATAAGATGATGAGTGTTGATTACTCATCAGAGTTTTTTTATATGAACACAGGACTTACATGCTGCTTGCACAGTATGATGACCTCAAAGGTTTCTGAATGTGCAAAGCTTCTTGACAAATACCCAAACTGTTATCCCTAGGATCTGGAAGAACAGTAGAGGAAGGAAGTTGTTGTGCAACAGTTTTGACTGGGTTATTATTAAGCCAGTTCTGTAGTAGATCATGCAAACATCAACTGGACTAAAAAACAAATTCTTACATCCATATATATATGCTGTGTTTTTCATTGCTAACATAAGTTTTTGAGTACAAAAAAAATCATAGGGCTGCACTCTTCTACACTACACTTTTATTGTAGGACCATAGTTGTCCTCTACACAGGACAACTACCTGTTATCAAAATGTACCAGTCAAAAAATAGATAAAAAGCAACGGGCAATTCACCAAATAATTGTATACAGCCAAGATGAAGCCAAAATCAATCTGGCAAGAGTCTCTTCATTTTTAGATAGCAGCTCCTGTTGTAAAGCAGCTGAAAATAAAGCTCCAGGCTAGTCAAGATGCAAAGCAAGACAATCAATTCACAGTCCTGGGACCTTACAGAGTCAGTAGAAAACTGGTCTGTTACTGGTAATGGCAATACGTATTTTCTGGGCTACAGAGCTACAGCTGATGGAGAAGTAAGTCTTCCCAAGTTCTCAACAAGAAATTAATTCTCCAGATTCTCCAAAAGAAGCCTTACATAACTGAATAAAGACATTCTTGTTTATATCTTCACTTTTTTTTATTATTATTTTTTTTTTCTATATGAATAAGAGCGCTAGTGTAGATTTTGGATCACTTTTGTGATCTTTCATTTCCAGGCAACCTCTATGTGTCATGTAACCATTTGATCCTGTATTCACAAAATATATAAGAAACACATCTTGTGTCTCTATGTACATTTAAATGCATATTTAACTGAATTATTTATCCTTTTAAGCCATTTATTTTCCAAGCTGTCAAAATCATTCTGAATTCCAGTGTCAGGATGTCTTATTTCCTCCTTATGGAATACCACTGTTTTCTGAAGATTGAAATACAATTATTTCATGCATTGTTTAATTTGGTATAAAAATATATGGACGAAGTACAATGACCTATGCTATACTGGAGGTCATACCAGAACATTTAAAAATCCCTCTGAATTTAAACCCAAAGAAAACACTCCGAAATCCATGAAGTTTCAAAAGTATTTTACAGTGGTAAGTGACTGTTTGCTAAAGCAGCTCACAGGAAGATAATAACTACATAATGATCACTTAAATATAAATTTTCTTATCCGTCACCAGATGGGTAATGTTCAGCCTTGTTCAATTTACTCAAAGATACATATCTAACTGTTTAGGCCACATCTTAAATTATTTCCCGAAGTTCTTTAAGATCTGCAGGCAGTTACTTAATAGCTGGACAACAAAATGTTTAACTGAGAAAGCAGAATAACTCTTACAGTAAAATAAATAACTGCATTTTTATTCATGTATATGCATATGATTTTTTTTTTATTTTTTTATTTTTTAACAGACTAAAGCACTAAGGACATTACACTCTTTCTGCTTTATTCCTATGAGTGTTACCCAAGTAATTCAAATATCTTGACCTCATTTAGTTTCCTGTATCTGTTGGAGTGAACACAGCTTCGCTGAAAACTCTATCACAATACATTGAAAAGCGATATGAACTATGAACTATGTTTTCATACACAGTCATTCTGCAAGACCATGCACACTGAAAATTCAGAAAAGTAGATGAAAACGGAAGGCAAGGAATACAAAATGTTAAGAGACAATCCAAAAGAAATTAAAGCAAAGGCTTAAAAACAAATTCATAAAGTTTATAGTGAAAGGAAAGTTTTTGGAATTTAATTTTACATAGATAAAATCATAAATAAGAGCATAAATAAAATAATAAAATTTATTGCACAAAAGAGGATACTTTTACAAGAAGTCTTGAAAAAATACATTGGGGAATGTTAGTGAAAAGAAATAAGTTCACATGAGAGGTTTTCCTGCTCCCTTCTCCCCCTCACCCTGCCTTAAAAGAAATAAAAAATAAAAATTAATGTGCCTTTCTCCAGAATTATTCAAAAAGAAAGAACAATCACTTAAACCAGAATTTCCTTGCCACAAAATCTGTGGGTTTTTTACAGCATTTTTTTCTTTGTGCCTGTTCAGCAATTCTTGTTCTCAGCACATTAGGGCAGGAATCATTTGCTAACTACTTTGTGTATATTCAGTTCCTGATGTAATGGGTTCCCAATCTCAGTTTGGATGTAGATCCTATCTAAGCCAATAGAATTACCATCAAGATGCTGATGTAAAATGAAATGTAGGTAAACAATACACAAAGCTAACCATTTTCATGGCGTGTTTTCAGCTTGAAGAAGTAGATGCTATGAGTTAACAGAAAACAATTTTCCCCTTAATGTTTTCCGTATTTGTAAGCAGACATGTAAGTCTTATAATAAGAGATACAGTGGATGTTGTTGTAGGTGTGTTTCCTCTCCTGCAGGCATGAGATAATGTTGGCACTACTCTCTATAGCAACAGAGCTAAAATTGTTTCTGTAAACATTTTGTTTTCTGTAAGAACTTTCTGCAAGCATAGCAGATAACTAGGCTGAGGAGATCGGATGTAAACTAAACATAACTAGTTGTAATTTATCTTGTTTTATGTATTCAGAAATAAAAGAATGACAAATGATCTAAATGTTGATCTCATTTACAATTATATCTCAGTAGGTAGTGAATCTGGTCCATGGTGCATAAACACTGGGTAAAATGAGAGAACAAATTAATAGACAGTGCACTGTTTAAAGCATCAGTAAACAGTTCTTTCTGAAGATTAATTACAAATTAAAAGATGCCTATCAAACTAGCCATGCTTCAAGCAAGCAGAAAATGAAATAGATTAAAACTAAAGGAATTAACAATACAGCTTCTTCTCACTTTTTAATTTTAAAGCACTAATTACATATTATTCTGAAGATGTGACAGCAGAACTGTTGCCATTTGTATTGGGTTTATGTGGCAAGGATTTATAGCACAGGGCCTCTATGAGAAGAGTCCAGAAGCTGCCCCATGGTTGATAAGGGCCAGGTTCAGATGGCTCCAAAGGGACCCGCCGCTGCTCCAAGACAATCCAATACACAAAGTTGGTTACGGATGTGTCAGAGCAGGTTTAAGGGGGGGGGGGGGGGGGGGGAAGGGGGTGGAGTGGGGAGGGGGAACAAGCAAACAAAAATTAACTGCTGCACAACAGATGGGAGAGAAGAATGAAAAACAGCCCTGCACACACCAAGGTCAATGCAGAAGGAGGTCAGGAGGTGCTCCAGGCCCACTGCAGAAGTTACCCTGTGGCCTGTTGGGAGGCCCCTGGTGGAGCAGGCTGTCGACCTGAAGCCTATGAGTCCCACATGGAGCAGATCTCTACGCTGCAGCCTGTGGAGGAGCCCCCCGTGGAGCAGGTAGATGTGGCCAGGAGGAGGCTGCAGCCCATGGAGAGCCCCCACAGGAGCAGGCCCCAGGGCCAGAGCTGCAGCCTGTGGAGAGGAGCAGAGGAGCAGAGGGACTGGGGGACCTGCTGCACGTGGGGGACCCGTGCTGGAGCAGTTTGCTCCTGGGGGATGGACCCCTTGGCACATACCCTCACTGGAGCAGTTCTTGAAGAGTTCTTGCCTGTGGGAAGCCCATGCAGGATCCGTTTGGGAAGGACGGCATCCCATGGGAGGGACCCCACACTGGAGAAGGGTAAGAAAGTGACCATGAAGGAGCAGCAGAGACAAAGCGTTAGGGACTGACCGCAGCCCCCATTCTCCATTCCCCTGCACCACTTGGGGAGAGGAGGTGGAAGAGGGTGGATGGGGGAAAGGTGTTTTTAGTTTGTTTGTTTGTTTTAGTTTCTTGCTAATCTAGCTTGTTAGTAATAAATAATATATATTATTAATCTCCCTACACTGAGTCTGAGTTTTACCCATGATAATTGTTGAGAAACTCCCTATCTGTATCTCAACCCTCGAGCCCTTTTCATCATATTTTTTCTCCCTTTCCCTTTGAGGAGGGGGAGTGAGAGTGCAGTTGTGGTGGAGCTCAGCTGCCCAGCTGGGTAAAACCACCACACCATTTTATTGACCTGCTGTACCAGGGGATAAAGAGAGTATAACAGTCTTTGCTTACAGAATAGAAAACATTTCTCTTGACTCATGTCATGTAGGATTAATTTCATAATGGATATGACTTGGTTCTGAGTGATGACTAATGTAAAAAAAAATTTACTTCAACAGACTGTCTATGGTTGTATCCAGAAACACTTGTGCCTTTCTTGACACAAGCTAACTAAGCCTTTTCAAAAAAATAGTTACATAAAGCCACCTGTCCCCCTTGCAAACAGTCTTGTAAGCTTGATAGGGAAACCTTAACCTTTTTACCCCCTAACAATCTTCATTTTGGTACAATTTAGTATTTTTTTTTCTAGATAAAGAGAAGGTTGTTCTCTTAATCTTTCCAACAGTCTTCTATATTTTGAAGACTGGGGTCAGTCTTCTCTTCCTGAGGCTGTATATATATATGTCTTTGTTAATTCTGAATGCTCTGTGGTCGTTCTGGAATTGATGAGCAATAATATTAAATGTAAAACTGAAAAGAGAAGGCTATATTCCACCCACAAAATTACCAGTGTATGTTGGGGGTTGGGGGTCGGGGGGGTGGAGTGATTTTTAAATGAATGAATAAAGATGGCATGAACAGAGCTTCAATATAAAGAATTGACTTAGAAATATTTTCAATGATGTTCAGCTTCTGCAAAGACTATGTTATTCTAGCTTGATCTGTGCAAATAAAAAAGCTGTTCTCAGCACAAAGGAGCAATAGCCAGGTGTTTTCATTTTCACATTCTGTGTGCTGCAATATCTGCAAGAATAAGACCGTGAAATATTATTTTAGGAAATAAATGAGAACCATCCCACTGCAACCCCTATTAAAATCAGTTCTCTTTTTCCAGCAGACAGAGAGTTCAGTCAACCATTGAAGTTTAAACATAATCCACATTATGTCTTGCCTCTACCTATGTAATAAAAATGTGGTGAAAGTGCTAAGGGCAATAGGCATCTGTTAGAAAAATGAGCAATATAGGTACACACATGTCATGCCATCAGCCAGAGAGAGAAAATATTTGAAGAAACAGTAGATCCTTTAGGAATAATAGGTCTGATTATCTACTACATTAAAACTTAGAAAAATGCTACTGACAATGAAAAACGCTACTGTTCAGATAGGTTAACATTTTATGGCTGCTCAGTGGATAGCGATAAAGCAAATAAAAATGTATAAGCTCTTATTATTGCGTAGATACCACACAGAAAAAAAAAAAAAAAAAAAAAAGTAATATGTAATCTTAGAACACATATATTCAGTCCTTAGTCATCTTTTTTATTATTATTTTATCTGCATTTTTTTTCCTTAAAGGCTGTCATTTTCTGACTTCAGTAAAAAGAAGTTGTAAGCAACAGCAATCTGTCCTATTAAGCAGTTTTCACTCTTGACTTAGACATGGAATTTCTCAAGCTGTAGACATTCTGCAGCTGGAATGTACATAAAGTTCCACCTATAATCAGTGGGAAGAGATAGGTACCACCAATGTGGTCCAACAAGTCATTAAATAGACATACTGCAGTGGGAAATACTAGTTTCTGGTTTTAGTCATCCTTCTGTTATCTGAAGAGGGAACCTAGAGACCCAACATTGATAAAGCAACTGACTTTTATCTAGATAGAGTTAAATCTGTCTTATGATAACCGTCCAACTCTTCTTTTGCATCCACCTAAATATAAGTATAGAAGGACATTGGCTATGGGTGTGTGAGTGGCTTCTAACATCCCAGGATGTGCAAAGCGCAACCCTGATATACTGTTTTTCCATTTGTTCATATGGAGTCTTTAAAATTTACCTAACCTTCTATCCTTTGTCAGTTTCTAATCTAAGTGTTGTATTTTTAATATCTAATGACAGCAGAAACATATTTCTGTTGTGTAAAGGTTAGTTTTTCACTCAAGTGTTGATATTTTGTCATGGTAAGTGCAGCACAAATTTCTCCAGAGGTGAAAGATGTGTGCAAAATGACAATCTTCCTCAAACAGTTTGTCTACTTTAATTTATAATAGGCAAGAGATGATTATGCTTGGATTTATGTTTCTTTAATAGCCATAGTCATAGAACCAATCCACAAAATATTCATCTCTCTTAAATGCTTTGTTTAGGTAATGTATTGATGCTACCATGTTATTTCACTTTTTAGTAATTAGTTCTCCTAAATACACTGGAGTACACATCATAGGCAAAGACTGAATAATTAAAACAAGGGAGCCTCATGCTGCAAGTGGTATACCTCAGAACTAGACCCCTACAGATTGGCTGCAGTGACTCCAAAGTGTTCTGGTTCAAGCCTAAATTAGACAGAGGTTTGCCTTCCATTTAATAGCAAAATAATATGTCTACCTTTTAAAAGCTAAACACATGATGTACGGTGAGAAATAATTAATATTAGTAACAGTGAAAATACACATGAAGATAAAGAGCAAACTTCACACTATTTAAAGACCTAGTGGGAAGAGCAAACTTCAAGCTTTTTAAAGAGCTAGCGGATGAGATCCCCTGGAACACCATCCTTCCTTAGAAGCACAAGAACTCTCCATCCCCCCATGTAAGAAAGCGGGCAGGGAGGGCAGAATTCCAGGATGGATATGCAAGGACCTTTTGGTCAAACTGAGGTTCAAGAAGGAAATGTACAGGTAGTGGAAGCAGGGATATTTGACCTGGAAAGAGTACAGGGATGCCTTGCAGATGTGCAGGGATGGCATCAGGAAAGCCAAGGCACAAATGAAACTGAGCTTGGCAAGGGACGCAAAGAATAACAAGGGATTCTACAGGTACATTGCTCAGAAAAGAAAGGGCAAGGAGAATGTACCCCCTCTGATGGATGAGAAGGGTAAACTAGTTAAAACAGACATGGAGAAGGCTGAGCTACTCAATGACTTATTTGCCTCAGTCTTCAATGACATTCAGGCTTCACACAATTCTTGTTTCCCCGAACCTGTAGATGAGGGCTGGGGTAGCAAAGTCCCTCCCACTGTTAAGTGAAGATCAGGTTCAAGAGCACCTGATGAAACTAATTAGGTACAAGCCTATGGGGCCTGATGACATGCAATCCAGAAGGAATTGTCTGATGCAGTTGCTAAGCCTCTCTCCATCATATTGGACAAGTCCTGGAAGTCAGATGAAGTCCCTAGTGAAGGGAAACATCACTGCCATTTAAAAAAAAAAAAAAAAAAAAAAAAAAAAAGTAGAAATGAGGACCTGGGGAACTACAGACCAGTGATCTTCAACTCTGTGCCTGGCAAGATCATGGAACTGGTACTTCTGGAGGCAATGTCAAGGCACATGCAAGACAAAGAGGTGATCCAAGACAGCTAGAATAGCTTCATCAAGGGCAAAACATGCCTGACCAATCTGGTGGCCTTCTATGATGGAGTGATTGCATCAGCTGACCAGGGAGTACCAACTAATGTCATCTACTTGGACTTTTGCAAGTTCTTTGACACAGTCAATACTTGATACTTCCATTATTTACTATATATATGGTTTTCCAATATGAAGAAAAAGGGTTCTTGTGTTATCTTTTTTAATCATATACATCATTTATACAAAAGATTTTAATATCTGAGATAATCATTCCACCTACATATTTTCCATTTCATTTTCTGTCTGTTAATACCTTTACATTCCAGGTCATTTTAGTTCTATTAATGGATGATTTTCTTGTGATGTCAAAAAATAGTGTTGACAAATTCATAGACTCGCAGAAAGTATTCTCATGATCATCTAGGCTGGCCTCCTGCTTAAAACGGGCTGCAGTAGCCTATGTATCACACAGTAGCCTATGTGTCAAATCCATATTTTCTGTTTCAGCTGTGGCACATTTTGTAAAATTTCCAGTCTTGATTTGAATATTCAAGTAGTGAATATAGATTGCTACTAACAAGATCTATAAAACCATCAGTCTTTTCCTCTCAAAGCTTTCCTAAGTATTGTTTTTATTAGATTTACTACATAACATTTAAAAAATAATATTTGTATTATAAACCTAATTACAAATAAAAAATAGCAATAGCAATAGTAATAGTAACAGTACTAATACTAATGTCTAGAAATTTCTAGGACAAAAATCTGGACGATTTTTTGGGCCATTTTGAGGTTTTATGAGATCAAGATGATGGTCACTTTGAAAGAAATTATTAAAAAAAAAAGAAATGATTGAAAGAAATGATTAAAATAAATGATGGAAAGGGAAAATAAAGACCGGTTTGAAAAGCAAAGTCTTATATCCTCGTAAAGACCTGCTAGAAATTATGCTATAGCTGCCACCCATATATGTAACTACATGTATGCATGTACATAAATACATAAGACATGTGACAGAATTTCTCTTGTAGAGGCAAGAAGTTCTGTCATGAAAATTTTGTTCCTTTTTCACTTTTTTTGTATACTATTTTGTGACTCAAACAAGATATAACTATATAACATAGAGGTAGATATATTCTACATGCTCAGAGCTGCTTTCTTCTAAATACTTCCTACTGGCTAACCAAGAAGCTTTATTACTTGCCTGATGTCAACTTAACTAGAAGGTTTTTAGTTATAAAACTAAAATGGAATACTGGATTGTGATAAATATAGAAACTGGAGTGCTCTCAAATTTCACACATCTCATTTCTCTTTGAATTTGGGTAGCACATTAGCAGTTAGCAAAATCTGGCAGAAATTCAAACTCAGTATTTTTACTTGATTTAAATAATTGATAAAATTTTCCTTTTTCCAAACTCAAACTCATCATTATCAAAAAAAAAAAAAAAAAAAAAAGAAAAAAAAAATGCTGTCTCTGTACCTCATTCATTTTACTCCCATACAACCAGTTGCATTTAAATTATAAGGCTAGCATTAAACCAAATCACTCCCAAGGTCAATATATGTGGATTGGATTGAAATGCTAATCTATCTTGATTCTTCCATTTATTTCAGCCTAGAATGCAGAAAATAGTAATATGCATCACCTCTTTATATTAGCAGTGGAATTTTAGATAGGATTAGTGGAAAGGTATTTTGCTCTACATACTATAAATGGCAAAGGCAGTGTATCAATAATGATATAGCTGTGTTGGAAATAAGAATTAGAATTTCTCTCTATAAATGGTGACAGGATTTAAGAGGGAAATATTACATTACTACTTCAACTGATAACCCCATCAAAATACTGAAAAAATAGCATTTTTTGAAAAAATCATAAGTTGATGCAAACTTCTTGCTTATGTTATTTTCCCTTCTCTTGTAAAGTATTATGCTCTGAATCATTCATATGGTTTTATTAACTTTTCTTCCCTGTAATTCTAGTACTTGTCCTGTTGACCCCACTATCTCTAACAGTCTTTCTATTTGTTTTTAATTTCTTTTTTTTCTTATTGTATTCATTCCTTAGACATCTCTGTTTCCCATTTCCATTTAGGTCCATGCCTTCTTCAATGAAATTTCCTTTCCTTTAGCAGTAATCCTCATGATCTCACCACTTTTTCCCTAGCCAAATCTCAAGGTCTTTACTTCACTCATATCTCCCTTAACTCTTATTCTTACTGTTTCTCATAACTCTCATCTTGATATCTTGCCACCCTGGACAACGTTCTTCCATTTTCGCATTTGAATAAATTCAACTGACAAATTTAAATGTTCAAATATTTAAGCATTTTCTTGGCCCATCACAGCTGTTAACCTTAGGAATAAGTATACAGCTTCATATGCTCTTTCACATGGTTAAGCCTTGGTGGATGTTTCAAAATTTATAACAGAATTATCAGTATCTATAGATCCATTTTAAAAAAGCTACTAAGTTACTTCCTTTTTGCTGTTAAACTGCTGCCAACAATGACTAGAAATCACTTTGCATTGTTAATAAATTTATAAGGAAAAAAATGCAGATTTAAGAGCCGACTTCATGTTTCAGTTCATACCACATTTACTTGGAAAAAAAAAAAAAAGATTTATTCTAGGGATATAGTGCTTCTGTTATATTTTATAATGCTGTTTCTTGTTAAATTGTACTCATTATTTACATAAAACTACATGAATTGTCTGTTTCCACATGTCGCTTCATTATTCAGCAATGAATTTTTTGTTTTTTTTCTCCTTTTATTCATTCTCTCTTTTTTTTCTCCTCTGCTGGCTATAAGCAATCATTTTGTTTATGAACAATAAATGTAGAAGAAAACAGAAATAGTGATAAATTGGTATTATAACAATTCTGTTGTTTGGCTGTTTTTGTTTGTTTGTTTGTTTGTTTTTTCTTAGCCTATTCAATATAATAATCCAATTTGATATGTCAATTAGTCTGTGATATAAGAATGACAGAATAAAACATTATACTGCTCAATTTACCTTTATCAATTTTGAATGTTTGTTTACTAAATTCGAAAAGCATTGTGTTCTAAAGTACTATTTATTTATTTTGTACTCATTTCATGTGATGATTAGAGTTGTATAAACCCAGCATAATATAAATCCATTACCCTTGAAAGTTCTGTATTTTTTGTACTTTAAACTTGGCACAAACAATACAGTTCTTATGTGCCAAATGCAAAGCTAAGGACTAATATTCAAAGATTATGAATATATTTTATAGTCCTGCACACTGACATTTGACACTGTCTGTGTTTATTGTCAGTAAATAGATTATAGCATGCCTACTAGCCTGAAAGGTTTTATTTGATAGAGTAAAAAAATAATAATAATAATAATAATATAAAATGAATTTTAGATATAAAATAAGAGTTGTTTTGAATTGTATTTTTTTTAAAGGGAAGCAATCCATGATGTTCTCATATTTATGTATCTAAGGTAAAAGTAGAATATTAACTGATGAAAAGTACAAGTACATATCACTTGCCTTTAAAAAAATAAATAAGAAATATTGCCACTTCATAAAAGTAATGCTAAGGTGTCATAAAGGCTGCTCCACAGATACTTAAGGTGAAATTTACCAAGATGTGATGAGTACTACTTTTTCTTTCCATACTCCACAAGAAACTTTGTCATTTTGCTTAAGAAGCTCAAACAGACTAAAAAACAAACAAACAACAACAACAAAAAAACAGCATTCCTGGGCAAAGCACAATCACTTTTAAGTGTGGACACACTATTCTAGGGCATTCCTGAACAATTTGCAAACACTAACAGTGCATGGAACCAACTTCACCTATCTTACATTTTTCATTTAAATTTCAGAATCTGGGCTCTCTAGATATCATTTATATGAACAGACTGATGGACACCTCTAAGGATCTGCAGACAAATAACTAAACTTTTTACATTTCCTTTTTTTGATTGCTATTATTTTCTTTCTTTGATGATGATAATTTAGGCATCTCCTGAAAAATACAGTTCTGGCAGTGCTGGAAGGTAAACAGACTGGCTCTCCAACTGAGACTGGTATGTTAATCTGCTGTATTATTCACAGCACACACTGGATTTTGGCAGTGCGTATCTTACTGGCTTTTATTAGATGCACAAATTTAAATGGTTATCATGTGTGTAATGGCATGTTAATTCTTGATTATTGGCTTAGAAAGGAGATGTGGTGCTGCAGGTAAAGCCTTGATGATTTGAGAGCCTTAGATGGAGCCAATTCTTGTTATTTTGTAGAGTCATTTAAAACAAAGAACAAAATAAATTAGAGTTCCTGCTAATACTTTAAAGACCTGAATAATCACAGAAAATCAGAGAGAGAGAGAGAAAATCATTTTTCCATAACACATATTTATGTGATAGAATATGTTATTGTCTTGCTGAGCTATAGTCGTCAGCAGCAGTTTTGCTCTTGACAGAAATGCTTATGGTAATGTTCCTAGTTGATTATTTCCTGTGATGACCCATTCTCACTTATTTTTTAAATATATGAAGAGAAATGTGGTGATATATAGCAGTGTCACTCTTCCTACTGTTTCTTTGGTTATTTTTCCTTGCCCATTTAGAGGTCTCAGGAGTAAAGTTTACATGTATTAAAATTAAGACTTTTTTCTAATAAAGACAATAGCTAGCTATTTGTGCATTTGTTTTATGCATTGCATTAGGGGGAGTTTTAGGAACCAATCAACAAAAAAACATCTTTAGCACTTTGGCTATTCTATTCACATAACATTGGCAAGTAATGGGAGCTTCTTTACAGTTTTTGTTTCCATGTCTTCAGAATACAACTTTTTTGGATTTGTTTTGAAATTAAGTCAATTGAAAATGAGAAATAAATTCAGTGCAGTTCTTTTTCAATGTAGTTATTTATTATGTTAAATTTCAGGACATTAAAATATCATTAATTTCATTCATAAATTAAGTTACATGTCATTTTATACCCTGCTTGTATTCCACTATCCAAATACCATATTTATGATGTTCTTTACTTTGGATTTCTTTGCAATTTTCCCTACTTCTGTGAGTGTTTTTTAATTATTATTATTATTATTTTGCATAGCAGTTTTTCATGTTTTTTCTTTCTTTTTATGTGGCTCACAATATGAAAATTTCTAAGAAATTTAATGAAGGACAAGTACCATCTAGGAGTTATAATTTAGAATTGCAGAAGCATAAGTATCTGTTCCTTTTTTCTCGATGGTGATCAGATGTTTTCTCCTACTTGTCGCAAGTCACACTCCGTTTGTTGATAAACCTATTTAAAAAATGAGGATAATAATGTTTATCATATTCGTGGATTGTTATCGAGCTATAATAAGCCCATACAGTTTTGCATTCTGAGAATCGAAGAAGCTGCTGGAGTGTGACACTTGGTTTAATTGTGCGTGTTAATTTTTATAAGCTATAGCTCAGCGACGATACAATTTAGTAAACTAAATGATTAAAACAAAACACACAACAAAACCTTGATTAGATACTAAACTTGAGATCTTCAGCCTTTATGTTTCCCTTTAAAATACTTGAGTGGCTGGAATTTGCCACTTTCTAGGTACAATTCTTTAACTCACAAAAGTCACAACTAATTCAACAGGTGTTCTATATGTAACAGGCTTACAAAACTAAGCCCTCTAAAACACAAGACACAGACTTCTAAAAAACTCAGAAATAATGAAATTTGTTAGCTTGCTTTGACTTTCAAAAAGAATGTTCCACAGTTGAACAGCCTTCCCCTCCCTTAAAGGTACAACTAATTTTGGTCTTCGAGTTTATGCAGAATTTACAGACTAATTCTTTTCAATGTTTGAGGAATTTCATTTAGGCATGTTTGAATTAATCTCCATCTTCAAAGATATATGATATCATTAACAGTCTCATTTCTTCTGTCTCAACTTTATCTAGACATACCTAGTCAAGACATTGACTTTGATCTGAGGTAATCCAGGTATTACCACAGTTATTCAGTTACTAAATGTTTTGATAGTTCACATAAAGTCTAGTCATTTCAATTTATTTGGTGTCCATTGTGTTTCTGTGATCTACTGATGGTATGCTATTCAATTCAGATTGTAATTTTCTAAACAAACAAACAAACAAAAAAAAAACAATAAAATACTTGAGTAAAGTTTTAAATTCCTCATCAAAAGGGGTGATAGCCTTAGGTCAATATAGGTTATATGCCATGGAAATACTGGTGGACTGAAAGTTCCAGAACACCTAATTGATGAAAACTCTATTGATGATTGGCAGATTTAAGCAATAAAAGCAGCTATTGACCTTTTTGGTTTCTGTTCCCTATTAAAAATGTAAGCCCTGCAACATGGAACAACTTTGCCTGATATTGTTCCTGCAACCTTTGCTAAGGAAACAAAGTTTCCTCTGTTTTTGATTTCTATTTGTATTCCTTTGTCTCGATATAGCTACTTGAGTGTGCATTATTACTACCCAGTACTCAGTTTATGTCTGAAGTGTCCAGAAACAACGGTTCCACAAATCAAGCTTAAGCAGGCTCCAGCTCTGGCTGCTGTTCTACTCCAATACATTCCAAGTGATTAACACCACCTGTGGCACTTCTAATTCACAGCAGCAGACAATTATATCCCTTGGATACCCATTATAGGTAATTATTCCCATGACAGACTATTAGATATGGGTTGTGAACATCTCAGCTGTAAACTTTTTTTTTTGAATTTTATTTTAATTCTGATATTACTATTGAGAGGCATATTTGGGGAATAAATCAAAGTATAAGCATTAATGGTATGCTTACTACAAGAAAAAGGTTCACTTTTATTGCTGGAGCCAGATTCATTATTTAAATATGTGATTAAAGCAGATTTTACATATTTGCCATTACAAGTTTACTTTATTTCATTCTTCTAGTACAGAGGCAATAGAAGATCCTGCTGATAAAGTGACACTTGAGGCAGTTAGAAACTAATTGTTTTTGTTTTAGAGACTGTCTACTCTTCTTACTCTTCCTTTTTTTTTTTTTTTTTAATATCTCTTATATGCATGCAGGAAAATTCTCTGCATGAATAAAAGGTTTATTTCAAGGATCAAAATTCATAAAACTCTCCTGTTGCTATTGTTTTCATATCATTTTAAAGATCTATATTTTCTTATGAAATACCGGGTTTTAACATACTCACATTTCTCTTTAATTTCCTGTCACGTAAGATATGATCTTATACAGAAAATAAGCATTTCTGGAATCTGAATTGGGATGATTTCTGGTTCAGGCAGGACCAAGTTTACTGGAATCAAAGGAAATAAGATAATGAAAGTAAATATATATGAACGGGCAATTAATTCTTTTTATATTAATCTTCAAGATGCCCTTCAAGATCAAAAAATAAAAGGAAGGATCTGGTTTGTTATTACATTAAAATGAAACAAAAGGTGGTTTTTTTTTTTTTTGTTGTTGTTGTTGTTGTTGTTGTTGTTTCATTTTGTTTTTCTTCATTATTTTAAAGAGAATGTAAAGAAAAACAAACAAACTTACCATTAAAAGGATAAAATGCTTACACGTGGATTGGAATTAAATGATCTTTAAGGTCTCTTCCACTCCAAACCATTCTATGATTCTATAATTCTATAAAAATGTGAAAGTAGCAGCCATGGTTTCATTAATAATGCTGAGATCAGATTAGATTTTCTGACTTAGCCTGTTTGATACATATGAAGACACTATTTTCTACTGTACCTGGCAGGCTGCTCTCTCTAACTGAGGCTGGTATTGAATAAGACCATTAACTATTAATTATAGCTGATCCTACATTGGAACAGAGGCATCGACCAGGTCTTCATGCATGTCTCATGTGATTTGCTGAACTTTTAAAATCCATAGGGCATTTTACAAGTGTTTTTGAAGTGCCCGATAGGAAAGATAATGTAAATTACAGTCACCCTTAGCCTGAGGTCAAACTCAGCCTTATGCACTAGTACATATTTGTGTGACATCAGTAATACCACACTGATATAATATTTGCAAAATTGAGAATAAAGAGAACAAAAGCAAAAAAAAAACATTACTGTGGACTAGATGCATTATGTGAAGGATCAAGGTATGGTGAACAGCATCTGACTCTGTTATACATACTGTCTGTCTTTACCACAATTTATCACATGCTGGTGGATCTCCCAAAGAGACTGAATTCACAGAGGCAAATGGGATTTGTACAGAGTCTGTATACTATAGGCTTGTAGTGTGTATCAAATAGCATAGAAATTTGAATGAAAACTATGATATCTTGCAGCCAATACTGTGGACATGAATAGCCGTCTCACTGACTTTTTCCTGACTTGATACTTACCAGTCAGCAGAAACATAGCATAGTTTCCCTTAAGATTCACTGGCTCCATGCCATAAATTTAGAGTGGAAAATAGCATTACTTTGAAACTGTTATTCTTCCTATATTCCTATAAGCAAAACTTCATTGCTTATCCTCTCATGACAGGTAAACTAAGTCATGCAAAGTATCGATGAAGTTATCTGTCATACCTGAGGATTGTCCTCATCTAACTCACAAGTCAGATGAATTATTCTGAAAAATAATAACCAATTTTATGGAGCAGATCGCCCAAATATAAATTTACTGTATGTATACCAGTATGCAAATAAATGTGCTCAGTAGACTATGCATCCAAACATGTAGCAGATGTTATAAACATGTCAAAATGATTTTTGCTACAGTTCTTTATGGAAATACATACACCTTCCCCAGAACTCAGTGAGGTATTAACAGCATTTTATCTTCCATGAGCTGAGTTTTTGTCTGTATTTACTGAACTGAATAGGATAACTAACAAACTTGTCTTGGTATCTAGGCCAGTGAAAAAAAGTGATGATTCAGGATGCTTAGTATTAACATTTATGATTTGTAATTTTCTTTCCACACAGAAGAAATAAAATAAGTACCTAATAACACTGTACAAATTTATTTATTTTTGATATGAATAAGCATATGAATACTAAGTGGCAAAGATGAAGGATTTCAACTGAAAATGTGTTTCTTCTGATGATGTTCAGTAGCAACAGACTAATACATGTGAACAGCCAAAACCACATGAGAGTTCCTGCAGAACTTGTAAAAGCAGGACTATTTTATTATCTGTGACCAGATAAAATAGAGATTCTTCCATAACCCTGATATTAATTCAAGAAGCACATATCACAATCTAAATTTTAAAATTTTAATTTCCTGAAATATCTTACATTGATAGAAAGAAAAGAGAGAGAGAGAGAGGTAAAACAAACAAACAAACAAACAAACAAACAAAAAAAAAAAAAAAAAAAAAACGCTTTGGAGTAAAACTTAAAGCAACTTGCCTTTACGAGTCAGGTTTTACATTTTAAATGTGAAGAATTTTTCTGAATCTGTGAGAGAGACAAAGGAATTTCCTTTCCCTTCTTCTTTGATCAAATGTAAAACTTCCATATAGCTCGCTGAATTTAGTCAGACTTTGAGCAAAACTTTGGATACTAGTACTCTACAGACCGCTTTTACTCTTCTCACTTCATCCATCACAGGTCAATTGTTAGATCCTGGCAGCTTATAAGAGCACATCAGGTGTTGAAAGCACTTGTAGAATACTTAATGAACACATACTAAAGATTTTAAAGTTCAACGGCATAATCAGCAAAACAGTCTGCTGAAGAGCAGTCTTAGAGTAATCTGGAAATTAACATTAAACTCCAAGGACACTCTCTTCTGCATGCATATCAAAGGCAGTAAAGACAGCTAAATGTTTACTGCTCCAGCACTGACTGAAGTCCATGGCTTCATTGTCTTTGCTCAGTGTGAATCCCTTTTTTTATATCTAATTAACTAAAAAAAAAAAAAAAAAAAAAAAAAAAAAAAAAAAA
>CM021765.1:156451653-156482235 GCA_011076525.1 Nettapus auritus
CTCGCTGGTAGCCTGAACTTACCCTTCTTAGCATTCACAATACATCGTTTTCTTCTTTATATCATTTGTGTGGGTCACTTCCTTCCTTCCTTCCTTCCTTCCTTCCTTCCTTCCTTCCTTCCTTCCTTCCTTCCTTCCTTCCTTCCTCTTCCTCTTCCTTCTTCCTCGTCTCCTTCCTCCTTCTCCTTCTCCTCCTCCTTCTCCTTCTTCTTTTCTTTCTGAAATATTTGTATTTTTAAGTGATGAGCAAAATTTGTGGAGCATGAGTTAACTGTTCAGAGCTGTTAGAAACAGTGCAGGCTCCCTTTCACAATCCGTATTCTATTACTGACAAAATTACTTTCTGACTTCAACTCTATTCCAACTGTGTTTACAGAAGAAAGAAACAATGCCATCTGTCAGTCATTTTCTCTAAATGTTGAAGTCACTCTCTATTATGAGCAGTATATCTGAAAATCGACCTGCAGAGACTATTTCTTTAATGTCAATAACAAAGGAGGAACTACCCCGTAAATTGGAACTGATGTTATTCTCATTTTATTTATGTCCAGACCAATGGATATCCAAAGTAAAACCTAACAATACAACAATTAAAAATAATAATAATGCATATTTCAAGACTTTTAAAGAACATTTTGCTTTACTCCAATAAAATTCCTTTTAACAGTTATATTTTAGCAATGTAATGGTAAAATGCAATTTTATACCTTGGAACAATTTAAAGAACAACAACAAAAAATTATAACCTATTTCTATAAGAAATTTCAGATTGTACAGATTTTTTCTTTTTAAGCAAGGTAGTTAAAATTTCTGCCTTCTATTAATAAACTTCCTTTTATACCAAAGGACATTTTAATACTCTTCAGAATTTGAAATATTTCTAGATATGACACATTCCTTTTCAATTTACCAAACAACTAGGAAATGGTACTTGGATGTGAATTATGATATATATCTCAAAAATGAAACAGTCTTTACAGAAATTATATTCTGTGAACAAACTCTATTAGGTGTTATAGTCTTTCAGAATATTCCACTGAAAAGTCTACTTTAAACTTCTCAGAAAACAAATACATTAAAAAAAAAAAAAAAAAAAAAAGAGCTTGTAAAAAGTGAAAACATTTATAACAATAACAAAGAAGTGCCAGGGTTCATCAGATCTGGACATATTCCTTTTCCTTCTGTCACCTGGCATGTTTAGTACATCCTATGGAAAATAATTTCACAGTATTACAGTGATTTACAATTCATAATAAATTTTTAATTTGAAGACCTCTTGTAACAAACTTCTGTAATCACCACCATTGTGTTACATCTTGCTCTTCAAGGTGTTGTATAAAACAAAAGAAGTAGACTACCTATAAGATGTAATCTATCATCCAGAAAATTTAGTGTTGCACATGTTAAATTTCAAATGGGACTTATACACGTTGAATACCTTGGAGGATTAGAATGTAAATATTTTGTAAATCTCAATAGAAGACTGGGTTAAAACACAGTTAATCTTTTTCTGTAAAGTATTTACTATTTTTTTCCAAAACCTAGTAGAGCTGACAAAATCTCTTTCCCTATATATATATATATATATTTCTGCTTCATTTCATCCTAGGTGTTTTTATGCTAAACAACATTTATTCCTGCTTAGCATTCAGGTACTCAGATTCTGGTATGAATGTAATAAAAATTACTGTATATAAATTAAATACATTTTTCCTGCAGACCTCGGGGTTGACACTGAAGGAGGTTAGCAGGCTTGTACAGATTATTCCAAAATAAAAGAGAGTCTAGAATGGAAGTGGGTTTTGCTGATGCTGTTTGGGGGAGAGGGATCTGACTCAAAGACATTATTATCTATGTCTGAAACAAGCTGAATGCTATTTTTGTTGTTGTTATTAATGGGAGATTTTCCCTTAAAAAATAGCTTAAATAATATATACAATCTCTGTGAACTAATTATGATTAAATATATCCTGATTTAAAGCAATTGTTTACAGAGTAAAGGAGCAAAAAGAAAGTCTCCTCCCATAAACTGGGAAGGAGAAAGATCATTAAGGACATTTTTTTCTGAGATGCATTATTAGAAAAGAACATCTAAGAATAGTCACCACTGAAGATAGGACCAGCTAGCTTCAGCATCTACATAGAGTAGTGATGCAATGATAGGACAAGAGGCAATGGTTTTAATCTAAAAGAAGTTAGGTTTGATTAAATATAAGGAAGAAATTTTTCACTGTGAGGATGGTGAGATACTGGAACATGTTGCCCAGAGAAGATGTTGAAGCCCCATCCCTGAAAGTGTTCAAGGTTGGGGGATAGCCAAGCTTGGATGGGGCTTTGGATAACCTGCTCTAGCAGATGTCCCAGCCACGGCAGGGGAGTTGGAACTAGCTGATCTTTAAGGTCTCTTCCAACCTAAACCATTCTATGATTCTATGATTCAAGCCACAAATACTTGTCTTTTTGAAGATTTTCCCATTGTAATACCAGCAAATGATGCAAGAGTTATTTTACTTTTCTCAGGTTTTCCTTTCCTTCACTTATATTGTTCTGATAAGATGGTAGGCAGTTACCAAAACCCTAAGTTTTGTGTCACTGAGTCAGCTGGAGAGAAACTACCATCTCTCTATCTCACAATAAAGGGAATGAATCTGACTTTACTCACTCATGTATAAATCAACAATGACTCAACTGGCCTCAGCAGAATAACAGTCACATAACCAGTGAAGTTATGATAAAAATCAACATTCGGATTTTATAGATGCACTCCAAAATTGTTATGAATTCCGTACCTGAATTTAAATAAGAATCAAAATGAAGTCTCACAGTTCACCTTATGAAACAATGGCATACTGCTGAGGGTAAGGAAAAAATAATACAGAAATCTACTCCCACGGTAGCTGCTTGTTACAGAATTCCCAGTATCTTTTTTCTGAAGTTTTTTACAGCAACTGACTGCAGAGTTTGGATACAAAACAGTGTTGATTAACAGTATTATTCTCCTGCATTCACAAACTTCATATATGATATAATTACGGTAATTTCAGATACTAATAGATTCCAGATTTTGTCTGTATTCAGCAAAGGCTGCATTTGGTCTTGCACTTCCTCAGGTTTGAAACTTGTTTACCTATTCTGTACTGTTATCTTTATTTTAGTTTGTTTTATTTTAACTGCTACTGTATTTTCCCTTTTCCATCTTTAAACTTATTCAAAACTCCTTTTCTAAGAACATTTAATGACATGCTCTTCACCTCAGTCTGTACATAATTAACAAAGATTTTAATGCTTTTTCTAACTTTTTGTCCTATTGGCAATGTTGTGCAAATGAAGGAAAATTCACGTAGTTGATGATAGGCATGTTGGCAGCAATACTCAGAATGACTTTTATGTCCTAGTCTAATTAGCCTGAAATGGTCCTTGGACTGGGGAAATGTTCAGCTAGGGCTCTCCATAAACTTTTACTTTGTATTTGCACAGTTCCCAACACCATAACATTTTAATCTAAATCGGTTTTAAAAGGTTTTACCTTCAAATAAACCCATCCACACATTTTTTTTTTCTTTGCCTTGTAAAACTATTAATGTAGTAGAATGAACAATCTAAGTCTTAATAATTCAGCTTTCTCTGTCTACACGTATGTGCATGTATGAAATTGTGCTATATTTGTTAAAGACAATGCTTAAAGTTCACTCCAAATATTAGAGCAATTATGATAGCAAGTAGAATGTAGTAGCATTCTGTTACACATTTTTACTTTTATTTTCAAATGCCTGTTTTTGCATTCCCAGTTACGTCTGTTTACTGAATTGTTTTTATAGCTGTTCATTTATCTGTACTATGTTTAAAATTTAAAAATTATCGTATTTCTTGTAGTGAGTGATGCTAGAATCACAATATTATAGTTATTTGACTAAATAGAATTAAAAGGCCTGGTTTGGGTTTTTGGGAGTATTTCAAACATATTATATAGTAACACATATACTATATGTTATGATGCATAAACATAGATAAAGTAACAGACTCTAAAATTCACTGGACAGTCCTTCATGTAAACTTTCACTTATGGAGTGAAAGTTTGTGAATATTAAATCTGAATAAAATAAATTTAACACCCCAAAACCATAAGAACTTGAAGATGAAATTCAGGGAGCAGCATAGCACAGAAAACCTTGTTTCATTTGTCTTCAGAGATACAAAAACTACATTGATTGTCCAGCTTACTTTTATAGAATCATCAAACTGAAAATTCCTGAGAATTTAGGAGTTGATGCTGTTCATCCTAATTCTCAGCAAGAGCAACAGAAAAAAATAAAAAAAAAAAAAAAAAAAAAAAAAAAAAGGTAGCATTTTTCCTGTATTTCTAGAGAACCTCTTTATTAGTGGCAAGATATATTTTGCTTGCTTTATTTCTGATGCATACAACAAAGGAATAGGGTTGGAGGGGGAAACATTATTAAGTGTTGTGTGCTGCAGAACAGAATGGAGATGTTGAATTATGGAGGAAAGTGTAGGAAGTAGTTGGTTTTGACAAAGCTGTGGAAGAAAAGTAAAATTTGTATTTTTTTTTTTTTTTCCCAAAAGCAGTGTTACTAATGATCTCTACATTAGCTATTATGCAATAAAGGAATACTATTTTTATGTGTGCATAAAAATAAGCTTGCACACTGCTTTCATGACAGCTGACTACATATCGATGATCTTGTGATGCCCTCATGCTGCCATTGCTGTCATTGCTGGCACTGTTTCTTTACAATTCCCTAGAATTACCATAATAATCATTCATGCTGAGTATTCCTAGAGATATTTGTTCAGTGTGCAACAAATTACTTTATATCCAGGCTCTTTATATCTTTGGTGTCTTGAAAAGGCTTAGGGAGTCTCTTAATGGACTTCATGATCGTGTCATACTGGGCAAATCCTAGACAAATATTATTTTGGATGTATCTTTTATATTTATTAAGAGGAGATGACATGCCATATAAAGGTTGATGCTTATCTCACTCTGTCAGATTTCTTTGTTTCAGAGTTCTCTGGAGAGATGAAGAAGGTACTAGCAATGTCTGAACAAATTTATGAGGAAAAAAAATACTATTGTTTTGTAGGATTTTTTTTTTCTGAGACAAATGTATTACAAACCACTTTACCACAATTTTAATAAAAAATGAATTGTTTTCTCAGATGCCTTTATGAGAACAGAGATTTAAATGTTGGATTATGAAATTATTATTTTAGTATTAACAGTTAATTTTTATTTCAAATTTGCTACAATAAGAGTCAATATACTCAGAAGTAAATATTTGATAAATAAATAGCTGACAGGCAAGAAAAAATTATTTTGGTCCTATCTATGTGGATCAGAAGAACCCTCTGACTCTTTGGTGGCTGTGATGGTTTTACTCGGGTGGGTAGCTGAGTTCCACCACAACCATTCTCTCACCCCCCCTCCTCAAAGAGGAGCGAGGAGAAAATACGATGAAAGGGGCTCAAGGGTTGAGATAAGGACAAGGAGATCGCACAATAGTTATCGTGATGGGCAAAACAGACTCAGCATAGAGAGATAGTAAGATTTATTGCTTATTACTAACAAGCTAGAGAAGCGAGAAACAAAGGAAAGAAACCAAAAGCACCTTCCCCCGCTCATCCACCCTCTTCCACCTCCTCCCCCCGAGCGGCGCAGGGGAACCGGGGAATGGGGGTTATGGTCAGTCTACAGCACTTCTTCTCTGCCGCTCCTTCTCGGTCACTCTTGTCCCCTGTGCTGTGGGGTCCCACCCACGGGATGCATTCTTTGCTGAACTGATCTGGTGTGGGCTGTCCACAGGGAGCAGCTCTTCAAGAACTGCTACAGATATGGGTCCGTACCACGGGGTCCATCCCTCGGGAGCAAACTGCTCCAACCTGGGTCCCCCACGGGCAGCAGCTCCTGCCGGGTCACCTGCTCCTGCGTGGTCTCCTCTCCACGGGCTGCAGGTCCGGCCCGGAATCTGCTCCGGCAGGGGTCTTCTACAGGCCGCAGTCTCGTTCGGGGCACAGGCTCCACCGTGGTCTCCTCCACAGGCTGCAGTGTGGAACCCTGCTCCACCGTGGTACTCCATGGGCTGCAGGGGGACAGCCTGCTTCACCATGGTCCTCACCACAGGTCGCAGGGGACTTCTGCTCCGGTGCCTGGAGCACCTCTCCCCCTCCTTCTTCACTGACCTTGGTGCCTGCAAGGCTGTTTCTCACTCCTCTCACCCTCCCAGCTGCTGAGTGGTGCAGCGTTTTTTTCCCTGTCTTAAATATGCTCTCACAGAGGCGCAAAACAACATCGCTTATTGGCTCAGCTCTGGTCAGCAGTGGGACCCTTACCAAACATGGGGCAGCTTCTAGATCCTTCTCACAGAAGCCACCCCTGTGGCCCCCTGCTACCAAAACCTTGCCATGTAAACCCACTACAGTGGCTGAGGTTTTCGTAATACTATACTGCTATAGTTATTTCTCTCTGCTGTTGTATAATTAAGCTGTTGGGGACTGTGTGATTCTATCAAATTAAAAAAAAAAAAAAAAAAAAAAGAAACAAACAAACAAAAACACTATTTTATTGTTTAGTTAGGGTTCATTCTGCAGCTCATTTCTGTCATGGATTGTTATTTCTCATTAGATTTCAGCAGAATTACTTGCCTAAGGAGGGCTGATGAACAGCATTTTAAATACTGTATGCTGTTTTTAAGTGGTGATATAGGGGAATCAAATCTTCTTCTCTCACTGACTTTCATACAGTTGTCTATGCTACTTTGCCCATTAGGATCATTTAACTTGAACCCAGGAGCTTTCACTTGCACAAGGAATCTCCTCATATTCCAAGGCGACATACAGAAGTACACACACACATGCATATATATAAATGAGTATATTGATTCATGTGTATTCATGTATGTATGTAGGTAAGACTGCTACTTAGCAGGCAAAGTCAAATATTCAAAAATCAAGAAATCGGTTTATAGTACACCTTGTAACCAGGATCATGCTAATACAAAGTTAGACTTACCTCATCTTTGGGTGTTTGCAACTGTGACACAAGTAACACAAACAACAACAATGACAACAACAAAAATATTTGCATCTCATCAAATCTGAACATATGCAATGGGCTTTGCCTACTGATCTCAACCCATATCAATCTGAGTCAATATGTCTGGATATTTAACAGATTTGTTCAATCTCTGTGCTGTCTAATATGTCTGATTATATTGCCATTGCCCATGGTAGTGATTTCATAATATGATGGAGATTTCTCTAGATGTAATGGAAGACAAGGCCATTAGAGTAAATTAGAAGTATAAAGACCATTACCTAAATTGTGTCATTTATAGCACATAAAGATACATAAAGACATATATGATCTTTGTTATTTTCAGTTTAATGCACTATATTTCATCAATAATTTTTAGCTGATTGTCTTCTAAAAGTTGATTCACTTGTGATTTCTTTGAGAAGCCAAAGTGAAAACTACATCCCAAACTAGAAAGACTGCCTTGCTTTTTCAAGCAGAGTAATTCACCCCCTTGACTTTATCCACCCTCCATTACTGATAAGTGTCTTCACTTGAGCTTGTCCTTTTAGTCCTTCAATTGTAGTCAATGGAGGAAATAAGCACTTTCATAGTAAACCTGTTCAATCCAAAAGCCTACCAAAGGAGATGAAGGGCTTAATTCCAAACTTATCTACTGTTTATTAAGACATCCGAAAACATCCTTACAGGTTGAGAGATAGTACACTGAGTGCTTGAAACAAAATACGGAGTACTGTGTCCAGACCTGGAACTGCAAGTACAAGAGTTAATAGTACTTGTTAATTTTTAATACTTAACAACTAAACAAATAATTTCAATCGAAAGAAAATGGCATCTTCCTGTCTTTTTCTTCCTTTCCCATAATACACTTGTTACGGTATTCACAGTGCAAACTGACACTTGAAATCCATAAGAAAATCAGCTGAGGTCTCTATTCAGTAAGAACAAGACATCACTCACTTTATTTTATGTGGTAGTCGTCTCTAGACAAGTTTATCAGATAAGGCTCCAAATGTAAATGGAAAGTTATCTTATTTATGAATGCATGAGGAATTTAAGCATCAAACATTAGTTCTGTAATTTTGACAGGCTTCAGTGGTTTTGTGGATAAATTCAAGCAACTGTATGACTTCATCTGTAGAAACACAGCCAGCTTTAGAAGTTAAACAAATGTCAGTGGTACCTGAATGTTGAACACGCATGCTTGACTTGGTGGGTAGGTTTCTATGTCCTTTTTCTGATTCTGTTACAGAATTCACACCTGATTTTTGTTCGTAGTGCTCCCCTTTTGTTTCATCTCATTTTAAACTGATACAACATTTTAACATTGATCTGTCAACAGCTAAGCCAGACCGTACTCTGCCCTCATAGTACTGTCTTTCAGAATTGAACTTTATCTCCGGCTTCCATTTATATCTGAGAGTTTTGTCAGCACTACAGAATCCAAACAAAATTTCATTGTCTCTCCAAATTTAGGATGTCTTGGTTTTAGTGTAGTATACTAATACAGTAGAAATTAGTTTGCAATTTCTCATGTTGTACAAAGCCCAAATTAAATCTTTTAAAATGCATATTAAAAATATTAAAATAAAATGCAGTTTAAAAATATATTTGTTTTATATTTAAATTTATCTAGTTTTGGAATTAGGGGCGAAACTGTAAGAGAGTTAACAGATCTGTACCAGAAGATAAGTTTAAGAATCTCCAAAGAACCTCTAAGAACCTCTTAGCAAACCATGACATCTTTAGGGAACATGTTGAATGTAGTCTGCCTTACTCCATAACTGAAGCATTTCAAATATTTTATCCTGCATAAAATTATCTCCAAACAGCACAGAAAAAAAAATAAAATATTCTTTTAAAGTTTCAGATTGAATCCAATTGAAGACCACTCCAATTCTCTGAACTAATGCTACATCAGACTGATCAGACATTTTTCATGAAATATTCTATAAAAAGAGCATGGGAATTTGCAGTAGGCATTGAGTCTGTATCACCTATGCTTTGAGCAGATACAGTTAATTCTGCTCATACTTCCAGACTAGCAGCTGCTGTATGAATATGGAGACCACAGGTTTGAGCATGTGCTTGTGGCATTGAAAGTGAGCCAACGCATGCTACTAGTGAAGATAATTAAGTGGATTTGTATTCCACTTAAGGGGGTTCTTGTTATCTTAAACTATAAACAGTTATATTAGGAAACATATTTTAAAATATTAGTCTGTCATCAGTTTTTCAGCTTCACAGAAGGAAAATCTGTGTCAAGATTAAGATTAAAAGGTAGTAAAATATAATTAAAGATGTAACCATGTGTTTATACTGTATATAGTATTCTTCATGTCCTACAGATTTTAACAGTCTACACAGCTTTCAATGGACTAAAGGAGAACTAAAGGAGACATACTATTAGGATTTTAAGGTCAAGCTTTACTTGATTATTAACAGCATATTGAAAGCTTCAGTTCTGTTCATTCTGTTTATTTGTTAAATCTTGTCATTGTGATACATAGATTACTTATTTTCTACAGAAATATGCCCACTTTATCTTACAATGCATACTTTGTGTGCTCTTTCTAAAGCATGTAGTATGTTACATCTTAACACACAGTCCTGTTTTCAGAACTGTATTACTTTTTTTTTCGTTCCTTGAGACCTCCAAAAGTAATCCATCCTTAAGAAAATTGGTTAAATATTTCTAATGTTCTCAATAGTGAAAGCCCCTGTGAAAGGAGTCCTGTAAGATAAAAGGCAGTATAGAAATTCAGGATATATCAATCATTCTATAATTCACATAATTAAACATGTATTTATCTGTGCATCCTATTGCCACTCAAATACGTTTTTCTTTTCTCCCCACAGGTAGCTTTACCATTTTTTTAATTTGGTTATGCAAACTCATAAAAATATTACTCATAGATATACAGCTTTGGACTATCATTTTATTTTAAAAGTATAGTCAGCCATGCTATCAGCAGATAAAAGGCCTCTAGATATCTCTTGGAAGTTCTGTGTAACTATAATCCTAGCTGACATTTGACAGATTCTCTGTCAGATTTCAATGTTTTATATTTCCCCTCTGAGGTTACTTTTAAAGTGTGGCTATGAAAACTCCACATTGTATAGAAAGCTTATTTATAACTGGCATAGTGCCACAACAACATATGGAGTTGCTGAACATATTGCAGTATTCCACAAAATGTAAAGTACTTATTAGAAGAATTACACATATGATTTAGCAGTGCTCTTCTTTTTGTAATGTAGTAAGTGCAAGAGTCCATTTTAGTTCTATATATAAAAATATAAAGTATTAATTATCTGAATTAATTACTGTATATATATTACATTTTTCTGTAAGTTTGAATATGATCTATACTGAGATTTCTGTATGTATAATACGTTTGAATCATTATAAAAAATGTATTAGAATATAGATGTGCACATATATATAAATAAAATAACAATAAAATAAGATAACAAGATAGAACAAATATACTTAAATCCCATGTATCCATTTATGTACCAGATAAAAATTGATCAATTAGATAACTTCCTATTTAGTTTGAAAGTTTCCCAGGCATGTTTAGAAATTCTTACTCTAAGGCAATGGTATCTTTCCTCTATTTGGCAGTCCATTATGATAAAGATTTTGATGGATAAGACTGCCTAAGTTAGGCAGTCTTAGAGGCTTCAGATCATACTCATCTGAATGTTGAGAGTAGATGTTAAACTAAACTCGGTATACAGATCTGCTGCACAGAAGTTCCCCAACAATCATGTATCACAGCACTCTGCATCTTGTTCTTGTAGAAGGCAAGCCATTGCATGGATTGGTATGTTAGACAGGACTCATTGACTACAGACAAATAACTGTATTTTCTTTAAATGGCAGGGTTTTCATGTGGGTGGGCTGCAGGGGTGGGTGTGTCCTCTGTTAAACAAGGCCGGGGTTGTCCTGATTGGTTCCACCCAGCTCCGGCAGACCTCCTGCAAGGCACAGCTGAGCCCATGAGTGAAGCTGGTGGTGCATCTGGAAAGTGTATTTCAGAAAGACAAAAAACAAACAAACAAACAAACAAACAAAAACACTGAGTAGCAGTTGAGAAAGAGGAATGAGGAAGAAAGATGTGAGGAAAAAATAATCAAGCAGATACCAAGGTCAGAGAAGGAGGAGGAGGAGGAGGCCCAGGTGCCAGAGCAGAGATTCCCCTACAGCCCATGGTGGAGACTATGGTAGGGCAGGCCATGGTGGGGCAGGCATTTACCTACAGCCTATGTGAGTGACCCCATGCTGGAGAAAGAGAAAAGAGTGAGACAGTGACAGAGAGGAACTGTTATGGACTGACCACAAGCACTAATTCCCCATTCTCCCTGTGCTGCTCTGTGGGGAGGGGTTAAGGCAGCTGGGAATGAGGAAGTGAGTCTGAGCTCAGAAGTTCGGGGAAGGTGTTGGTTTGATCTTTTGTCTCTGTTTCTCACTATCCTCATCTATTTTAATTGGCAATGAATTAAATTAATTTTCCCTAAGTCAAGTCTGTTTTTCCAGTGACAGTAATTGGAAAGTGATTTCCCTGTCTTTCTCTTGGCTTATGTATGACCTTCTCTATCTTATTTACTCTCCCGTTGAGGAGCCAGAGTAACAGAGTAACTGGTGGGCATCTGGCCATTAAACGAGGTTAACCCTCCACAATCAGTAGAACAGAAATCTACATTTATTTCAGTCTCCCTTCATTTAGAAAGAAGACAATGACACACTTAAAAGGTACTAAGATTTATTTCACCTTATTTTAATATTGGTTAGACAGATTGCTTCCTAAAAGCATTTCTTTTTTTTAAATTTTTGACTGTAAAAGAAAGCTGAAGATGAATACTTCTGATTTTAGTTGCAGAGTGTTCTATGTAAAGTGTGAATCATTGTTGCCTCACAAAAAATGAGTTTGTGAATAGCTCCCATGTTCTACTTCTGTATCAGCACCATGTCGTGTTATTTGCAACAAGGCTGCATGGCCACAAGAGCTGTTTGGCAAGTGAGCAAAACTAGCCAAAGCTGACACCTCTAGGCTATCACTGGTTTCAGCTGAATATCTAGTTCTAGGTTCCAGTACCATACGTCCTGTGCCCTGTGCTGGAGGTTCAGCTGTTTGTGCTTAAGCTGGCTCTGAGCTGGTGCAGCTGTGTGGCCTTGGATCGTAGTGCTGTGGAGAAAAAATTGTGGAAAAAAGCTGTGAGAAAGGGTTTTACTTCTCTTAGCTGAGGACCTGTGTTAAAATCCAGTTACTGTCTTTGCCTGTGCAAGGACAGATATGTAGCAGATATACCCAAGCCTGGATGCTTCCTTCCTGTGTTTGCCTTGGTCCTGATTTGATTTCCTGGTTTGATCCTCAAATTTTCCTTGTTGCCATGGACTTACCTGGCCTCTTAGCTTATCCAGGTTACTGTAACCAGACCTGCTCAGCTTCTGCAGCTTACAGAGTGTGGGATGCTACTGCTTGGTGAGGGCACTGTCCTGACTGCCTGGGGCCATCCTGCTCAGCTCCACACTCACCTACCCTTAGAGAGCAGCCCATGCTCCTGGGACCTGGGATGGAGATAAAAAGAAACCACTGTTACTCTTCTACAGTGTTTTGATGTGTGTGCTGTAGTCCGTATGAGTGTTTTGGAATGTACTTTGGAATGTATAAAATAACATCATCTATGTTATATAAACCACAGTCAGGGACAAATCCCTGGCTCAGAGGTCTGATAACACATGAGGCAGGAGAACATAATAGTTAGGGACAGCCTGCTCTGTAGCATAGTGTTATTATTATTTTTTTAAAGCTCGTTAGAGCAAATGGGAAATAATCAAGAATACAAAGTTGTGCTCAGTAGTCCCCTTTTATTTAACAGTAGAGACATACTTTTTGCCCTTAGTCAAGGTAGTCCAAACCCCAAATGAATGGAGGTTCCCAACATTTTCGACTTGTTTTCAAAACCCTTTAGGGAGAAGACCTATACCCAATTCTGTCTATCTGGATTACCCTCCGAAGACATAAAAAATAGTAATGTCCTCTTGTAAAGATTATATTTACCATTGTAAGTGTACTGGTTGTATAAAGAATACTAACTATTATGAGAACCTCACTGTTTTCATTCTCTCTGACAAATTCATTTTCTCTCCTCTCATAAATCAAATATCCTGCCTTAGCAAACTCTTGGTTTAGAAGCCACAGTTTCACCACCATTAAATTAGTGTTATATCAACAGCAGTTCTGACAGAAAGAGGAATAGACCTCAGCATGCTACGGAAGTTTTTGTCCCAGATATCAAATTATGTAAATGGTCAGACTGAAGTAAATATTAATGCATCTTGTATTGTAACATATTTAATTACAATAAGCTAAAAATATTTGTTGTGGTTTAATCTGGCCGGCAGCTAAACATCACACAACCGTTCGCTCACACCCCCCCCCCGGGAAAGGGGGAGAGAAATGGAAAAGTGAAACGAGAATTGAGATAGAGACAGTTTATTAAGATAGGAAACAATAATAATAATAATAATAATAATAATAGTGTGTATGAAACAAGTGATGCACAATGCAATTGCTCACCACCCGCTGACCGATGCCCAGTCTATCCCCGAGCAGCTGGAACCCCCACCCTGGCTAGCCACCCGTATATATTGTTTAGCATGACGTCAGATGGTATAGAATACTCCTTTGGCCAGTTTGGGTCAGCTGTCCTGGGTCTGTCCCCTCCCAGCTCTTGCTGCACCCCCAGCCTGCCCGCTGGCAGGACAGAGCGAGGAGCTGAAAAGTCCTTGGCTTGGTACAAGCACTGCTCTGCAATAACCAAAACATCGGCATGTTATCAGCATTCTTCTCATCCTAATCCAAAGCACAGTACTCTACCAGCTACTAGGAGGAAAATTAACCCTGTCCTAACTGAAACCAGAACACTATTAATATGGAAAGAGTAATAATGATTTGGGGAATAAAAAATAACTAATTAATCAATACTAAAATGTTATTATAATCTTGGTGAAAGAAGAAAATTAAATAACTATTCAGTCTTATGCTTTCGATAATAGAAAAATATTTCTTGATTTTTATTTATTTTTTTTTCCCAAACCAGAAGCACCAGAGTTTAGTTCAGTCTTGAAATATACAGTCTAAAATGGCTAGTTATCACTTTTCCTTCTTTGTTTCTGTTTCAGAGTCATTTTTAAAATAAGTTTTCTGTCACATACATTTCTGTAAGAAAATACTATTTCTAGATGAAATAGGATACTTTTATTCCATAAAATATAAAAGGATTTTAAGAATTCCAGAGACCAGTATTAATTTATTTGACATATACCATGCATTTTACTCACTTTTGATGTCAAAATCTTGGAGAATCCTGCATCAATACTAAAAAAAAAAAAAAAAAAAAAAAAAAAAAAAAAAAAAAGTTATTTCATTGAAAAGTTATAGGTTACAATCCCAATTTACTTTTTTTAAAAAACTTTTTTTTAAAAACTTTTTTTTTTCCAGGCATCTTCTGGAATATACAAAGATTTTTGTACATGGGATATACACAATATATAGGATGAAAAGGAATTATTTATTGGTTAATATTTATTTTAGATAGCTAGGACTAATATACTATTAGGATAAGTCTGAAAATTAGTAGAACTACCAGTGTGGCCAATGTACATGTCTTTATTCATTTGTTGATCGGGCCATCCTCAGTCAGACTGGCATGCATCAGTTGAACTGTTGATTTTTCAGCCTCTATTTTTATTTTATTTCTTTTTTTTTAATTTGGGTTGTATACTGTATTTTTCTTCTGAGTCTAGAAGCTGCTATATGGTACTGTCTCAATAATTCCACTTTTGTTTTCACTACTAGTATTTTACATGACCTTATGTTACATATTTGCTCAGTGCTCAGGATCTCTTCAATAACCATAATTTCACACTACACAACAAAGGAATTTCTGCCAATAGTATTGTTTGCCTGAAAATGGCAGTTTCTCAGAGTTGAAACGTTTGCAACTGTCTTATCAGCTTTAACAAAACTTTTAACAATTCCTGAGATGGAAATTCTGTTCAAATAAGAGAAAACAAGCAAACAAACAACAACAACAACAAAGCACTTCTGTAGTAAATAGTGTATTAGTATAGGTACCACATTTTGAAAGTTACAGAAAGAGACTGATTGTTTACCTTTTTGTTTGTTTGTTTGTTTTTTAATTCAAAACCAAGACATGTCCTTAGGTCCTCCATATCACATTTGAGCAACAGTCACAAAATTTCTAGGTTTTGGGTGTCATTCTGTTTTATTTTGTTTTGTTTTTGTTATTTCTATGTCCCCCTAACATTTATTTTCTTTCTGCCTCAAAAAATGGGAGAAAATAGGACAGAGAGGAAGAGTACAAGTCCTGAGGTTTGCTCTGTAATTAGCAGAGGATGAGAAGCTATTCTATTTACAGAGCACTTAAATTAGATGCCTGATCTGAGTAGCTCTTTGGAGGAATCTGTCATTCTGCATTGCCTGAATGAGCATCAAAGCAGACTAGCCTTCTAATTTAGATACATATATATGGGATTCATCTGCCCTACTTTAGGTATCCAAAATGCATGCAAGTCTTAATTAGTCACTCTGGTCTCACTTTGTAATAACCTCCAAGGACAATTCACTGTGTATGAGAACAGATGAGTTGGTCTCTAGAGATGCCAATATCTTTTTGCAAGTTATAGAAGTAGTTTTGGGTTATCAAACCATTACGACCTTGATTCCATTGTTCATATATAGGCATTTATCTAACTAAGAAGCTCTAGGGCATCTGAGACATCTATGTAGAGCTAGAAAAAAAAAAATGGTATAGGAGATCCACTCCCTTATGGACCATGAAACAGATGCCAGGCAGAATAATAACCTGATAAGCATAACATTGCACTAAGTAAGCACTAGTGTCTTGTGTTCAGAATCTTACCACTAGGATTGAATGCTAAACAAGATTATGACTACTTAATTTAGGTTTTCATATGTAAGTGTCTGCTTTGCACTGAGGAGGTGTTGGTTCTTTTGGAATCTCAGAAAGAAAGGCAACTACAATCAAGGCTGGTGATAAAATTTATTGTATAAAGGACAGAAATTATATAAATGGTGATAGCAATCTTCTGTCCCTCCTGATGTGAGGAACCCCAGCTGTTGCAACAATGTCTGTGCTCCTCTTCATTGACCATGGCATGAGCCATTGATCATGGCTCCTCCTCGTGATCATAGACTGCATTAAGTTATTGTCCACACTGAGGTTCACCAGCACACAATACAGGTGCATTCATGAGGTTCTTGCTCACAATACAGACCCATCAGTCACTAATAGCATTCATGTCTGGAATGTGGACTTAGGTCCAAAGACTCCATTGGGTAACACAGTCTAATATCCTTAATCTCATTAATAAAATTTTGTTTCGTGAACAGGTGCATATAATATTTCCAGTGGACAAGACAATGCAATATGCATATACTTATGGCTAAACATACATTGAAAAAAAGTACTTTAATAACACATTGATTAATTATACTAACATTTAGATAAACCTTGATTAGGGAACAGTCACACAGTATCTGTGATATGACGTCATACACACAAGTAGTCATGGATAGTGTCTACATGTAAATTGTGAGTATAAATTTCCACTACATGCACTTCTGACACTTTGATTCACTTGCTTAATGAGATATGGCAAATTCCATTTGAGTCCCAAATTACATTTCCAGCCTCCAACTCCTTCTTTACAGAGGCATGGATCTCCCATCTGTGTTACTAGATAACCTAAACAACTTCAAATAACAATAAAGGCAAATTCTAGGCAGCAGACCACTCTCAGAGTCTATGTAGCCTAGAAAGCAGTTCAGCACATGCTATGGGCTAAGTTCAGTTGCCTAGCCGTAGGGCAGCAGACCTGTTCTTGCTGCACCAGTATATCTGAGAAATACTCATCTTAGTGATGCAGGACCTACAAGATACCTGTGATATCCTGAACAGCTGGAAACTTGGAAGGATACCTTGGATATCTAACACAGTATTAACCCCCAAGTAAACCCCTTGTTTAGACAAATGAATTAATCTTTGTGTCCATTTGAGAATCATCACAATAACTCTTTATCCTCTATTAATACATGCTCATTCATTGTACTGGAACTTAAGACACCTAAATTACATGTAAACACCTGTATTGGCACAGTTAATCCTAGGTGAGAGCAGAAATCTTTCCTTAAAACTGGGTAAGACGAATCCTGTACTAAAACAGATACATATTTGTTAAACAATGTCACTATCTCCTGTCTAATGCATATGTTACACAGTGAGACTATCTAAAGTTGTTCTATTTTATATAGGAAATTCTATAATCATAAGATTAGGAACCTGAACTTTATGAAGTTATGTTCCAAACAAATGGTCTCTGAATCAGCTGATTTATTATTTCAGTGGAGAACAGGTTTAAGGGTGGGGACAGATATCCAAATTTTTATTATTCTTGATACAGAAAGATCTTGAAATATGCACAATAATGTCTCATCCATTTCTAATCATAACACTTAGTAGTACTTCTATAGCCAAAGGATTGCCATTGATTTGCATCACTTCCTTGTTACAGAGCTGACTGAACTGGCAAAATTCCTTCCACCCCATACTTTCTCCTCTGCTTTTCCTCTCTAGGTTACCATCCTTCTGTTAGACTGCAGAAAAGAGCATCTAAAATTTCCATGTAGAAGTTAATCACCTTAGCTTAAAACTACCACTGGAATTATATTCATACAAAGGACGCAAGAATCTGTGCGGCATTAACCATGCACAGAATGAAGCTCCTCTCAGCTGACTCTGATGTGAGAATGGTATTCTGTGGCAGCATGTAGAGCGGAAAAGTGGGAGTTGTACTTTTTCATGGTTTTGGTGGGGATAGAGGAAACTGTCTTTGTAGAGGCTCAAAGGATGTTTGGGATTCACAAAGAAAATGGTGATAACACTCCAACAGTTCTAGTTCTTGCAGAGCAGTGCTTACACAGACTCAAGATCTTCTGCTTCTCACACTGCCCTGCCAGTAAGGAGATTGTGGGATGCAGAAGAAGTTGGGAGGGGACACAACCAGGACAGCTGACCAAAGGGATATTCCATGCAGTAAGATGTCATGCTCAGCAATAAAAGACTGGGGGAAAGAAGTGGGGGAGAGGCCCGCCCCCCCCCCGCGGGGAGTCATGGCATTTGTCTTCCGAAGAAACTGTTATGCATGATGGAGCCCAGATTTCCTGGAAGTGGCTGAACATCTGCCTGCTGATGGGAAGTAATGAATTAATTCCTTGTTTGACTTTGCTTGCACACACAGCTTTACTTTACCTGTTGAACTGTCGTTGAACTGTCTTTATCTCAACCCATGAGTTCTTGAAGTTTTATTTTTTCAGTCCTCTCCCCCATCCCACTTGGGGAAAGTGAGAGAATGACTGTGTGGTGCTTAGTTGCCTGCTGGGGTTAAACCACAACATTCATATTTCTTATCCACAACATGATTTGTCAGAATTTGACTTTACATTTCCATAGTACATTTATGTACTTTGTTGGTTTCAAATCACATCAGGTTGCTGGTGTCCTTACTGTTTATTAAAAGTGTCTGCTTGTTTCATTTCTTTTTCCCCAATGCTCTGACATTTGCTATAAAGTATACTTACGGTATTTTTATGGATTTTCCCCAGCATCAAAAGCACAAATTAAAAATAACATGAACACTGGCTTTGTCTACATAGAACAAAATAGAAACTTTGGGTCTCCCTGTAGGCTGAAGCTCTGTGAAGAGTACAAGTCACAGGCCTATAGAGCGAGAGAAAGAAGGTAAAAGAAAGCTTTAACTCTGTGTGACTAATTGTTTGAACTGTAATGGGAATGTCTATTTTTCCTTCCTACATTTTGATTTGATTAATTTTTCTTTCTTTTTTTTTTTTTTTTTTTTTTTTTTAAGCAATAGCAATTCAAAGTGAATTTTTTTAACACTCCTAGAAGCAAAGTCTGGTAGCTAGCCTCTTGTTTTCCCAGATAGAACACTTCAGTTCTATGTGGGAAAACATACTGCAGCACTATGTTCCTTTTGACTTGTTCCCCTCATAGAAGGGTGTGACAATTTTCTCTCTTTCAATATATTGGACTTTTAAAATAGAGCAAACAAGGATTTTTCACTAAAATTATGGTATGGATTATCAATTGAGATTGATTGCAGTATGGCTGCATATATGGGATGAAAAATCCCTGCTATTCACCTCTGATAGCTAAGCTTATTCATATGTAGTAGATATTTACTGCATTTACTATTTACCTCAATTCTATTTATTTAAATAAAAAGCTAACTGTGATTTACTTTCATATGAAAATACATCGTAAAGCCAGCTTTTAAAGTCTATCTGAATTTTTACTGTGTGATATTTAAATGTGTTAATAAATTATTTTAAAAGTGCCTTTTTAATTTGCATCTTTAGTACATGAACTAGAGTTAGGCAGTCTCATACTTGAAGTCATGTTTTAAGACAGGTGTATTATAGAAGAAAATCTGCTTCATATAAACAAACAACAACAACAACAACAACAAAATAACAAAGCAAACAACAACAACAATAAAGACCCACAGAGATCAAGAGAACAAAACCTGCAGTTATTTAGATCTTTCTGTTTATACCCTAAAATAATTCCAAAGATCATACAGGGTGCATTTCCATAACTATAGAGATACACATATTATCTTTTTATGTATTATGCTCCATCAAATTTCAGCACTGTCCTGCATCTTTGCTAAGACAACGTCCACTCTAGATAACATAGACTTAAATAAAATAATTTTGTGCTGAAACTGAAATATCCAGCTGGCTATTTTCTTTAGACCTGTTATAATAAATCCAGTACTTAAGCTACATAAGATACATAAAATAACGCTATAAAATATTTATCATCACTTTTTTCTTCCCTTATTGTCTAAATCTGTATTTTCAATATGATTTTACATTAGTTTTTTATTTATTTGTATTTCTAACTGTTATTCTACCAGTATTTTATTTTATTAAGTCAGTTTAAAATTGTTTGTTCATTTCTGAACTGCTGTGCATAATGGATATCATATATGCTATATATCTTTTGATAGCTATGGTACATTTTTTAAAAGAAGGCATTTGAATACTCACCAGAGACCTAAATCTTTTTCATTGCTGAAAATTCAGAAGAGACATCTGCATGTTTTTAAATTGATTTAGTCTTCCCAACATACTTGTCAGTGTTACCTGTTTCATCCCACTCATCTGACGGATGGAACTTTAAAAATGTAATGCTTTTGATAAAGGACTAACGTGAATGTGTCCATCTTTATGGTAGTTTTTAGCAGAGAAACTCATTGTTGGGCAGTTATATATGAAAGAATTTCAGGCAAGCTGAAAACATAAGCATTCTAACACATTACAAAGGAAATGGGTCACAACCAGAATACTTTTGAAAGGAGACAATGAGAAATAAGAAAACAGTTTCCATCTTTGTGTAGAAAATTACTTGTGTTTTCAATATTACTTGTTTTTCCTGCTATGAACACCATACAGCTATTTTATTTCCTTTTGTTTTTATACTCCATTCATCTTAAACATTAAGATAAGTAGATAATTTTAGAATTGTTTTCTATTTTATCCAAGTAGTCAGAGCAAAGCTTCCATTAGAAAATGTGTATTTTTGGTGACTTGAAATACAGACAAATATATATATATGTAACAAAAGTATCAAACCATAAGAGTTAACAAATGAGACTTCAGTAACAAATCTCAGCAAAACACAAAAGTCATCCACAAAAATTATCTGAGTGCTGGAGCACCTTTCCTACAAAGAAAGGCTGAGAGTCCTGGGGTTGTCTAGCCTGAAGAAGAGAAGGCTTCAGGAAGATCTTATTGCAGCCTTTCAATACTTAAAGAGGGCATATAAAAAAGAAGAACAACTTTTTATAAGGGCATGTTGCGATAGAACAAGTGGTTATGGTTTAAAACTGAAAGAGGGTAGATTTAGATTAGATATAAGAAAAAAAAAAAAAAAAAAAACAAAAAAACTTCACTTTGAGGGCAGTGAGACACTGGAACAGGTTGCCCCAAGAAGCTGTGGATGCCCCATCCCTGGAAGTGTTGAAGGCCAGGTTGGATGAGGTTTTGAGCAATCTCCTGTCATGGAAAGTGTCCCTTTGTGTTCACCAGTGGGGGATTGGCACTGGATGATCTTTAAAGATCCTTTCCAACTCAAACAATTCTGTATTTCTATGACTCCATGATTATAAAACACTTTCTAATTCAATATTATTATTTCTGGCATCAGATATGATGATATGGTACATTTTGGAAATGAAACCCCATCATTCAGTATATATCCTAGTGGTGAGGGAAGCAATGTTAAAAATGATGAACACTGATATGATATCAGTATGTTGAAATAAAGAATGACTTGCAGAACACTTACTTTATTATAAGGCTTTTCTGGAAAGTGTTCATTCTGCCATTTCTAATAAAGACATCAGTAAACTAAATATTTAACAGATATTTTCAGTATGATTAAGGAGAGAGTTTTCATAGGATCTCAGTAATCACTACAAATAGGGTTGCAGCAAAGAAATAATTCAGTGTTGTCCCATGTGATTATTATGTCAATGGCAGTAGCAATAACTGCTGTTGAGCTTATGGCAGATTTTAGCCACGGAAAATCTTAACATATGTGATAACATGCCATTTAGAAGTACCGCCCAGGTGTTATCCCTGGGGACAGCTTCATTTAGCTGTAGTGGCTTAAGGAAATGTTGATAAATGCAGGTTACAAACGGAGCGATCCCCAGCTGTGTTATATGCATGTGTGTCTGAGACTATTATGGTTCTTCCATTTATGTTTGATAAAGCTGTGTTTGCTGTAGTTCTGCTGAAGTTATTAAAAATTCTCAGCATTCTGCAGTGATAAAACACCTTCACATGTATTTTATTTCATTTCAGCATATCACAGTAACAATTATATATAAATATATATATATAAATATATATATGACATAAATATATAAATATATATAAATATATATTTATTTATATATATATATAAATATATATAAATATATAAATATATGACATAATATGTCAGATACCCAGAGTTAAGAACCTACCAGCTGTTTTTTGTTTGTTTGTTTGTTTGTTTGTTTTTAGCAAAGGAAAGAGCTCATAGCTTAGCTAGCTGGATGTTTGGAACATTTGCTGATCTGGGAAGAAACTAGTGCACTGCTTCTGACCTGAGAGACTTTGTGACAAGTAAGGAAATGAAAGCACTCTTGTGCCACTGTAATATTTACAGCACTGTTTGTCTTCCACATTTTAATTTCTTTTTCATGGTGATCAACACGATCAATTTTTGAAAATATTTTCCAACAGTAGCTGCAAAAGTTAGAAATATGGTTTCCCATAGCTGAAAGCTGCTTATTCCATAGTTAGAGGAAGATAGTGGCATCCATTTTCTTGCAGTTTTAAAGTAAAAATATTAACATTCTGTGACTGTCACTGAATGAATTAACTCAGCATTTATATTTTATTCAGAGGCATGGCAGAAAAAACAAACATTGTATGTTATATACAGTATTTGTTTAATTACCTAATCATGAAATCAAAATCAAATGTTAGTATTAGGTTCTGTTAAATACAAAAATACTTTGCACAGTCACTGGGAGCAATCTTTTGTTTTGTTTTGTTTTGTTTTTTTGTTTGTTTCCTAATGAATAATTCTGCTGCATAAGTTAAACTTTCTGTATCAATTTCAGTGAACATAATTTACATAATACATAAAGATTTCTGCCAAATCACAGCATTTACTGCCATTTGCTGAAAGAAGCAGAATATTCCTTTTCAAAAGTTATTTTTCTTAAAAATGCATTAAATACATTTAAAGTACATCTTATTTCATATTCTAAAAAAATGAAGGTTGAATTAAAGCATTTTTATTTCACTGGAAAGAGAATTCCAAATGACATTTTTTATTATTATTTTATTCTTATTTGTAACACATAGATTTTACATTAGACTTTTTAAATTAAATGTTCATTTCAACTTGTACACATATCTAATCTCCAATATTTTTCAATCTTCTTGTTACAGTTAAAACACTTCAGATTATTTAGATTTGAATAATAATCTTGAAATGAATTGCTGGTTTTCAAAGAAAAAAAGTTACATTCTCAAATTTAATCTTTATTATTATTATTATTATTTTAAATACATCTTTTGTTCTGATTATCACCGACACTTCTTCCATGTCTATCATACCAAATGCTGATATATTATCTAATCTTTAACTGATTGTTAGTCAGAAGTTCAATGTCCACAAAATGAAAAGGTAACATTAAAATTAGCAAAGGTGCTGAAGGTCTTTGTAACAGCCAAGTGAGTGCAATCTGTAAATGCTGTGCAACAGAAGAAAATGTAATTGTTTAAAACACACCACTGGCCTCATATTGGGTGCCCACATCAAGGTGTTGACAACTCAGGGGCTCTGTGAGGACACAGCTGGCTCCAGCCAGCTCCTATAGCCCCACCACAGGGCATGGCTGGATCCAGTGATGAAGATCACAACATCTCTGAGAAAACCTACATAGGAAGGGGAAAAATACTGACTGGGAGAGTGAAAAAGTATAAGGAACAGCCCTGTAGACACAAAGGTCAGTGAAGAAGAAATAGGAGGATATGTTCAATTTTGGCACCTATGCAGAGGGCAATCTGAGCACAGACTTCCCTGCAGCCCGCAAAAGGACCCATGCCAACTGTGATTTTTTTCCTGAAGGACTGCAGCCCATGGGGAGCATTTATGCTGCAGCAGGACCTGAGAGAGAGAGAGCATGAGAGAGTGAAACTGCCACATACTGACCATACCCCACCACACCTTCCCTGCATTGCTCAGGAAACGGGTGGGGAAGAATGAAGGAGCAATATTGAACCTGGGAGAGCAGGGACAAAAGTTGTTGCTTTAACATTTGTCTTTGTTTCTGACTACCCAAATCTATTTTAATTGGCAATTAATTAAATTATTTTTCACAAATGAGTCTGTTTTTCACACTACCATAGCCATTACACAATCTTCCTGTCTTTATCTTAAACCGTTACCTTTCTCATTTAAATTTCTTCTCTCTCACTCAGAAGAGAGGGGCAGTGAGTGATGCCAAGTCTAATCCATCACACACTTAACTCAGTTTCTAAATTATGTGTTCACCATGTATTTGCTTACATTTATCTTACCCTAAATGTAAAGGTAGCCTTTAGTAACATTACTTTGCATTGCAAAGCAGATGAGTATCAAATGAACTAGGTACCTTAAAGGAGGCTGTAGTGAGGCGGTGGTTGGTCTGTTCTCCCACGTGCCTGGTGACAGGACGAGGGGGAATGGGCTAAAGTTGCGCCAGGGGAGGTTTAGGTTGGATACTAGGAAGAACTTCTTTACTGAAAGGGTTGTTAGTCACTGGAATAGGCTGCCCACGGAAGTGGTTGAGTCACCATCCCTGGAGGTCTTTAAAAGACGTTTAGATGTAGAGCTTAGGGATGTGGTTTAGTGGAAGACTTGTTAGCGTTAGGTCAGAGGTTGGACTTGGTGATCTTGCAGGTCTCTTCCAACCTAGACTATTCTGTGATTCTGTGAAATTGCAATGTATAAACTACATGGTAAAAAATAATATAGCTAAGGAATAGTTTAACGCTACTAAAACATCATCTCAAAATAGTCCAGTTAGGAGTTATTAGGAGTTAAATCCTTCTGTAAATACTAACCTTAGAAAATAATATTTTTAATATGTACGTTCAGCACCATATAACATCCAAACTGTGTCATACAGAACTTAGCCCTGCTGTTATTTTTGAGTAACATATTTTAAAATCAAGGAAGTTTTATCTTTCATAATGTGAAGGCTGTTTCAGTAACAGGCATCAATGTGAGTGTACTATTTTTGGCTGGGATAGAGTTTATTTTCTTCCTAGTAGTTGGTATGGTGCTGTGTTTTGTATTTAGCATGAAAATAATGCTGATAACTCTCTGACGTTTTAGTTGTCGCTGAGCAGTGCTTACACTGCCCTGGCAACTGAGAAGGCTGGGGGTGCACAAGAAGCTGGGAAGGTACAGAGCCAGGACAGCTGCCCCAAAGTGGTCAGAGTGATATCCCATAGAATATGACATCATGCTGAACAATAGTGGGGGGAGTTGGCTGGGAGGAACTGCCTATGCTCTAGGGCTGGTTAGGCATTGTTCAGCTGGTGTTGCGCACTTGTTTTGTTAATTGTTTTTGTTAATATTTTTGTTTGCCCCCCCCCCCTTTTTTTTTTTTTTTTTTTTTTTTTTTTCTTATAAAACTGTCCTCATCTCAACCCATTAGTTCTTGCACTTTTCAGTTTTCTCCTCTATCCCACTGAGGGTGGGTAAATGGCTGTGTGGTGTTGAGCTCCCTGCTGGGTGAGACCACAACAGAGTAAGGCACGTGTGTAACTAAATGCCATAGCAGTACCTTGAGTATATTGATACCCCTGTCAAAACAGTCCGTAAAATAAGAATGTAGTTATTTCTTAGACCACAAGGCTAACAAAATACAGAAAATAAATAAACATTTCAGGCCTATGATACCTAATAGTTTACCTGGAATCCAGTAACTTTCCCATTCAAGTGTTAGATGTTCATGATACTATATCAAGGTATATTTTGGAGCAGAGAGACAGGAAGAGGCTCTGCTACTGCATTTCTTAGGGTTTTGTCCACCATTTTTCTTTGCCTGTCAAGGTAAAACATTGCATTAACTTTTACAAGCTTCCAACCACCAGTAGTTTAGCGCTATTTTATTTAAATTCAAGATATATACAATATGTACTATACACTAATAAATGGTGAAATTACATGAGCGGCAAAAGAATGAGAAATTAGTCGAGTAACAAAACTGAGTTCTGTGTTATTTACCAGTTAGAATAGAAACACAAGGTTGGAAAGGACCTCCAAGATCATCTAGTCCAACCATCCTCCTATCACCAGTATTACCCACTCAGCTCCTAAATTTATCCTAAATATTACCCACTCAGCTCTTAGCACCTCATCCAGGCACTTTTTGAACACCAGAGGGATGAACACCCTGGGCAGGACATTCCAGTGCATGACCACTCTTTTAGAGAAATGTTTTTCCTGATATCCAGTCTAAATATCCCCAGGTGGAACTTGTGGCCATTTCCTGGAGTCCTGTCATCCGTAATCTGAGAGGAGAGGCTCCCTCCCTCCTCATCACAACCTCCCTTCAGGAAGTTGTAGAGTGCAATGAGGTTTCCCCTGAGCCTTCTCTTCTCCATACTAAACAAAAAATATTTCTCCTGTCAGTACAATGGTTGTGAATATTTTGAGATGGTTACAGGCAATCTAGATTAATGGGGAACAGGAACTATATTCAGTGGCTGAAGAGAAATGTCCCTTGATAATGAATTTTCCCAGATGGGATTTCCCACTGAAATACTTCAATGTATTTGTTCTATTTAGAACTAGCAGAAAATTAGCATAAATTTATTTATATGACTACTTACATCTTGGTAAATCCATGCCAGAAGAATAAGGATACTGAACAATTAATATTTTAGACAGATAAACTATATAGCATACCACAGCACTATCTTCTCTGCATAATATCTCTGTGCCCTGACATGTATGACACATCACTGCTACACATCTACACATCTTTATTACTGGATGATAATTTTTACATTTATTTAAACAAACAAACAAACAAACAAACAAAATATTCAGAGAGAAAAATGCAGCGAAGAATTTTCAGTCAGCTAAGGCAACCAGAAGAACAGGCGAAGTTTTAAGTTTTGATTGTGAAACTACAAGACTAGTGAAATAATGTGACATGCTGGGATTGCACTGTGAGAAGGCAAGTTTCTGATAGCTGACAAACTAACAATTACATCTATTGAGAAAGCAAATCCTCAAACACAAAAACACAGTCTTTTAGAGGTTCTGTAGGTCATTGTCCTGGTTTCAGTTAGGACAGTTTTCCTCCTAGTAGCTGGTGGAATGCTGTGTTTTGGATTAGGATGGGAAGAATGCTGATAACATGCCGATGTTTTGGTTGTTGCAGAGCAGTGCTTGTACCAAGCCAAGGACTTTTCAGCTCCTCGCTCTGTCCTGCCAGCAGGCAGGCTCGGGATGCAGCAAGAGCTGGGAGGGGACAGACCCAGGACAGCTGACCCAAACTGGCCAAAGGAGTATTCCATACCATCTGACGTCATGCTAAACAATATATACGGGTAGCTAGCCGGGTTGGGGGGGCCAGCTGCTCGGGATAGACTGAGCATCGGTCAGCGGGTGGTGAGCAATTGCATTGTGCATCACTTGTTTCATACACATTATTATTATTATTATTATTATTATTATTATTATTATTTCCTATCTTAATAAACTGTCTCTATCTCAACTCTCGTTTCACTTTTCCGTTTCTCTCCCCCATCCCAGAGAGGGAGGGGGGAGGGTGAGCGAACGGCTGTGTGGAGTTTAGCTGCCGGCCGGGTTAAGCCACGACAGTCATCAAGTCTGTGTTTTATTTATTTATTCATTTATTTACTTATTCTCAATAAGATGGCAACACTAAGTAAATTCTTTCTACTCTGTTGGATATTTGGGAAATGCACTATAAGTCTCATCTCAGAAAAGTCCACATAAGCCTTTGCTTCTTCTGCTTCATCTCTTGCAATATTGTCTACTACTAGGGAGCTTGCTAGAAGAATCTTAATTTGAACAGGTAAAAACAATTGTCATAAAAGCTAACAGAACAGGAAGAAAATCTCTAATTCTGCTACTACTAACTTAGAAAAATGAATGTTTCCACAAGATGATTGTGGAAATCTTTCCTTATAAAGCATGGTATTTATATAAATACACTTTCCCAAAAAGCATGGTATTATTATCTTTTATTTCACTATTTCTTAATAATTTACATTATTTGAAAAACTTTAGTGATTGTCAGAAAAAAAAAAAAAAAACATGGTCTTTTTTTCAAGTGTCTTGTAGTTTGTATAGTAGATATTTATTAATATACAAAAAAAAAAAAAAAAAAAGATTATTGAAATTCCTGATATATTTTATCCTTCAAAATTAAGGAATCAAAAAGTTATCAGTAACTGAACTGATGATTTAGAATGGAAAGTTTTACATAAGTTCAAATGTTAATGTTGCTATAACTGTATGGATAGGAAAAGCACTTTGAAGACTTTCTTTGGTATGTTACCTCAAATGCCATTTCCTAAGTTTCACATGAAGAATTTTTAAGCTCCTGTTGACCTCAGGCAAATGTTAAATTTTAGTTAACATACAGTTTTGCTATTGTTGTTGCACTGTCTTAAATTACCTACCCAATATGAACAAAACTATAGCAGTTTGTTAGCAAGTAAGAATTTTAAACATTGAAGAGAACATATTCTCACAGTATTAATCCAGTAAATACACCCATGTTCAGTGCAAGAGTTAAATACTTCTTTTTGCTGTTGCTTTGTAACTATCTTGAAAGTTCCCAAGATGTCACGGGACTGTGTGTTGCCTGCTAACAATTCTTGATGGATTTTTCACACTTTTATACAGTGCAACTAAAATTACTTTGAGAATAATAATATATATTTGACAGTGCTTTTTATAAATAGCTTAAACTTTGTACTTGTGCTTTTCTGGGGCAGTACAGCCCAAGGCTTTGAATGCTTAGATTTTAGAAAATGTCACAGAAAAGTTGAATTATGCAGTTCTGTTTGTTTATTTGTTTCTTTGTTTCCTTCAATTGGAAGAGTATTGATGGTCTCATTCTAAAGACTGCAGGAATAAAGTTTGGCAAAGTAAATTTACCAGAAATTTTTACCCCATGGTACATGCTTAAAATAGTTGACAACTGAATTTATTACACCAGATAGATTAATTTTCCTTGATCCTGCTTTTATTTTAAACACATGAATTACTTCAAGAATTTGCTTTTAATCTACTGAGAGGAATGTTCCTAACAGTATATTCCACTAACAATGGATAAAAATAAATAAATAAATAAATACATAGAAAGGGGAAAAAAAAAATCTGTTCTCTCTGTGCTCAATTAACTGTACAGTCAGCACAGAGCAAAGGACAGTACTTTACACTGACAACAGACCTTATGAAATGAACTGTACTCTAGGGTCACAAGTCATCTCCTGTCCAATTCTTATTCTATAAAGAAGACCTTTCAACTCTTCATACAGCTCCTTATGAGTTGCTGTCATGTGTTCACTTTGTGATAGTGACCAGAGATCAAAGGAAGAGAATACAGGTCTCTCACATTCTTCTTTATCTTCTTCTTGCACACATGCTAGTAGGATATGATTAACAGAAACCTGCAGTTTCTCTTCCAGAACAGTATTTACAGTTGGATAAAATATTATCCGGTGACTTCCATACATGGTCAAATTGATGCATAAAATTACTATTTTTTTTGATGTTGTCTTATAAGAAATTGCAAATAGCTTTTCTCAAATAATTTCATTCATATAATTCATAGTTTTCTTAATATCTGTCATTTCCCTCCACAAACATTTTATTTTCACACTAAAAATCTATTAAACATTTTCTTATATAAAAATTGTTCCAATCTGTATCCACTGCAGGACATTTTTATTTTTTTTCCCTTTATGATTTTTTTCTCCCAGGGGAAAAAGAACAGAATCATGGATTTAGAATGATAAGAATAAGATGATGATTATTATTATTTCTTTTAATTTCTGTTCCTTTCCTACTGATAATTTTTTTCCTTTTTGAACAGTGGTGAACACTGAACTGTCAGAAAACTCTTCACAGTGTTTCCAGTATTTCATCCTGAATTGTTATACATAATTTGAAAACCAGTAATGTGTGCAAACAATTAAGCTTGTTTTCTCCTAGGATTTTTTTTTTCTTCACTATTATGTAACAAAAAAACTTCATCTATTCTTTTTAAACAGATATGCAGCATTTTATTCTAATTTACTTTCCCATCTAACTTGTTAGATACATTATTTTGAAAGTATATGTAGTTTTAATTCTAACAGTCAGGGATGGCATAGTATTGGGTAGAGGCTGAAGAAAAGAATGAGTAACATTTATTGCAACTTTTCTTTTGTCTTCTCTCACCCAATTTTACCACGATAATGATCGCAAAGATATCTGGTTAACATTAAGGTTTTTTTTTTTTCATATTTTTATTTTAATCTAAATGCAAACAAACAAACTGAAATCTGTATGGTGTTTAGTAATAAAGACCAAGATATTAATTTTGAAAAGTACTTTCCTTGTATTGTGCCAAAATAGCAAACAGGGCTGTTCTTGAAAAGACTTTCAGTTTATTCTCCAAAGCAAAAATGATGGGAATTTGAATGTTCAAGATGTCAAAAAGAAAGGAAAGGAAAGGAAAGGAAAGGAAAGGAAAGGAAAGGAAAGGAAAGGAAAGGAAAGGAAAGGAAAGGAAAGGAAAGGAAAGG
>CM021765.1:156487235-156503075 GCA_011076525.1 Nettapus auritus
AGAGAAGAGAAGAGAAGAGAAGAGAAGAGAAGAGAAGAGAAGAGAAGAGAAGAGAAGAGAAGAGAAGAGAAGAGAAGAGGGAAAGATGTAGAAGAAAAATATTTTTTTTCTTTTGGAAACATTAGAAAAGTCCTTAGTAGGTATTTATTAAATGCTTAGACATAAAAGTACTACAGAGTGTCCAAAAGAGAGTTATGAAGATGGTGATGGGTCTAGAGGGCAAGACGCATGAGAAGCGCCTGAAGTCACTTGGTTTGTTCAGCCTAGAGAAGAGAAGAAGACTGAGGGGCAACCTCACAGTGGCCAACAGCTTCATCTCGAGGCAGAGCAGAATAAAAGGTTCTGAATTCTTCTCTCTGGTGGCAAGTGGTAGGACCTTAGGAAACACATGAAGTTGTGTCAGTGGAAGTGTGGTGGTTTTACCCTACTGGGGAACTAAACTCCACCACAACTGCTCTCTCACTCTCTCACTCCCTCTCCTCAAAAGAAGAGGGGGAGAAGAAAGTATGAAGGAAAGAAAAAAAAAGTCCGATGGGTTGAAATAAGGACAATTTAATTAAAGGGAAAAGCAGGAGGGAAAAAAAAAAAAAAAGACAAGCAAAGAAGCACAGAGGAAAAAAACAAAAACTTGTTCTCTACTTTCCATCAATAAGAATTCAAAATGGAAAATGGTTACCACTTGGTTAATCCCCATTCCAATGAAAAATGTGTGTGGCCTTTCTGGCCTTCTGATTTTCCTGTGACATAAATATTGCACTGCAAATCGAGGAAACTGAGGTACTGATGAATGAAAAGGAAACATACCAAAAAAGGATTTTGCACACTTCTTGATGCAGAGATGAAAGCCGTTAAGGGGTACATAGAAAAATAACTACCATTTCACTAAAAAACACATGGAAAAAATCTGTTGCAACTGTGTGATTTTTCTGGATTGTTTTACTATGCTAAAATCAAGAATTAATGTTTATAAACATTATGTAAGCTTTGTCAGTGTGGTGGTTTTACCCAGCTGGTAGGCTGAACTCCACCACAACCCCTCTCTCACTCCCCCTCCTCAAAGGGAAAGGGGGAGAAAAAGGGCTCAAGAGTTGAGATAAGGACAGGAAAATCACTTGACAATTATTGTCATGGGCAAAACATAGGGAGATTAATAAAATTTATTACCTATTATGTATTACTTATGATGTACATGCTAGAGGTGTGAGAGACTAAAAACAAACTAATAACACCTTCCCCCCATCCACCTTCTACCACCTCCTCCCTCCAAACAGCACAGGGGAATGAGGGAATGGGGGCTGCGGTCAGTCCCTAACACTTCATCTCCACCCCTTCTTCATGATCACTCTGCCCCTTCTCCAGTCTGGGATTCCTCCCATCGGATGCTGTCCTTCCCGAACTGATCCTGCAGGGGCTTCCCACAGGCAACAGCTCTCCAAGAACTGCTCCCACATGGCTCCGTACCATGGGGTCCATCTGTCAGGAGCAAACTGCTCCAGCACGGGTCCCCCACAGGCAGCAGCTCCCCCCAGACCCCCTGCTCCTGCGTGGGCTCCTCTCCACGGGCTGTAGCTCCGGCCCGGGGCCTGCTCCTGCGGAGGCTCTCCACGAGCCGCAGCCTCCTCCAGGCCACACCCACGTGCTCCACCAGGGACTCCTGCACGGGCTGCAGCGTGGAGATCTGCGCCATGTGGGACCCATGGGCTGCAGGGGGATAGCCTGCTCTGCCAGGGGCCTCTCCACAGGCCGCAGGGGAACTTCTGCTGTGTGCCTGGAAGACTTCCTCACCCTCCTTCAGCACTGACCTTGGGGTGTGCAGGGCTTGTTCTCACTCCTCTCTCCCAGCTGCTATACTACAGTTATTTCTCCCTTTCTTCAATCTGCTCTCCCAGAGGCACAACCAATGTCACTCAGTGGCTTGGCTCTTGCCAGTGGTGGATCCCTTCTGGAGCCAGCTGAAACTGGCCCTTAGCATGGGGCAGCTTCTGGGCTTTTGTCACAGAGAGGCCATCCCTGCAGCCCCCTGCTACCAAACCCTTGCCACGTAAACCCAAGGCATTCAGTTAGACAAGAAACTAAGAATGTCATTCAGATTAATGTGTTGTATGTCATACAGTGTATGGGTGATTAACATGAAAAGATTAACTTTTTAATCTTTCCATTCTAACAGCAGAAGGAAAGAAACAAAAAGCAAAAAGTGTGTTGTTTTTATCAAGGCCTGCTTCCTAGCTAAAAATTCTTACAGCTTCAATGTACTGTTTACACAATCAGAGAACACTGTAGTTCTGGAGGAAAAGTTATACTGCCACTGAAGTCAAAATTCTGGGCTTCTTACAAAGCTGGGTTAGAAAAGGCAAAAGTCCTATGTAATGTCAGGCTGCTTTGCACAATGGTATTTTGAACATGATTAACTATTTGGATTCTGACAGAATTTAAAAGTTGTATATTTTTAGAAGAAGAAAAAAAAAAACGGAGCAACAGTAGTTATTAGAAATTCTGAGAAAAATATTAGCAAGTAATGTGGGTAAGACAATATGCAAAAATAAAACCATCCAAAAACAAAAACAAAAACAAACAAACAAACAACAAAAACACTTAAGTGCAGCATACTTTCAGGTATCTTTGCAGTTTTACTAATGCCTTGCATGAATTGAATTGTGAAAAATTTGGATTTGAAGCCACTTGGGGATCCCTGATATATGTCAAATATGTATTTCTCACTGTAAATTTTCTGAGGTTGATTTTCATTTACATTGAAGTTGAAAAATGAAAGAGCCCCTGTTATATACAGATCCAAAGGATCAAAGACAAGCTTTTCTGATCAGAAACTAAGTCACTATAAGAAACATGCCAAGAGTGAAACCTTGAACCATTCTAAGTGAAACCTTGAAAATCATAAGAGAGACGCTGTAAATTATTTTGGAAGATACCTGATTAATGCCCTTAAAGATTCTTAATACATGAGGATGTACATGAGGAATACCCAAATTTCTTTTTTAATCTTTTTTTTTTTTCTAAAAAAAAAAAAAAAGGTAGGATGGCTTACCAACTATTATTTTACTTGGTTTTATGCTTCTTTACTTTCAATTCAAGATTTCTGAGGCCAAAAGGAGTATAAACATAAGAACTTAATTATATGGCCCAGTGAGATGAGAATATCTACAGAAGAAAGAACATGAAAGTCTTTGGGTCTGCTTCTTCTAGACATTAATTCTGTTATTCTCTTTATTATTATTTTTATCATTAGGATAGAATGTATTAAAAGAAAAGGCTTCCTAATTAAAACTTTTTTGGCTACTTTTATAATGGGAAATTACATGTGCCCATGAATGCAAATGGGCACTGGGACAACATGGCAATGAGAAGTGTGTGTTGATGATAGTAAGTCAGTCTCCAGACCTGGCTGCATTTATTCATCCTAACTCTGGTGATGGTCCCTAGCAAATTCCAGTCTCTGAAGAGTGTCCGGACTCTTGTGAGAGACTGGCTCATGCCAAAATCACGCTTGGGAAATTTCTAATAATGCTAGTAGAGAAGATTGTGTTAGAATGTCCACCTCTAACTTCTTGTGCATCCCCCAGTCTCCTCACTGGCAGGGCAGTGTGAGAAGCAGAAAAAAACTTGAGTCTGTGTAAGCACTATTCAGCAACAACTAAGACATTGGTTTGTTATCAACATTAATATCCTTGTAAATCCAAAACATAGCATCTCACAAGCCTCTATGAAGAAAATTATCTTTATCCCAATCAGGTCCCATGCATATTCCTGTTACATAAACTTAGAAGTTGTTTGGCTGCACAGTGAGCCAGTTAGTGGGAAGAATGCAAAAGACCTTCTTGCAAACTGTTCTGTAACTTGTTGATTAATCAGCCAGACAAGTTCCCTCCACCTGGAACAAATTCATTGGAATTTTCTGGAAAATAAAGTTCTTTTTTTCTGTGTAGTAGCTATTATCAGCAGAAAACCAGGCATTCCCAGTCCTGAATGGGCAAGTGGGATACGCCTCTGAATCAGCTATCTGGTCTGATAAAACTATTTGTTTAATGTTAACTCTTGGGTAGTTGTTGGTCCTTACCAGGTAGCTCCTATTTATCATCTGAGGACACTGAATTATTCTATGCCAGTTTTCTATGCAATCTAAGGAAAAGGGTGAATTATCTAACTTAGATGTCCTGAAGCATCTTATGGAGACATATAGCTCTCTCTTGGCTCATTCTTTACTTTAGAAGTTTGGATTACTGAAATGCATGCCTTTTTATATTACAAAAAGGATAAGTTACGAGCAAAAAGTAGAGATGCTGAAGTTCATCTTATACTTCACCTTCTGGAAAATGAGAGAATTCCACCAAGAAATAAAATATGCTTTATAGTGTACAGTACACGTGAGAGATTCATCCTGCTTCTGAAATGTCACAGCATTTTTCTTCTGCCCCTCACTCCTTGCCCTAAGCCCTTAAGATTGCTTTTTTATTTCATGATTATTACATTTCAAACAGCAGATGAATAGGCAATGCCCTTTAAAGCTTTTTTTTTTCTTTTTTTTTTTTTTTTAAATCCTTACATTAACATATTTATACACAAAACATTGTATTTTTTACTAATTATAAACTTTATATTGACATTATAGCTTCCCCTCTCCCCCTAAAATAAATAAATAAATAAATAAAATTCTAAACTATAAAACTAATGTTTCTTTTTCATAACACAACTGTCATCAGAATAATTTTTATTAGAAAAGATCAGTAGTTTTTAATAGCCTCTAAAGAATGCATGTTAACAGCTTTGTAAAAAACATGTAGCCATTATATGATGCAAAGGGACAGAACACGATCATTGTTCTAGCAAATAACACTAACTAAAATTGAACTAAAGAGTGTCATTTGTTATTAAAAGCAGCAAAACAGAGAATCAAAGTCAAACAAAACACAGTCCCAAGAGACAAACATTTCATGCTTCAGAATCGAGCGCTTGTAGCCTAAGAGATTTCAACCATTGCCAAATAATTTTATGTTCATGTTTAAAAGCAAATGCCTTGAGAATTGCAATGATTACTGATTCAAACTGATTTTCATACTGAGTATTACAGTCTGATATATAATTCTGTGAGCTGGGCTGCCTTTCTAATCTATTCTGGAAAAATACTGGAAAAGCCATAGTCTATTTTTTTCTATGCAAATAATGGCCCAATACTGCAGTCCTTCCTTTAGTTACTATTTATTACTTTATTTCAGTTCCAGAAATTAGGATGATGGCCGAATCAACTCCTATAGATGTTGCTGAGATCAAACAATATTTCAAGTATTTAATTAGTGTTTTTTCTTTAGCAGCGGGTCAGAAATTAAATCTTCATATACAAGTAAGATGGATTATGCTGTTCAGAACAGACCTGCTTTAAAAAACATCAATTTCTATATGTAGTACCAATAACAGTGCTCGGTCATATTTATGCTTCAGCATATGTGTAGAAACAATAATGACTTTTTTAGCTAAAAACATGTCTAAAAACATCTCTACAGGAACTGTCTTTTCATATCTCTTTGAAATAAATGACAATAACTGACAAAATTAGAGGTTAACTTATCTGGATTTTATTTCAAGAATTTTTATCAAATTTCCTTGCTTCATGGTAAACGGCCTTTGGGTATTACAGTAACAAAGATACCCAAGATTAGGAAATAGAGGAGTACTTCCCCTTCATACACAGGGGCTACTATTTTGTTTTGGCTGTTATTTAATGACAGGGTTCTGCCACTAGATGCTATTATGTTAAATGTCATAATGCTCTCTGAATTTCTGGCTGCTGTTTAACACCATCACACTTGTGTGTTGTGAGGTAGCACCGTGACTGGCTGGCAATACAAGCTGCCCCAGCCGTCATGCATGGGATCTTGTCAGAAAAGGAAGCCCCCTGTGATGGGTATGCTCTAGGCCTGCACTTGACTTAAGCCTTGCTCAGTAGTCTGAGCAAATCTTGCTCAGCTCAGTCTGAGTCACAGTAGGCCTCAATGTGACCTTTCCTTGGCCACAACCACAAAAAAAGGAGGGGGCACTACCTTAAAGAAAGTACCCACTGAAATCCTTCATGGGGAAATGATGGATCACATTGGAGTCCAAGAACAGCATGATAAGGAATCTGAGTTTCAGAAAATGTCAATCACTTTATTTTAACAGCAGTCAGAGAAAAAATGTGGAGTAGCTTTTTCCCTAACTCAGTATATGGATCAGTATAAAACATTCTGTTAATGGATGTGATTAGTTATGATTTTTGAGAGTCAATTGGTATGTGGTTAACAGAGATCTGACTGCTAATCTCCTTAAATTTCTGAAGTACAGCAGCGGTCAATCACTAAAGAATTTTAAAGAAAAATAAGCAGACAGAGAGAATAGAAGCTACTGATAACTAAATAGTTAGTTAAAAGTTAGGAAACAAAAGGTCAGAGTAATTTTTGTTTTTTCACAGGGATCTGCTAGGATCACACACACGCACAAAAAAGCATCATTACAATACCATAAAAATCCATACTATCCCTCAATACCATTGTTAAGCTAAGTACTTTGAGATTCTTTAGCCTAACATAAATAAATTATAGACCTTAGATATGATAGAAGTCTATTAGGTCATGAATGGCAGAGAGGCTGTAATTTTCCCAGTTAAATAAACACGTAAGATTAAACAGAGACAGATGTTTCAAAACAAACAAATGTGTAGAACTCCATGCCACAAGTTTTTAAGCATTTAAAAAACAAAGAGAATCAATCCAATCATTTCAATTGTAATACATGTTTTAAAAACAAACCACCAGCTTGCTAAAGCTTCACACAGATTTCATTGAATCACAGGATAGGTTAGGTTCGAAGGGAACTCTTGAAAAATCTTGAAAAATCTTCAGTGGGTTCAACCCCTGTGTCAAACACCACTTCAACTTGTTCAACACTTGTTCAATCCCACTGCCAAAGCAGGGTTACCTAGAGCTAGTTGCCCAGCTATGTCCAGATGGCTTTTGAGTGAGATGATGACAATTGTCCTGGTGTTTGCTGTGACAGAGTTAATTTTCTTCACAGAGGCTTGTGTTGTGTTGTTTTGGCTTTGCAATGAATATAAATTTGATAATACACTCATGCTCTAGTTGCTGATAAACAGTTCAAGGTCTTTCCTGCTTCTCACACTGTCCTGCCAGTGAAGAGACTGGGGGATGCACAAGAAGTTGTGAGGGGACACAACCTCACAACCTTGGTCTGCTGACCTCAGATGACCAAACATGCCGAATGATTCCGTGCCATAAGATGTCATGCTCAGCCATAAAAGCCGGGGGGAAAGAAGGAGGAGGAGGGGAATGTTCCAAGTTATGGCTTATGTCTTCCCAAGAAAACACTAAGCATGATGGAGCCCTATTCCTGGAAATGGCTAAACATTTGCCTGCTCATGGGAAGTAATGAGTCAAATCCTTATTTTGCTTTGCTCGTGTGCACAGATTTTTCTTTAACAATTAAGCTGACTTTATCTCAGCCCACAATTTTTCTTACTTTTGCCCTTCTGATTCTTGGGGGGGTTAGAGGGGGATGTGCAAGCTGCTGTGTGGTGCTGAGCTGTCTACCAGGGTTAACAACAACAATGTAATTAAAACTTGAGCACACTGTAACTCCTCTTGAGAGTCCTTAAACTGTTCCAAGTGGGTAAATTCATTAAAAATAAGTAAATAAATAAATAAACAACTGTGGTAAATTCACTTTGAATTCCTAGTGAAGTCCATACAAATACTGTGAGGCCAATATGTAGCACTAAGTGACAAAGGCCACAGAATGAGCTGCAGAACTTAGAACAGAGCTCCAGCTCTTAGAACAGGACAGCCCTCAGTGATCTGAGTAAGAACCATCTGTGATGTGGTTTTATGAGGAGGGATCACTTTCTGCCCTTCTCTACTTTTATAGCACAGATATAACCAGAGAGGGGGGTACTTTCTGTATAATGGACATGGCATGGAAATATGGACATCACTGGACTGTTGGTAATCTTAATTCCAATAACCCACCCTCACAGTTTGCACTCACATTTTTGTTTTGCTGACTTAAAGTCAAACCATCTTGTTGTTGGCCCCATCTTTTCCTTGTAAAACATGTATGACTTTGATACAACTACTCAGCACTATATTGTACTGTATTTCTTTTCTTTCATTAGTGAAATGAATCTGAAAAAAAAATAAAAATCAGAAGCCTCATTTTATATCCCACTGTGGCATTGAAGTAAGGTGAGTGCGGCTTTTATCAAAGTTCTTCTAAGCATCAGGATGAGAGTTTACTTTTTGTAGCTATTCTTTTCAGTTGTATTAGCTTCTCTTTCTATGACCTTTGATGGATCTTATTATTCTGTTTCTCTTTACTAGGCCAGTGGTAACATAGAGTAATAGGAAATACTTGCTTTATTGAGTGATACGATAATTATCTTCTTTTTAAAATTTATTTTTAGCTTATTTTCTATTGTTTGTGATATTCTCCAGTAATTTAACATTTCTAAAGGTCCCCAGAAATGTTGGACTTAAGTAGAAATCCAGCACTCTGCTTAGACTAGAGGATTATTTTTGATACAAGCCAAGCAATTGCTTATTAGGTGTTCTTCATATCTTGGTTATCATGGAATTTTGAAAAAAAATATGCGTAACATCATAGTTTCCTTAGCTACTTCATCTATTCTACTGATATATATAAGACTTTTTATCTCTTCTTCATTACATGGATGGATTTTTCCTTTCAACTTCCATTTTTATCCTGTGTATGTGATAGTAGCTTTTGATACCGTTATGATTTTAGTTATTATGAAACAAATTTGAACTACATTCTGGGTAACAGCAATTAAAGCATGACATACCCACCATAAATCTCAACAGATTACAATGTTTACAGTTTTATCTAGCTGGAATGGTGACAATACTTTTGCTACAGAAGTTTATTTTGCATGCTGTGCTAAATGTATATTACTTCTAAACTGTTCTGTTTTGTTTGAATAGAGGAAACCTTGACTGCAAAACTAGTGACAGTATTGCCTTTTGAGAGAGAAAGACTCAGATGTTTACTTTAATCTTAGTATTAGTTCTTCCTATTTAGAACATGCCAGGTAGTGGTGAATGTTGCTTAGTAAGGTGTAATTTGAAATGTGTTTTCTTTCAGACTAATACCCACCTTGTTAATCTTGCTGAGGAAAAAGAATCATCCTTTATTTTTATTTATGTATTTATCTATTTATTTTCAGACAACATTTCAAGAGAATGTGGGGATACACTTCCCATTTTTTCTTTGGTCCTACTTTAACTCTCTCACTCTGGGTCATGTTTTGGGCAACTTTGTGTTCAAAGAGACTATGGAATTAGGTTATATACAATTTGAGAGTACAAAACAATCATTTTCTGGCTACTACACACAGAATATTGCTTATATTAGCCAGCTACTAAATTGTTCACCAGACTGTTGGGTAAGGAAAGATGGGCTTTGTCCCTTTGGGGCTGGGATAGTCGTCAATACTGCTGAGTTGCTGTCTTCTGATTAACTCCCATTCTGGGGAGGGAGGACTGGGTACAATCTTGATGTCAGTATATTTTCTCTTGAATCTTTGAGCTACTAATTGTCCCCATCTCACAAATTACACTTTTGTCCATGTTTTTATTTTTCATGTATTTCATAGTTTTAAATCACTTTTAGTTTTTCATGTCATAGCAACAATTTTCTCAGTAAAACTGACGCAAGGTCGCACAGATGCTTTCAACTAAACGAGACCTTGAATCTTAGACAACTGAACAGGGTTGACTGTGGGACTACTTCAGACTGAACTGAGTTGGTTCTTCAGCTGAATAGCAATCCTCACTATCGAAACTATTGCTATGATTCAGTTGCCCAAAATTTGGTGTCTAAGTCCTGTAAGATGTCCTAGCATATCCACAGGCTTCCAGCTATCAGTAAATATGAATGCATGTCTCCTGTATATTTTATGACATATCTGACTGCCCTTTGTGGATTATTTGAATGCTAATGACCTCTAAAATATCTCTGGACTTTACACAGAGCTTGAACACTTTGCTCATATTTAGACACCCACACTTAGACTCTTATATTGAAGTGTCTAGAATTTGCCACTTAATCCCACCCTTAATTTTTCTTGTGCTCTCCTATTCTCAGTCACGGCATTACTGAATAAAACATTAGCTTAAATAATATACTGAGAGTTTTTCTTGTGCAATATGTATAATGCATGACTGTCAGAAATGTAGGTTCTTTGCTTTTTCTGTCAACAACACAGAGTTTAGATAAAAATTTTGTCTCTGCAGAGTAACAATTCCATGGTGTTGAATTAATGAAAAATGGGGCGTCTCTTAACTCCTTCTTCAGTTCTACAACCAGTTGTCAATAAAGATTTCTATGCACCTTGCTACAGCAGAAACTGTGATGCAATGTCTCATTTAAAATAGTGCAGGTTAAAGGTCTTAAGTATTGCTTTTTAAAATACACTGTAGTTTCCTCACTTATTTAGGTTTATATTAGTGACAGTTTTGCTACTACCTATGATTGCAAGTTCTGCAGAGTAATGATATTTTGTTGTTCTTCTTTTTTTAATAAGTCCTAATTCTGCACAAGTTGCTGTAACACAAATTCTACAAAATTCAGATCAACCTACATGAAATGGCATATAAAAAAACCTCTGTATGTTTTCTAACACAGATTTAGAAAAATGTATTTACTACGGGAAGAAAATGTGTCAGGGAATATTTAGAGGAGAGAAGTATTTGCAATTGCAATTGCAGTATTTGTGATTTTCTGTTGCAAGCAACTGCAATTGGTTCAGAGATTAAGCACAGACACCACCAGCAGTTCTCCAAATCTATACAATAATACAAGTTCTGAAGATCAATAAGTAGCTCCTAAGGACAACATCAACAGCATGACTCCATATAAAATCTTTACCTAACAAATACAAAATAGGTAAAGAAGTAAAGAAGTGTTACTTTACTTTTTTTTTTTTTTTTTTTTTTTTTTTTCCTGAAAACCTGCAAAAGTTTCATTTGAATGTTATAAAAATGTTTGAATATTATAGCATATCCCCTTAATATTTTTGATTTCTTAACTTATGAAACACTGTGGCACTTTCTACAGATTGACTTGAAGAGTGCTGAAGTTGAAGCATAACAGTACAAGCATTTTCAGTCTACAAAAACACCCTGTCCCTGTTACTCCTCATGTCAAGTGCATGAGCTGCAAAAACCTTTTGTCTGCTTAGTCCTGGAATAGGAAGTGACAACTGCAGCATTTTACAGCTCATAGCTATGTCAGAAGCAAAGCCAGTAAGGAAGGAAACACAGAAGGAAAGAAAAAAAAATCCCTCATAATGTTTGTATTTCATTGAAGAGAAATAAGAAAGAACAAAAAGATATCTCTATAGTGACAGCGAAGACACAAACATAACAAAAGAAGAAAATACAAATAAGCAGAGGCAAAACATAAAATGAGCCATAAAAGAAAATGGTTTTACAGTATGATACATTTAGAAAAATGTACATGCACTGAGAAAAATAAATATTCTTGGGAGCTAGGAAAAAGTTTGGGAAAATGACAGTTAATATAAATTTAGATTGAGAGAGAGAGGGAGACAGATTGTAAAATAATTCAGTCTTTAGTTGAAGAAAAATAAATAAATGATTCAGGCAGCATTTGCACACATTCCATCATTCTGGATATCAGTTCATGTGGAGGGGAGGGGTGGGGAAGGGCAGAGGTGAGGGGAGGGGAAGGGTTAGAGGGAAAGGAGAGAGAAAGCATGGGGTAGGCAAGATATTTAAAACTGTTTCCCTGAAGGAAGCTTCTGAAAAACATATTTCTGATCCTAAAGCAATAGCAGCAATACAGTCTCTTCTGTCCTCCAGCCACCCCAAAAAGCATTTTCACAATTTGCCCTTCATGGCTATTTTATACAAGGAGTTGCATCTTGCATTAGAATTCAGAACTGTTTCTGGAAAACTGGTTCATTTGCCATGTTATGCCTATCAGTAACAACCTTTATGGACCTGGGATTTCCAGCCTTTTAGATAAATGTAAGGATTTCAAGCTGCTCTGAAAATGTATAAAATATAGTGATTAAAGGGATATGTTAATTGGTAACATGAGGAAATGTGTTTCTGCCTATTAAGTTAGTAAAGATACAAAATTATCTTTAAAAGCATTCTTGTCATCTTATCTTTCTGGAAGCTTGCGCTAACGAATTTCACCCTAAGCGAGTCTGTTGCAAAATAATATGTATCTTCAGATGCATCAAAAGAAAAGAAACATCAGGGAGCCTGGTGACTGCTTATTAAAAAGGATTATGAAAATTATTTCATGTGATTTGCTGAGAATGTTAATATTCGGATATATGCAAAAGGAAAATATAATGGAAGCTAGATGCAAGAGCAAGCTTATATTCTGTCCTGAATATAGAACTATTTTTTTTCCATACTAATGCCCTAACTAATGAGAACCAACATCATTTAATTTGTAAACACCCCCCCCCTCCCAACAAGTAAGTCAATACACATTTCAGCAAATTCCAGAGTGTAATATCTAAGATGGTCTTCTGGAACAGGGTACACATATTTGAGTTTCTGGGTGGATTGTGAAGTATTTGAATCATGTTTCCCAAATTTGCTTGCATTAGAACATATTTTAATCTCAAAAAAATAAATTTTATGCTAATGGAAAATGTAGGAGTCAATCCTTACATAAGAACATATTTTTTTAAAAAAGAAAAGTTTTTAAAGTTTGCTAATAGCAAATGAATGAGTACATCTTTATGATTTCTGTTATTTAAAAACTCTGAAATGGTGGAATAGAAGAACATTTTGAATTTGTGTTGTTTAATAATAAATCTGCTTCTAGCAAGCAAACAGTCTAGCTAGTAGATGCCCTGCAATTTATGGAAGTGAGATTCTTGTACTTATGCATTATAATGAAATCATTATTCTTATTTCTGACACACAGAATTAATTATCAGGATACATGTACACTGGCACCAATTAGAAGAGATTTTTTTTTTTTTTTTTTTTTTAAGTAAAATTATATGTTCTATACTATATCCTGTTGAGAGAGGGAGAGAGAGGGGTGGGGCAAGCAAGCAAGCAAGAAAGCAATAACCAATGACTTGAGAAAGACTTTTCCTTAAAGCTAATTTTGGTAAAAAAAAAAAAAAAAAAAAAAAAAAAGAGAGAGAGAGAGAGAAAGGAAAATCAATCAAACAAACAAACAAAGAACCTCATAGGTACAGTCTTGGAGGAGAAAAAAAAAGCAAACAGTGTACATTTTAAACAAACAAAAAAATGTTAAATTCTGTCTTTTGTATGGTAGAAAATATGTTTTGTCTCTAAACAAAACATGGTTTTGTTTCCCCAAACCAAAAATAAATAAAATCATTTTGAAGAAAAACATTGCTATTCTTTTCCATGGATTCAAGGAATGAAAGTCAACTTGATGCAAGTTAAAAGAAATATATTGTACTTGTAGTACTGTTCTGACCTTTTCTGTTTAGAAGCAATGTTTATGTCGAGCCTGAGACTTTAGGCAAAAGATGATGAAAATTAAATTATCATTTGTTACACAGGAAAGATACCATATAAATCCACAATATTCTGCCTAAGGCAGCATTTTCCAGCCTGAGACTACTACAGACCTGAAACTCTGCAGTTATCTTTCCTTTCTGATAAACAATAGCTTCCACTTCTGTCTGGTGAACGTTCTGAATCCAGCCACTTTTATCACTTTCAGAAATACGCATATGTATGTGCTGAAAATCAGGCTGAAAACTGACAGTGCAGAATATCATCCTCATATAATTCTATCAAGAGCACTAGATCAAATACCCAGAACTTTCAAAACCTACCATTTTGTGGCTTCTTGTATAGAAATATATTGATGTGAAATTGGTTTCTACTATTATTTAATCTCTTCATTACAATAATGCCAAAGGACTTTGCACAAAGGAGAAAAAAGAATATAGGCATTCCTGACCATCTGTTTAAAGGCAAAGTAGATATGAGAACCCTGTCCATATTAACAGAATGAGGAAATACGAAAAAATGCATGGACCCTAGCATGTACATACAGAGTTGTGGGAGTGTGGCCATGGGGGTCGACAAGCCCCATGGCTGGTGATAACACAGAGCTCTTAACGATGAGGCCATCAAGAATGTAAAGAGTTTAGAGGGAACAAAGAAGGGTGATTCAGGAGACGCCCTGCCATCTCGGGTTGCTTGTTCTCCAGCCCTAAGGCATGGAAGTTGCTGTGTGTTTGCTGTTGCCAGGCAAAGTGGTTGACCAATGAACAGTGAGTGGGAAAGGACTGCTGTGGGGGAATGGTATAAGAATGGAGGCTGTCCTCAATAAGGGAGGCAACAGGTATATAATGAAGTTATGTCATCAATAAAGTAGCAGCAGTTACTGATCCTAAAAGAACCCTGGTGTCTGTGTGGTCTTAACGCCACACAGCGTTAGCTACAGTAGTCAGGGATACCAGACTGGGTTAGAAGCATTACAGTCAAGTTAGTGAGGGCTCAGGTCAATACTAATATAAAATGGATATTAATTCTGGAATAGGCACATATACGATCAGTCTTTTCTGTGAAGCATAGGGCGGTGTAGGTTCACCTAATCACATGTAGCTATCTATAGCATAGGCACAGGCAATTGTAATAAATTGTGAATATTTGTTCATTGAGTAAGGAGGGGGAAGTTACACAATAACAAAGGTTGAGACATGCGGTTAAGTGAACAGACTGTGATATCACAGGGTTAAGTAAAATTCCTGATTTGTACAGAGGCCTTGTGATCTCATGCTGAAACAAATTCACTGCAGAACAATACCCGAACCTATCAGAATATATCTATAATATAACCTATCAGAGACTATATAACTGGGACTCTGAAACAAGCAAGTAAATAGTTAAATATAAAAGAATGCTTAGTTAACTAGACAGTAGAATGAATTGTTGTCTGCATACTGAGATTGGAATAGAATATATAGTCAAGGTTATCTGTTGGCTGGGGAGAAGGTTGTCTGAGTCTGTAGGATGTGCTGTTGGGGGGCCAGGAGGCGAAGGATGTGTGGAGACTGGTTGTGGGGGCTTGCCAGACCATCACGTCCCGGGCAGAAAAAAAACAGATGGACAACAAGGACATAAATTAGCTCAGACCGATAAAGAAACTGCAAGCCTGCCAAATCACTACATTCCAGGCCAAAGGTGAAAAATACACTGTGAGGAAGACCTACGGCCTTCCTCCCAAAGACCACTGCCCACATCCCGAAGACCCCTGCCCACAATTCTTGGAAGAATCTGCGCAAGCGCAAAGGACTGATAAGCTAATTAGCATACGAAGCGAGAGAAGGCGGGATTGGGTAATGAATATGTACAGGCGTTAATTGAATATTCAGTATTCTGCTGAATAAATATGAAATAGTTTGTCACTTCCTGCGCGCCGTGGGTGGAGCTGAGACTCCCCGGCCGCCCAGCGCTGTTTTGCTTGTGTCTGCTTACTTGATTAATAAAATAATTTCAATAGACCAGTAAATTGTGTGGTCTAATTTATAACAGCAATGACATCTGCATCCCTCATACAAGTTTCATTTTTGAAGCGGAAATTGGCATTTTTGACCATTCAGCTTATTCTATACCATGCTCTACACCGTTCCACAACATTCACCTCAATCTAATTTCAACATCTAAAACAGGTCAGAGCTCTATTTTCATTGATTGTAAAGAACTCCTACATCTGCTAGCTCAAAAATGGACATATTGATGCAGAACACAAGAAAGGGCGATGGGTTAATAATGAACAGTG
>CM021765.1:156507871-156601819 GCA_011076525.1 Nettapus auritus
TTTTTTTTTTTTTTTTTTTTTTTTTTTTTTTTTTTTTTTTTTTCTTGCTATAGAGTCTCCACTTACTAGGCTTATTGCTATACATATAACATATATATATATATGTTTATATATACATAAAACACACACAACTGGTATTGTTATTCAAGGATGAAAAATAAGAATAATTATATATTTTCCCTTTTCAAACTATTTTGAAGGGACTATAATATTTTAAATGAGAGGTTATTATTACCAGTGCTATACTAAGTTATTACAGGTGTTATTATTAAGACTTTCACATGTATATAGTTTCCTAATATGCATTACTTTGGATCAAAGCTTTTTCAGAGGTTCCAACCTCATGACTACAGAGAATAAAGAATCATCATTATAAACAATTTTATGGTATTTAGGGTTGTTTTTGCTAATGAGAACTATTGTTACATTTTTTAAAGCTCAAATGGATTTCAGGACACCTACCCTTCCTACTTATAACTTAGAAACAAAACCACCACTAAACACAGTAAATTAGTATAAGGTTAGTTTGCCAAATCTAGTCATACTTTGTATTCCCAGCTGAGGCAGATTCCAGTGTATAATGTCATATTAAATGAATAGCTATTACTTTCATTGCATTTGATACCTCATTCTGCATAAGATAAAAATTAATTAAACCTTGACAATTCTAATGCATTTTCAGTGAAGGTGAACTACATAGATGTGGAACTGCACAACATTGGGGAACACGAAGGGTGATCTCGGGATGCTTGTAGCTAGAACCCACAGAATCCCAGAATCACAGAATTTCTAGGTTGGAAGAGACCTCAAGATCATCGAGTCCAACCTCTGACCTAACACTAACAGTCCCCACTAAACCATATCCCTAAGCTCTAAATCTAAACGTCTTTTAAAGACCTCCAGGGATGGTGACTCCACCACTTCCCTGGGCAGCACGTTCCAATGTCTAACAACCCTTTCATAGACCCAGAACAATGTCTCCTGTGGTCTGCCTGTGGAATAATTTAGGTTTGCAGTGACAATTGTGCTTCCATAAATAGAATGATTTATGACAGTCTTTGCTCTACATCTTTTTCCAATGTTAATACAGAGGGTTTTGTACCCTCTGCTACCCATATGTGTCCTGATGCTTCAACCCAACATATATAACATGCCGACTCAGTTTCACACCAGGAAGGCAACAAACAGCCGAGCCTTTCATCTTTTGAAACCATTTTGTCCTAAAAAATTAAAAAAAAAAAAAAAAAAGAGGAAAAAAAAAAAGAGAAATAGTTATGTCTTAAAACCATATAGGTACTACGAAGAGTCCAGAACAATTTCAGAACTAAATCAATGAGGATGCAGCCCATCTGCTTTACAGGGAGCTAGCCTGAACACTGGGAGAAAGCTTTTATTTATCAATACACACATAGCCCCAGTGATACAGCCATCATGAGCTTTCCCTTGATGTAGTCAACATTGAAAGTTCCTGGTAAAGATTCTTTCCCACGATGTAGCTACATTTTTTTTTCTGCTTTCAGCAGAAAGATCTGAAAATGACTAAAGCAGTCATTATTTTTATTGTTGTAAGTACATTTAATTCACCTCACTGTGATAGGAAGATTTATCTTTCTGCAATAAAAAAGGTAGCTACATTGCTAAATTCAGCCTTTATGCCTGCAGTAGCTGCAGCTCAGTTAAAGATGCATACACTTAACTATAGAACAATTGTTCCTAAATTCAGGTGTCTCAGTGCTTGTGTAAAGACACACTGAAGACTTATAAAGCGGAAAAGAAAAAGGCTTGTTCTATGTGACTTGAAGTTGCTAACCAGTGACAGGCTTAAATGAAAATAAGAAATCAGGAAAACACGGGAAAAAGCTACTTCTTTAGAAAGTCAACATTTCTTCACCATTACTTCCTCCTACTTACAGCTCTGTATTTATTTCTCAAGTCTTTGAAAATATGCTGAGAGTTAAAAAAAAAAAGCAAAAAACCACCACCACTACCACCAACAAAGAGGAACTTGACATCTGGAAGAAAAGAGAGAAAAAGAGAAAAGGGGAGAGAAAGAGGCAGAAAGGGAGGAAAGAAGGGAGAGAGGGAGGGAGGGAGAGAGGGAGGGAGGGAGGGAGGAAGAAGGAAGAAGGAAGGAAGGAAGGAAAACTGTGGCTAAATACATAAGATTCAGTCCTTCTCATTAAAAACAGACAAACAAACAAAAACCTACATTTTCATTTTTAGCTCACACTGTGTTCTAGCTCTTTAAATAATGAAAGTATCTTCCCTTCTAAAGACATCACAGATAGTTGGCAGTTATATAGTAGTGAACATACATCACCTGCTTTAAAAGTACAGAAATATGCTTTAATTTGCTTTGCACCCCATGTAAGATTCCAGTTAGATTTAGGTTTCAGAGCATATGCTTTGGATCTCTGGGAATACTTCACTCTTGCTGAAGGTTCACATCTTAACAGGTCACACTGAAAGAACATAAAAAGAAGTTAGGGCTGCAGTCTTGAAAGGCAATATCTGTTTGTACTGAATATACGTGCAATAAATTTTAGAAGCTCAGTTAATAAACTTTTGCATTAGCTGCCTCTGTCAAGTTGTCCAGCTCAACCTTAGAAATGACTATTAACATTACCTCCAGATTTTTTAATTGCTTTTTAAATTCTATTTAGTCTGCCTGTCCCTATTTTTTCACTGCCTCTCTGTTGCCAATTTATTCATAACAGAATCTAAAAATGCAAGGTTATCCACATGCAAAGTCTTTTCTTTGTGGATTCATCCTTCAATTCTGATTACAAGCAGAAGTATGATTTTTAGTCCCATTACACTGTAATGTAAATCCAATGAATCTCACTGAGGATATGGAGGTCTTGTTCTCACAAATGTCCTTCATTGAATCACAGAATAGTAGAATGGCTTCAGGTTGGAAGGGACCTTAGAGATCATCTAGTTTCAACCCCCCTGCCACGGGCAGAGATGGACACACTAGATCAGGTTGCTCAGGGCTTCATCTAACTTGGCCTCAAACACCTTCAGGGATGAGGCCTCCACAACTTATCTGGGTAACCCGTGCCAATGCCTCACAACCCTTCGAGTGGAGAATTTCCTCCTAACCTCTAATCTAAATCTCTCCTCTTTGAGTTTAAAACCATTTCCCCTTGTCCTATCATCATCTGCCTGAGTAAATATCCATGACACAAATGCCTGCTGGGCCAATAATATACTTTCTGGTATCTTTCACAAAATTTGATAAGAGAGAAGACATTTAAAAATAAAAAATCTATTTCACATAACCGGGCATAGAAGGGAGGATGTGTTTTATAAAATCAGTTTAAAGGTTTTCAGAATTATTTACCTGAAGTGATTGAGAAATGTGATGAAGTGTATATGCATGGAGACACTTCTCCAGCCTTGTGGTGGTTTTACTCAGGTGGGCAGCCAAGCTCCTCCGCAACCGCTCTCCATGACAACCCCTCTCACAGTCCCCCTCCTCAAAGGGAAAGGGAGAGAAAATGCAATGAAAAGGGCACAAGAGTTGTGATAAGGATAGGGAGATCACTCAACAATTATCATCACTGGCAAAACGGACTCAGTGCAGGGTGGTTAGGGAAATTTATTGCCTATTACTAGCAAGCCAGAGAAGTCAGAAACAAAGGAAAGGAACAAAAAAACACTTTTCTCCCATCCACCTTCTTCTACCTCCTCCCCCGTGAGCAAACTGCTCCAGCATGGGTCCCCCATGGGCAGCAGCTCCCCCCAGACCCCCTGCTCTTGTGTGGGCTCCTCTCCACAGGCCCCGGGGCCTGCTCCTGCGGAGGCTCTCCATGAGCCGCAGCCTCCTCCAGGCCACATCCACCTGCTCCACCGGGGGCTCCTCCACGGGCTGCAGCGTGGAGATCTGCTCCATGTGGGACCCATGGGCTGCAGGGGGACAGCCTGCTCCACCAGGGGCCTCTCCACAGGCTGCAGGGGAACTTCTGCTGTGTGCCTGGAGCACCTCCTGCTGCACTGAGCCTGGTGTGTGCAGGGCTGTTCCTCACTTCTCACTTAACCAGCTGCTGTCATGCAGCAGGTTTTTCCCCTTTCTTAAAGGCACAAACAACATTATTTACTGGCTCGGCTCTGGTCAGCTGAGGGTCCCTTTGGAGCCTGGTGAAACTGGCTCATATCAAACCTTGGGCAGCTTCTAGATTCTTCTCAAGGAAGCCACTCCTGCAGTCCCCTGCTTCCAAATGAGTGTAAACCCACTACACTCTTGACAATTGAATTTTGATTGACTGGGCTTGCTGTAGCAGCGTGTATGTCAACTAGGAATAAAATGATTGCTAGCATTAGAAAAGAATCTGCTAATAAGACAGGTTTAATGTCCAGTAACCTGTATGATATAGGTGCAAATTTAGAATGTTTTAAAATATAAAATGGGCTTAAAGGGCTTTTGGTATGTCTGTATGGACATTCTCTGTTTACCAGTGCAGCTTAGCATCAATAAAGGGGTACAATCAGCAATTTAATACTTTTACTGTTTTATGTGAATGTTCAATAACATAATATAAACATTTTGTGACACTGCATTCGTATGTTGTTTTATTCTGTAAAACATCTTTAGGAAATTTTATATATTGAAGAATATATTTTAAAGGTTCATGATATGTGGAAATCAAATAAATTCACTGATTTAAAGCAGTTCTCTTTGGCTATGGAACACAGAAGCATTTGAAACAACTGTCTTGATTAAAGCTTATGTAACAGGTGGGTTCACAGACAGTCTGCTGTTGGATAGCTGTTTCAAAGTTTACCTTGGCTTACTACATTTTTAAACCTTATCTGTATCTTGCTGACTGCTTCAGTACTCCCATTTTTAACTTCAGGGAAACAAATTTCTGTCTCTCCATACTTCCACATAAACAACCATCATATCCTTATAGATATTCTAAAAACAAAATATCTCTCTCTATCTCTCTCTCTTTATCTCTATCTATATTTTTCCCTATGTTAAAGTAACACAGGATTCCAACACATAGAGAAAATCATTTCCAACTCAGGAGTAAGATAGATTTGTGAGGTAAGATCCAGCTGAGATTGGTACTTGGAGAACCAATCACTAGGATCCTGAAATCCAGGTTCATTTTACTTGACAAAGCTAACAGCACTGAAATCAACCATTAATTCACAAACAGACATTAAAGGATTAAAAAATGAAAGATTAGAGAAAAATGTTTTTTTGTTGTTGTTTTGTTTTTCCCCTCACATACTGCTAAATTAAATTGTTGAACCTAGAATTGTTTTTGTAATGATGCAAGTGCTAAAAGGTTTCACTAATTATATCCAGTCTTGAGACCTACAGTTCTTGCCAGATTTCTCGGTCCTCATCACCATTGTCTGTCCTTGTAGACATAGTGCAGACAATCATGTTATCATACTACTACAGCACAGGACCAGCTTCATAAGCAAGGTGATGACTCAGGCACTTCAGGGATTTTATTCCTACATTTTTCTCAAAACTTTCAGAATTATGGGTACACAAGACATACAGCTGGGCTCCAGAAGACATAAATGTTGTTGTTAAAGCTCCAAATTTGAAAACGCAGCCTCAAAATTTAAAAATACAGCCTCAGCAGCTTATAAAAGCTTATCTCTCTAGCAGTTCCAAAGCTTTTCTCTTCATTATTTGAAAACACATTGTTCAGCAGATGCATACTTTAATCCAATTTTAATGAGATCTGACTATCTTTCCAGGATCATGTTCAGGAATTCTTAATTTTCTATTGATTTCAGACACTCCCAGCTACTCACATGGGCTACAACCTAGGTCATGGATTTACATTCTGCAACTCTCCAGCTCACCACCCTGACATATTTTCTGGTTCTTTTTAACTGTTTAACTCTCTCAATCTGCTTTGAAGTTATGGTTTCTGAATTGCTTTTGGCTTTTAATGTCAAATGTGCTGTAGTTTAGTGTTTCTCATATCTGTCACCTGTGCTACAGCAGAAAGTAGCATCAAAAACTTTCATTCCTTGTGCAGCTCTCCTATGGAAGCAGGCAGAAACAGTTTCTGTTACCCATATATTCTTGGCTTGATACTCAAACTCCGTCTGCTAGAAAACAGCATCATGACCCTTTCTGTTTCTTTGCAGCTCTAATCTTTTGGGGAAAACTTGTTGAATGTGCAGGTATGTTTCTGCTGGCCACAGGTACAACAAATCGAAAGGTAAGACATCATGCACCTCTGACTTCAAGTGACCTCACTGCTTTTTATCTTCCCTTTAAGGTAAAGTGAAAGAGGGTAAGGGTAAAAGGGTAAGGGAAAAAGGATTAATAAAGTAAGGAATCAAACCTCTTTTCTCAAAAATAACAGGGCCTGAGAGAATTGACTTAAACCTTGAATGAGAATGAAATGTACTGTTGTAGAACAGTGGCAATTCCTTGCAATTGATGTACTCTGTGAAGAACAGCTATGAAAACACTCGAAAGAAAGTGCAGAAATAAATTTGTCAAAAACAAATCAGTATAAATCTGGATTACCTGTATAGGTAGTCAAGTCATGTTTGGAATTACAGATGTACTGTGATAACTGACTTTTAAATAGAAATATGATTCTCATTACTTTGGAGAACAAATTAAAAAAAAAAAAAAAAAAAAAGTCAAATGACTTTCTTCCTGTCGTGTGTCTATTGGATATCCTAATTCACAAATGTTGTACTCTGCATGTGCTTTGTTTTGGTTTCAACAAAAGTAGGGGGGAAAAGATATGTTCCACCTTAGCATAGGTGAATTTTTATAAAGAAATACAAGTATATGGTTTGTATTCTGAAAAAGGTTTGCCTTAAATAATTCAAGGATATATTTAGGAGCCTATTTTCATCTCCAGACTTGTTTCTTAATTCCCATTTCTACTGATCAGAGCAATATGCATACATGAAAATAAGAATAAAACTTTTCATGTTAATCCTCATTGCTGACACTTTTATGGTTAAAATAAATTGTAATCCTGTCATTCTAGACTGTAATACTCAGTGAGAAGATCAGTTAGAAACCTATCTGCCATCACTGAAGAATTAATGTTGTATCTTTCATTTGTGTTCACAAATACAAGATACATCTTAAATATGAGACCAAAATAAAATTCACTTAATTTCACTTTAATCACAAAGATACATGTACTTTCCTGAAGCAAACACTTGTCATACATTCAGGTGCTCCATTGGGGGATAAGGCAACGGCCCAACTGAAGTGCATCTACACCAATGCACGCAGCATGGGTAACAAACAGGAGGAGCTGGAAGCCATTGTGCAGCAGGCAGGCTACGACTTGGTTGCCATCACGGAGACGTGGTGGGACCACTCTCATGACTGGAGTGCTGCAATGACTGGCTATAAACTCTTCAGAAGGGACAGGCAGCACAGAAGGGGTGGTGGTGTGGCTCTCTAGATTAGAGAGTCTTTCGATGTTGTAGAACTTGAGGCTGGGAATGACAAGGTCGAGTCCCTCTGGGTTAGGATCGGCAGGGCCAACAAGGCTAGCGTCCTGGTCAGGGTCTGTTATAGACTGCCGAACCAGGATGAGGAGACGGATGAGGACTTCTATAGGCAGCTGACAGAAGTTGCGAAATCTTATGGTTGATAGTTGGCTGAATATGAGCCAGCAGTGTGCTCAGGTGGCCAAGAAGGCCAACAGCATCCTGGCCTGTATAAAAAACAGTGTGACCAGCAGGGCTAGGGAGGTGATCGTCCCCCTGTACTCGGCTCTGGTGAGGCCGCACCTCGAATACTGTGTTCAGTTTTGGGCCCCTCGCTACAAGAAGGACATGGAGGTGCTTGAGCGAGTCCAGAGAAGGGCGATGAAGCTGGTGAGGGGCCTGGAGAACAAGCCCTACGAGGAGCGGCTGAGGGAGCTGGGATTGTTCAGCCTGGAGAAAAGGAGGCTCAGGGGTGACCTTATCGCTCTCTACAGGTACCTCAAAGGAGGCTGTAGCGAGGTGGGGGTTGGTCTGTTCTCCCACGTGCCTGGTGACAGGACGAGGGGGAATGGGCTAAAGTTGCGTCAGGGGAGGTTTTAATTGGATATTAGGAAAAACTTCTTTACAGAAAGGGTTGTTAGGCACTGGAATAGGCTGCCCAGGGAAGTGGTTGATTCACCATCCCTGGAGGTCTTTAAAAGACGTTTAGATGTAGAGCTTAGGGATATGGTTTAGGGGCTGATTTGTTAGTGTTAGGTCAGAGGTTGGACTCGGTGATCTTGTAGGTCTCTTCCAACCTAGAAATTCTGTGATTCTGTGATCCTTTCCCCTAGAGAACATGTATGTCACCTTCATGCTGTCTCTGCCCCCTGAGGGAATAGTAATTTTTAATAAGACTGTTACAAAAAGACAATTTAATTTCTATGTGAAAGGTTCTGTTATGAGAGCAATTATTAAGAGCAACTGTGATTACAGATATCAAAGCTAACAACCCTGAAAACAATATTATTTTGTCTGGACAAATTTGTCAGAAGATCACTAAATTGCAAAGGTAAACATTATATGTTGGCTGTTTGCTGATGAGAGGGAGAACAATCAGAGACAATGACACTATAGAAAAAATTGTAATTAGGAAGAAATCAAACAAGTATTTTGAGAAAATAAAATGTACTTGCATTTTTAATTGTTTCTTGCCACATCAAAATTCTCTTTTCATTCCAGAAAATATTTTTATGTTGGATATCATACTTGTGAGATCGAAAGATAACTATATATAGGAATTTTCCATGTTCAGAGCTGGACGTTCTCAATTCATTTCATTATGCCCTCCATGAAAGAGAGGGCATAACAAAATGTTCCTGGTGAAATTTTGCTTTTAACAGAAGTGGATGAACATAATTTTTTATATTAGACTATTGGCACTTAACATTAGAGGGTTAAATGTAGCAATCTCAGTATAGAATGGAACAGTTGGAAAGAAAGAACATAAACTGTGCTTGTCTGTCAAACACATCTAGCAATGCAAGTCAATGGAGACTGAGAGTCTGTTGAATCTGTTGGGAATGGGGGGGGAGAGGTATTTTGATTTAAATCTGCAGATTTAAAAAATATGTCATTTTCACATCTCTGTAAAATGTATAATCAGGACTACTAAGATAGTATTCACTCAGCAAGTCATTTATTAGGTATGCTGAGACCTACTGGATAACATTTAGATGGGCAAGATTTTAACTGAGACACTTTCAAAGGCATTGACCTTTTTCCACTGGGGAAACATAGTCTTACATAAAAATATACAGTCTACTAAATGCTTATAATTTAGACTTATGGGAAGACATTGGTTTGTATCCCACAAAATGTCCCTAGTATCTCCAGAGTATTTTCTAAAAGAAGTGAAACACTGTCTAAATCTAAGTTCTCTGTCACCAGGGTACTTCTGCAAATCATGATAGATGCTTTTTTTAAATGAATTCAGTAGCTGAAATATACAGGTAGCTACCACCAAGATAGATATGCTAAGACATACAGCAAAACATAACCCTTTTTTTTTTGTTGTTGAAATAGCCTTAACTCTATAGAATGGATGTTCAAATACCTCTGAAAGAAGTCAGTTGCTCTTTGTCAATTAGCTGTGCAAAAAAACCACAGGATATTCAGTGACATAAGCTCACGCTACTCCCTTGACAATATTTTTTTCCAGATATCTACTTCTGCTAATCATTTTGAAAACTATTTCTGAAAGACAGAAAGACACACTGTTATTCTGACAGTTGTCATTTTTTTGATAATCCCTGTGAGAAAAATGATTTCTACCATAGAAAAAAGAAAAAGACTATTCATTTTTATTTCACCTTAACTAGTGAGAGTGATTATTTCTCACTTCTTTTTTTTTTCTCTGATAAAAGCAAAACAAAACATGTTAATAGAAATGTTAATATATTCCTTGTGATAGAAAATTGTACTGCCTCTCATAAAATACCTTGTTTATCAAATGCTAATCAAATCACAGTTTGATGTGGATTTTTCAGGGAGGTATGGAAGTTTACCCATCATGACTTAACCAATTGTAGAAAACTATTTGCAGAAAATCATCTTTTCAAAAAAGTATTGCTTTGCATACAGTGTGAAATGTTTCCATATATAATCTTAATATTTCAGAGCCTATAGAAATTAAGATTTTTTAATGTATGTTTATGTTTTCTATATATTCTTATCATGTAATGACTGATTAACATAATGCTTGCCATTGCTGCATGTTTTCCTACTCATGAAATGTATATTTTTCCCCAAATATGGAAATGTACTATGGACTTTTAATTAGAATTTCTCAAGTTCTTAAAGACTGTCTGTAAATTCTTTAATTCTCTCATCAATACATACACTTATACAATAATAAACCTATTTAATGATAGCAGTGTCCTAACATATTTTTAGCCCTCAAACAAGATTTTCACATCCACATTTCTACTTTTTTAGTGAGAAAACATTTATGAAAACATTAAAAGGAACTGGCCCTAAAATGGAGCCCTGGGGGGCCCCACTGGTGACTGGCTACGAGACTGATGTAACACGATTTACCATAACCCTTTGAGCCCTTCTCGTCAGCCAATTGTTCACCCATCATATGATGTTTTTATCTAGGTGTATGCTGGACATTTTGTGTGGTATGATCCTATGAGAATCAGTATTGAAAGCTTTACTGAAATCCAAAAAGCTTCCCTTGATCAACTAGATGGGTGATCTTATCATGAAAGAAAATCAAATTTGTTAAGCAGGACCTACCTCTCGTGAACCCATGTTGGCTGGGACTGCATTGTCCCCCAGGTGCATTTCAATAACCCCAGGATAATCTTCTCCATAATTTTACCAGACACTGATGTGAGACTGACAGGCCTGTAGTTACCAGTGTCTTTTTTCTTGTCCTTCTTGAAAGTTGGCATTTGCCAGCTTCTAGTCAACTGGGACCTCTCCAGATTCCCTGTTGAAAAATAGTTGGGTCCTGAAGACCATCACTGATGATGAAGACAGAGGCAAAGAAGGCATTAAACTTCTCTGCTTTGTCTATATACTTGTTTGTGAGGTGACCATCCCCATCAAGTAGTGGACTTCTTTTTCTCTCTGGTTCTCCTTCTTCTGTTCACTTATTAAAAAAAAACAACACACAAACAAACGAAACAAACAAATGAACAAAAACAAAATCAAAAACCTTTTTATTGTCTCTGTGGTGATTCTACCGTGCTAGGCAGCTGAATACCGAAACCACTCTCCCACTCCCCCTCCTCAGATGAGGAGGGGAAGAAGTAAAGGCAAAAACAACTCACGGGTTGAGATAAGGATAATTTAATTAAAGGAAAAAAAAAATAATTATTAAGGAAATATTATTATTAATTAAACAATTTAACTAAAGGGAAAAAAAGGGAAGGGGAAAGGGAGAAAACAAAACAAGTAAAGGCTATGTGGAAGTGCAGAGGAAAGAAATTACTCTCTACTTCCCACAAATGAGCGATGCTTGACCACGTACCTTGTTGTCTGGGATTTAACTGATTAATTTATGGAGGTTTAACTGTACTCCTGTAAGTAGCATTTCCATGTGGCTCCTTGTAAAATGGTTTCACACTTATAATTCCTCAGTTTTACAAGAACAACTTCACATATTGTCTGAATTTGCACTCTTCCCTTCAGGTTAGAATAATTAAGATGTGGTAATAACATTAATCCAGCAATGTCTAAAATATTTGTTAGTTTAAGCCCATGGAATACTATGATGACCTCATATTACTAGACAACCAAGAGAGCAGTTCAAACTGCAGCAGCACTGCTGAAGCAGTCTCATTTTTTTCTTTTGATACTTTTTAAGAAGCAAAATATTCTAGTAGAAAGCAATGAAAATGAAATAATGTGGTACTGGTTGTTATTCCTTAGAGGTCCAAGGGATATTAATGATCACAGCTATGCCCCAACTAAAAGAATTTTGACACAGTTCCATAGATTTCAGGCCTAGCACGATTTGACTTTGGACATCTGTGTGTGGTGGTTTTACTTGGGTGGGTGGCTGAGCTCCACCACAGCTGCTCTCTCACTCCCCCTCCTCAAAAGAGGAAGGGGGAGAAAATACAATGAAAAGGGCTCAAGGATTGGGATAAGGACGAGGAGATCACAGTAATTATCATGACGGGCAAAAAGGACTCAGCATAGGGAGATAGTAAGATTTGTTGCTTATTACTAACAAGCTAGAGAAGCGAGAAACAAAGGAAAGAAACCAAAAGCACCTTCACCATCATCCACCCTCTTCCACCTCCTCCCCCCGAGAGGCACAGGGGAACGGGGGAATAGGGGTTGTGGTCAGTCTATAGCGCTTCTTCTCCACTGCTCCTTCTCGGTCACTCTCGTCTCCTGTGCTGTTGGGTCCCACCCACGGGATGCAGTCCTTGCCGAACTAATCCGGCGTGGGCTGTCCACAGGCAGCAGCTCTTCAAGAACTGCTCCAGATATGGGTCCGTACCACGGGGTCCATCCCCCAGGAGCAAACTGCTCCAACCTGGGTCCCCCACGGGCAGCAGCTCCTGCCGGGTCACCTGCTCCTGCGTGGTCTCCTCTCCACGGCCTACAGGTCTGGCCTGGAATCTGCTCCGGCAGGGGTCTTCCACAGGCCGCAGTCTCTGTCGGTGCAGGTCCACCTGCTCCACTGTGGTCTCCTCCATGGGCTGCAGTGTGGAACCCTGCTCCACCGTGGTACTCCATGGGCTGCCGGGGGACAGCCTGCTTCATCATGGTCGCAGGGACTTCAGCTCCGCTGCCTGGAGCACCTCTCCCCCACTTCTTCACTGACCTTGGCGCCTGCAAGGCTGTTCCTCACTCCTCTCACTCTCCCAGCTGCTGTGTGGTGAAGTGTTTTTTTCCCTGTCTTAAATCTGCTCTCACAGAGGCGCAAAACAGCATCACTTATTGGCTCAGCTCTGGTCAGCAGTGGGGCCCTTACCAAACATGGGGCAGCTTCTAGATCCTTCTCACAGAAGCCACCTCTACGACCCCCTGCTACGAAAACCTTGCCACATAAAAGTAAACCCACTACACTCTGATCAAACTTTAGGGAGTATTGTGATTTAGCATAGATAAGAATTCCCCCACTTTTCTCCTTTTTATTTACATCCAGAACATTGTTTTATACATGCATATGTTTAAAGAGAAATTAAAATGTCAACTAAATCTGAATAAAAAATAGAATGAAAAGTTTCTGGTCAGAAGTATTTACAGGAAACATATCAGACAGTAATTTTAGGTTTGCACTAGTCAGGATAACATGAAAACATAAGTGGCATGTGGCATTTTAGTGATCCTGAATATACCCATCATTGCCCTTCAGAAGCATTTTCTTACTTCTCTAGCAAGCAAATCATAGTGGTTCCACAAGAGGAATAGTTACATTTTTTAAAGTTGTATATATCTTCCTTCTGTAAGGTTTCAAAATTTGACTTGAATGTTAACATTTGTTTCAATACATAAAATGTTGATTTCTTTTTCTTTTTAAAAAATCAGTATCTGTTGAAGACTATTTATTGTCTAGTTTCAGATCCCTGACATAGATTTGAAAAGGACTGTGGGAGGCTGAAATTTGAAGCCCAGATTTGAAAGAACAAAGCCCTTCGGAATAGATCTGTGCATTTGTTTGTTTTCCATAAATTCTGTTGGGTATCAGGTTAGATAAATAGTAAACATAACCATTTACCTACTACATTAATGAACAGTCTGCTGAGGAACTCTGTGTTAATGAACATCTGACTAATTTTCATAGAATCATAAAATAATAGAATATCCCCAGTTGGAAGGGACCACAAGGATCATCATCTCCAACTCCTGGCTCTGCTCAGGACCGCTCAAAAATCAGATTATGTGTCTGAGAGCATTGTCCAAACACTTTTTGAACTTCAGCAGGCTCAGTGCCATGACCACTCTGAGAGCCTGTTCCAGTGCCCAACAGCCTTCTCAATGAAGAACCTTTTCCTAACATCCAGACTGAACCTCCCTTGATGCATAATTGTGATGCATCAATGTTCACCAGAGAAAAGACATCAGTGCCTCCCACCCCACTCTCCTTTTTGAGGAATCTGTAATCCACGATGAAGTCGTCCCTCATTCTTTTCTTCTTTAGTGAATTATACGATTCAATGATCAGGAAAAGCTAAGTATGGGAACTAGCTTAGCATATGCCTTAGCTATTAGACGTATAAAAGCATGACAGTGTAAATTGTATAGTTGCTGTTTTGTTTCTACTGCAGTTAGTCTAGTCATATGTCAGTAACATAAATCAGGCCAATCTTGGATGTTATGAAATTTCAAATATGTCCAGGTTTTACAGTGCCAAGCAGGTGACTTACTTTCAGGTATAATTAGCGTAGAAAAAGAAAAATGCAAAAAGAAGGGAAAAAAAAAAAAATCCAAGATTGAATGAATACTAGTCAACATATCTGATGTTTAAAAAAGTTTCAAATTAACATAATCTCTTAGGTGAGTGATTATTTCACAGTGCTTTCTGCTGGCCTTCATGTGCAACTAAGCTGATGAGTAATGCACTGTATATCAGAAAATCATTACTTGTAATTAGAACACTCCCTCATATATTTCTGAAAATCATGGAGTGTGCTATACTGAAATATCATGAAATACCATCAAGTATGGTATTGTTGAGACCTCTTCAGGAGTCATCAATGCTGAGAAGGCCTTCAAAACTTTTTATATTGAGATATGTTGCAGCAAAGCAGTCTATCTCTAGACTTGTTTTCCCAGCTTCCACTACTGACAGCTCTGCTAGAGCTGACAAGATACTGCTGTGAGGAAGCTTGTAGTGGACCTGAAACACAGCTGCTGTTGGAAAACATAAGCAGATACTGAGAAGATGTATGAGATAAAAACAGTCAACAAAGAAAAAAAAAAAATAAAAGCAGGACACAAACTGAACTGAAGAAAGCAAGAGTAAAAATGATATTTAAAATACCTTAAGATCTCTTTTAACATGCCACTGAGTAAAGAGCAGATCAGTTGCCTAGTCAATAAACAAGCACACAAAACTAAACTAAACAAAACACACACAAATACAAAAAAAAAAAAAGAAAAAAAAAAGAAAGAACAACAAAAAAAGAAAAAAACTAGAACAATAAAGAAAAATTGTAAGAAACACTGTTTCTGTTTACCAATAACCTGAATATAATATTGTTTGGTTGTAATAAATGGGGTCTTGGGGGTCAGGGATATGAGAGAGAACATACAGTGAAAAAAAAAAAAAGTTAAGCTTGAGGCCAGATGAGATTTTTATTCCATAAAAAGTCTATAGAACAGATTTCATCCTGAAGAAAGTCTTCACTGAACACTATTTTTTACAGGTAAAGACCAGATCTATTTTCCACTGACCATGTAATAAACAATGATCTGCTGTGTCGTTATATCATTTTATCCCACTAAGCTTTATCACAAGTCTGAGCCTTGATATCTCATGCTAATAAAGTCTGTGATTCTCATCATTCACAGCTTCTCTACCAGATATCCTGGTTTTAGGGCACAACCCCCAGTCATTTAAAACATTTAAAACTGCAAGAGATGCAAATAACAGTTCCCCTGCATTAAATAAACAACCTCTGGAATTCTTTCACTTTTTAATATTAACTGGAGAGAACAGAAGAGTTGTTTTTAAAAGATGTGGAAATACTGGAAAAAACAAACAAACAAACAAAACAAACAAACAAACAAACAAACAAAAAACACTAACATGTTCCAACATAAATTAAATGGTTTGATAATCCCAATGAAAGCTTTCTTCTTTGACATCTTTCTCTGGCTTTGGACCTCAAATTAGGCTTATCTTTTTCATGATATACTACAGGCATGCAAATGATCTCCGACTGAGGAAGCTCACGCTGTTTTCTCTGATACGCAATCAGGTCATAAATCTTGTAAAGCAAAACAGGTGTAAATTTTAAATATTTGAACTAAACGTCTTGCAAGACCTCTCCAGAACTTGTAGTTTAACAGTAATTCAAGACAAACCAAACTTTTTAATTTTTTCAGCAGACTAAAAGGTATATATGTTTTTCTAACATGGGTGTGGAATCTGCACTTCAGTCAAATAATTGGTTCAATAGAAACCACTCTAGATTCCATTCTATACTATCCAAAGTGCCAATCATCACAGTGTGATTGATACCAGCCTGTTTTATGTGTTTTGTGTATTATCCCATCACACATACATCACTGCATACATGGGAAGAACATACCATTTTTAGAGTCCCACACAGAGAAGTTAATGGGTAGTCTTTGAGATCTATCTATGTTTGGTCATAGCTGTATTGCAGAAAGTTTTGTCTTATTAAAATAAATAAAGAAATAAATAAATGCAGTCTCCTTAGTAGTAAGTAGTATGCATGAACACGAATGTGAACATGAACATGAACATAGCAAATTTGTGCAAATGTTTTCATAATCCTCTAACAGTATAGTAAAGCATAATGCAGCAAAATAGATGCTTTCATTATCTTGTATACCACAAGGCCAGAGGATATTTTCTAGTATCACTTCAAAAATATTTTTTTTGTACTGGGCATAAAATTCCATCTGTTTTCAGATATGTGTATATAAGGGTGCCAGAAAAAATGACGCATCATTTAAATCTTAAGAAGAGGTATGGAGAATTGCTGTATTGCCTTTGACTTACTTTCTGACTATTGATGAATTACATTCCTCAATAATGTATTTGTAACTTAATTCCATGCATTTAATTAAAAAAATAAAATAAAATACTGAAGAGAGTAAAGAAAGGGAAATAAGATCATAATAACAATGGCAATGTGAATAACAACAGCATTAAAAATAGATGTATCTCAGATTATTTACAAAAAGCACTTTTTTTTTTCTTTATGAAAAATGTTAGATGTTTTGAAAAACAGTCATTTAGATTCTGAAACTGAATAGGATCACCATGATTAATATCTGTCTCTTTACATAATGCAGTCCAAGGAATGTCCTTGATTAAAGAATTTTGTAAAGAATTCCAGAACCTGAATACATAAATTTCATCAGATTTCCTTCAGTGTCACTCTCCCCTAGCAGGGACACACTAATGTTCTAAGTCTGGCTTAGATTCTTAGGACCTAACTATATCAGGGTATCAAAAGGACAGACTTTAGGCATTACACTGAAATCTATAATACTGAAAATAGCAGTTATTAGTTGCAAATCCTGGAAATTCTTGAATTCCATGAGAAATTTACTTTTTTTTTTTTTTTTTTTATTTTTTTTTTTTTTTTTCCATATGCACCATATCTAGCTACAATATTGCATTTTCACAGAACTGCCAGAATTAATGGACCAGCATTGTACTGGAAATATGAATGAAGGAAGTCCGCACAGTGGAGATCTTATCATTTCATGTGCCTGGGAGCACATGCAGAACAGCTAGAAAAGGCTAGTGAGAACACAGATCTCCTCCTTCACTAGCTCAGGAAATCAAAGTCTGGATTAACTTCTAAATTTGATCAGAATCTGGAAATGAAGCATTAAATCTCCTTTCACCCTAATCACTAGCTGTAGTGATCACAATGTACCTGTCTGCTTCTGCAGGGGAGGGAAGCCTCCAGTGAATCTCAAGTGACAAGGCATGCTAACACACACTGACAGAATCAGGCTCCATATGTAATGCAGCATTAGTTGACTTTTTCCTTTAAAAAATGCAGTGGCTGTCAACCTCAGTTTTAAAGAATAACTTGGGACTTGTGTTGTGGTTTAACCTGGCCGGCAGCTAAACACCACACAGCCATTCGCTCACCCTCCCCCCTCCCTCTCTGGGATGGGGGAGAGAAATGGAAAAGTGAAACGAGAATTGAGATAGAGACAGTTTATTAAGATAGGAAACAATAATAATAATAATAATAGTAATAATAACAGTGTGTATGAAACAAGTGATGCACAATGCAATTGCTCACCACCCGCTGACCGATGCCCAGTCTATCCCGAGCAGCCGGCCCCCCCATCCTGGCTAGCCACCCCTATATATTGTTTAGCATGACGTCAGATGGTATGGAATACTCCTTTGGCCAGTTTGGGTCAGCTGTCCTGGGTCTGTCCCTTCCCAGCTCTTGCTGCACCCCCAGCCTGCCCGCTGGCAGGACAGAGCGAGGAGCTGAAGAGTCCTTGGCTTGGTACAAGCACTGCTCTGCAACAACCAAAACATCGGCATGTTATCAGCATTCTTCCCATCCTAATCCAAAACGCAGCACTCTACCAGCTACTAGGAGGAAAACTGTCCTAACTGAAACCAGGACAACTTGAAGCAATGACCAAGGTTATAGACAATAAATGATCAATTTCCTCTTCAGTCTTTGGTGATTTAAACCATTTTCCATCTCTTAAAAATCTTCCACGCACTTTCATAAACAGCTTAAGGTGTGTGTGGTGCTGCTGGGACTAAAAGAATGATAGAGATAGTTTGCACTCCTCCTTTATAATTACAGTTATCCTGTAGCTAAGAAAAGAATATATGGTCTATTTTGAAGAATTTATTATTGTACTGTATTGTATTGTATTTTTATTGTATTGCATTGTATTGTATTGTATTTTATTCATTTTCATGGTCATTCTTTTCAGTCTAGAATTCTGATTTTCAGTCTAGAATTTATCTTAGATTACATTCAGCTGATGATATGTAAGAACCTGTATCTGAGCCAGCCACGTGTATAGGCACCTTCATGGATCCTAAAGCATACACTCATACACAATTTCCTAAACCTGAACATTTTCCTCCACATTTTCAAGAAGACATTGGAGGTAACTTTTTCAGATACCATCAAGTTAGGCAAAGTAAATCTACATTTTGTAAAATATGGATACAGGGAAAATTTTGTTCCCTCTTTTATTGGTAAATATGGAGGTAATTTCTATACAACAGACCTGCAGTACTGGATATTGATCCTGAAACATTCATAAAACTGGCAGATAAGCCTTTCTTGACAGGAGAGGTAGTAGTAGCTGCTAAATTTTAATCTTTGATGTTTTATGCAGGATGGTATCTCAACTTCCTAAACAGAGTATTAGACGTCATTTTAAAAGGGATTTTTAATGAATTTCTTAAGTAGGAAGGCACATACACTTACGGCTGGAGACCAGTATCTAGTCTGTGCAGCCTATGTCTGGGTCTCAATCTAAGAAACTATCTCAGTGTCAAGCTGAAATGTATTCTAAGGCAGCTCTTAGCTTTTCATATGTTGTATAAACAACCTGGCCAGCCAATACCCGTTTCATGACCCCTATTTAAAATTAAACATTGATAGCAATTGGTTAACCTTTAAAATAATCAATATAAATTATGTTAATAATATATTTCTCAAAGGGCACATCATGGAGCATTCCAGCAGTGTCAGATACACATGCAAGTATAACATTTCAGAACTGAAACCAGTATCCTTCAGATTTTAATTTTCATCAGAAACAGATATCCAGTAAGTTTGATTTATTTTTAAAATAAATCTGTGTTAGTTTGCATTAATAGAAACATTATGAATTAAGTCCCGTGTCATCAGCTGCATTATCATCCTTGGTACCAGTATCAGGATAACTGGCCTGTAACTTTCCAGGTCATCACTTTTGCTTGTTCTGTACAATTACTAGGTTCTTGGCTAAGAGTTTTAAAACTTTAGCTGAAACCTATTCAGATCTAGTATTTTAAATAAATAAATAAATAAACAAACAAATAAATAAATCTACTTTTAACAGTTGACATCTTATATTCTTCTGTCTGATGTCAGGATGGAGCATATGTTGTCATCATAACAAGTGCATTTTCAAAGGTTTTTCTCCAAAGCAGATACAAATAACAGATACTTTTATCCATGCTTGATTATTGTTGTCAGCAGTTCAACAGGTGTCACATTTATTTAATTTCTTTCTTTAGAAAGAGAAGGCAAGTGATTTAGGTAGCATAAGCACACATTTTGGACCAGCTGGAATTTTCCATAAATCCAATGGATGAAGAGCGAAGTGGAAGAGGAGACAATAGCTAATCTAATGCATTGTGTTTTAAAACAAAACTTTGAGGAAAAAGGTCACCTTTCCTTTACTCTCCTCAATAATGTAATGAATCCTAGTGGAAGTCAAAAAGTGTCCTCTCTGTTTGAGATTAAACACCTCCCTCTTCTGGAACTTTCTGTGAAATGCATGGCAAGTAAGCTTCTGGACTTCACTACATGAAGCACTGTTTAGTGCTTCTCTGTACATCATACAGGAATGCTGGCTATTTTTTCTTTTAAATCTAGTGTGTCATTAACTAGAAGATGTATAGAATCATATTTTTTGTTGTTGTTGTTGTTGTTTGTTTGTTTGTTTTTAAGTCTTTTTCTTTTTTCTTTTCTTTTTCTTTTTCCTTTTTCCCTTTTTTTTTTTTTTTTTTTTTTTTTTTTTGATACTTCAGTTATTAGTGACATATTATTAGTATGCTGCAAAATTCTACCCAATTTGTCTTTTAAATTATTAAACGCACTAACACAAAATGAAAAGGCACTATCTCTTTATCAGACAGCTGCATGTGCTGTGTTAAATGCTTGGCCAATTTTTATGAATTATTAATAAACATGGTAATTTAGCTGGAAGAAAGTTCATTAATGTCTAAGGGATTAATAATTGCAATCTGGCAACCGGTATCCCCCTCTCTATGAAGCATGTACCAAATCGTACCTACTGAGGTCAGGTACATTTTTCAAACTTAGGTTCACATTTCTACTACAGCACTCATCAAGTATAAACTGGTTCTTAAACTTACCTGTAACTGTCACAGACAATAATTCTGTGCTATTATAGATGCTGCTGCCAATCAAATCATCACAGCTGTAATACCACATTATGGGGAGCCACTTCTTACTATGTTAATAGGAACAGCTGCTAAAACGACAAGGAGTGCAGACTTTAACTACATTGACAATCATAGTTTATGGGAGTAATATCTTCTAGCAGTGAAGCTTCCAAGATTTATGAAAAAAGTCACTGTGAACAGTTCTCAAGTCTATGTGGTAGTTATTTTTCTGTGAAATACTGTAGAATCTGTCATGAATACAGGAAGCACAAATATATCTAAATCTAAATATTCCTATTTATTTGTATGTACGCAAACATGTATATACACATATACAAAATGCAGTAAATATTTTCAAAGTTTATATACACAAATATGAAAATTACAAGTATTATGGAATAAATTATATTGGGGAAGTTGATGTATGCAAATACGCAGAGAGTACACACATACAGATTGTTTACTGAACCCATGTGCATACTGGTTTAGTCTTTTAAGGAAAATAATTTACAGTCTATGTACCGCATAAGAACTTATGTTGTTTTATTTCATTCTTTTATTTCAGATAATGAATTCTCTAACAACAACAAAAAAATCATAAGTTTTATTTAAAATATTTGAATCTCCTTTTTCATTACTAACTTATATGGAATATATTGATGAATACAGTAAAAGCTTGGTATTCTTTCAAATAATTCTGCATATATTTATATATTTTTATTTACAAAAATAAGGGAAAACATTCAATAAATAGTTTTTTTCTTTTGTTGTTGTTTTCTACTTATCACACTATAACACAAGAATACAATGACTTATCTGGGCATTTTGATTAGACCACCTAAAAAAATAATAATTTAAAAAAGTTATTTGAATTGAAGAATTTCTGAACAATCTTTTTAGTCATTTAAATATTCTTAGCTCTTCTAGTGATCACCATGTTCTTTGGAATATCAGCATAGATTAAGAAAGACTAAATTTAGACATCACCTTTGATTATTATTTTTTTTTGTGTGTGTGATTTTTAATTAACAGTGTTCTTAAATCTTCTCTTACCAAAGAGAGAATTTAAAATCAGCCTCTGAATTTTGAAGTTAATTTTGTACCTCATGAACACTGTAGAAATTCATCACTGATCCTTTGTAATACATCTAACTATATACATACACACATGCATAATACACATTTATATAACATTAGTGAAGATTACTGTAACCAGTAATCCACTGTACCTCCTATACCAAATCTACAGGTAATGAGTTCATAGACTAAATAAATTTATAAAATTTAGCATAAAGAAAATGAAAAGATGTGAAATAACTTAGAATCTGAGAGGATGCAAGTATTCTGTATGGTTAATGATCAAATGACAAATATGTATATATACATATATATGTATATTACCCTTATGGACTAAGCACAGAATCACAGGATCAAAAAATGGTTTTGGTTAAAGGGACCTTGTGTGATGGTTTTACTCAGCTGAGCATCTGAGCTCTACAACAACCGGTCACTCCACCTCCTAAAAGGGAAGGGGGGGGGGGGGGGGGAAATGAAATGAAAAGGGCTCAAGAGTTGAGATACGGACAGGGAGATTATTCAACAATTATCATCACGGGCAAAACAGACTCAGAGTAGGGAGATTAGAGAAATTTATTGCCTATTACTAACAAACTACAGAAGTGAGAAACAAAGGAAAGAAACTAAAAACATCTTTTCCCCCATCTACCGTCTTTCACCTCTTCCCCCTGAGCAGTACATGGGAATGGAGAATGGGGATTGCGGTCAGTCCCTAAAGCTTCATCTCCACCACCTTATGGTCACTCTCTGCCCCTGCTCCATGTGGGGTCCCTCCCATGGGATGCTGTCCCTCCCTAACTGATCCTGCAGGGGCTTCCCAGAGGCAGCAGTTCTTCAAGAGCTGCTCTAATACGGGTCCATACCACGGGGTCCATCCCCCAGGAGCAAACTGCTCCAGCATGGGTCCCCCATGGGCAGCAGGTCCCCCCAGACCCCCTGCTCCTTCGTGGGCTCCTCTCCACAGGCTGTAGCTCTGGCCCTGGGGCCTGCTCCTACGGGGGCTCTCCATGGGCCACAGCCTCCTCTAGGCCACATCCACCTGCTCCACTGGGGGCTCCTCCACAGGCTGCAGCGTGGAGATCTGCTCCATGTGGGACCCATGGGCTGCAGGGGGACAGCCTGCTCCACCAGGGGCCTATCCACAGGCCGCAGGGGAACTTCTGCTGCGTGCCTGGAGCACCTCCTGCCCTCCTTCTGCACTGACTTTGGGGTTTGCAGAGCTGGTTCTCACTCCTCGCTCTCCCATCTGCTTTTGAGCAGCATTTTTTTCCCTTTCTTAAATCTGCTCCCCTAGGGGCCCACCCAGCGTTGCTCACTGGCTTGGATCTGGCCAGTGGCAGGTCCCTTTGGAGCTGGCTGAAACTGGCCCTTATCTAACACAGGGTAGTTTCTGGATTCTTCTCTAAAAGACCACCTCTGCAGCCTGCCAGAACAAAAACCCTGCCACGTAAATGCACTACAACGTCTTCCTCAAGCAGTACCACCTAGAGTGGCTGGCTCAGGACAATGTCCAGATGTTTTTTGAAGATCTTCACGGAAGGAGACTCAATAATGTTGAATTTCTTCCTACTACAGTTATCTACAGTTATTTCAACCTTCAATATCTTTTTTTTTTTTTTTTTTTCCGCATTTTATTCCAGTCCTCCTTTTTATTGACAAATTCTTTCTATGATTTTGTGTTAACAGCATTTTTTTTTTTTTTTTTTTTAATTATCAGCACATTTCTATTTTCTTTTCCAAGGATGCCATTAATGGAAATGCTAAGACTTAGCCTTGAAGAGTATAATTCAGCTTCATACAGCAGAATCCAGATTCTTCATTGAGCCAAGAATCCTCAACTATGCAGTGGGATAATTTCTGAAAAAGAGTGACTATATAAACAAATATTGGAAGTTGCACATTATTTACAGATGATGAAAAAATAAGCCATGATTTCAAGATGAGAAGATATGTAATATTGAGTTCTCAATAATAAAAGGTATTAAAGCAATAGTTTTTTTTTTTTTTTTTTTAAACACCAACCATTGAAAATGTAAAGCAAGTAACCATCTGCAACAAAATGATAATTCTCCAGCAAAATATTAAACTCAAAAAATAAAAAAAAAAAAAGGAAAAAAAGGAAAAATCATAACAGTTTGTAAAAATTTCTATTATGACTTTGATTTACATGGAATTTCATTAGAAAGTATGGTGTATCCGAATTTCTGTAAGGGAAGGGATCTTGGATATCTTTCACCATATTTACAATGGCTTTCAATCCTCTGAAGGTGCAGATACATATCTACTGGAACATCAAATTTAGATATTGAACAGAAATATAAAATATAGTGTTTAGACAAGCTTTTCCACTTCAGCCAGCTCTTTGGTGAGTATACTTCAAATATTAATTACTTATTATCATAGTTCTCTTAAACCCATTCAAATAAAATTTCTGGTAGCTCTACTTGTTTAGATGTAATTTAAATGAAGGAAGATTGTGACCTTTCTTGTTTAGATACACTTAAAACATTCTTACCCTAGAAACAATCATGACATGAATTCTTTCACTCTCAAAAATTCCCACTGACTTAGAGAATTATACAGATATGTAAAATTATATATACAAATACTTATTAGCTGTTTTCAAGAGTTGGGGATACTTTTGTTGTTTCTACTGAATATAGACTTCTCAAGCATCAATGTTCAAACTTTAATTCTTTACTGTTTTTTTTTTTTTTTTTTTTTTTTTTTTTCACTTTGAATGAATAGTTGTACGCATATGAGTACTTGCTAGCAGTTTTATGAAATTATTATTAAACTTACTCATATATACATATGCTTTTAAAGTTAGAAGTATTGTGCTGATTGAAATAACTTTTCATTGGAAAAGTATCTGGAAATATGAAAATAGGAACTCTGTAGATATATTAATATATCATGTTAGTGAAACTGCAGTGTATTTTTAAATCAAAACTTTAATTTATCTTTTCTTTGTGGAACAAGTTTTTCAGTGTTAATTACACTTTAGAAGGATTTATATATATAAAATATATATACATAGAATATAATATAAAAATTGCACTTATATAAACATGTAAATTATATAATATATACATATTATATATAGAGATCATCTAGTCCAACCTCCCTTCTCAAGCATAGACACCTAGATGAATTTGCCCAGGACTATGGGCAGAAGGCTACTGAAGATCTCTTAGGAGGGAGACTCCACAGCCTCCATGGGAAACCTGTGCCAGCTTCAAGTATTAAAGTGTTTCCTGATGATAAGAGGAAACCTTTTGTGCCCACTGCGTCATGTCCTGCCCCTGGACACCACTGAAAGGTGCCTGGCTTGGTCTTTAAATTTTCCCTATAGTATATTAATAAGATCCCACCTGAGGCTTCTCTTCTCCAGACTGAACTGTTCCAGTTCTCTGAGCCTTTCTTCATAGGGGAGGTGCTCTTTTTCCTTAATCTTCTTCATGGCACTTTACTAGACTCTTTCCAGTATACATATGTCTCTCTTGCACTGGGGAGCTCAGAACTGGACAGATGCAGACTCACCAATGCTGAATAGATGGGAAGGATTACCTCTCTTGGTCTGTTGGCAATACTTTACCTAATGTGACCAAGTCTACTAGTAGCCTTATTTGCAAGGGCACATGTAACTCATGTCCTATTTGGTGTCTACCAAGACCTACAGGTCTTTTTCTGCAAAGCTGCTTTCCAGATGGGTGACCACTAATTTTTACTGGTCCTTGTGGTTGTTCCTCCCCAGGTGCAGGACTTTGCACTTCTCCCTGTTAAACTTCATGAGACAATTAACAGCCTACCTCTTCAGCCTGTCAAGTTCTCTCTGGATGGTTGCACAGCCCTCTTTCATAGCCACAGCTTCCCCTCCCCTCCCAGTTATGTGTCATCTCCAGACTTGCTGAGGGTACATGCTGCCCCATCATCTGGATCGTTAATCAAGATGTTGAACAGGACTGAACCTAGTGTTTCTCCCTGCGGTACTCTGAGAGTTACTGGCTTCCAACTGAACTTTGTCTCACCGATCAACATCCTCTGGGCCTGTACTTAGCCAGTTTTCAATACTTTATAAGCTTGACAGTAGCATTTGCAGTAGTGTTTGTGTTAACAGCAGCAACAACAACGATATTTTTCTTAACTCAAAATGCTAACACTCCTCTTTGGGATTTTAAAATGTGATATTTTCAAGGGAAATACAGGTATCAGATCTTGGAGCTTCCTGGATTTTGTGGAATGACTGGATTTACACAAGAAGAAATACAAAACTGGTCATTTCAGAAAGTCAGTTCATCATAAACCGTGGTTTTGCTTAGATTACTGGTATTCCCTGTAGAGTAATAGCAAACAAACAAAAAATTAACCATGAAGAACTTCCAAGTAAGTCATCAGCTTCAGTTATGCCCATCAAGAACTGCTTATAAAAATGAGCTGGGAGAAACTTCTGGTCCCTGAGAGTTACAATCATAATCTCCTTAAGGGCAAATGAGAACAAATGTTTTGCATATGAAGAACCAGGGATTATAGTTGGCCTAATTGAAATATTCAATATCTAACTATTTTATTATAAAGTTATTATTGAACAAATATTAATAAAATTATGGGTATCCTAGGCTTAAGTTAACACAGATGTCCTCCCTACTAATATTCTTACAGTGAAATGCAAAGAAAACCAGCCCCTCCTCTCTGGTGTTCAGTGTTCCTGCCCATGTTCCTGGGCTCAATGGCGACAGTTCACCTCAGCCTGGAATGGCGAGTGCCCAGAAAAGGCTGGCACCCTGTGGTCCTCAAAAGAAGGAGCAGGATCCATGCAGTAAGTGAGGCACTCTTGGCACATAGACCCAGCTGGGGCTCTCAGGTTTTGTTTCTACCCACTGTCGCCTGCAATAAGGATGGTGTCATCACTGCTGTCCTGACGTTTCCTCAGCAGAACTCCCATGAACATCACAGGAAGCACCAAAAAGAAGCTGCTGGTTTGGGTGCATGTCAAAACCTGGAGCCTTGTGCTTTGTCAGGACTTAATGAGAAAAAAGACTTTTCCCTAGCTTCACTTGAAATGGTGCTGATCCCTATGTTAGAATAGCTTATCCTAATATGAGAAAGTAAAAAGCATTCTTATGCAGTGTAATATTTTTCCAAAGTGTGTCAATGTCATACATTCATTAATAAAATGAAAATGATACTTACATTCACAATGAGAAACAAAACAAAACAAAACCAAAACCAAAACCAAAACCAAAAACAAACAAAAAAACAACAAACAAAACAGCAGTAACAAAAAAGCAGTGACTCTTGTCTAGGAATTTAAATCGTTTTTTCCTTGTCATGGATCAAAGCAGTACTTCGGGGTTTGATTGTACTTTCACCCCGATGTTTCATTCCAGTTTAACAGGTAATATTTAAGCAGTCTGTGTGCGTCCTCTAGTGGAGAGACTTTTAATACAAACCATTATTTGAATGAGTAAACTATCACTCAGCAACAAGAATACTTGGTTTCAGCTGATGCATTTTTTTTCCACAAAAAATAGTTAAAGTCAAATTTATACACATAATAAAGGTTGCTGTGCTGAAAGCAGAACAGAAATTGACCTATCTGTGGTGATAAGAATGTATATCATGAATTAATCAAAGTTTGCTTACAAGAGTGAGTCTGGTGGAAGGTCATTAAAATCAATAGAATTAGAAGAGACAATAAGTTGTGTAGCACAGCAAAATTGCGAATGCTGATTAAAAATCCAAATTCCCTTGCTCCCTACATTTCTACTAGAAAGAATCACACAGCTATAATGAAACTGTTATAATTTGGCTTTTTTTTTTTTTTTTTTTTTTTTCTTGCTCTTGACCTAAAACCAGTAGATCAATCATCTCAAAACCAGAGATCAGTCATCTCTTTCCCTCCTCCTCTGCTATCCTTTCCCCAAGAAAAAGAAAAAGGACCTAACAAAGCCGCACAGTTCCTCACCAGCTAACGTACTTACCTGAACCCTGGGAGAATAGAAATGAGTCACCCGTGTTGTTCTATGCAGAACAGAGATTTTAACCCAGAAGTTCCACTTCCACCCACTCAGCATAGTGTCTGTACTGGTAATATAAATGGAGGAAGGAGAAAAATACAGAGAACTTACATACTGTTAGCAGGCTTTCTGAAATAGTTTGGCCTGTGCCAGCTAGTGCTTGTTAACAGTGTTCAAACATGATTCTCAGGATGCCACATGCCAGGAAAATGAGGATACCAGATTTTTGCAGAGTAAAAATGTTTTTAGGTTGGAAGATACTAGCAGTACTGTTCTGTTTGTCCTCACAGCCAGGGAATGTTCTCAGGTTTTATAGGAACAGAAATGTAGTTTCTGATATTGTAAAGTGTCTTTTTAAGTCTCTCCTGTTGAAGGTTTTAGCCTTTGGAATCTGGATATCAATTATCCATCAGGCCATTGAATCTTATTATTTCCAAGACAAACAATGTTTAAATGTTTCAGGTACAGAACTTTGACTGCATTAATTTAGAATATCCGGTATTCTAAAGAAATATCTATAATATACTAATTAATGAGTTAGGCACAAGTATGAATTCAAAGATGTGATTCATCCCAAATAGACTATTGCCTTAATTAGAGTCTCCTACATTCCAGACTTCCAATCCAATTAATAAAACAGGTTAAAGAATACTTTATTCAGTCCAGGAGTAGGTTTGTATCTTTCTCTGAATGGCTAGACTTAGGTTCTGTTTTTTCCCTTTGTATTTTCTACTAACGGTTTTATACAGTTCCATATGAGTTTAGTCTTCATAGGCTAAATGTTTGACACAATATTACTTTTTAACTCTCTTCTTTGATTTTATTTTTTCCAGTGTCAACCTTTTTCCATTTTCTAATCTACGAAGATATCAATAAATAGAAATAAGACACCAGTGGTTCCTGAATTTATGAAGTTGAAACATCTTTTAGTCATCAGCAATTGAAGACGGACATTTGTTGGTAAGTACATACTTAAAGTCTCTGCTTTGTTACAGATTCTTTTTTTATTCTTTTTTTTTTTTTTTTTTTTTTTTTTTTTTTCTGAAGCAACGTGAAAAGAAAAATAATGTAAAATAAACTAGCTCACTACAATGGCTCAACTCTGAGTGCTGTATAATAGCACTTCAAAAAATCTCTTGAGCTTCTAACACCAATAGGTTTCCTATTGCCATAATTTAATGAAGTTTGATTTGTTCTATTAACTGTTTCAAAAGATCCTGTTTTGTTGTTATCTGCATAGGTGAGGTGGTTTTTTTGGTTTGTTTGTTTAGTTGTTGTTTTTTGTTTGTTTGTTTGTTTTTACAGATTTAGATGACAGCATATTTTCAGTCTTCTCTGTTAATCTTTGAACAAGTGTGTCCATTATGATAAATAAAGTTCACAGGTATTTACACTTTACATTTGCCCCACGTTTCTTAATTGGACTTTCTTTTTTATCTACTAAATTCTGCACAATAAATGTGTAAGGTACTAGAGAATGGGTTATAGGTGTACTGAAACATGACTTTTCTAACCTCCATGATGTGGTGGTTTTGCTTGGGTGGGTGGCCGAGCTCCACCACAACCTTGTTCTCACTCCCCTTGTTCTCACTCTCACTCAAAGAGAAATGGGGAGAAAATATGATGAAAAGGGCTCAAGGGTTGAGATCAGGATGGGGAGATCACCCAGTAATTATCGTGACAGGCAATACAGACTCAGAGCAGGGAGTTAGTAAGATTTATTACCTATTACTAACAAGCTAGAGAAGTGAGAAACAAAGGAAAGAAACCAAAAGCACCTTCACCATCATCCACCCTCTTCCACCTCCTCCCCGAGTGGCACAGGGGAACGGGGGAAAAGGGGTTGTGGTCAGTCTATAGCTCTTCTCCACTGCTCCTTCTCGATCACTCTTGTCCCCTGTGCTGTGGGGTCCCACCCACGGGATGCATTCTTTGCTGAACTGATCCGGCGTGGGCTGTCCACAGGCAGCAGCTCTTCAAGAACTGCTCCAGATATGGGTCCGTACCACAGGGTCCATCCCTCAGGAGCAAACTGCTCCAACCTGGGTCCCGCACTGCTGGGGCACCTGCTCCTGCGTGGTCTCCTCTCCACGGCCTGCAGGTCCGGCTTGGAATCTGCTCCGGCAGGGGTCTTCCACAGGCCGCAGTCTCCGTTGGTGCAAGTCCACCTGCTCCACCGTGGTCTCCTCCACAGGCTGCAGTGTGGAACCCTGCTCCACCGTGGTACTCCATGGGCTGCAGGGGGACAGCCTGCTTCATCATGGTCACAGGGACTTTGGCTCTGCTGCCTGGAGCACCTCTCCCCCACTTCTTCACTGACGTTGGCGCCTGCAAGGCTGTTCCTCACTCCTCTCACTCTCCCAGCTGCTGTGTGGTGCAGCGTTTTTTTCCCTGTCTTAAATATGCTCTCACAGAGGTGCAAAACAACATCACTCATTGGCTCAGCTCTGGTCGGTAGTGGGGCCCTTACCAAACATGGGGCAGCTTCTAGATCCTTCTCACAGAAGCCACCCCTACGACCCCCTGCTACCAAAACCTTGCCATGTAAACCCACTACACATTAACAGTTAAGTGTAGGACAAAAAAAGGACTTTAGAACAATTATGACTGTCATTTGTAGGAGAACCTTACCTTTTCTAATACAGTAAGTACTATTATCTGTCAGACAAAATCTGATTTTTCTTAATACAGCATTGACATTGACAGTTTTATAAAAAAATAAAAGAAAATTGATAATAGGATGGCTTTTTTTGGGGGAGGCATGAATGATTAATTTTCCTTCAGAAGTATAAAAACTGAGGGATGTTCAGTGCTACTGTAAATTATTCTGGACAGCTATGCACACCTAAACAGTTTCCTTCTTCTTCCTTGAAACAGCTTCACTTAAAACTCACATGAATCAGATGGCATGTGAATGTATTTTATATAGTTATCATATATACACTCCATATATATTCCCTTCATTCCCCAACTTCCATTTTATTATACTGTTATTTGAGCCCATTCAAATGCTTTCACTGTAGGTCTGCATCATGTTTTGAAAGCAGAGCCTGCCCATGTTCCAAGCTAAGTATGCCATGTTTCTGCTTTAATATGGTTCTAAGCTTGAACTATGAATCAAAATATTTAGTATCTTGGACTTCATGCTGCACTAAGTATGGCTGAAAGCTTAAGCAGACCTCACTTGTAACCTTCTGCAAAGGACTGTGTAGACATACTCTTGCATTTTTATGCTACGATATTGTTGTAATTACACTGTAATTATATTGCAGTTATTATACATTTTAGTCATATGTTCATAGTTATCCTTTATTAATATCACCAAAATCTCAATTGACTGCCTCAGTGGTGTTACAGTTAAAGCATTTAAATTACTATGCTTTGTGATTTCCATCCAGAACAAAGGCCTAGGTTTTCTTTTCAGGGAAACTGGTCAATGTGAAATAAGAAACTGGTTTGCATATTGTTTCACCCCGAGAAGGAATTATGATGCAGGATGGGACAACTACTAAGTTTAGGAACTCAAGGACTCAGAGGTTCATTAACATAAATATAGACAATGTGACTCTACCTGATGGTCAGATGATGAAGGTTTTTAATTGCCTAAATGAAATTGTAATAATACTGAAATTATTCTGATATTATACAATATGATTACTGTTTTTACTTTCAAATCCTATGGCGGATGAATTAAATTTTGAAAATGACCCTTTTTTTTCTTTGAAGGTTATGACAGATATAACTCCAGTTATGTGCAAATATAATGAGTACAGTGTTACTCTTTGTTGTCTTAATTTAAATATAATTATGTGGAAACTGAAGAACTATTTAATTTCAAAATGTCCATATGAACATATAACTTAATTTTTTTAGATGCATTTAAATTACTGCCTCTTGAAATTTCTTCCTATAATAAATGTAGAGAATAAAACTTCCTGTAGAGCAATGCAAGTTCCAGGTGTTTTATGAGAAAAATTACTATTGCTATCACTAGCAATCCTGATAACACTAATACAAAACAAACAAACAAACAAACAAACAAACAAAACTATTCTCAGCTGCTGTTACGTACGGATTTTAAAACTTCAGTATGTCTTTTTTTTGGATGCAGTTTCAATAGGTGTCTAGTTTTTGTTTTAAAGCCTACATAATTCATGGGCAACAAGTCCAGGTCCTCAGCAGACATCTCCATTTAGAAGGAGGCAAGGATTTTGTTCAATGCTTTTCTTATAAGAAAATATAAAGTGTTACAGTATGTTGAATTTACCTCTATTATATATATTTCCTTGTAGCCATTCAATTTTCTTCATCTCTTCCTTTGCTTATAAAGCAAATTGATGCAAATACTGTTCATTTCCTCCTCAGTGGATTTATTTTACATGTAAGTAGGAAAATAAAATATAGAGTATTATGTATTTTGAGGAAGGCGTTTTTGATGAAAGTATAAGTAGCAGTATTATTTTAAAGAAGAAAATGAAAATTTACTTATTGTTCTGAACACTGGGATTTATTTTCCATTTTTAAAAAAGTGACTATGAACTTACATATGTATTTTAAGAGTATGGAATACGGAAAAAAAACAAACAAACAAACAAAAAAAAACACAACAACAATGTATACCTGCATATATTGAATGTCTTCTGTACTAATTTGGCTCAAACTAATGAAATAAATTACAGAGAAGTGTACATTTCAGTTCAGAATAGTGCTACAGAGCAATAGTATGCAATGAAAACAGAGGTGCAATGAAAACAGAGGGCTGAAAATTGAGTATTTTTTAATATTTCCAGGTTGTTTTTTGTTCTTTACTGGAGTCATAAAAGATTTTAAAACTTTACACTTCACCGGAAATATTAAATTATTGAGAGAATCAGGTCCAAAAAGAGAAAGTGGCTTTAAACTTTATAAGGCACAGCTGTTGTATAGCATATAGAAAACATAGTGCAGCAACTCTTGTGATTAAAAAAATCAGGGGTTCCAAGTCCTTCATGAATGTTGTAAAGAAAGACAACAGATGGAATCTCAATGATGTGTCTTCAGGTCTGTATAGAAAGTAGTATAGCTTTCTGAAAAGAGATTTTCATAGAAATCCTGTATCTCATTCAAACCAATTAGAAAAGTAACCCAACTTCTGCGATAAAGGTTGTTACCTCTTTTACTAGAAATGCAATGTTCAGACTGAGAAACTTTCCATTTGAAATTTTTCAAGGGGATGTGTATCAAGAAAGGCTGAGTTTGAGTAAACTGCCTTTTTCTAGTGGAATACTGACTCATGAGAAAATATTTGGTAAATTCTACTTCTAAATGAAATATATAGAACAAATCATTTTTGAAATATCTATGGACTTTGTTCTGTTAATTCATCTGTTGTATGGTTTAACATTTGTGGTGTTCGTACACACATCTACACACCCGTGTATATTTTGAAGACTATCCCAGAGCTAAGCTTAATAGCATGTATTAGTTGAGTGCTACATTTCATATAATTTGAGTTCACAGGATGACGTAACAGGTCAAGTGTCATTTTTGAAATTCAGAGTGAGCCATTTTAAAATGAAAAAGGTAAAGAAAAAGTTTGATTGCCAAATTAAAGGTTTCATAATTAATGAGTCAAACAAGTGGTGACTTAGATCAGTTCCTTAATACTGGTTCTCTACTGATATGAAATATTTATAGGACATTTTAAAGTACTGTTTTATGTAAAGATTGCATTAAGAGAATGTTAAATTTACACAGTTCAGTGCTGAAGAAATGGACAGTTACAAGTTGCATATCTACAAGTCTGTTTTTGCCTGCAAGTACACTATCAAGTAATGATTTTCAGTGGGGATAAGAAAAAATGACACATTTGTTGTTGCAAGGTAAATCACTTTCACAAATGATGACACAAAAGAAAAAAAGAAAAAAAGAAAAAAAAAATGCTAAGTTACACTTTCTGGGATTCTGTTTTTAGTCAGTGCTCACATTCAAATACTTCTGTTCTAAATAAGGTAAATACCATCATTTATTTTGAAGTACATCAAGTTGGTTTTGTCCTGGTCTGCTTTCACCACCCCCCCCCCACACACCCAAGGAAAGCAGTGAAAGAAATGAGTGTATATGAAAATTTTTCCAAATATCTTGAAGATTGTTCTGTGTTTAAAATAACCATAAAATAAATAAACACAACATATGTTTTCATAGAATGGTTTGGACTGGAAAGGACTTCAAAGATCACCTAATTACAACCCCCCTGCTATGCACAGGGAAAAATGCCACATCTGTTTTGGTTAATGGCTTCTTTGAAAATACAGTGCATACTTGTCTTGAATGACAACAAACAAGCTAAATGTTCAGAAGCATTTGTGACAGTGATACTGACCTTTGAAACAGTCCTGTTAAACCAAGGAGAACAATGTACTTGTGTGGCATTCATGACACTTAGTCTGCAATCTGTCTCCAATCTTCCTTGATGTTTAAAGATATAGCTGCAACAAGGGTGGGTGGGGGAAATGACTACCTCCCCTAGCAACAAAGAACCTCAGATACTGTTCAGGAAACTGTGAGATGTCTGTGTCCTGTTAGATTGACAGAATACTGTTTATAATTGTTTGTTTCCATTTCTCTAAAGTATTGTTTCCATTTCTCTAAAGTATTATGACTTCAAAGCACCCTCTAGCACCCCCTATTATGACTTCAAAACACCCCCTAGTATCTTACAAGTCAGATGAGATCTGGTTGGGGTAGACTAAGGTACGTAGGAAATTAAATTGCTATGTTCTGCCACTTAGTAGCTGCATATTTTCAGAAATGCATTTCTGATTGATGAAAGTGTGAGTTACAGAATCATTTGGAATAACAAAAAAACTGCAAGTGATACACTATTCTCATCAAGGGGATATATTTGCCGTCAAAAAAAAAAAAAAAAAAAAAGTGATTGGAACTTGCATTTATTTTCAATTTATGGAAACATTTAAGAGAATGAAAAACTAAGTGCACATTGTGAATCTTTTTGCTGCATCAGGTCAAACTTATGAAACAGCAATGGGGATTGACAAATCTAGAGAGAGATGCAAAAGAAACACATTTATATTCATTAAATGTGATCTTTTTTGCATAAAGTAGATAAGGTTAGATTGGGTCACTTAAAAACAAACAAACAAAAAACAACAACAAAAACAAACTGGGTAATACCCAAATTCTTGACAAATCTTTTTAAAACATAGAAATAAAACTAACAGTTGTTGGTGGTGGTGGTAGTAGTAGTAATAGTAGTAGTAGTAGTATTTTTTTCCTTTCCAAGGAATTCTCAGTAGATGTTTTCTTTTGAAATAATGTTATAATCTTAAATCAGTTCCATTTACAGAACTTCTTGATACTTCAGTTTTATAACACTGATTACTAGATTTTTTTTTTTTTTTTTTTTTTTTTTTTTTTTGAATAGTGGTGACTTTATATCCATAGACTTTCAAGTTTCTATGCTACTTTTCATAAGAACTGGGGGCTGTTATGAGTGGACGGCATACTAGCTACAGGAGTCAGATCAGGGGGTTAGATGGCTCTGTCCTGTGGTGCCAGCTACTGGAGTAAACGGTATCCTGGCATCAGCTACCAGAGTCAGTGGGGTCTTCTACTCTCAGCCATGGGATGGGAACTGTGTGTTTTCACAGGACCAGCTATTGCAGGGGGGACTGGTGTCAGTAAGGTAAGTGTGGGGCTCTGCTCCATTGGCTGGAGCTGGGCTGCACGTGACAGCAGGGCCAAGTTTCTGTATCTTCCCCAAACCTGGTGTGCATGGGATGTGCATGTGTATTCACTAGCAAACTCCAGGCTGGGCTTACCAGTGTGTTGCAGAAGCCTTGTTTTCAGGCTGGAGTATCAGGCAGGCAGGGGCATCTATGCTGGTAAACTCAGGGAGATTTGCAAATGTGGTGTGCATAAGGGCCAAGTGCGTGAGCGCATCTGTGTGCAGCAATCTTGAAGCTAGACTAGGTGGGGGGCTGGCAATGCTTGAAGCAGATAAGCAGGCCCAAGATCCAGGCAGGAGTGCCAGAGACACAGAGGGGACATGCTGGTATTCAAGAGATCTGCAAATGTGTGTATGTGAACCTAGAGTACTCTGTGTGTGCTTTCAGTAGTGAACTTACATCTCTACCAGCTGGAGAGGATCAAGAGGACTCAGATGTCTGTATCTAGGCTTTGCATGAGTCCTGCGTAACTGCTGTTGAAGACAGCCCTTGACTGGGGCTGCCTCTGTGACCAGTTTTGTCAGCATCCTGTCTGTGCCTGCATGTGTCTGTGTCTCTGAGATATGTACTCAGCTTTGGTACTGTTCGGATCTGCAAAAAGGGAAAAAGACAACCACGTCCCACAGCCTGGGAACAGACCCCAGGTCCCCAGACACAGGGTTGGGCCACAGACAGGAGCGGTCTTAGGCTGCAGCAACTGCAAGAGGCAGCTGCATCCTTCACCGCACTTAACAAATGTAATCATAATGAGAAAGGATGGAGTGCATCATTAACATACAGCTCAAATAATTACACAGTTCCAAAGGGGTACTGGAAACCATTCCTTTTTCAAGATGAAAGCTATTCATGGGATCATGACATTGCTCAGCATGTCAGGAGAGAGAGGGTAAATCTTAAAGATTCTCTTTGTGCATATCTTTAAACAGTTTCTGTGTCCACTGAGTACATAGATGCTTGCCATAGATGCTTTTTTTTTTTTTTTTTTTTTTTTCCTTGCAGATGCCAGTATGTCAAAACACTGAAAGGAAATGCTTTTGTCTAGGCTCTTAGAAAACCTGAGAAAGCTCCAATAATACTCCAATTTTTAAGACTTTGCTTTCAAAAGACAAGTAACAGGTCTCTGTATTTGAACCTAATGCCAATTCCCAGCAGAAACTCATACAATTTGGCTAGAAAAATTGGCTTTGTGGTTACTGTTATGGTTTAACCCGGCCGGCAGTTAAGCACCACATAGCCGTTTCCTCACCCTTCCCCCACAGTGGGATGGGGGACAGAATCAGAAAAAAAAGTAAAAGCTTGTGGGTTGAGATGAAGACAGAAAGACGTTAGGACAGAAAGGAAAGAAAAATAATAAGAGTAATTATAATAGTAATAATATGTACAAAACAAGTGATGCACAGTGCAATTGCTGACCAATACCCACCCCATCCCCTAACAGCAGGCATAGCCTTTTGCATAAGGCTATGAAATGAGGTTGGTTTCATGACAATTTGTCTGTTGTTACTTTATGAATTCTTTCTGCAGTGATTTTAGGGATGATTTTATTATTCAGCTGCCATTTATAGACAGCCTATAGTAGCTAAAAAATTCACAGAAGGTTGGCAGATATGATGCACAATCTTCTAGTGACCCATGCATATTGATGGTTGGACTTGTTATCTTGAAGGCCTTTTCCAACCTAAACGATTCTATGATTTTGTACATGAAGCAGCAGCTGAGGCAGGATATCATGAAGTACCTCAAGTAATGCTAGAAATATATGCTAAAGCTGCTGAATTGAAAGACAGTTATTTGAATTGTAGTTGCCCAAGAGATCATCTAAGTGGTTTCATTTGGTTGGTTGGTAGGTTGGTTGGTGTTTTGTTTGTTTGTCTTATTATTATTATTATTATTATTATTATTATTATTATTATTATTATTATTATTATTTTGTTTTAATGATTGAGAATTCCAAGATAATTAACTTCATCTAGTTGCCATGGAAGAAAGCACACACTGCGTGTTTTCTGCAGCTGATTATTTTATTCCCGGTTGGATTAAGTCCATCTCTATACATGGTAACTTTCACAAAGTAAATAACTAAAAGGGTGAATTTCAGTTCTAGATTCAAATACCTCACTTTAAACACTTCTAATATAGACATTTCAGTGTGAACTGTGTTTTAAGACCTTTAAAATTCAGTGTAGACAGTGTCTTGTGAATAATTCAAGTGGCCAAATACAGATTTCTATCTTAGTATGATGCAATCTGTTCTAAAGGCAACTAAAGGTAAATATATGAATCTGGGGTTGAAAGTTTCCCATTTCAGATGTCAGAAAAATATATGAAGTTAATTCCATCATTAAGAACATAATAGATTTCCTTTTTTTATATTATGAGAGTAAAATAATAATTTAGATATCAAGACTTGGGGGGGAATTACAGAAATATATATATATTCGCAGTACATTACTGCCATGTTCAATAGTTGCAATAAGTAGCAATTTAAAAAGTTCTTTTGTGGGTCACCGTAAAAAATTTCACTGTCAACAGATAACACATTAAAAATGGGCCTGTGCAAACACCAGATTTTTGAGAGTGCCTGGCTCAGCCTCTCCTCAGTGAAACAAACAAACAAACAAAAAACCAAAAACATACACACACCACGACCACCATCACCACCACCAACAAAAGACGCTGGAAAAGATGCTCAGACAAACAAAGAAGACTTGAAGATTATTACTCCAAATTTGAATGAGGCATTTTATTTTAATAATTCATTTGAACAGGTGTTGTAATAAAATTTTTGAACATATTTAAATAATTTTTATGTGAGAAACAATCTGCAGCCAATAACATACATGGGCTCAGGTGAGGATCTCAGTGAAACAGCATTTTTATTCCCAATTGAAATGGTGAGCATCCTGCAAGAAGGAGCACACAGCGGAAGTGTATCAAAGCCTTATATTCCCTATTATCCAACACTTGCTTCCTCCTCTGTTTCCTCATTGTCTGAGTACTCCAGGTTCACAACCTACCTGATGCTTGTTACTATGCCCTGTATGTACAGTTTTATTTGACCTACCTTCCTACCTTCAATTTCTCCTTTTTTTTTTTTTTTTTTTTTTTTTTTCCCTTTAGAACTAGAGAGGCCTGTGATTTCATAGCTTCTTGTTCTTGCTGATTCTGCAGCTGCTTGTCTTGTTTTTCTTAGCCATCCTCCTTATTTTGGGATAGCGGAACTTTCCACTATCCTCTTATCTGCTTAACATAATCCCTGCTGTTATGCCTGCTCAATCACTTTTGAATATGCAAGGTTAGTGGAATTTTCCATGGCAAAAACACAATTTTAATTCTTACATTTATAAATTTATTTAAATGTCCAACTTACTTGTGTTCTATTTTGTCTTCTTCTTGGTCTGAACAAGAACATGTATTGGTGAGATAGAGATTAGAGAGAAAATTTGAAAGTAAGGGCATAGTTGTTTCATTGTTGAAGAGGAAATGATATGAAGATATATAAAATGAAGCTGGATGTGGGAAAGTGATTCACTAAGAATATTACTCTGGATTGATACTAGCTAGATAATATGTGAATGTAATAATAATATTAAGGAAGTCATTAAAAAAGAGCAGAAGTTGTAAAGCTTAATATCAAAATCCCTTCACTTTATACTTGAGGCCAAGATCAGTCAAACAGTTACACAGTTTATATGTCCAAGTATCACATAAGACTGTGGTATTGTCTACATTGATAAATAATGATGATAATGATGATAATAACAACAACAACAACAAAATCAGAGCTAGTTTTGCAAGAGAATTTCTAAATTTTAGTCTTTTCAAAAGTCTATTAAATATACAAAATATACTGACACCTAAAAGAAGTTGACACCTTATAGTACCAACAAAAATAGCCCTTGTTGAGATGGAGATTTGCAAGACATAACTGGTGACTGAATTCAAGTTTGTGCATAACATTAATTAGAGATGACTAAGGAAAGACAAGAGTTAAGGACAAAACAAGAAAAAAGATGGAATACTGAGGAAAGAAATTAGAATTATCAAGACATGATCCTGGAATACTGAATAGAATACTCTATTCAGTAATTCAGAGTGAGTTGATGATTAAATGATGAATGATGAAAATTAAAGGGAAATGTAGTTATCCATTCAACTTCAGAAATAGGTCAAGTAACATAAAGATGTCATAATGGTTCTGAAATTTGACTGAAAGGAGGTAAGACTTGATGAAATAGCTAAGAAGTAGGAGAAACAGTCAAATTGCACTCTAGGATGAAATCAGAAGAGAGAAACTATACAGAAAATGCGTATTATATGTGTATCTTGCAAGTTGAAATGTCATGTGGCAGTATTTGCAATTTTAAACAAACTTTGAAAATAACAAAAGAATATTGTTTTAAAAAGCAAAATTTTAAACAAATGTAGTCATTACGCCTTGTTCTTTCAAGATGACAAAAGCCTTTTTTTTTCAGTATTACAATCCCACTCCCCATGTCTTTTTCTCATATTACTACTTGATATCAATTTAAAATTAGTTTACAGAGTTTGCACATTGGGGCTTTCACATTTGTGAGCTTCCCCAGCTGGTTATTAACTAAATAATCAATGCTGGTTATTAATTAACTAATTAGAAGGTTATTCTTTTATATGTGAGGGAAAAAAAAAAAAAAAAGCATCAGTGTTCACAACATTCTGTAAGAATCATAGTATTGTAGAATCATAGAATAGTTTGGGTTGGAGGGGACCTTAAATATCCTCTAATTCCAACTCCCCTGCCATGGGCAGAGACACTTTCCACTAGACCAGGTTGCTCAAAGCCTCATCCAAGCTGGTCTTGAACACTTCCAGGGATGGTGTATCTACAAATTCTCTGGCAATACAAGAATACTGGTTATACAGACGTTTGCAATTAGTGGTACATGTATTTGAGATTATTAAACAAGATTTCAGGAAATTAGATGTAAAAGCATTTAAACATTTTAAATCATTTCTTGTTTTCTATGTTCTCTCTTGATCAGAATACCTTAGACTGATGAATAAAATGTATGCATTTCTAGGAAGTGTCTCTAAAGGCACAAAGACGGAAAAAAACAACCATGTTAGTTAAATTTCTTAATTCACTAGATAATTAAAAGTTATTCATGACAGAAGGCACTCTGAAATGCTGTAGAGCAAATGAGAACCTCAGTCTTAATTGCATATGCTAAATTATCTCTAGAAATCTGTCTCAAATAAACAAACACTGTTAGGATGAATTTTATCTCACTCTACCAGATTCCCTCAGTAAGACTCCACGACCTAGATAGGAACAGCTACTACTTGGAAAAAAAATATATAAAAAAATCCAATATACAAAGTCTTTAATCTGTTACAATTTAATTTGATTACAGATCAGTAGCTGTACTTTATTTATTTATTTATTTTTTGCTCCTAACATTCATTTGAACTCATTGATATTGTTTCATGGTGGGCTAATCAGTTAGCCTTTAGTGAATAAAGATTTAAGAACAGAAATGCTCACCAGAATAATGCAAAACTTTAGAAAAGATCATTTAAATGTTTTGGTGGATATATTCAGTTCCTGAAATAAAAATAGACACTACAATACTTATGTGATTGAGTAGTTAATTCATGGAAGCCAGAAACAATGCAATTGTAAATTAAACATAAATTGCTATTTATAAAATCTTCGAGTCATAGAATCATAGGATGGTTTGAGTTGGAAGGGACGTTAAAAGGAATTTTAAAACCATTGCCCCTTGTCTCTGCCTTACTAGCCCTGGTAAAACAAAACAAAACAACAACAAAACAAAACAAAACAAAAAACACCTTTCTCCATCTTTCTTATAAGCCCCCTTAAGTATTGAAAGGCTGCAGTCTTCCAGGAGCTTTCCTTTCTCTACGCTAAACAAACCCAATTCTCTCAGTCTCATTTCATAGAAGAGGTGCTCCAGCCATATAATAATTTTTGTGGCCTTCCTCTGGACCGACTCTGAAAGATCCATGTCTTTCTTGAACTGGAGCGCCCAAAACTGGGTACACTACAGTGGGGTTTGACAAGAGCAGAGTAGAGGGAGAGAATCCTCCCTCAACCTACTGGCAACAGTACCTCTTGTACAGCCCAGGATATGATTGGTTTTCTAGGCTGCAAGTACACATTGCCAGCTCATATCCAATTTTCATCCACAAGTATCTCCAATTCCTTCTCTGCAGGGCTGTTCTCAATCAGTTAATCTATATTACTGTTTCATAATAGGGATGAATGGAGGTATACTTGCTTGTTTTTGTTTGTTTTGCATTCTGTGCTTTCCATGCCTTTATTATTTATTTTTAGTACTTACATAAATAGTTTCATGTAGGGATTTCAGATTTGTCTTTGATACTCTCCTCTCAATAATATTCTGATTTAGATAATGCAATGCTTAAATGAACAGGACTACCTTGTGGATCTGGAACTCTGAAAAATTACTTGAAGGGGAAAAAGAAGACAATATTGGTATCAGAAGCAATTAACTGCTTTAACCCCAAATATTTCATTAAAGTATACCAGGTGACCATAGTCAGTATTTTTTCTAGAAACTTGCTGACTCATATGGATTATTGCAGGGGTAGCAGACTCCATGCTTCCAGTGTCCATTGTACTGGGATAGCCAGTGTAGTGGGTTTACGTGGCACGGTTTTGGAAGCAGGGGGTCGTAGAGGTGGCTTCTGTGAGAAGGATCTAGAAGCTGCCCCATGTTTGGTAAGGGCCCCACTGCTGACCAGAGCTGAGCCAATAAGTGATGCTGTTTTGCGCCTCTGTGAAAGCATATTTAAGACCGAGAAAGAAACACTTCACCATACAGCAGCTGGGAGAGTGAGAGGAGTGAGGACCAGCCTTGCAGGCGCCAAGGTCAGTGAAGAAGGAGGGGGAGAGGTGCTCCAGGCGCCAGAGCAGAAGTCCCCTGTGGCCTGTGGTGAGGACCATGGTGAAGCAGGCTGTCCCCCTGCAGCCCATGGAGTACCACGGTGGAGCAGGGTTCCACGCTGCAGCCCATGGAAGACACCACGGTGGAGCAGGTGGACCTGCACCGACAGAGACTGCGGCCTGTGGAAGATCCCTGCCGGAGCAGATTCTGGGCCGGACCTGTAGGCCATGGGGAGGAGACCACGCAGGAGCAGGTGACCTGGCAGGAGCTGCCACCTGTGGGGGACCCACGTTGGAGCAGTTTGCTCCTGAGGGATGGACCCCGTGGTACAGAGCCATGTGGGAGCAGTTCTTGAAGAGCTGCTGCCTGTGGACAGCCCACACCAGATTAGTTCGGCAAGGACTGCATTCCGTGGGAGGGACCCCACAGCACAGGGGACAAGAGTGACTGAGAAGGAGCAGCAGAGAAGAAGTGCTACAGACTGGCCATAACCCCTGAGATAAATGACTGAGTCTCAAATAGGATTCCAATTAAAGTTAACAATTTATTAGAGGAATAAAGGGAAGCAAACAGCGCTGGGTGCAACAGGAATCTCTGCTCAACCAAGACGCTCACCCCAGAGTCCCCACTCTGGGCTTATATCCCCTCTATTAATGCATATTCATTAGTGGGCGTGTCTTCCTTCAAGCATGCCCCCTTCGTCTTCTGGAATCTTCTTGGATCTTCTTGACCCCAGATCATATACATGCTCTCCCCCCCCACAGTCTTCTGCCTAGCAACAGCACTGGTCCAGGATGTTCCTGTCAGATCACCATTGCAGAACACAAGAACTATATACACACATTAACAGCCTAACAGAATAACTATATACATACATTAACCATCTCCATTTCCCACTCTTGTGGTTATACAAGGATGCACAAGGCAATCACATTCCACCATGTGGCCCTAGCATTGCTCTACATTAACACAAATCAAATGAGCATATCTCACACCCCCATTGCCCCGTTCCCCTGCGCCGCTCGGGGGGAGGAGGTGGTAGAGGGTGGATGGGGGGGGAAGGTGCTTTCGGTTCCTTTCCTTTGTTTCTCACTTCTCTAGCTTGTTAGTAATAGGCAATAAATCTTACTATCTCTCTCTATGCTGAGTCTGTTTTGCCTGTCACAATAATTATTGCTCGATCTCCTCGTCCTTATCTCAACCCTTGAGCCCCTTTCAGTCGTATTTTCTCCTTGCTTCTCTTTGAGGAGGGGGAGTGAGAGCGGTTGTGGTGGAACTCGGCCTCCCACCCGAGTAAAACCATCACAGTCAGACATTAGAATTTGCAAACATTGTACCAAAATCAAGAGTCTGATACCTCTGAAAATATCAGGTCTAATCAGGAATAGCTTCTTTACTCTGTCTCTTTGGAGAGACAATAGTCAGGAACAGGAAGGGTAGTCTGCAGATGTCTCCAAAGGGTTTCATATTGATAACATTCCCCATCCAAGTGAACAGTCCAGACATGTTGGATATTCTTGGGTTATGAAGGCTATTTGTACATTTATTTTTTTTTGCACTGTTCCATTACATCCTTGGAATCTGTCTCTAAAAGGAATGGTTAGTAAAGAAAAATATGTCATTTGTGCTTATTATCTGTAAATGGTATTGAGACCTAACACTGTGTAATAGTTTTGTTTTTTTGTAGTGATAGAAATCCAGATTTGAAATATAAGCTATATGTTTCTACTTTTGCACAGCTCTTGCACTACAAAAAAAGTGGTTTTTGTTTGTTTCTTTTTCAATGTTCTTAATTAGGAATTGTAGGGTAGATAGAAATTTGAGTATGCCTATTTCCATCTGTGCACTCTAATCCTTGTTTCCCACTTGGAACTTGGGCTTCATGATTTTTTTCTTTGCCTTCACCACTGGAGCCTGGGAATGAAAGGAATGATGCACACCCTCATCACATCATATAATTAGCATGCAGTAAAGCCAGTGTATGCTCAAGCTTCTACGGACAAAGAACCTGGGTCATGTTGTTTGGTGTTTTCTAATCATCAGTCTAGCTTGTGAGAACTTAACAACGAAGTAATCCATGAATATGACTGCTTTAACATCTATCTCTATAGTTTATGCTGATAAGGAATTCTTATTGCAACCTTTTCTGCTGTAGCTGTATTTTTAAACAGCACAGCTGTAGATAACACTTACTCTGCATAAATACAGTCCTAATATGAATCATAAAGCAAATGTAATTGGTTACCAAAAAAAAAAAAAAAAAAAAAAAAAAAAAAATTTTAAATTTTTTAAGGAAGTCAACTACATCAGAACAGTTTAGTTCTCATTCTGAATCATCTGAAAGATATCCCGTTGATCTCTTATGTTTCCAACATGAAAGAAAAAAAAAAAAACAAAAAAACAAACACACCATCATTCTCAAATAGCAACAGTGATTATAATTTCATTAAATTTCATCAGCTTTGACTGATTATTTCTTGCAGATAAGTTTCAGACAGCAACAACTGTATTTTCTTTCTTGCTCTGACCTGATTTTGTTGTATTTTTCCATTACTGTTTGTGATGTACTGTTTGCACCCTGCTAAAATTTATCAAGAATAAAATAGTTTCCTCTTTTTTCCTTTGCAGAAGAGATACATACCTATTTTGTGTGAATGTGCAGGTTGTGGATAATGCATGGAAAGGAAATGTTCCTTGTCAGCCTTCACAGGGAGATGTTGACAACAGTTCAATCACTGTTGTACAATGTTACTTGTTTTAATATTAAATTCAGTATCTATTGAAAAATCCCATTGAACCGCAAAGCCTCAAATAAAGTAAACAAGCTAACAAAGAACGACCCGAAATATACCAGTATTTGTGATTTGTACATATATTTAAATTACTCAGACATTGTCTCACATTTTTATGTACGCAATAATAGATATGCAGTAATAGTATTGTGTTTTCAATTTATCTATGTATCTATAAAACCATAAGTTCACCTGTAGACATTATATATATTATTCTTGATTTCTATCAATACCTGGTATTGTGGAATACAAAGAAACATGAAAAGAATCAGAAGCAGAAATAACTTTCAATGTAATGCCAATATTAATATGATTTCAAAGAAATACTGGATTTCAAATATAGAAATTATGGGGAGTTCTCAGAGTCTGACTTCAATAATTAAAGAGAAATTTTCCCTCTGAAATTTTTTTTTTTTTTTTAAATCTATCCTGTTGCTTTAATACCTGTTATTATTAAGAACTCAATATTACATATTTTCCCATCATCTGTAAATAATGTGTAACTTCCAATATTTGTTTATATATTGCCTTGAAAATGTTTATAGATTTTCATATGCCATTCTTCAGCATATTTGTTGTGTATAAACACAGTCAGTCACTTTTTCAGATATTGTCTCATTGCATAGTTGAGGATTCTTGGCTCAATAAAGGATCTGGATTCTGCTCTGTGAAGCTGAAGTATACTCTTCAAGGCTAAGTCTTAATATTTCCATTAATGGCATCCTTGGAAAAGAAAATAGTAATGCGCTGATAAAATATGTTGTTGACAGAAAATCATTGAAATAGTTTGTCAATAAAAAGGAGAGCTGCAAAAAATAGGAAAAAAATGAATGACGTTGAAGGTTGAAATAACTCAAGTAGGAAGAAATTTAACAACACAAAATTAAAGGGCAACACCTGTAATTCGAAAGCCTGTTTTAAGAAAGTACTTGGATATATTTCCCAACTAGAGGATCTTTGAAATACCTATATGAAACAGCCATAGAAACAATATAAAAGAATGCAAAGCAAAAAAAGAAATGATTGCTATCTTTCTTTCAGAAATAGTAAATTCCTTTTCAGAGATAGGTAAACCATTCTTGGATTCTATGTGTTATTAGTTATTAATGTTATGCAGGGTCACTTAAAATATGATACAGTGTGATCATCCATGATTGAGATTAATTGAAAGCAGAGCTGGTGTAAAGATCTATTTGTATGATCAGAGCTATTGAAAACCTTTCTTATTAATGAATCAGGGAGCTTGAGTTGTTTAACAATATTCAAATGCTAAGGAAATGACTGCTGTGGTTTTGTTCAGTGGAATCCACCACTCACACTAAAAGACTATTTGTACCATATTGTATAGTACTTTTTTATAATAAAAAAAAGTATGCGGAGGATCATTTATTTCTTTATTAAATCTATGCTAGCTGCCCATTTCTGCACATGCTCAGTGTCTGAGGACACTCGTTATACAGAAAGCAGTTACTGAATATATGCAGGGAAACTGTATGTTAAAAGTAGGTGGTATAGTTGATAACCTGTTACTTATACGTCATTTATTTGATGTAATCTCACCCTGAACACATTTCTTTGAGTCTGCAGATGTTGACAGTGAGGATTACACCTATGGTCTCCAAAGTCTTTACCACAACAGAGTAGTCTTAACTGCAATATATAGGTTAATCTACCCTGCCTTTGTCCTCAATTGGTGTGGAACTCTGGCAGCCTATATTACTGCCAGAATTAGTTAAATGCTCAAAATGCAAAAAAGTTTCAGATTTGGCTCCCTCCAGTCTATCAGATTTATCCCATCAGGTTTCAGATTCTTAAATATTTCTAAATGACTTCATATCTCATCCCAAAGCATGTAGTACATAATTTAAATTCCAGATTGGTAGATTGCAATACAAATTTTACATTATTTTAGACTCAAGGAACAGAAAAGAACATGTAAACATAGTAATTCCATCTTCTGGTTCTTGGTGCACCACAGAGGAGACCAAAAGCCAGTAACCTCTAGAAGGGGATAGATCTAACCAGTGTAGACATGAGCTGTGCTACTTGGCCTTTTTTATTTGGTAGTACAGAACTGGACAATATGGGCAGGAAAAAAAAAATACACAACAGCCTTACAATGAAATCAGTCTGCATTTTGTTAAATTTCTAAGTGTGCAAAATGTTAGGGAAAATGTTGATATATGTAAACATGTTAGGTCTCCAAGAAAGTCATACTAAGATATTACTTACAGATAACAGATAACTCTTCCTTTAGTAGATGTGACTAATGTTTTAGAGGAAAATTTGGATTTGTTTGAATGGAGAACATCTCTGTGAACAGTCTTTCTTATATGTTGGGTTTGAAAGAGAATCAAAATTGTGTAGGCTATAACATCAGTGGGAAGGGGAATAATTCTTTTTATATATTATTAATGAACATAGAGAGTTTGCAAGACTAGGATGCAAGGATGCAAGCATGAGTAAGCCACAAATGGGCAGAAAATGCCTAAATATGCTCTCCGTGTGAATTCAGAAACTTATTGGAGCAGAACAGAGCAAATATAATTCAACTGCATAATTCTATGTAAGATGTGAAGACTACCAAAGAAAGCTACATCTAAAGCAGTATATATGAGCAAAAGATGTGCTTATGTTTGTGGAGGAAAGTCAGGAAGAGAGAGATCTAATTCGTTATTTAAGAACTTGATAGACCTTTTATAAATTACCTCTTATAATGTATGTTATATATATATATATATAAAGGTGTTGTAAATATATATAAATAGAAAGATGATGGAAAACAATTTAAAGGTTTCATTGGTAAATAAGGAAAACTAGAATTAATGAAAGTTGCTGCACAAACATGCATGTTAACCCATAACATACAGCAGTTAAAGTCATGCTTTTATTTTTTTTTCCCCTTCTGATTTTATTTTGTGAAGTTCTAAACGTTCCACTAGAATGCTTAGAATACTTCCACTGGTAAATGTGCTAGAATTAAATATGCTTTGGTCTGTGCAGAGATAATGAACAATCTAGATGTCCATCCCTCTTTTTTTCGAAGCAGCACAGTGGGAAAAACAAGCAAACAAACAAACAAAAACAACAACAACAACAACAACAACAAAACACTGACATGTTTAATTTCAGCATGTTTTAAAGAAAAATATAAACAAAAAACAAAGAATCAATTTTATTATTTCGAACAATAAGTTCTTTTTTGTTATTTTTAGTGGAAAGCACACTCAGATATTTGTATTTATTTTCTTCACACAATGTCTTGATTTCAGCTCGGATAGAATGCATTTTCCTCCTAGTTACTTGTAAAGAGCTGCATTTTGGATTTAGCATGAAAATAATCCTGAAAACATGCTGATGTTTTAGTTGTGGCTGAGCAATGCTTATGCTAAGTCAAGGACTTTTCTGCTTCTCATACCCTGCTAGTGAGGGGACAGGCTGGGCTCAGCAGGTGGGGAGCAATTGCATTGTGTATTACTTGTTTTGTATATTCTTTTATCATTATTACTGTTTTTCCCTTTGTTACCTGTCCTATTAAAAAATCTTTATCTCAAGCCATGGGTTTTACCTTTTTTCTGATTCTCTCCCCAGTCCCACTGGGGGAAAGTGAGCTAACGTTTTGTGTTGTTTAGCTGCCTGCTGAGTTAAACCACAACACTCCTCCCAATGTGAGGCACAAAGGATAATGACAGATCTGACCAGAGTGCATTAAAACAAATTTGTTATAAGTGTCATATTAGTATAATAGTTGCTGGTCACAATGTTGATTTATTTGCTCTCAGATTTGTCGTGCTTGTTCTCAAACTCATGCTGTGTAACACTTTACTTGCTGTCTGTGTGTGCCCTGCCGTGCTGTCATCTCTGGAGGCTGAATTTAGGTAATCATTGTTCTTGACTGTGTAATACTGGTTTATAGTATGATAAAATTACTGGTCATAAAACTAATCTGGTTTCACTAATTTGTACTCAGTATTGCCATCATCTCCATACTTTGTGAACCATCTCTCAGAAACTATTAATGATTACACTTGTCACCTTTTCTCCTCAGAGATACAATCTGCAAAGGAGACAAGGATGGGGAACATACTCTCTTGCTCTTTCACCTTCCCTTTCTCCTTCCCTTTCCTCTTTTCCTCTAAGGTAAATTATTGAGAATTTTGAATATCCTTGGAATATTCAAACCAGCATGTTCCTATTACTATCTGAATGTGTTTCAGATTTTAAGTTTAAACAACTGTTTAAGACTATTACTCAGAGATCTGCCCCAAGGCTGTATAGTTATGAGTGGCAGGGTATGTGGGACAGTATAAGCAGGTATCTAGGACAGTGGGTACCTCCAATGTGGTGGAACTTCACCCCTGAACAAGTGCAGAACTGTGAAGAACTACTAAAATATTTGGAAAAAGTATTCTGTCTCCCTGACAATTCCATAAAGACACAAATCACTGCACTGTGCTGGGGCCTGGCCCATGTCTTCTGAGCCCTGTTCAACACTCTTCAGCACCTTCTGCAGGGGAAGAGATCTCTGGATATGATGACAAAATAACAGGAACAGTGCCCACTCCAATCCCCCACAACAGGCAGTGTGGCTACTCAAATTCCTGTAACAAGCAATGGGGTTACTCCAGCCCCTGTGGCAGGCACTGCAGCTGAACCAGGGAACCAACCTGTGCCAGTATCCATCACCCCTATTTACAAGAAGGAATAATGGATGTGAAAGTCAGTTCCTACAGTAAAGAAGGAATTAAAAACTTAAATTAAATTAAAAAGTATAGTAAAGGAATCTTGAAAGTGATCATGAACTAGCCAGTAGGCAAAGATTTCAAAATATTGCTAGAGAAGGAGGTGGTGCATGCTGAAGATGTCTCACTATATGGTATAAAATACTAGAAAATGAGAAGCAACATGCCTTGTTCACTGTTGTATTGTGGGAAACCATCCAAAATGGAAAGCTACTATATTGAGTCCTCTATGACAAGTCACTGAAACTGCTGAAGGAGAATCGAGCCAATTTGCAGATGTGAAGGCCATCCAGCTGGCGTTAGATATTGCTGAATGAGAAAAGTGACCAGTGCTCTATCTCTCTACTGACATGTGGATGGTGGCAAATGCCCTGTCGGGTGGTTACAGCAATGGACACAGAGCAACTGGCAACACAGAGGCAAACCCGTCTGGGCTGTCATACTGTGGGAAGATATAGCTGCCAAAGTAGAAAACCAGGATGTAAAAGTACATAACATAATATAAATGCTCACATACACAAGTTAGGCCACTAGCAGCTGGATAAGAATGCTAGAATTGAAGTGTCTCAATTGGGTCTGGAATGGGAACATAAAGGTGGTTTACTTATAGCTCAGTGGACTCATGATACCTCAGGCCATCCAGGAGAATGCAAAACATACAGGCCTCATGATCAAGGAGCGGACTTGACCATGGGCATTATTGCACAGGTTATCCGTGAATATGAAATGTGCTGCAGTCAAGCAAGCTGTCATGGTTTTGGCTAGGATTGAGCTCATTTTCTTCATAGAGACCTATATGATGCTGTGATTTGGATTTTTGATGAAAATAGTGATGTAATACTGATGTTTTTAGTTGTTTTATCTTTTTTGTCATGTTTATATGCTATTCATTCAAAAAAAAATGAAGTCCTTATTAAAAATTTATGCACTTAAGTTGCATTTCTTGATATTTCACGCTTTTCTGATTATATCAAACATATACATATATAACACATAGCACACACATACAGCCTGTGTACTGTGTCAGCTAATAACACAAAAAGTTATTAATGTTGCCGAATATTTCTTCTGTATTGCACAATAAATTGTCTAAAATTGTACTGCAGACAGTTTAGCTGAACAATCCAACCTTATCCAAAACTCATAGCTGTGCAAATTTGTGTGCTTGTGAGTGTTCTTGCAACATAAAACAGAAACAAAGAGCAAGAGAACTTGTGACTTAAATTGTTTTCTGGTAGTCATATAAGTGAGAGTAGAATTGCTGTTCGGACCAGTATTTTTTTCTCTCTCCCTGACTTCTACCCTGCTAATAAAATTATTTCAGAGGTCCTTTTATCATTCTTCTTATACTTTGAAAGAAAGAAAATCACCATTAATTTGTATGTGATTTGGATCTATGGCAAGTGATAGTATAACAGGACTGGAACGTTGAGAGGAGGGAGAGGTGATTTCTTTATCACTGTTGGGTAGGCTGTTACAGTATTCCATGGCTTTTTTTATTGTCTTTTTTATTATTTTTTGTTTGTTTGTTTGTTTTGTTTTGGGTTTTGTTTTGTTTCAAATCATAGCATCATGGTTGGAAAAGGCCCATAAGATTATGAAGTCCAATCATCTGCTAACACTACAAGTCCACCACTAAATCACGCACCATATCTGCATGTCTCTTAAATACATCCAGGGATGGTGTGGTGCACTGGTGATGCATACAATAATAAATATATTTTTTCTTTCTTTCTTTCTTTCTTTCTTTCTTTCTTTCTTTCTTTCTTTCCTTTTTTTCCTTTTTCTCTGTGTTACTTTTCTTTTTCTAATAATTACTTACATTCAGCTTGACTGTTACTGATCATAAAGAGGACAATCAAATACAAGGCCTATTAGCTACCCTTGTGTGGTGGCTTGACCTTTGCCAGCTGCCAGACTGCTACCTAGCTGCTTTGTGACTCCCTCTCCTTAGCAGGATGAGGAGAAAATAAGATGAAAGAGTTAGTTGGCTGAGATAAAGAAAGGGAGATCTTTTACCAATTACCATCACAGGTAAAATATATTCAATTTGGGGAAATTAATTTAATTTATTGCCAGTTAAAAATGGAATAGGATGGTGAGAAACAAGAAAAAAAATCTCCTTTTTTCCCAGGGTCAACTTCACTCCTTCTTTTCCAGTCCCGCTGGGTAGCACAGGGGGAAGAGGAACGGGGGGTTATGATCAGTTTGTAACAGTTCCTCTCTGCTGCTTCCTCCTACTCATACTCTCCCCCTGTGTGGGGTCTGTCTTACGAGTTACAGTCTTTCAGGAGCTGCTCCAGCATAGTCCTCTCCACAGGCTGCAGAAGAGTCTCTGCTCCAGCACCTGGAGCACCTCCTTATTCACTGATTTTGATGTCTGCAGGATAATTCCTCACTTTTTAACCTCACTACTCACTGCCATCCAGTGATTTGTCATTTTTTTAATATGTTTTCACAGAAGTGCCACCAGCTTGGCTGATGGGCTCTGCTTTGGCCAGTGGTGGCTGTGTTGTAATCTAGCTCAAAACTCCAGCATGGGGCAGCACCAGACTCTTCTCACAGTGGCCACCTCTGTAGCCCTCCCCACACCCTATCCACCATTACAAAACTCGTCAGCTACACCTAATATAGCCCACTTAAAAACAAGCAAACAAACAGCAGACAAATAAAAACATTTGTATTAGCTATGAATAGGTCTTTCACTTTTTTTTTTTTCCAAGTGTAGAGTCAAAGGAAAAGTAAAACAGTGCTTAAGAAAGCATGAGATATTTTTTTTGTTATTTTTTATTTATTTATTTATTTTTATTTTTATTTTTGCAGCAGTAGGAGGCTGAGAGGATGGATGTCCACAGATCACTAAAGAGGAATATCTTTCAAGAAGTGGTTATAGTCTATTGGCTTAAAGGAGAATTGACCATCCAGACAGGAGGAAATAAATCCCAGCTAAATACCAACCATTTGTTATGTGAAATTATTATATTGCATTTTGACCAATAATCTTGGGAAAATTAAGCTCTTGTCATTGACCACAAGTCAGAATTTCAACACTTACGTGACACTGAGCTTTGTATGTCAAAGCGGTCTCAAGAATGTAGATGCTGTGGTACAGCGACTGGCTTACCTTTTCTTTAAAGTATAGCTGTGAGGAGGCCAGTCTTGTGACCAAAAGTATAGTTCTGAGGCTAATAGTGTAGCAGTTAGTGCTGATAGTGAGTGTTACAGTTCACACAAAGTTTATTTCCCTCCATAGAGTAAAAGGATTAATATTTACATCCATACATACAGTTTCCATTTGCTAGCGTGGGGTTTCTCCTTCAGCACTCTAGCCAATGCTGTGTCAGTACGCAAAGACATACATTCACAGAGAGTAATAAGAGTTTTTTATTTATAGAAACAATGACTTTTATCTGAACTCTCTTTTCTAACCTTGGCTCCAGAAGAGCATGGAGACTGAAATTGGAAATTAGGATGTGAGGTACTTCTTTGCTTTGACAAAGCATCTGGAGAAAGGTACTGTATCTGAATGTATCTGAGGGATAATCATAAAGCAGAAAGAAAACTGAGATGAAGACATTGAATATACACAAAATTCATAGATGGAAACTGGATAGGGTAGGTAAAGAGAAAGCGGCTGGATGGAAAACTTAGGGTTCACCTTTGTCATCTAAGTTTTTGTTTCTTTTTAAGTTTTATGACAATATTCTTCAGCTGTAGATAACAGGTGTTTATTATATCTATAGGAAAGCAGAGAACTCAATTATGCATAGAAGGCAACTCTCATATTTCTCAGCTCTTGAAAAACGTTCAATTAAAATAAACATTATAGATAGGGTTATTTCTTCTTCTAATAAAATAAGTTGATATGTAATGTAAACTTAAAAAATCAATTCTAAAATGAAAGAATAAAGCAGCTATCAACATTTAGGATTGTCTCCATTAAGATATTATTTTTTTATTCACAAATATGTGTGTTTAATATATCTTAGAGCTGCTCTGAAAAAAAATTAAAAAATAATACATGAATTTAAATGGAATAAAATTTCAATGAATTTAAGAGATTTTTTAAAAATATATTTTACTAAGTCAACATATTTCCATATGGGAAATAACTGACCAAATTTATATTTGGAAAACAGGAGCTTTCATTAGAAATTTGCCAGATACTGTGTGTGATTAAGAGAGGAAGAAAAAAGGATACTTTTTGTAAAAGTGATGTTTTTGTTTCCTTCCGATAATTTCCAGATACAAAGAGAGAAACATTCAATATGTTGACAGCAGATGGAACCAAATAATAGATGTCCCAAAGGAAAATAATTTTAAAATAACTAAAAGAACAATTACTTATTTTTGGTAAATTTATGCAAATACAGAAAGTACTACACTCATAAATACAGCAGAAGCTGTTCCAAAAAGCAGTAAAATGCCAACATTTTCAGTGGAACTATCTGTCATTCCAGATCAGTGTTCACAGATGTACTATATATTATAGACCATTACTGAAATTAGACAGAAAATTATCTTATGTAATGCTGAAAAAATGTCAGGCTTTGGCAAGAAAGGAAGAATATATGGAAAAGTTATGTCATAGTAAGAATAATAATGAAAAAAAATAAAAACAATCAAACAAAGCAAGACAACAAATGGTATTCCAGTTTAGAAACAGGAAACCAGTAGCAAAAGAATTAAGAAAGAGAAAGAGAGAGAAATTGTAAGTGTATTTTATGCAGTGGCAGCCATTTAGGGCAGTGAAACTATTTCATAGTGTTAACACTTCATCTTATCTCTATGATTCGAAATGATCAAGGAAGCAGGAAGTACAGGATTGAGTGAAAGCTCATCAAACTCAATTAAAAGATTCTCTGTTACTTGTGTGGGTTATCATCTATGTTTCCATAGCCTCAAGATCTGAAAACACCATGTATAGGCTGTAGTGGGAGGCAGAGCAGGAGATGTCAGAATCTTTGCTTCAAGTTTGATATAACCTTTGTTTGATATTGGGTTTATTTACTAATCTCAAAATCTCTTTATGGCTCTCCACAATTGATTTTAGTCTTGCAAAGGAAAACACAGAGTACAAGGAACCATTTACAAACATCCTTTGAAGGATCAGGGACTTGCAGAAAGAAGTGTGTAGATAACCCTGCCATGACTGAAGTTGCAATGATACAAAGAAAGGGTTCAAATTGGAAAACTGGAAAATTGGAGTTCACTGAAGTCAAATATAATGAAAGCATTAAGATCTCAGGTTGATTAACTGACATTTTCTATAGGTCTAGAAGCATGATAGCAAATGCATGAAATATCTAACATGCACCTGCAGTTATACATTTTACTGTTTTATGCTATTTTTAAATTTTGATTTGTAAATGGTTAATATTCGACGATCACCTCTTCCAAGCTCAAGAGCAGTGCATCCCAACAAAGATGAAGTCAGGCATAAATGCCAGGAGGCCTGCACAGATGAACAAGGAGCTCCTGACCAAACTCAAGAAGAAAAAGGAGGCCAACAGAGGGTGGAAGCAAAGCCTATGAGAAATACAGAGACTTTGTCTGAGCAGCCAGGGATCAGGTTAGGAAAGCTAAAGCCCAGATAGAATTCAGTCTGGCCAAGGACATCAAGGGCAATAAGAAAGGCTTCTCCAAGTACCTCAATGACAAAAGGAAGAGTAGGGAAAATGTTGGCCCCCTCCACAAGGAAACAGAATACCTGATTATGTGACAGTGGTCACAAACTGGAACACAAGAGGTTCCATCTAAATATCAGAAAGCACTTATTTACTGTGTGGTTGATGGTACAATGACATAGGTTGCCCAGAGTGGTTATGGAGTCTCTCTACATGGAGATTCATCTGGACATAGTCCTGGGCAACCTGCTGTAGGTGTCTTTGTTAGAGCGGGAGTGTTGAACCAAATGACCTTCAGAGGTCCTTTCCAACCTATACCATTCTGTGATATACACGAATCTGTGGAAAACATCCTACATTCTTACTTGCCAACACAATAATAACTTATTTGTTCTGAACGCAGGACATTATCTGAAACCGGAATGCAGGCATCACTTCAGGGAGTATTCTGACAGCCCTCCTTGTTAAACAGATATTTAGTCAATAGTGTCAGACACCTCAATATGAAAATTAGGTAATAAATTTGCTTAACAGAGATGAAAAGTATAACTATCATGACAAGTATCTTCAAAAGTGGCAGATAATCATAAGCTTAAAAACGTAAAAACAGGAGAACCCAGAGAGTATCACACACACACGTTATGAAAGAAATATAGTAGCATACAGGATATGGTAAATTCTCGGGAATAATTTCAAAACTATTCAGAAGTTCTACAAATATAAATACAAAGGGATGTATTTTATTCTGTTATTATTAGAATGCTACTATTACATTACAAAAGCATGTATATGTTATGTAGATGCCAAGACTAAAATATATTAAAACCTCTGTTTTTATGGGATACAAGGGACTGATCTTTTATTCTTCAGATACTCTGCAACAGCAAATTTGTGTCATTAGAAGAGATGTGCGTGTAACACGAATATCTTTACCAGTAATTTTTGAACTACTGCCATTCTGATTTAAATATGCATACCTCTAAAAGGTAGTCTGTTAGGAAGTCATAGAACTCTGAAAACATCTAAAATCTGATTAAAAGGCATGGCCCTCTAAAATCACGATGAACTAGATGCGTATATCTTCTTCTAGATCTAAGAAGTCTGGTTTTTGTGGAAGCAACTAACATCTCAGTATTTGTTTACCAACAGAAAAGACACTGAGTAGGCCAATGCTTTAAGTATTCTAGGGTTTTTTTATGTTCCATTGGATACGGTTTGTAGCAGTTATTGTTATGGTACATTGATTTGCCTCAAATTTCTAATTCATATTTATCTTTTTCTGATTAACACCTTGAATATCATCATTATTTGCTTGTGAAGCTATTATTTGGTCAGTAGGGACCACACTTGTACATTCTGTTTATTCACTTAGATAAATAAGGAAGCTGTCAACTGCCAACTAATCTGAATGCAAGACAACATATTTATTTCTAGGTTCATCATCTCTCAATAACTTGTGACCAGAAGTGTTTCAGATCTCCAGAGTTGTCAGTACTAGTTCATCCTACTATACTAATTACACAATCATTGTTTTCAGTTCTAATCCTTCAATAAATATTTTATTTTTTTTTAATTTTATTTCAATCTTAAAATATATATCATAATTTATATTCTACTTAAAGTATAAGTAGGTCAAATCCTGTCTCTTCATGAAGTAGTTCTTTATTTATAAATATGCTACATGTAAGCAGGAGGCATGCACATTAAGAATGAACCCATCTATGGCTTCATAAAATACCTTGCACTGCTTTATATGGCATTATCTAACCTGTGTCATTTGACACACAAGTGAAAACTAATACTTTATAATTTAATGTAAATATACCTTGTTTAGAGTCTACAGGAGAAGAATATACTACTGAATGTCTTTCTTTTCATATGAAAAACTGAGCCATTGTATACCTTAAAATTCAATATGTTTAGTTTGCAGCAGGATTCTGACTTTATGTAAATACAATATTAAGATAGCACTTCTGAGATACACAGTCATCTTCTAAAGACTGTCCTAGATGGAAATAAATTTGCCCTCTTCCTGTTCATTGTTAAAGGAGTTGCTTCACTGTGTCTATTAGTAAATGTTCTTAATTTTGATGCTGATGCTTCTGAGGTTCAGAAAGTTTTTAGGACTGCAGAAGAAAGAAGTTTCATCATGGCATCTGATTTTTCTTACCTAAATTACATGCACACACACATATTTGCTTTATTTGCTTAGCTAAATCTCACTTTCCCAAATACATCAATCAATTCCTCATTCCCACTATTTTAAAGGGATAGGATCTTTTATTCTTAGGTAACCTTGAGTACCTTTTCTGACATTCAGCTGCCTTGCCAGAAGGGAAAGATTTTTTCTAAAGGCTCTGGTCATATCTACCATCCCAACAGGGAGGAAGTCAGTAGTCTAAGGTTTCTCAAATGATGCTGAATGTCCAAGTTTAGGCAAATAAATTGAAACTTCTCATTTTCTGACAAGAATTAACATGAACTATACAGATTTGTGTTTCCATACATTCCTATAAAATATGGTTATCAGTTAAGGTTCTCTAGGGAACCTGCTTTGGCAAGGGGGTTGAACCTGATATTTCTTGAGGTCCCTTCCAACCCCTACAATTCTGTGATTCTGTGATTAAGGTTTGTAAAGAAATATCTTCTCCATGTATAAATTCTGATTTCCTGAAAATTTATATCCTTTGCTTTTAAATCGTTATGGGCATTTAATTCATACTTGACATCTGATTATTAACAGTCAATGAAAACAGTTTTCATAGAGTTCAGATTACTGTTCAGCCAGGAGATGATTTGGCTGAACAGGCCAAAGGCATAACCTCATTTTTTAGCACAAAGGAGCTAACTAATCATTAATTGAAATTACTAAAATGTAGTATCTTGATGAAATGCTCTATTTATGAAATCTCAAAGAGAAGTGATTTAAATCTGACAGGAACTGATAGCATTCTTTATATTTCTGTTAGTATTCATGCAATTTTAGCAATCATTTCAGGTCATATCCCAAAACAAAACAGTTTGATTCTTAAGTCAGTTCACTCCCACAATGGGAGTGAGTAGAACAGCTATACAAATGGAACCAAGACAGTAATTGTTCCTAAAATAAGATGCATGGCCAAGTCTGAGACCTGTTACAGGACGATACTACATCAAGTACTACATTCATTTGTAGTAAGTATTATTCAGAGTGTTCTTGGTAAATAACAGTATAGTGGGGATCGATAGCCCATCAGCTCTTCAAGGCTTCATCCCAATGCTTTTACTAGCACCGGACTGTACTTGAATTATACCACAAATTTATTGGGGTTATGTAAGAAGTAGGGTACATTTCAGTTTGAAAAATGAAATCAGAATCTGTCCTCAAAAGAGCTCCAGAACCTCTAAATCATATTTCTGATTTAGCTTCAAAGAATAACACTCAAAAGTACATGAACTTTTGTAGATTATCCCAGTTGAACATATCTGAAATATGAACTGCATTTTATCATTTCTTCTTTCATTTTTCAGACAGATTTTTCTCCTATGAATTAATGCTTGAAATCTTCCTGATGCTTTGTGAAGTTTCTTTCTTTCCTTCATGAACTCTGAGTTCATTTATCCCAGCTAATGTTTCTAATTCTCTCTGCAATTCTAGTAAAAAAAATGGTATCACATAGCATAAATAAACATCATAGCAGATTTCAGATACAACACAGACTGCATTGCATATCATGACATTACCTATCATGAAATGTAATAAATCCAAATTTCTTACAAATAAACTTTACAAACATGTTAGTGCAAACTGTGCATGAAAAGATAATTTACCTTGCCATCAATTTAAAACTACCATAGTGACAGAACTATTGTTTTGAACATGCCAATGACAATATATGAAATAAATGTAGCCCCTTATTGATCTTTTATCCTTTATAGTCTTCATGTCCAGATTCTTCCACCTTTGCTCAAATTGTTACCAGGGCAACTGTTATTAGGTCCAGTCACTGTTCTGTAACCTGGGGTGTAAGAATGTAGAACTAGCTTTATCTATTGTGTAGAATGTCCTGAAATATGAGGACCTTGAATGTGCTAATCAACATGCCAAGGGGACTTGGATCAAGTTGGCAAAAGAAGAGGAACAGCAATGTCTGAAGGTAAACTTTGATCATTATAATGTCATTATAATACTAAAAAACACACTCACAGGTCAGGATGATCCCAACCCAGGTGAAGACCCTTCCCTTGAGCATGTGTAAATTTTCTCGATAAGACTGTGCAATGACTATGTGTAAATCACTAACCAGTTAGAATTCAGTGGGATGTACTAATATGATAATGACTGTGTACAACAGGGAAAGTCCAGAGTTGGGTCAATTTTATGGAAAATTCCTGGTACCCAGACTTTCACAACTCTGAAATAAACAATAACTTAACCTAGTGTGTGTATTTGGCTTATTGCACACTGGGTAACAAATCCAAGCATCTTATACTGTAATTCAAAATAGGTAAACAAAGTATGCTTAATGAAACTGCAGGTGTGTTCATAGGAAAAATCTGGGCAAAATTGCCTGGATAACAACAGCTGATAAGATAGGATGGGAATGTAAATAGTGCATAAAAATGGGACACAAATTTGTCTGACAATATGCTTCTTTAAAATTGATTAAACTAAAGAAGAAGCTAAACATAAAACAGCTACCAGGAATTTAAAAGGCACTTTTGAAACAAAGAAAGAAACAATTTGAAAGGACATAAAAAAGAAACCCCATGTCTGGCCTCATGGCCCTGGAGGGAAGGAGGTGTGGATAAGGATAAGGAATCAGAAGTTCATGTGATTAGTGAAGACTGGGTGTTTGGAAGTTTGCTGGTGTTTAGTGGTGTTAACAACTGGTGATGTTAACTGCCACTGTGGCATTGATGGCACTGATCCTGAAAGTATACTTTATTGATTGCTTGTTAGTCACATGTTCTCAATAAACTGCTTTAGTCCTGGTCTGATTTTAAGCAATGAAAATTGGACATTTTGCCCCTGTGACAATTCCCTCTTTGGTCTAACTTACAAATGCTGATTGATGATTTCTTGAATCAGTAAGTGATAATATAGTTTCCCTGAGATGCTTTTAAAATTCTTCCCCCAAAAGCAAACCATTCCTATCTCTCCACCATTTCTTTCCCTATTCCTTTCATTTCCCCATTCCTATCTCCTTCCTTTCCCAAATTCTCTTCTCTGAATCCAGTTTCAGCTTTTACATTCAACACTTTTTTTTTTTTTTTTTTTTTTTTTTTATTTTCAGAGATGTTGTCCAGTAAAAGTTTCATCAGAAGGAATAGGACTTTGAGGCACCTTACTATCTGCTTCTACCATGTCAAGACATTTTTTTTTTTTTTTTTTGTTACTTGCTAGTTCTTTCTCCTCGTCCCCGCTTTTGCTATGCACTCCTATGATTTTTAGTGGTAAAAATGCAGCCAATTTGTACCAATGCCTACATTAAAACATGCTCTTAACCTGTGTTGTTCATCTTGATGAAGCACATAGTGTCTCCACAGATAAGTTTGAGGTGATAACGAAAAAAAAAGCTACTTAAGTTCTGCTAAAATTATAATTTTATTTTATTTTTTTTTTTAAAGTTTAGTGATTCTTTTTATTTTGAATTTAGGTAATCTCCTTCAGTAGTATTTTTTGCATGTTACATTGGGGCACACAATAATATTGATGAATATCTTGCCATGCTGCTTGAAAGACTGTTGTCTACTGTTTTTAATGTCAAAAGAGTACATGCACAGGGAAACAAGACCCAACATTGAATTCTTTTCACAGTATGATCTTAAAAATATTTATCGACTGTGGTAGTTTAACACCAGTAGGTAGCTCAGCATTACCACACCTCTCACACTTCTCGTCCTCAAAAGAAACAGTGGGAGAAAATATGTTGGAAAAATGTTCATGGTTTGAGATAAGGACAGGAGATCACTCACCAATTATTGTCATGAGCAAAATACTCTCAGCATAAGAAAGATTAATGTAATTTACTGCTCACGGATAACAGACTAGAGCAGTGAGAAACTAAAAGTAAACTAAAAACACCTTCCCCATCCTCCACCCTTTTCTACCTTTTTCTCCATGAGGTGTGAAGGGTAATGGGGACTGCTATCAGTCCATAATGCTTCATCTCCACTGCTTCTCCATGGTCACTCTCTACCCGTGCTCCAACAACAGGTCCTTCCCATGGGACGCCATCCCTCCTGAACTGATCTTGCGCAGGCTTCCCACAGACAGCAACTCTTCAAGAACTGCTCCAATATTAAAAATTACAGTCCTTCAGAAGTGGACTGCTTCTGCAGCTCCTTCCAGAGCTCCTGCTCCATGCTGGCCTTATCCACAGGATGCAAGTCTGTCCCAGAGTCTGCTCGTTCAGGGGCTCTCCACTGGCTGCAGCTTCATTCAGGCCTTATCCACCTGCTCTAGTGTGGGCTCCTCCACAGGCTGCAGCATGGAGATCTGCTCCATGTGGGACCCATGGGCTACAGGGGGACAGCCTGCTCCACCAGGGGCTTCTCCATGAGCCTCTCCACGGGCCACAGGGCCTGCTGCTGTGCCTGGAGTACCTCCTGCCCTTCTTCTTTACTGACCTTGTTGTCTGGAATGTTGTTTCTCTCATCACATTCTCGCTCTTCTCCCTCTCAGCTGCTGTTGTGCAGCAGTTATTTTCCCCTTCTTAAATCTGCTCTCCCAGAGGCACAACCAATGTCACTTACTGGCTTGGCTTTGGCTAGTGGCAGGTCACTTTGGAGCCACCCGGAGCTGGCTCTGATCTGACATGGGGCAGCTGCTGGACTCTTCTGAGAGAGGCCACCCCTGCACCCACCTTTCCACCTCTCCCTCCTCCTCCCCAAACAAAACAAAACAAAACAATACAAAACAAAACAAAACAAAACCTTGCCACATAAACTTAATTATTTGACATCTAGGATTGCAATTCCAACAGTGACTGTAATTATTCCTTTACCACTCAGATGTCTTTTCTGTAGTTTATTCTATTTCAAACATGAAAATCATCTTTTAAAAATGTGATCAACCCATATTCATTTCATTTATACCACACTTTTAACCAAAGTGACTAAATTAGAGCTCTGACTTGCCTTAACAATTAGCCATAGTCCATGGCACTGGAAAATACTGAAATGATAATTTCAGTAATGTTATATTTGGTTTGTATAAAGATACAAATATTCTTAAAAAAGTTTTGTTTTGACAGTTATTTGTTTACATAAATATATATTCAGTAGTTTGAAAATATTTTGCTTTTCCAAAACCTGGATTTTTATTTTTTATTTTTTGAAATAAAACTCAGCTACCAAATAAAATGACTAGCTTACAATGGAAGTTAATTTTATTCAGAACTCATAAACACACCAAATTTGGGCACTGAATGCATATTTTGAAGTTATATTTCAAATCAGAAACAATCACAGAATTGACTATTAATTGTCCAATAAACAGAGTGAATATTATTGGAATATTATTTTTCTCAAGAAAATAACAAGAGAAAAATCTGTGAATGTAGATGTGTTGCTATCACTGTGTAAATAACCTTAATAATCCAGCAGGTCATGCCGCTGTTCCTCTCAGAAAATAACTGAAACAAAACAAACAAAACAAAACAAAAACTTATTTTGTTAAACTATAACTGAATTTAAAATCAATGTAGAATATGTATATAATATATAAGTAACTCGCACACAGCTTAGTCCAAAATGCTCCATATTTTATAACCCTTAAGGCTTATTATGTATGAACACTTTATCTGAACTAATTAAGCAACCTGGCCTTGCTTGTTGTAACTTCGTAGAGAAAAGGTTACTCTTTGAAGGCTTAATCCAGCCTAAGTCAGCACAACTGCTCTGGTTTGTCTTGGGAGTTTCACATGCTGTCTTCAACTAGTAGTAAGAAATTACAGTCAAAACAGGTCTTGTCTCTCTGCCTAAGTAATACATAACAACTCAAGCCTATCAGTAGTGAATTGTCCATGGAAGAGAAAAACATCCCCCCCCCCCCCCCTTTTTTTCATGAAATGTGTGTGGAATCACTTCAAATCATTAGTTTTTCATAAACTGTTAAAGAAACAAAGAAACACACTGCTAAAACATAATGCACTCTGAGTGTTCCTATAAAAATAATGACAGTTGAATAAATGCAAAGAAGTTTGATAGAGGAAAAGCAATATATGTAGCGTTTGCCAGTGAAGGATTATCATTAAAAATATTCTTAATTCAGTGAAAAATCTACAGAAATTGATACAATTTAGTCTGCTGCCAAAAAAACTGACATGTACTTTTATTTTTTCCTCTATATATTCCATTTGTTTCTTTTCTGTATTTTAATGATATTTCCAGAATGAGACAGAATGGAAAATATTATAATAGCTCAATTTATAACAGAGATAGAAATGCAATATGCAATAAAAGGATAATGCCTTGTCAAATAACAGTACAGATGAGGTCCATCTAAAATTGGTGAAAAAATATTTTCCTTAATTTTGTGCTCTAATTTCAATCTGATTGTTATTTGCTGGAAACCATTGATATTTCTCTTCCCCTTAAACAAAAGTAAAATGATCATTGGGATGATTCTGTTTTTCATATTGTTGTTGACACTGAAAACCAGGCAGTTCAGAATAAATTATACAGAAATGGAAAACCCACTGTTTAATAAAACCAAACTTTATTTTTACTATTCCCGACCTTAAGGAAGATAAATTTAGCACTGTCTATACCTATACTCTACCTGTAATTAACAACAATCTTGTCAAAGTTCTCAAATATAATAATATGTTTGTCTACATGTCTAGAAGGTTTTAAACAATGCTCTTTGATAAATAGTGTAAGAATATATAAAGTAATACTGCTTCCAATTAGATGTTTCAGGTCAAAAAATAAGATTGCATGCTATCATTTGATTTCATACTCAAATTCTGCAGATAATAGGCTTTGAAAATTATTTTTCTTCCCTTAGCATTCCTTAAGCATGTATTTAATCGCCTTCCCAGGAGGTGATGTCTGAGCAATGCAGAATTAAGTGACACTTCCAACCTCTCTGCACTTACTTCAATTTACTCTTATCTATGCTCATTCTAAAGTTCCAATTCTGATTTTTTTGGGGTAATTATTGTTATTATTATTTTTATTATAATTAGTCATTATTTTGGATTTTAAAATGTAGCAAAAGAATCTTTTCTAATAGGTGTATCTAAGTGTTCCTGGATACTCACAAATTAAAGCAAAGTTTGTTGTTTTTGTTGTTGTTATTTCAAAAATAATTTTAGGAGTAAAAAGAGAAATATAATTCTTACAGCTAAACAGAAATCATTTTCTTGAGGTGGAGAATCCTGGATGAAGCATTTACAGAGGCTGATTTTTTTGCAGGTCTACCCACAGCCATCATCCAGTGGCAGCAATTGTTAGAAATGTCAACTACTATTTTTGTTGTTGTTTCAGTTGACACAATGTCTCACATTTATATGAGAGGCTTGTCCCAAAATGCCACCCAGAGATCAGCTCAGGGATCCTTTTATAGATTGCTGTGTAACTCTAAGCTGACTGGAACAAATCTTATTCAGGAGCTACATTTTCCCACCACTGCAGCAAAATTAATCTTCCAGAAGCAAATATGCCTGCTTGATGTGGAGAGTTTTAATCTTCTATAAATTTCACAACTTTCAATCAAACTTTTGACTTCCACCCCCATACTCTTTACTGTGAATGTCTTTGGACTTTTAATAGTGTGAATACATACTGGGTATAGAATAATTTTTGAATAGAATAGAATAAAAATAGAAATAGAAATACAATAGAAATAGAAATTAGAATAGAAATAGAAATTAGAATAGAATAGAATAGAATAGAATAGAATAGAATAGAATAGAATAGAATAGAATAGAATAGAATAGAATAGAATAATTCAGTTGGAAGGGACCTGCTAAGATCATCTAGTCCAACTGCCTGAACACTTCATGGCTAATTAATCATTAAAGAATATTATTAACGTAATTGTCCAAATGTTGCTTGAACACTGACAGGCATGGGGCATCAATCACCACTCTAGGAAGCCTGTTCCAGTGTTTGACTACTCTCAAAGTAAAAACGTTTTTCCTTATCCTTAGTCAGAAACTCCCCTAGAGCATCTTTGTACTGTTCCTGCACATTCTATGATTGGGTACCAGGAAGAAGAGATCAGCAACTCCCTCTCCACTTCCTCTTCCCAGGAAGTTGTAGAAAGCAATGAGGTCATCTCTTAGCCTCCTTTACTCCAAACTAGACAACAGAAGTGCCCTTGTAGTGGGTTTATGTGGCAAGGTTTTGGTAGCAGGGGGCCGTAGGGGTGGCTTCTGTGAGAAGGATCTAGAAGCTGCCCCATGTTTGGTAAGGGCCCCACTGCTGACCAGAACTGAGCCAGTAAGTGATGCTGTTTTGCGCCTCTGTGAGAGCATATTGAAGACAAACAAAACAAACAAAACAAAAAACAAACAAACAAACAAAAACACTGCACCACAAAGCAGCTGGGAGAGAGAGGAGTGAGGAACAGCATTGCAGGCGCCAAGGTCAGTGAAGAAGGAGGGGGAGAGGTGCTCCAGGCGCCAGAGCAGAAGTCCCCTGTGGGCTGTGGTGAGGACCATGGTTGAAGCAGGATGTCCCCCTGCAGCCCATGGAGTACCACGGTGGAGCAGGGTTCCACGCTGCAGCCCGTGGAGGAGAGCACCATGGAGCAGGTGGACCTGCACCAATGGAGACTGCAGCCTGTGGAAGACCCCTGCCGGAGCAGATTCCGGGCCAGACCTGTAGGCCGTGGAGAGGAGCCCACGCAGGAGCAGGTGACCTGGCAGGAGCTGCCGCCCGAGGGGGACCCAGGTTGGAGCAGTTTGCTCCTGAGGGATGGACCCTGTGGTACGGACCCATGTATGGAGCAGTTCTTGAAGAGCTGCTCCCTGTGAGCAGCCCACGCCGGATCAGTTCGGCAAGGACTGCATCCCATGGGAGGGACCCCACAGCACAAGAGATGAGAGTGATCGAGCAGGAGTGGTGGAGAAGAGCTATAGACTGACCACAACCCCTATTCCCCTGTTCCCCTGTGCCGCTCAGGGGGAGGAGGTGGAAGAGGGTGGATGAGGAGGGAAGGTGCTTTTAGTTCTTTTCTTCGTTTCTTACTTCTCTAGCTTGTTAGTAATAGGTAACAAATCTTACTGTCTCCCTATGCTGAGTCTTTTTTGCCCGTCACGATAGTCACTGTGTGATCTCTTTGTCCTTATCTGAACCCTTGAGCCCTTTTCATCATATTTGATCCCTGTTCCTCTTTGAGGAGGGGGAGTGAGAGAGCCGTTGTGGTGGAGCTCGGTCACCCACCCGAGTCCTCAGGCTCTCTTTATAGAACATGCCTTCCAACCCTCTTGTCAGATTTGTTCCCCTCTTCTGGATGCATTCAAGAACCTTAACAACCTTTTTTTTGAAATGTGAAGCCCATAACTGCACACAGTATTCAAAGTGAGGTTGCACCAATACTAAGTATAGTGGGAGAATCATCTCTTTTGACCAGGGGGCTTTGCTACATTTAATACATCCGCAAATGTGGTTTGTCCTCTTGGTTGCCATGGCACAATGCTGGCTCATGTTGATCCTATTCATGTTGAACCAGTGTCCTGAGATCCCTTTCTGCTGAGCTGCTCTTTAGCCTCTTGTCTCGCAGTCTGTACTTCTGTCCAGCATTACTCCATCCCCAGTGCAGAACTCAGTAGTCACTTTTTTTGACCTCCATGAAGTGAATCAATGCCCAGTGCTCCAATGTATCTAGATTCTTCTGAAAGGCCTCTCATCCCTCCAGGGATTCAACAGCACCTCCTAGTTTAGTACCAACACCAAACTTGCTGAGAATACACTCCACTCTTGAATCCAGATCACTGATATCAATGTTAAAGAGGACTGGCCCTAGAACTGAGCACTGGGGAACACCATTGATGACAGTCTGCCAACCAGATATAGCCCCGAAAACCCTTTCAGTTCTACCATTGAGCCAGTTCATAACACAGAATTGCATGAACATGTTTATTTCAAAGGTGGCCAATTTGTCAAGAAAAATGCTCTGAGGGATGGTATGGGTGTTACGGAAATACAGAAAGATTACATCCACCACCTTCTCTTCATCCTATGATAAGATCACCAAGGGGGTGGCCTTATTATAGAAGGAGGTCAAATTACTGAAACAGGACTTTCCCTTAATGAACCCATGTTGAGCATTCTAGATAATACCTTTGTTCTTTAAATGCCTTTCAATATCCCCCAGGATAATACTTTTCCAGGATCTGAGGTTAAACTAACAGGTTTGTAGTTTCCTGGGTCTTCTATCATTCCCTTTTTGTAGATGGGTATAACGTTGGCTGGCTTCCCATCTTCAGAGACCTCCGCAGACTCCCATGACCTTTGGTAAATTGTTGAGAGGGGTCCAGCCATAATATCTGCTAGTTCTTCAGCACTCTGGGGTGAGTCCTGTCTGGCCCCATGGACTTAGGAACACTGAGCTGATACAGCTGTTCCCTTAGAATTTTGGTGACTACAGATGTAAAGTCACTGCTCCCCCTGTCATAGTCTTCTAGTCTTCTAGTTCTGAGGTGCAGGCAGCCCAAGATCTGTTGTTACCATTAAACAGAGGTTAAAAAAAAAAAAAAAAAAAAAAAAAGGCATTAAATGCTTCCACCATTTTTTCCTCCTTACTTGTTAGATGACCATCCTCTCCAAGCATCTGTCCAATATTTTTCTTTGACTTCCTCTTGCTGTTGATACACTTGAAAAAGCCTTTTTTCTTTTTTGTTGTCTGACACCACAGTGGCCATTGTCAACTCAAATTGGGCTTTGTTTTTTCTCATTTTCTCCCTGTGGAGGCAAATGTGCAGCTCTGCACTCTTCCTGTGAAGCTAGACTTTGCTACCAGAGGTCACAAATGTTCTTTTTCTGCCCTAGTTCCAGATGAGGTAGAGGTATTGTGCTATATAAGGGAGAGGTTAAACTGTACAGCCCTTGCTGTTAGGGATGATACAGTTTACAGCCTCTGGGTGAGGATTAAGGGAAAAGGTAGCAAAGCAGATGTCCTTGTGGGTGTCTACTATTGACCAGCCATGCAGGGCAATGTCACAGATGAGCTGTTCTGTAGACAGGTGTGGGAGATCTTTGGATCAGTTGCCCTTGCCCTTGTATGGGAGACTTCAGCTTCCCTGACATAAAATGGGAATATCATACTGCCATGACAAGTAAGACTGGGAAATTCCTAAAGCATGTTGAAAATATTCTCTGAGCTTTGTAAGATAAATGACAGAAGTGAAAGCAAATAGTCATGTAAAGTATTTCTGCTAAGACAGTGAAAAATTAATTACCAATTAATCATTAATTAATTATCATTGAATGAGATTAACTAACCTAATTGGTCATGTAACTAAACTAATAGTTTATTAGTAACTAAACTAATTGGTCATGTTAGTTACCGCTACCACGTGCAAAAACCTTGATGCATTAGTTTTTAGGTATTTAATTAGGTCCAGATCTCATATTTTATAACATTTTAGTGAAAATGTTTGCTGTCTCAAATTTTAAAATTTTGACAGTTAGAGCCTAAGATTAACTAAAGACTAAAGACTAACTAAACATATTTTTTCCTTCCTTCCTTCCTTCCTTCCTTCCTTCCTTCCTTCCTTCCTTCCTTCCTTCCTTCCTTCCTTCCCTCCTTCCTTCCTTCCCTCCTTCCCTCCTTCCTTCCTTCCTTCCTTCCTTTTTCTTTCTTTTTCTCTCTTTTTCTTTCTTTCTTCCTTCCTTTCTTTCTTTCTTTCTTTCTTTCTTTCTTTCTTTCTTTCTTTCTTTCCTTTCTTTTCATTTTGTTTTTATGCCATTAGAGAGCAGTTGTGCTTGATTTTCATTTTTCCTTTCTTTTTTTTTATTTCCTTTTTTTTTTTTTTATGCCACTATATTGCTGTTAGCCTGACTCAAGACTTTAAAAATGTATTATTCACAGTCAGCAGTAAGCATCAAGATAAAGCCCATCACTGCCCACCGTAGTACTTCAGTGGAAATGAATAAAATCACATTTAAAAGTTTTTTTTTTTTTGTATTGTTTTGCTTTTTTTGTTTGTTTGTTTGCCCCCTCCTTCTGCCAAAAGTTAATTTGAGATCCTTGAAGAAAGATTTTTTTTTTTTTCAGAGAGACTTTTGCAGAAGAAAATTCAAGAAATAGTTATTTTGTTATTCTTGTTACTGAAAGTCATTATTTATCAGAAAAAAAAAAAGTGAAGATGGATTATTAAAGATTTGTTTCAGATGACACTTTTTTATCTGCCTTGACCTCAAATATTCTTTTTGTCACTACCCAATGAAAACATGATGTACTGACCTGCGGAGAATATTTAAAACCATATTTTTCCCTACTGGCTCTGTTCACTATGGAAAAAATGCTTCCATAATTCAGGAAGGATTTGGTCTTGTTTTAATAATTTATTATGACTTCAGTGCATTGCTGAAAACAGAGTAGACTTATTGATGTAAATCTGGGTGGCTGAGACTTGGACTGCTATCATAAAATCTTTTTTGGAATCAGTACAGAGAAGTGAATTTGTATATATACATGTATCCAGTAGGTATTAATCTGATCAAATATAAATTCAGACTATCTTGAGAGTTGTTTTGGGAGAAGCTTACAGGAGCATAGAGTGACTACATAAAGAATACAGTACACCCTTTAAATTTGGACAGATGAATTATACCTGATAACTGGGTAGGAAATACAATTTAGAGAGAAAATGAGAACAAAGAGGCTAGAAGGAAAATACAATTGCACATAGCATTGCTTTCAAGGAACTGAAATCAGTTTCAGGTATGTAAAAATGACTCATTTTAAAGATAGCTGGAACATAAAAAACTGCTTCATTTTAAAGAGAGCTGTCATTTTTTTTTTTTTTTAACATTTTGCATAATTAAATATTTTTATAAGAGTTTAAGCTGAATGAATGTTGGAATCTTGGAATTTTGAAATAGGCTCCTCAGATGAAGTAACTGGAGTCATTTTAGGTATCTGAGTGCCAAATATGAAATTAAAAATAGCCAATATCATCTTAAAATTGCTGTATGTCACTACTGTACAATCAAATTTATAAGTCAAGAGAAGTTTCATTTTTCCATTTGGTTTAGTTTTTTTCTTGGTGCAGAGGTATTTTAAAAAATAAATAAATAAATAAAAGGAATTAACCATTTGTAAGCCTGATTAACAAATAGAGGAAAGAGGCTGATGGGACTACATTCTGTTTTGTTTGATGCACAGGTTGTAGATGTAATGATTTTGTTACTGGTAATGCAAACATTTTCACAGAATCACAGAATAGTCTAGGTTGGAAGAGACCTACAAGATCACCGAGTCCAACCTCTGACCTAATACTAACAAGTCCTCCACTAAACCATACCCCTAAGCTCTACATCTAAACGTCTTATAAAGACCTCCAGGGATGGTGAATCAACCACTTCCCTGGGCAGCCTATTCTGGTGCCTAACAACCATTTCTGTAAAGAAGTTCTTCCTAATATCCAACCTAAACCTCCCCTGACGCAACTTTAGCCCATTCCCCTTCGTCCTGTCACCAGGCACGTGGGAGAAAGACCAACCACCACCTTGCTACAGCCTCCTTTCAGGTACCTGTAGAGTGCGATAAGGTCACCCCTGAGTCTCCTCTTCTCCAGGCTAAATAGTCCCAGCTCCCTCAGCCACTCCTCGTAAGACTTGTTCTCCAGACCCTTCACCACCTTCACAGCCCTTCTCTAGACTTGCTCAAGCACCTCCCTGTCCTTGTAGTGAGGGTCCCAAAACTGAACACAGTACTTGAGGTGCGGCCTCACCAGAGCCGAGTACAGGGGGACAATCACTTCCCTGGACCTGCTGGCCACGCTGTTTCTTATGCAAGCCAGGATGCTGTTAGCCTTCTTGGCTGCCTGAGCACACTGCTGGCTCATAGTCAGCCGACTATCAACTAATACTCCCAGGTCCTTCTCTGACAGGCAGCTTTCTATCCACACATCTCCCAGACTGTAGCGCTGTTTGGGGTTGCTGTGCCCCATGTGCAGAACCTGGCACTTGGCCTTGTTGAACTTCATACCATTGGCCTCGGCCCATTGGTCCAGCCTGTCCAGATCATCTTGCAGAGCCTTCCTACCCTCGAGCAGGTCAACACACGCACCTAACTTGGTGTCATCTGCAAACTTACTGAGGGTGCACTCGATCCCTTCATCCAGATCATCGATGAAGATGTTAAAGAGGACTGGCCCCAGTACTGAGCCCTGGGGGACTCCACTAGTGAACGGCCTCCAGCTGGATTTAACTCCATTCACCACAATTCTCTGGGCCTGGCCACCCAGCCAGCTCTTAACCCAGCAAAGCATGAGCCAGTCCAAGCCATGAGCAGCCAGTTTCCTGAGGAGAATGCTGTGGGGAACGGTGTCAGAAGCCTTACTGAAGTCAAGGTAGACCACATCCCCAGCCTTTCCCTCACCCACTAAGCATGTTACCTTGTTGTAGAAGGAGATCAGGTTCGTCAAGCAGGACCTGCCCTTCATAAACCCAAGCTGACTGGGCCTGATGGGCTGCTTACCCTGCAAGTGCCACGTGATGGCGCTCAAGATAATCTGCTCCATGATCTCCCCTGGCGCTGAGGTCAAACTAACAGGCCTATAGTTCCCTGGGTCTACCCTCTGGCCCTTGTTGTAGATGGGTGTCATGTTTGCTATCCACCAGTCAAGTGGGACCTCCCCCAATAGCCAGGGCTGCTGATAAATGATGGAAAGCGGCTTGGCCAGCTCTTCCGCCAGTTCTCTCAGTACCCTCGGGTGGATCCCATCTGGCCCCATCGACTTGCATACATCCAAGTGCTGTAGCAGGTTGCCAACCATTTCCTCATGGATTGTGGGGGCCACATTCTGCTCCTCATCCCCTTCCACCAGCTCGAAACTATTTAGTAATTTGTATTTCAATATTTTCACTTTTTCAGTAATTCTTGGAAAACTAAGGTCTCTGATAAATGAACAAGCAAATTTTCCAACAGTAATTTGGAAACCCATCCCTTCATTGCCTCATAAAAATTTCCTGCTTTGTAAGCCAGTAGTTCACGTTCATGCTACTAGACTAGCAATCAATACATGAATTGTTTATTATTATTATTATTATTTTCCTTTTTTAAGTGCTTCTTTTCTAACTTTGTTTCAGAGTGGTGTACAACTCAGCCAGTCTTAAAAAAAGAAGAAGTATGTTCCCTGCTGTCAGGACCAAGTGCAGAAGCTCTTGGAATCTGCATGCCAGGATGGGAATTCAGAAACCACTTTCAGCCTCTTACCCCTCCTCTGGAAGAAAACTGGTACACACAAGGCAAGAAATATAGTATGCTTTAGTGGGTTCGTGAATTGAACATTCAGGGAGAGAGAACTGAGCAATGCATTACAGATAGACAACATGACATCCATGCTTTAGAATCATCCAATAACTGCCCAAAATAATATGTAACAGTGTGACTACTTTCTTTGCACAAAAATGTTGATTTTATTCTTGAGAAAGAATAATATCTCATAATTTTATGATTCCTTCTCTTTGTGTTCCATTCTTTTGGGGAAGGAAAAATCACAAATGTGCTAAAACATACATTTCTTGAGTATGTAATACTATATTTCCATTAACAATATTATTACTGTATTTTTCATTCTGGGAGCTGTGATAAAGAGGTATTTTAAAACTACATCAGTAATAAACTGAATTACTAGTAATAAATACAAAAGTTTCAAAATTAGCAGTGTTTCTGCTTGTTATAAGTTCCCAGTTTGTCAGCTTGAGCTATTAGGTAATGTCAGAGAGTGAGCTATTTTGCATAGTCTTATTTAAATAAGCAACAGAGCAACAAAATATAAGTAAAGAAAAATGAAGAATTAGGAAAAGCACAGTCAGTGGTAACAAAACTATCTTGCATGGGAAATAATAGAAACACAAATGTTCAGTTATGGCAACAGTGATATATAATGTTGCTAACTGTTCCTCTTGTTATGGAATTCAGTTTAGTGATGGGTTAGTTGCGGCCAGTAGCAAAGCACTGCACCGCTGTTGATTCACTCCCCTGATATAACCTGAGGAACAGGGTAGTGAATAGGAAAAAAGTGACTGATGTATCACGATAAAGACAGTTTAATAAGCAAAGGAAAAATGAAGAAATAAAACAAACAAACAAACAAAAAATGAAACAAAACAAACAAACAAAAGATCACAAGTGATGCAGAGACAATCACTCGTAACTACCCACAAGTAGGCCAATATACACAGTCTTTGAGCAAAGGCTACCTTCCTGCCAATGCCATCCCCTCAGTTCTTATTGTTGCAACCATCACAGTCATTACTTACTATATGGCACCAGGAGCTGAAGTACTTATTTGGTTAAAGAACAAGTGTTTTTTTACTTGTTTTACATGGTCAAAAGAAAAAAAAAAAAAAAAAAAAAAAAAAAAAAAAAGAGAGAGAGAGAGAGAGATCCTACAGTGAGGAAATACAATTCTTTAAAAAAAAAAAAAAGTGTCATCATTTATGGACTATTGCTACGTGAGGGTAAACAAAATAAATCAAACCAAACAAACAAAAAAATTGAACAAAAAAAAAAAAAAATGAACAAACAAAACAAAACACCAACCAACCAAATTATTTTGGCTTAGCTATCTGAAGTAATGAAGATGCCTGAATTCTGTGCTGAATTTATGAGAGCCCAATTTACATATCCTACTTGAAGATATTTGTTCCCTATGTTATATTTGCCTATAATCCACAGAATGCTCTCCTGGATATTGTAATACTTTTAGGGGAAAGCAGTAACACCGTGTGAGGAAGGGCTGCTACATCTTAGCTTTATGAGATTCTTAACCTCCCAGCTAGATATCTGAGATAATTCACACCTTTTTATGTTTTTACTAATTTCTTTGCATCATACAGTAGATATTTCCAACTTTGTAATCTGTCTTTTAACTTTCCTGTCCATAAGAAAACTTTAGATTATTGCAATTAGAAAAGAACATTTAGAAAAAGAAGCCTTTTAGAAAAAGAAGCCTGACACAGATTGCAGTGAATGATGTCTCCTGCAAACAATGGAAAGAGACATAATCTTCCAGCAGTTGTGTCAGTCTATCTAAAGTCTGAATTATTCCTTGCTTGTGCTTGTTTCTGCCTATGAAATACTTTCAAATCTGAAGGCAACTACTAGAATACATATGTAGACCTTATTATTAGAACTTCTATAATATTTTGGATCTAAATTTCATAAAACTGTTTTACTTGCTTGATGAATGTTAGATTATATTTCTTCGTTAACTAACATTATTCAAGATCAATGCTGCCTTTCTTTTTCCCACTCAGACTTCAAGCTAGAATACAGAAAGTGTTTTCTGCAACATATTCTGTTCAGTTTGTATGAGAAGACAAACAAAACCAGTATAAATTTACTGAGAATATCCTAGAAAATATTTTTTTTTAAAAAGTAAAAATTATCCTATCTGCATAACAAATATACGTACTGTGCTAGTGTAAAAATCTTCAAAAGAAGTTTCAAATGCAAGATGAATGTAAGTTTTTCTGTGGGCTGACTTGTCTAATTTAATTTTACCCACCCAAAAGTTAAATATGTGATATGAGCAGCTCATATACAACAGTCCCTACACTTAATGAAAAGAGTCTGAATGAGTGCTAGACAGATAGACTATTCACCCAGGAATAAAATAATGACCTAAGACAGGCAGAGGAGATTTTTCATAATTTAGAGACAGCTTTAACTGACTATGTTATAGATGGCTTAAAGTATATAAAATGAATCCTACCTTAAAAAAGAAAAAAAATCACCTGAGGGTGACAAAATTTTTAAAAATTTAGATAACATATATAAGTATCATATTTTTTAACCTGGAGTAAGAGATTGCAGGTATATCAACTTTGAATATTTGGGTTGGGCTTATATTATAGATTTTGACTTGGTAAGCCTTCTGGTCTACCAAATTAGGGCTGACACGACAGAAGCCAAACACCAACCCTGCCACTTGCTCACTTCTCTCTCCTATGGAACGAGGAGGAAGTAGAGGGTAGGCAAGAAGACTCATGAATCAAAGTAAAGACAGTTCAATAGGGATAGCAAAATGTGTGCATGCAAGCAAAACAGAAAGAGGAATTAATTCAGTGTTTCCCTTTCCCATCATCAGTCCAGCCACTTCCTGGGAAACAAGGCCTCAGCACATATAACAGTTCCTTGGGAGAGCAAAAGCCATAACCACGAATATCCTCCCCTTTCTCTTCCTTTCTCTGAATTTTATTGTTGGACACAGCTTCATGTATTATGGGAAGCTATGTTCAACAATATTCTTTGGTCTGTTTGGGTCAGATGTTCCAGCTGTGTCCCCTCCCTGCCTTTTGCACACAGCCATCTTACTCATTGTTTTGAGAGGTGTTAGGGAGAAAGAAAGCATGAATATTTTGAAAGCACTGCTCAGCAACAGTTAAAACACTCTTGTTTTATCAACACTGCCTTAGCCACAAATGAAAGTACACCACACTATAGGCTTCTATGAAAAAACATTAATTCCATCCCAGCCAGACCAAGTGCAATTAGAATGCTAAGAACTTACTTGTTGATGTCCTAAAGCTCCTTGCTACCATATTTCAAGCACTGAATATCCACATAATGCCCTAGCACCATGATACAAAATGCCTCTCAAGGAGAGCTCAAGTTGACTCCCTTCTAGGTTGTGAGTTTGGGAGATCTTCCAAGCTTTTGTGATTTGACATGGACATATAGCCTGTGTATGAGAAAAATGATTTCAAGAAATTGAAGTGTTGTGTCTGTTTTGTTGTTTTGGCATTTGTTTGTTTGTTTTTAGTTGCAGAGCTGAACTATACAATAATTATAGGACCCCCACAAGTCATGCAAGAAATCTCTGGTATACCCTTTGGATACTTATACACATTGATAAAATCTCCTCTTACTTGTCTCTTCTCCAAGCTAAACAGGTACAGCTCTCTCGGCCTCTGCTTATATGGCAGATGATCAAGTCCACTAATCATCTTAAGAGCCCTCTCCTGAAATCACTCCAGGAGCTCCATGTCCCTCTTGTACTGGGGATCCCAGAACTGGACACAATACTCCAGGTGTGGCCTCACCAGGGCTGAGTAGAGGGATGAGAGAGATCACCTCCCTTGACCTGCTGGCAACACTATTCCAAATGCACCCCAGGATACTGTTGGCCTTCTTGACAACAAGGGCACATTGCTGACTCATACTTAGTCTGTTGTCTACCAGGACTCCCAGGTCCCTCTCTGCAAAACTGCTCTCCAGCAGGTCAGCCCCCAGCCTGTACTAGTACATGGGGTTATTCCCTCTCTAGGTGCAGGACCCTGCATTTGCCTTTGTTCCTCTCTGCCTAATTCTCCATCCTGTCAAGGTCTTTCTAAAAGGCAGCACAGCCCTCTGGTGTATCAGCCACTCCTTTTGTTTTGTGTCATCAGCAAACTTGCTGACAGTGCACTCCATTCCATCATCCAGGCCATTGATGAGTAAGTTGAACAGGACCAGATATTGTACTGACCTCTACGGGACACTGCTACATACAGGCCTCCAATGAGAATGCACCTCTGAGCACAATCCTCTGAGCACTGCCATCCAGCCAATTATCAATGCACCTCACTGTCCACTTGTCTGTCCCATACTTCCTGGACTTGCCTATGCAGATGTTATAGGATAGTGTCAAAAGCCTTGCTGAAGTCAAGGTAGATAACATCCACTGCTCTCCACTCATCTACCCTGCTAGTCATCACATCATAGAAGGATATCACATTGGTTAAGCAAGATTTACCCTTGGTGAATCCATGCTATTTCTGATCACCTTCTTAATCTCTTGAGGCTCGAGGAATTTGAGATAAGGATTATAGTTGAGAGAATTAACAGGCAAAACACAGATTGGATGTTCTTTATGAATGTAATAGTTGTGAAGAATTTAAGAAAATAACTGTGAGGAATATGTTCTGTAGTAATGTGAAGGGAATATAGAGCACGTGTGAATTGCCCACTTTGTCAATATTGTTGATGTTATATTTATTTTATTGTTGGGGATTCTATTTCTATTTGATGTAAGTGAACTTTGTGATGATTGTGATGATTGTGAAGTAAGAGTATATTGTGATTATTCTTAAATATGTTCCCACAGAGGCACAAACAACATTGCTCATTGGCTTGGTTCTGGCCAGCAGCAGATCCCTTTGGAGCAGGCTGAAACTGTCTCTTATCTTACATGGGGCAGCTTCTGGATTCTTCTCACAGAGGCTACCCCTGCAGCCCCACTCTACCAAAACCTTGTCACGTAAACCCAATACAACTGTATACTTCTTTCTTCTGCTTGAGTTTTGCCAGGAGCTCCTTGCTCATCCATGCAGGTCTCCTGCCCTCTTTTCTTACCTTCTTACTCGTAGGGGTACATCAACCTTGATCCTGGAGGAAGTGATGCTTGAATATTGACTCTTGGATCCCCCTTCCTTCTAGGGCCCTAGCCCATGGGATTCTTCCAAGAACGTCCCCAGACAGGCCAAAATTTGCTCTCCTGAAGTCCAGTGTTGCTATCCTAGTTTTTGCCCTGCTTCATCCTCAGGATCCTGAACTCTACCATCTCACGGTCATTGCAGACAAGGCTGTCCCAAACCTTCACATCTCCAAGTAGCCGTTCTTTGTTTGTTAATACAAGGTCCAGCAACACACTTCTTGTGTTTCTACCTAAGAATCCTAAATTATCTTGCCACTGACTGGAATTTATAGATTCGAACAATTTTGCCATTGCTGTCTTAACATGGACACATCCTTTGCTTGTAAGGCATACACATTAGTGTAATTTCAGTGGGAAAAAAAAGAGCATTTTATATATTCTAAAGATCTTTTATTGTTTTTCAAAATGGCTTATGAAATGACTGTATTTCATTAACGTTAATATATTAAAACAGATGACAAACAGTATCAATTTTCTGTTTATATTTCACCCAATTATCAGAGACCTCTATCAAGCTACTTACAAGAACAGAATTCTTCAGGGAATTAATTCTTTTGTCATAATGATTTGGTTGAATGTGTTAAGGAGTAATTATAATTTGAATGTGTTCACACAATATTTTGTCATATAAATGATATAATATTTACCTACCAATTACAGTATGAGCATGTATGTGAGTATGAAATGAGGACGCATGCAGGTTTTACAAGTGCCTAGTATAGAAATTATTTTCTTTGAGTGATGTGGTAGCCTGAAGTTAAACAAAGTGCTAAACTTCATGCAGAAATTTAATAGAAATCAAATTCAAAACAAACTTTAATGCTGTGAGACACACTAGAGGCTAAAGGTGAGGACTTCGGTTCCAGGGATGTAATTCACAGTTCCGGGTGTTTAAGCACCTCATTGCCCATGAGCTGTGAGTTAGGTGAGAGACAGGATTTATGAGCTCAGGCCCAGTGATGAGAGCTGGCCACATCAGATAGATTGGGATGTAGGTGGAAGGAATACTTGACTCTATTCATGTAATTACATTCTTAAATTAGATAAAAGAAACTTTTCTGTGAGCAGGAAGACACTTCAGCCAGCTAATAAGAAACACTCTTCCAGATGAAGCATTCTACATGCAACTAATTTGATTTTATATCTCACTGAAGCTAAGTAAAGGGCTTGCTCTTTCCTCACTTCTCTTTGAGCTTCATTTTCTCCATCCCTACTCCTCTTCTGCTGCCAGCTGTGTGGTCTGCAAATTGTTATAAGTTACTTTCTCATAGAATCAAACTATTTCAAGATTTTTTTAATAAAGTGAGAAAGCTTTATTAATTGAGTAATTAAGTAAGCAGACACAAGCAAAACAGCGCTGTGCGGCCGGGGAGTCTCAGCTCCACCCACGGCACACGCTGGAGTGACAAACTATTTCATATTTGTACAGCAGAACACTGAATATTCAATTAACGCCTATACATATTCATTACCCAATCCCGCCTTCTCTCGCTTCGTATGCTGATTAGCTTATCAGTCCTTTGTGCTTGTGCAGATTCTTCCAAGAATTGTGGGCAGGGGTCTTTGGGACGTGGGCAGTGGTCTTTGGGAGGAAGGCCGTAGGTCTTCCTCGCAGTGTATTTTTCATCTTTGGCCTGGAATGTAGTGATTTGACAGGCTTGCAGTTTCTTTATCGGCCTGAGCTAGTTTATGTTCTTGTTGTCCATTTGTTTTTCTTTCTGCCTGGGACGTGATGGTCTGGCAAGCCTCTGCAACCAGTCTCCACACATCCTTCGCCTCCTGCCCCCCCCAACAGCACATCCTTCAGACTCAGACAACCTCCTCCCCAGCCAACAGATAACCTTGACTATATATTCCAATCTCAGTATGCAGACAACAATTTATTCTACTGTCTAATTAACTAAGCATTATTTTACACTTAACTATTTACTTGCTTGTTTCAGAGTCCCAGTTACATAGTCTCTGACAGGTTTTATTATAGATATATTCTGATAGGTTCGGGTATTGTTCTGCGGTGAATTTGTTTTAACATGAGATCACAAGGTCTCTGTACAAATCAGGAATTTTACTTAACCCTGTGATATCACAGTCTGTTCGCTTAACCACATGTCTCAACCTTTGTTATTGTGTAACTTCCCCCTCCTTACTCAATGAACAAATATTCACAATTTATTACACATATCACCAGACCCTTCTGTGAGGCATTCAAACAGGGAAGGGAAGGGAAGGGAAGGGAAGGGAAGGGAAGGGAAGGGAAGGGAAGGGAAGGGAGAAAGGAACACTGTTCTTCTTTGCTTGCACATGAAGATTTTGCTTTAACTAGTAAACCATCTTAATCTCAGCCTGTGAGTTTTAACCTTTAACCTATAACATTTTAACCTTTCTAATTCTCTCCCCCATTGCACCTGAGTAGAATGAATAAGCAGCTGTGTGGTGCTTAGCTCCCTGCTGGGGTTAGACCAAAACACAAGCCAAGTGGTGAAAGCCTCTTTGGTATGGAGGACTATGGATGAAATAATCAATATTAGGAGGCCTGGCAGATTGATTATATCATACTCCGCAACTGCAAGTGCCACATATGGTGGAAGCAACCACTGGATAACTAGAACCATACCCTGTGCTTCATGCCACGACCTGGAATGCTATCCTGGGTCTTGAAAAAGCAAGTCTTTTGGTGACATTACACCCAGAAAGAACTGAGTCAGACAATGGGACTCAATTCTGAAATAACCTCATAGGCACCTAAGCCAAACTGCATGGCATTGAATGGATATATCACATCCCCTATCATGCACCAGCCTCTTAGAAAATTGAATTATACAAAGGACTGTTAAATACTACACTGAAAACAATGTCTGTGGGGGCAGTCAGACAATGAGACACATATTTAGCAAAAGCCACTTTGTTAGTCAACACTATCTGCCAACTAATCTATTTGTTAGTTAACAACAATCTGCCAACTGAGCTCATCCCACTCAATCAAAGCTCTTACATACATGTAAGAGTGTTCCCTTACATGTAGAAGGGAATAAAGTTCCTGTAGAGCACATATAAAATAAATAAATAAATAAATACATATGCTTGGAAAGACAGTTTGGGTTTTTCTTGCTTTGGGCAAAGGCAAACTCATCCATGAGATTTATTTTGCTCAAGGACCTGGTTATATTTTGTGAATAACGTGGAAGGATGGCGACATTTCATGTCTACCTCAAGGGCGCTTGATTTTTAGACACTTGATTACAGTGATTTGAACACTATGATGTTAATTTCCGTATAATATGGTATGCTATCACTGTTATGGATTCTATATGTCATATCAATGGTATTACAGTAAATGTCACATTGATTAATGAAAAATTAATCTTTATGGAACTGGGCAAATGTGTGTGTATCAAAAGACAGGAAAGGTGGAGGTGATTAGTGAGGATGTACTGAAAAGTGTAAGACCTCAGCAAAATGTAGACACTATAGAAAAATGAGTGGATGTTGTCCTTGTTTCAACTGTGATACAGTTATTTTTCTTCCTAATAGATGGTATGGTGCTGTGTTTTGGTTTTAGAATAAGAATAATGGTAATAACACAGTGCTGTTTTAGTTGTTGCTGAGCAGTGGTTGCACTAAGTCAAAGACTTTTCTGCTTCTTGTGCTGTCCTGACAGAGAGGGGACTGGGAGTGCACAAGAAGCTGTGTGTACACATGGAAAGAACAGCTGACCCATACTGGCCAAAGGGATATTCCATACAATATAATATCACATTGAACAATAAAAACTGGGGCACTTGACTGGGCAGGGCAGGTGAGGGTGGGGAGAGTGGCTGTTGCTCATGGATTGGCTGGGCGTAGTTTCGGTGGTGGTGAGCAATTGCATTGTGCATCACTTGTTTTATTTTGTTTATTCCTTTTTCTTGTTACTGCAGGTGGTGTGGATTTTTTAAAATGTATTTATTTATTTATTGGGGGGAGGGGGGGGAGGGGGGGGGCATTATCAAACTGTCCTTGTCTCAACCAACAAGTTCTTGCACTTTACTTTTCAATTTTCTCCCCTATCCCACTGTAGGGATGAGTAAGAGAATGGTTATGCAGAGCTTAGCTCCCTGACGGGGACAACAATAAATAACAATACTGCCCTGCCAATTTTTGCCGATATTTATTTTTTTAATATGTATAGTAAGAAATTTTAATAAATACATTTTAATACCTAAAGGTGTGATCATTTGTATAGAAGACTAATATTTATTTAGTCTTTGCTAGGCCTCAGACATACGCTAAAAATGGTTCCACATTGCAATTATTCCAGAAGCCCCTTCACAACCGAGATTCTGAGGTTATTTTCTTATGCCAGTAAAAACTCTTGAGTTTAGAGACAGTAAAACTAGATTAATTCTCTATAAAATTATAGTGTATCTAGTGTGGCCTGGTAGTGACAAGCATTCTTATTGTTACAACCTAAACATAAGCACTTAGGGAAAAGAAATCAATTATAACTGAAAAATATCTTTTAGTGTCTCTAATTATTTCCCAGAGCAGTTCTGCAGAATTTATAAAAACAGCTGACATAGGTTTGAGTCAGTTGTTCACACAGAGGTAAGTATACATCTCAAATTATACAGAAGTAATTCTAGCTAAATACTACTCTAAAAGGCATAAATTTGTTTTAATGTGCAGAAGTTTAATTTATAGTTCATGCTATTAGGAGAAAATATGATGTATAAAGTTCAGCTTAAGAGAAATATTACTATGAACTTCATTAGAAGGTCACGATCTTGAAGTAGGTATAATACTTCTGTTAGTATTTACAAAATAGAATTGGAAGGAAGAATTAATGATTTCTCTTTTCAGATTTTCTACTGAAATAATAGTTGAGTTATATAACTCTTCTAATTTTATCCTTTTAGAGAATGTCTCTAAAATACTTCCTTTTTAAAGAGTGACTAATAGGAAGTAATTAGTTTTTCAGAATGGAACTTATCTTTGGTACTCTTTCTTCCCCCCCCCCTCCACCCCTTCCTCCCTTCCTTCCTCCCTTCCTCCCTTCCTCCCTTCCTTCCTTCCTTCCTTCCTTCCTTTAGCCCATTCCGCCTTGTCCTGTCACCAGGCATGTGGGAGAATAGACCAACCCCCACCTTGCTACAGCCTCCTGTCCTCTATGCATCACTGTCTTTTTATTACTTAAACTGTTCTTTACCTAATGGAATCAGAAGACTGAAAGCATACTCTCAGGTGGATGGGGAAATAGCAGCCAGCATATGATGAGGTTTGAGCCCAACCAGTAGTTTAACATCACACAGCCACACATTCACTACTCAGAAATAAACCAGCTTCCCTCACAAGTCAATCTAAAGTAGATGGAAATCAGTTAATGATTTCCAAACTTACTCAATGTCAACCTTCAGACTCCTTAGTTATGTCTCACTGACATTAATTAAAATCATATGGCTAAATCTTTGATTAAGACTAATTAGGCCAATAATTATGGTTGTACCAGTAGATACAAGCTTAATGACAATTATTATTGTTGACACCTTGTATCCTATTTTGGAAAGAAATCAAGCAATTTAATTTTCCTAAGAGGACAACAGTATGGTATTTCAGTAGGTAAAAAATGAAACTGATTTTGAGCTAAATGTGAACAGAAACTCAGACCAACCATTTTCTTTCTATGCAATCCTGTAACATTGGCAGGCCACCTCTTTGAAATGATAATGTTATCGCTAATACTGACTGCTTTTATTGTACTTCATATATACTTTACACAATTCTGTTAGCGCTCTTCTGTCTACAAATTTGCATTGCCACATTTATTCTATTACTTCATAAAACATAAATACCTAATCGTTGCATCGGTTTGTATTTCCACATGGTTACATAAATTGTCTTGCAGTATAGTATATAACCTGTGGCCTTTCTAGTCTAAAAATTGCTTTCAAGCCATATCAAAACATAAACCATGAAGAAAGTATTCTTGGCACCTACTGTTTTTAGATAGTAACTTAAAGCATTTAAGATCTAGGGAAAAATATTCTTCACTACTATAGCAAGTGTATCATTAATTCTCTCATGTATTTAAATTATGTATTTTTTTTCAGATAAACAGAAGAGGTAGGATAGATTTCCATTTAAAATGGAAATTAGGGAGTTTATCCATGACTAACCCTACTTTTGCCCACAGATTTTTTTTATTTTTTTTTTTTTAAAAAAGACCAGATTTATTTTATCATATATAACAATAATCCTCAATGGATAGCTTTATTCTTTGAGCATGCTCTCTTTAATAAAACAATATTAGTGAACCAGTTAATCTAATGGCCATAATTTGGCAGATGCTATTGCTTTTTGCATAAGCACGGTATCTTTAATTAAAAAAAAAAAAAAAAAAAAAAAAAGTTTTCTGTTTCAAGATCTCCCTTATCAAAACTTTCACCATATACGCTTTTACCATTAGAGCATTAAGAGGTGGAACTATTATGAGGATGTACATCCTCAGTTGTGTATATTCTGAGATAACTAAAATGGTAAGACTCTAGACGTAAATTTGGAGAAATTCTCTATCATGAATAACACATATAAATTTGGGATTTGTGGCTACAGGCTTTATAGTTAAAATTAAATATACATTTAACAGAGTTATTTTTTTCTTGCTTGCCAAATGTTCAAAGTCATCATAGCATAAAATGCATTTGGTCTAAAGATACACTTCCATACTGAGAAAATAAAAACAAACAAACAAACAAACAAACAAAAAAAGAAAAAAGAAGAAGAAGAAGAAGAATGATTTTGGGGGAGTAAGTCATTGTGAAATGCTCCTCATAATTTCAAAATATGTGACACAGTAAAAGACAGTATATGGCAAAATATACACATACGCACAAAAAAGGAAGCTATTTAAAACAGATGCTAAAATTTTCATAAGTCTATAGAGTGAATTGTAGTGGCTGTATTGGCTGTTACAGCCAATTAATTTATTTGATTCATTTTAGACATCTACTTTAAAATCACATCAATCATTATCTGAAATTGTCTTCTTCCAGTGAGTATGTATTCAAACTCAAATTAGACAATTTTTAAGTCAAATAAATCTTACAGTTAGACTATTTTAGACTATTTTTAGATGTCTAATGGTTCAAAAAGCAAAGGTGGCATAACTGGTTAACAATTCAACTGTTCACGTGTTCCTGCAAGAACAGCTCTTCAGTTTTTCCAGTCTCCTTCCTCTTATTCCAGGTACAGAGGAAGGTTTGATATTCCTAGATGATGTTATTTTACATGATGCTACCAAAAGTGTGGTCAAAACTTCTTGGCAGCAAGACTTTTAGCTCTTCAGGTTACATTCATCATGTTTTATTTCTGTTCTTTTGTGATTATTCATGATTACATTCATCAGTTCATCCTTCACAGTGTCCTAGTGTTTTGAAAATGGAATCAGTTGCTGGGGGAAAAAAAAAAAAAAAAGAAAAAAAAAAAAAAAGAGAGAGAGAGAGAGAGATTATCAGTGTGATTGAAATACATATATATATATATGATTTTTTTGAACCCTTGATCTTACTGGCATTCTTTTATCAAGGCCTTTAGCTCATTGATAGTGTTGCAAACAGTACAAAAGCAAGTGGTACCTAAACCTCTGCTCCAACACCTCCTCCCACCGTTGCAAATATAAGTGTATACATTTTCAGTCTGTTAAATGATCTCCAGAAAATTTACAGGAGATGATTTTGCTTACACTTCTAAGATACTAATACTATAAATTAAAACAAAATAAAAATAAGATAAAAAAAAAAAGCTTAGGCTAACAGTTTCCTCATATGCAGAAATGGTTAAGAGAAGATAAGAGAAAATAATTACTGAAAATGAGTGGATAAATAATACATTAAGCCATGGTGATTTGTAATCTTCCAACTAACAAAGAATTGTGTTTTGTACTGTTGATCTGAATTACCTTTTCTGGTAACATTTACTGCAGTGGCATAAAGACCACAACGTACTATCTATAATATATTGAGAATGCTCATTTCATTTACAAAAGAAGCTCACATAAAAGATGTCTTCCAGAATAAATTTCCATTTCTCTCATCAGCTATTATCTTCTATTGTGACAGGGAAAAAATATATATATACATTTAGTTTTCTAAAAGTGTTCTTCTATTTCTATTTGAGACAAGATAGTATTTCTTATGCCCTTAGGGATAGCAAATACAACAAAAGACCCATCTGAGGCTTGCATCTTCCTGAATTGGCAGTGTTGGGCCAGCCAAGTTACCAAAAGCTACTCAGTTGACATCAGATGCCTGTACTTAGGCAACAGAATGGAAGACACAGCCTCTTCAACTAGAAGCTTATTGGCGCTGTTCTCCCCGACTCCTCCCTTCCATTCATCTGTAACCCTGTTCAGGTAGTTACCATCAGTGGTGACCATGATGAGTGAGTCTGGCAGTAGAATCTGAACTGAACTCAAGGTGGGTTTGGGGGAAATACAACCAAGGGCTAATGGAGCATGTGAGAAACAGCCGTGGGAGGAGGTGCTCCAGGAGCTGGAGCAGAAGTTCCCCTGCGGCCTATCAGGATAGGCCCCTGGTGGAGCAGGCTGTCCCCCTGCAGCTCCCATGGAGCTGCAGGTCCCCCATGGCGCAGATGTCTTGCAGCCCGTGGAGGAACCTCCGGTGGAGCAAGTGGACCTGCACTGATGGAGGCTGCGGCCCATGGAGAGCCCCCGAAGGAGCAAGCCCTGGACTGGAGCTGCAGCCTGTGGAGAGGAGCCCACGCAGGAGCAGGGGGTCTGGGGGGAGCTGACACCTGTGGGGGACCCATGTTGGAGCAGTTAGCTCCTGACAGATGGACCCTGTGGTACAGACCCACATTGGAGCAGTTCTTGAAGAGCTGCTCCCTGTGGGAAGCCCACACAGGATCAGTTTGGGAAGGACGGCATCCCATGGTAGGGACCCTACGTGAAGCAGGGTCAGAGAGTGACCATGAAAGAGTGGTGTAGACAAAGTGTGATGGACTGACTGTACGCCCCATTCCCTATTCTAGAAGAGAGTAGATGAGGGGAAGGAGTTTTTAGCTTAAGTTTCTCACTGTTCTAGCTTATTAATAGTTAATAAATTATATTAATATTTATTAATTTGAATTAATTTGATTATATTTATATATTAATATACGGTGAGTCTGTTTTGTTCATGATGACAGCTGTTGAGTGACCTCCTTGTTCTTATCTCATCCCTTGAGCCCTTTGAATTGTATTTTCTCCCCCTTTTCCTTTGAGGAGCGGGAGTGAGAGAATGGTTGTGGTGGAGTTCAGATACCCAGCTTGGTAAAACTGCTACACAAATAGAGTGTACAATTCTTTTTGCAACACAGCTTCATTTCTGATTTTATTATTAAACAGTCCACTTTTATCAGGGCATAGGAAAATCTCTTGATGAATCCTTATTAAGCCCCACATTTCTGACCCAAACAAATAAAGAGTAATGACAACAAGGACTTCCGTATGTCTCTTCGCACAACAGAACAACGTTCATATGACACAGGAAAATCAATGATAGAATTATTCTGGAATGAAATCATCTACAGTAGCAGATACAAGAACCCCAAATCAAGATTTGTCATAGTTAATTAGGGAAAGGGAGAATTGAAATTACCGATTTCAATGCAATTTATTTTATTTTGAGGAAAAAGCGTGGTGAAAAATTGCATATGATTCACTTATAAATTCTCAATTAAAGAAGATATAACTTATCTCCTTTAAGTATGTTTGTAATTAGATAGTTATTAGATAGGACAGTTATCATTTAAAACAGTATTTTGTGGCCTCTGGTATGAGGTTACTGGTTAGTTCAAAGAATAGAAACGACAAATGTGGCTACGAATATCCATACACTCTGGATTCAAAATTTATTTTAGCAGCAGTGTTCTTGTTCCCTGCTAATATTTCAGTGAACTAATTTACTGGCAGCAAACTGTAGATTCATTATGTATCACAAGATATTAGCAAAATTATTCAGACTTGAAACAGGAAGTGTTATCACCAAAAATATGCAAGATTAAAAATTACAAACATAAAGCTAGAGCATGAGAAAGTTGTGGCTGATTATTCCAATAGCAGCTTGAATTTCAAATAAGTGCATACAACATACCCATCACAATCCATTTGCCAAAATTATTCAGCAATTAATTTAGAATAAATTAAAACAGAATGTGTTCATAGATACCTCACTAGTAAATGTTTAAGAAAGTTCCAAAAATGTGTTAGTAGTGGGGAACTTAAATTGCCCTGAACTCTTTAGTAAATGATAAAGTCATAACATTAACATTTTTTGTACTAACCCATTTAGGCATTCCAAGATTAAACTTTCTTTCAGTATTCCTGTCTTTCTCCCCAAACGAGTAATCATTGAATAAATTCTTTTATTATATGTGCATAACTACTGGGAAAAGTATTTTTTGCTCTCAGGATGACAGTATCTACTTAATGGATCTATAATCCAGACATACAACTATTCTAATCTAAATATAATCAAGGGTGAAAGGACAAAAGCCCTTCCACAATCATGTTTAAACTGGATAAATTATGAGTTTGCTCTTCTGTTCTATCTTCCACTTTATTTAATAGCTTTAAGTTTTAATGCCTGAAGAGTATAGAGTTGATCAAGATTTTTGATTTGCAAAATTACATCAGATCTCTTTTGATGTATTCTGAAGTCTTTGGAGTAACACTTGTTTGCACCAAAATTTTGGTTCTGTGTTCTGAAATTGAAGCACAAATTCCAAGCTTAACCTCTTACAATAACACAATACTGAAGAAGGAATTTAGGGATTCTTTAAAGAAGTTTAGACTGTAGATTTAAATTTTATGTTTTAGGTGGACTGTGTGGCCAAGAGTTTTCTTTGGAGTGTTTTATATCTTTCTATTATCTTTGGTAATAATTCACAATTAATATTCACACAAAATGGAATTTCAGATTCAGTCATGCTGGAATTCTCTCCAGATTTCTCGATTTCCTTCCCAACTCTCTGTTTATCGTATACAAATTAGAATGAATCATGCCTCAAAATTCAGCTTAAAAAAAATGTACTCATTGTAAAATAACCCACCAACTATTTATTTATTTATTTATTTATTCATTTATTTAACCATTTAATTATTTAACGATTAGTGCATGATGCAATAAACCACAGAGCATTTTTAGAAATAGTGCAAGTAAACTAGGAGACAGACAAAACAAGTTATTTTCTTTCTGGTATAAATGGAAACATAGATTCTCAATTATTTCCAGAATACAAAAACATAGCAGAGTAAGAATTTGAGCATCACCAGACTTTTACCCTATTGATTCTCTACTTTTTATAAATATCACATATTTATAAATATCACATATTTTATATATGTCATGTGTAGTACAAAGGACTTGACTTTGCAAAAGCTGCAGTGTGGTACACAATGAATCCGTTGGAAGATGATTATTTGGAGTGTAACTGTGCAGTGTTCCCATGTATTTAGAGGCGACATCTAAAAACTGTACTAAGTTTTGGGCTCCCAAATACAAGAAAGATAACAAAATTATATTAGTCTAGCTAAAGGCCACCGAATTAGGAAACTGGAACACATGGCACACAGTGAGAGAGTGAGAACTCTGTTTACCCCAGAGGAGAAGGCTTGGAGGACTGATATACTCTGTCAAAAGAATGGTTCTGGAGAAGGTAGAGACAGACTTTCCTCAGATCTACATAGCAGAAAAAAAGGAGATATGAGACACAGGGTGCATCAAAAGAAATTACAACTATATATATGACAAAACAAACAAAGAAACAAACAGGATGGCAGTTACTAAACACAGGAATTAGTTGCCTGTAAAATCTCCATCCTTGGAAATTTTTATAACTGGATAAAGTCTTGAGTGACTTGGTCTAACTTTGAAACTAGCTCTACTCTGAGCAGGAGGTTAGAACATATGACCTCCAGAGATCTTGGAATTATTGAATAACTTAGGTTAGAAGGGGTATATGGAGGTCATCATCCATGCTGTACTTCTTTGATTGTTGCTTGACTTCCTACACATTGAAATGGAATCATGCTGGAGGTTGTCCTCGAAGATCAACAACCTTTCTATGGGTCTTTCCTCTCTTTGGATCTTTCCACACAGATCCAACTGAACTAAATGAACGACATGAAACCTGTTCTGCTGAATCTAAGGTTTATACCTCATATTTGTCTTGCTTTTCTCTGAGGATTTTAGCCTCTATTCTTCAAACCTTTTTCTTTTTATCTTAATCTTAGGAGGTAATACTTGACTGCAAATAAAGTTCCTTACTATATCATAAAGACTATAACAGAGGACATTACTAATCTTAGAAATGGATGAACCTTGGAAAATCTGTATGCAAAGCAAATTTACAGCCTAATGTGCTCCTGGAGACTGCTGGCTCAGCAGGTTTATCTTAATGTATTTCTTTCAGTAAGAGAGCATGGAAAATAGTGGTTATCTCCAAGTAGTTCGTGGTTTCATGTTTTGTTTACAAAAGTACATCTCTATTTCTTACATTTTCATAATCCATTCTCTTAACTATTCAGTCTTCACACATACAGTTATCTCTATCCAAAATGCATAACTAACCTGTACTTTCATGTACGTCTTTCATCCATTTGCCATCTACAGACTCTTTTATTCATGCTAATTTTTTCTTAAAACTATTACTAAAGCACAGAATCTTAGAATGGTCTGGGTTGGAAAGAACCTTAAACATCATCTAGTTCCAACTAAAGCTGCCGTGGGCAGGGACACCTTCTACAAGACCATGTTGCTCAAATGGATGGGGCTTATACAGCTTCTCTGGACAACCTGTTCCAGTTCCTCACCACCCTCTGAGTGAAGATTTTCTTCCCTATAACTAATCTAAATCTTTTCCTTTACAGCTGTTACCCATTGTCCTATCACTACACTCCCTTATAAAGAGTTCCCCTCCAGCTTTCTTGTAGGTCTCCAGACTGAACAATCCCAGCTCTCTCAGCCTGCCTTCATAGCGGAGGTCCTCCAGCTCTTTGATGACCATCTTCCAGACTCAATCCAACAGGTCCATGTCCTTCTGATGTTGGGGTCCCCAGTGCTTAATACAGTACTGCAGGTGGGGTCTCATGAGACCAGAGTAAAGGGGGAGAATCACTTCCTTTGGACACAATTCTTTTGATGCAGCCTAGGATACAATTGGCTTTCTGGTCTCCATACACACACTGTTGGCTCAGCTTTTTATCAGCCAGCACCCCCAGGTCCTTTGCCATGTGACTTCTCTCCTTCCATTTACGACATAGTCTGTATTTGTGCTGGGGATTGACCCAACCCAGGTGCATGACCTTGTACTTAGCACTGTCGAACTTCATGAAGTTCACACACCCCCATCTCTCAGGCCAGTCCAAGTGCCTCCAGATGGCATCCCTTGCATAAAGAAAAGTGGAATCATTTCTATTCCACTTAATTAAGCAGCGAGAACTGAACATAACAGTTGTAGAAGTCATGGAATCCCTCAAATAATTGCATCCATTCATTTTCCCTTAGTGAAAGGGTCACATTCATTTTAAAGTAGGAATATATTTATATGGTAACTTAGCACACATTATTTATAGAAGTTAGAAAAATCAGAATACATTTCAAAGGAAAATTGCTCTCTACTTTCATTTTTTTCAAAAGATCACACCTGTGCTGAGCGATATCAGAAACATCACGCTCAGTGTCAATGCTATTTTGGGGTTTGGTTCAGTTCAAATATTTCTCATTTTCACCTTCATCTAGATTTATCATTTTTATAATATGCTGCTATTAGTTTCAGATGTATTTTTAGTTTCAGTTGTATTTTTTTGATATTATACTACTTTTTGAAAAAAAAAAAAAAAAGGAAAAAAAAAACAACACCTTTTTTAGTTATTTTGTCAGTGTTTCTTTCACTGTAGATTTACCAAAACCAGTTCTCTCTCTCTTTTTTTTTTTTTTTTTTTTTTTTTCCTTTTCTTTTTCCTCCTTCTGTAATGTCAATTTACTTAGATTAATTTGAGCTCATATTTGGTCTATAATTCTTTGAATACTTATTCATATTAAGAACTGAAAACATGTAACCAATGCATTATCAAACTTACCTATTTAGATCTTTTAATAAATTCAGACTTTGTTAAGAAGAAATACTTGAAGTAAGAATTGTTGCTTTCCTCTTAGCAACAAGTTGGGCCCTGCTTTTGTGTTGTTTCTTACAAGGCATAAGATTCTTCAGCTTATCATTGATGAGTAGAAATATATTCATCCCCTTCATCCCCCCCCCCCCCCCCTTTTTTTTTTTTTCTATTTAAACAGCTCTGGTTAATGAACTGAATAATCCAGTTGGGAGTCCAGGGGATACCATAAAGAACATAAGGGAAGCGTTAAATGCACGAAAGAGTGCCTTTCAGAGTGAACTGTCAGCTCAATGGTAATAAGGTCCTGTAGGTTTAGAAAAAAGAGCTTAAAAGTACATTACTTTGTATTTCTATACCATAGCAGTAAAGCTAGTTCAACATAGTTGAAAACATTTTAAATCAGTGTTACCAAATGATTTCTTTCCTACCTTAGCAAAACAGCAAATCTAGTCACCCAATGTTTAAGGTTGTACTTGACATTTTAGTTATGCATTTGACTAGATAGGCAAATTGGGGTTTTAACCATTTGAACACTCTGTCAACAAGGTAACTGTATAATCAGTTGTAACTTTACAGTTTGGGAAAAGACAATTAATTTTGAAGATTATTTGTTCATAATATCTGAGGAAGGGAAAATCGTTTAAACTACAATATAGTTAAGTCATACATTTGAAGTGAGTACTCATATGATTGTGCAACATCCATAAATTTGTAAATTTAAAACATGTATTCAAAGTATTTGCTAACAATATTTTAATTTTGCTTTCTTTTTCCAGATAGTGTACCATAAATTACTGCATACAAATTCTGTTTGTCATTGTTGTTATATAGGTACCTACATTAAATTAATTAATGGAAAAAAAAATCTAAAAATTCTGTCTCCCTGTGCTATAAATGAAGGCGGAAAGCTAGCATATTGAATTTTGTGACTTCTAAGGGTTTAAATTGATGTTGCATTGCCACATTTGTTTGTTGTTGTTGTTGTTTTTTGTTTGATTTTCTTTAAATAATGGATTCCTTTGGATTAATATTGATTTAATGGAGCCTTTCTTTCATGTCTTTGACACATTTCTCATTTCTATTAAAATGTTTTGCATTACTTCAAAGTGTTGTCAATTTATGAATCATAAATATGCAAAGTGCTAATTTGCCTTGTCTCTGACATGCCTCAACCTTCCATTTTTGTATTTATAGTAGTGCTTGTCTGCATGTAGATTCATTGCAAGAAAATATTCTGCAGCTAAAAAAATGTTTTAGTTTAAACATTTTAGAATCTAAGGACACTTTGTCTTCATCTCAGAATCATTACTGACTTAGTCTTTTGTAAACAAGGTTTCTGTTATAATGCTAACTTTTTGCAGTCAGTCCAAGAGTGACAAAGCCATAATGTTCCCTATATTAACATTCAAATACTGCTCATTATTGAATTTCCTTTTGTTTTTCTTTTCTTGTAGATAAAGATTTTCTAAATGGTAGTGTGGCAAGCTTACTAAAAAAAAAAAAAAAAAAAAAAAAAAAAAAAAAAAAAAAAAAAC
>CM021765.1:156602219-156647583 GCA_011076525.1 Nettapus auritus
TAAAAAAAAAAAAAAAAAAAAAAAAAAAAAAAAAAAAAAGCCATGCTTTGCATCTCACATTCACTGTTAGAAAGCCTACCTTCAGAACCTTTTTCAATTAATCTTCCCTTTGTATTTTTTTTTTTTTCTTTCTTATGTGATGTGATATCCTTATCTGATATTCAGGAGTAATAAGGAAGAAGAAAGTGGACAAAGGCATACAGAGAAGTGCAAAATTAAGTGTAGATTTTGTCTAAATTTTGTCTCCTTTACAAATAATTTTTCAGTGTGCATGGTATTCTTTCAATAGCATAATTCCTTGCTGCTTTCCTTAGTCAAAGAAGTAGAATTAGCATTATATTTAGTTATTTTATTATTCAGTAGCAAGTAGTTTCAGTACATAGTTCTCAGGTACATATATTCTCTTTTAGATTCTTCCCTTTTCATGTGGCCCTTCAGAAGACTCGTATAAGAAACAATTCTAAATCTTAAAAATTAAAATATAATCTACTTAAAAATGTATTAAAAATAAGCAAAAGAAATATGTTCAGATTCAAATTCACAAGAGAAAATTGGACTACTTAGTTTAAACAACAGGTTCCCAGTAGTTGGAGTTAAACATAAATCTTTTTTAGACATAAGCTACTTAGGTATCTCATATGCACATCACTACTGAGCTTAAGTGAACAAAGAACAGACACAGATGAAAAGCGTGTTTTTGAAAATCCTTCAGAATATAGCTTTATTTGTTGGGTAGGATGAAAAAGCGAGCAGAAAGATACAATGAATATATATTTACCATAGCCTAATGTTTTTAATGCTTCTGCACTAAGTAATAGACCCTGCACACATAAGGATCCGAGTTGCTGATATGGAGCCCATTACTTTTGTTGTTGTTATTGTTTTGTATTAACATGCTATATACTTTTTCACATGTAAACTATTACCTTCAAGTACCAATCTAAGATTGAAGGCAATACAGAAAAGCTTTAAAACAGAGACTTTTCAATTCGTTTTCAGCTGTTGCTTAGTACATGGATGTTCCTTTTCCCATTCCTTTAACTTCAAATTTACATAGCTTTGCTTAATCTGTGTTCTGGTTTAACCCGGCCGGCAGCTAAACACCACACAGCCGTTCGCTCCCCCTCCCCCTCCCTCTCTGGGATGGGGGAGAGAAACAGAAAAGTGAAACGAGAATTGAGATAGAGACAGTTTATTAAGATAGGAAACAATAATAATAATAATAATAATAATAATAATAGTGTGTATGAAACAAGTGATGCACAATGCAATTGCTCACCACCCGCTGACCCATGCCCAATCTATCCCGAGCAGCCGGCCCCCTCATCCCGGCTAGCCACCCCTATATATTGTTTAGCATGACGTCAGATGGTATGGAATACTCCTTTGGCTAGTTTGGGTCAGCTGTCCTGGCTCTGTCCCCTCCCAGCTCTTGCTGCATCCCCAGCCTGCCCGCTGGCAGGACAGAGCGAGGAGCTGAAAAGTCCTTGGCTTGGTACAAGCACTGCTCTGCAACAACCAAAACATTGGCATGTTATCAGCATTCTTCTCATCCTAATCCAAAACACAGCACTCTACCAGCTACTAGGAGGAAAACTGTCCTAACTGAAACCAGGACAACCTGTAACTATTTATAGCAGTTGGAATTTAGTTGGTGTTTTAACCTGTTTGATTTTGCTACAGAGGAATAGTGGTAAAAATTCATTTTCTTCACATGGATGCAAAAGGACAGAAAAATATATATATATCACATATTGGAGTTCCTTCTCTACTCAGATGAAAATATTTTAAACAAGCAGAACAAAAAGCAAAACACCCACGACCACCAAAATTAAAAATAGATCACTCTACAATAATGTTACTGAATATGAGACTGATCTAGGAACCAGAAGGAAGGTCCAATGACTGTACCTGATACTCTATTTCAGATTAACATGAATGCAGAATTTAAAATTCCATGTCAGGTATTCTAGATTATAATATTTTCTTACCTCTTGGATTTTAATGATTTTACGGAAATATTAATAATAAGAGCAGTTACTTGAATTTGGATCTCTGCCATCTCAGCTGAGTGCCCTAATTATTGGACTGTATGCAGTAATTTTACATTACTGGTTCTTGAGGACTTGCCATAGGATAAAGAATGAAATTCTGAATGCAATTACTTCAAAGCCGAGGTGCTTAACGCCTTCTTTGCTCCAGTCTTTAGCAGCAAAACCAGTTGCTCTCTGGACACCCAGTACCCTGAGCTGGTGGAAGGGGATGGGGAGCAGAATGTGGCCCCCACAATCCACGAGGAGATGGTTGGCGACCTGCTACAGCAAATGGATATACGCAAGTCGATGGGGCCAGATTGGATCCACCCGAGGGTATTGCGAGAACTGACGGATGAGCTGGCCAATCAGCTTTCCATCATTTATCAGCAGTCCTGGCTATCAGGGAGGTCCCACTTGACTGGCGGATAGCAAACGTGACGCCCATCTACAAGAAGGGCCGGAGGGTAGACCTGGGGAACTACAGGCCTGTTAGTTTAACATCAGTGCCAGGGAAGATCATGGAGCAGATTATCTTGGGCGTCATCATGCGTCAGTTACAGGGCAAGCAGGCAATAAGGCCTAGTCAGCATGGGTTTATGAAGGGTAGGTCCTGCTTGACGAACCTGATCTCTTTCTATGACAAGGTGACACGCTTAGTGGATGAGGGAAAGGCTGTGGATGTGGTCTACCTTGACTTCAGTAAGGCTTTTGACACCTTTCCCCATAGCATTCTCCTCAGGAAACTGGCTGTTCATGGCTTGGACTGGCGCACGCTTTGTTGGGTTAAGAGCTGGCTGGGTGGCCAGGCCCAGAGAATTGTGGTGAATGGAGTTAAATCCAGCTGGAGGCCGTTCACTAGTGGAGTCCCCCAGGGCTCGGTACTGGGGCCAGTCCTCTTTAACATCTTCATCGATGATCTGGATGAGGGGATCGAGTGCACCCTCAGTAAGTTTGCAGACGACACCAAGTTAGGTGCGTGTGTCGACCTGCTCGAGGGTAGGAAGCCTCTGCAAGATGATCTGGACAGGCTGGACCAATGGGCCGAGGCCAATGGTATGAAGTTCAACAAGGCCAAGTGCCAGGTTCTGCACCTGGGGCACAACAACCCCAAACAGAGCTACAGGCTGGGAGATGTGTGGATAGAAAGCTGCCTGTCAGAGAAGGACCTGGGAGTTTTGGTTGATAGTCGGCTGAATATGAACCAGCAGTGTGCTCAGGCGGCCAGGAAGGCTAACAGCATCCTGGCCTGTATAAGAAACAGCGTGGCCAGCAGGTCCAGGGAAGTGATTGTCCCCCTGTACTCGGCTCTGGTGAGGCCGCACCTCAAGTACTGTGTTCAGTTTTGGGCCCCTCACTACAAGAAGGACATGGAGGTGCTCGAGCGAGTCCAGAGAAGGGCAACAATGCTGGTGAGGGGTCTGGAGAACAAGTCTTACGAGGAGCAGCAGAGGGAACTGGGATTGTTCAGCCTGGAGAAGAGGAGGCTCAGGGGTGACCTTATCGCACTCTACAGGTACCTGAAAGGAGGCTGTAGCGAGGTGGCGGTTGGTCTTTTCTCCCACGTGCCTGATGACAGGACGAGGGGGAATGGGCTAAAGTTGTGTCAGGGGAGGTTTTAATTGGATATTAGGAAAAACTTCTTTACAGAAAGGGTTGTTAGGCACTGGAATAGGCTGCCCAGGGAAGTGGTTGATTCACCATCCCTGGAGGTCTTTCAAAGACGTTTAGATGTAGAGCTTAGGGATATGGTTTAGTGGAAGATTTGTTAGTGTTAGGTCAGAGGTTGGACTCGGTGATCTTGTAGGTCTCTTCCAACCTAGAAATTCTGTGATTCTGTGATTCTCTACTGATGTAGGAGAAACAGCAGCTTTGGAGATGACTGGAAAATACGATTATATAATAAAGAAACACTAGGAGCATACTATTTATTTAGGAAGTTTATAGTATTACTAGAGAATAGCCAACAAAAGTATCATGCCAGACATAAAGGTAAGCTTGCTTTCTTTTTGAGATCAAACTGTGAGTTTTCACAATAACAATACTGTATATAAGGCAGATATTCTCCATCTGTGGAAAGCGACAGATATTACCAACAACCTCTTTCCAAACACTAGGAAAAACTGATAGAAACATTGAAGCAGAAAGAAAGAGCCAGAAGCCTTAAGAAAGAAAATTCAGATATTTCATGATGTAAAGTCTGAGGATGTACATAAATGGTTGAAATCCTCTTTGTCCAAAGAAAACAACAATATTAATTAGAGAAAGCACCTAGGAGCTCAATCTGAAAATCAATTTAGAATCCTAGAGTGACAATTATAAGCCAGGCAACAGTGAGACCCCCCCCCCCCCCTTCTATTTCAGACACAGAGAGAGAACTTAAATTCAGGAAACAATGCTATACTCTTAATGTTGCAAATTAATGCAGAAATGCAAATAAATATGGACATACCATTCAGCACTGCCTATATATTTGTAGAGATGAAGTGTATATACTGGTTCTGCTCTCCCAGCCAGGTTACAGCTGGACGTAAGTATGTAAGTACAGCTGGATGTATGTGAAGCATGTAAGTAAATAAGGAAATTTTCATGACACTGCTTTGTAGGTAAAGCCCAAATGCATTGGGTAAGGTGGTAGAAATAGTGGAAAGTCTCTGCAGTCTTCAGGTTTTGCAGTTTTGACTTTAATAAAGATTACTTTAACATTTTTGAAGAACATATAAATATTTATATTGATGCTGTGAAAAGTCTGTTCTGTGACTTAAAGGAATTTTACTCAAAATTGGTCAATAAGTACTCTATGTCAGGTGTAAGCTACAGAAAATTTTGTGTCTCTAGGTGGCTGTTTCATTTCAATGTGAGGGCAAGAAGTAACATTAAATGCCACTTGAGTGCTTGAAATTCTGAAAGCAAAGATTAAGTCCCTATTCTTGTCAAAGCATAGAGGTAAAGATGCTTTTTTTGCTACACAGTGCATCATAATTTCATTGTGACTACATGTAGGCATAATGGTCCTGTGAATTTCTTTGTGGCATATTGGACTACGACTACAATTAAATTGAAAAGTTCATAATGGAATTGAAGACATCAGAATTGGCATTTGATAATATATCCAGCAGGCTCTTTAGTTCATGTCACTATATGCCAGCAACTGACATGCCACCAAACCAATTAGGGAAAATTGCCAGGGTAAATTTAGCTACAGCAGGCTGTGAAACTGTGCTGAAAAATATTTCACATCCTTGAAGCAAAAGTAGCTGTGATGTGCCCTACAGTAAATGTCTGCCATGTAACATAGGTAGCAATATGCATCCCATTTGAGGGCAGCAGGGAAAAGATACTGCAGAGAGTGTTATGGAGCAGTTATGGGAAGGGCTGAAGCAATGACTGGAAGGCCAAGATTCATAGCATCTGACAATGAGACAAATGGACACCTTTGCAGTAAGAGAAGATGCCTGTGCTTAGGCCCTGGTTTACTTACACTAGCAGCTGGTATTCAGGTCAATAGCGAAGAATATACCCATTTCACAATCAAGACACTAGGCAGTACTTCATTCATGTTAAACTGAAATAACTCAATAGTTTCTAAACATTAAAAATCTGATAGCTTTTAGTAAGTTATTGTTCAGTGCCTTCCTCTACCCATTTTCTAGCTTTCCCATTACAATCCATATTTCTAAAATGAATTGTTTCCTTTGATGGACTGTTATACATAAAATGTCTGTAGTCCAGATTAATTAGTGTTTTTGTTTGTTCGTTTGTTTTTTTGTTTTTCTTAAGAGGCATTTATCTGTAGAGAGACAATGAAATAATGATGGTAGCTGTATACACTATTTTATTGAAACTCCTAATATAACATGATACAATGCTATCATGAATGTGGACTTTGGAGACATGGAAGTAGTGGAATCTCCACTCCTGGAGGTATTTACTATGTGTGGATATGACATTAAGGGATGTGGTGTGGTTTAATGATGAGAATCAGAAGATCAGGTTGAGGGACTTGCTGATCTTTTCCAACCTAGATGGTTCTATAATTCTATAAATGCTCTCAGGATGTACAACTTCTAGAAAGGGCCCAGTGTAGAGCCCTAATTAAGGGATTGGAGCATCTGTCTGATGAGGAAAGACTAAGTGAGCTGGGCCTGTTTAGCCTAGAGAAGAGGAGATTGAGAAGGGATCTTATCAATATCTATAAATACCTGCAGGGACAATGTAAAGAGGATGGGGCCAAACTCTTCTCAGTGGTGACCAGTGATAGAACAAGGGTATAAATAGGATATAAACATGTATAATTTGAACCACAGGAGGTTTCATCGCCATATGAGGAGGAACTTCTTAACTGTGAGGGTGACAGAGCATTGGAAGAGGCTATCCAGAGAGGTTGTGGAGTCTCCTTCTTTGGAGATATTCAAAATCCTCCTGGATGTGATCCTGTGTAATATGCTCTAGGTGACCCTCCTTGAGCAGGGGGGTTGGACTAGATGATCTCTGGAGGTCCCTTCCAACCTCAACCATTCCATGATTCTGTTTGAAAACAAACAAACAGAACAAACAAGACCAAAGCACATGAAATTAGATGCTAAAGTAGATTAAAAACAATTTTCCAAATTTACGGTCTCCAGATACCTATTTTATTTCTCTGTACTGATATGGAAGGAGGGAGGTTGGACTGCCAAATCTGTATGTCTTATATATAAATGAAGGTGTGTGCTGTAAATGAACTAGAAATTCTACAGGGAGTGTTTGGTCTTGTCTTCTTTGTGGTCCCATAACTATGTTGATATTAATTCACTGATGTTCATCATAAACTTCTTTTGAATACTTGTTCCCATGAAGGTCCATTTCCCATCATGCTAGCTTCTGTTGTTGCATAGAAAAAATAACCAGGATTTATTGGTCTTTCACACAAGGAACAGGAATGTAAGTCTACATGCACATATCAAGGTTGAATCTAGATTTATTCAAGATGAATACCAAATATGGGTGTTAGTAGTTCCCAGCCTTCATTTTGAATGCATTTTAGAGGGGAACAGGAAAGTCTCTGTTTATTTACGTCTGCTGAGCTGTCTGCTACCATTCTCACTGAAAAATGATTCCTTCTAATGTTACACAAAACAGATGATATACTTCAAAACTTCTACGTCCTTCCTCTGTGTCCAGCTATAATAGAACTGTCTTTATTGTTATTATTAATAATAATAATAATAATTATTATTATTTTTATTTGTTTACTGAGAGCAGTGCATCTGTTCAGGCAGGCAATATAGCTAAGTAGAAGAAAGCTTATCTCACCAGAAAGATGATGCATATAGATCTACAGCCTAAAGCAGGTGGGTATGTTTTTACAGAAGTAGATAATTAATACCATCTAGGCACCTAGTTATATATCATATACACAGTTTCTGCAGAAGACTTACTTTACGACAGTAATAGTGTTTCTTGGTAGTCAAATGCAAGCATATTAGTTTTAAATCCTATTCCTATAAAATTTTGACACGTTTTACAGTGTCTTTATCTTATTAAGGAGCATTTGCTTACAGAAGAGTTTCTGGAACTTGTATTCATGGTGACAAGTTCCTTCTGAACATGAGCTGGCAGTGTGCCCAGGTGGCCAAGAAGGACAATGGCATCCTGGCTTATATCAGAAATAGTGTAGCCAGCAGGATCAGGGAGGTAGGTGATCATTTCCTTGTACTCTGCTCTGGTGAGGCCGCACGTCAAATACTGTCTTCAGGTTTGGGCCCCTCACTACAAAAAAGACATCAAGGCCTTGGAACGTGTCCACAGTAGGGCTATGAAATTGGTGAAGGGCCTGGAACACAAGTCCTATGAGGACAGGCTGAGGGAACTGGGATTGCTTAGTCTGGAGAAGAGGAGGCTCTTCTTGCTCTCTACAACTACCTGTAAGGAGGCAGTGATGAGCTGAGGGTTGGCTTCTTGTCACGGATAACTAGCAGTAGGACTAGAGAGAATGGCCTCAAGTTGCACTAGGGAAGGTTTAGGTTAGAAATTAGGAGACATTTCTTCTTGGAAAGAGTAGTCATGCATTGGAACAGGTTGCCCAGGGAGGCAATGGAGTCACCATCCCTGAGGGTGTTCAAGGAAAGGTTGGACGTGATGCTTAGGGACATGGTTTACTGACTGACATTGGTGGTAGAGGCTGGACCACATGATATTGGAGGTCTTTTCCAGCCTTTGTGATTCTATGATTCTTTGGCACATGTATAGCCATTTAACTGGCAAAGTTTCCTTTACTCAGGGTAGTACAAGCTGATCTATCTTATTTACCTGAATGCATGTTTATTACTATTTTTAATGACTCAATAAGCAAATTTATGATATGTCTGTACAGTGAAATTAAAGCAGTATGGAACGAGTTTAGCAATGAACCCCTGATACATGGTTTAACTGTTAACTCATTCTCTGGGTTTCTTGTGATCAACCAACTTTATCAATGATGAATCTCTCTGGAAAAATGTAACCCATGCAATGTGTTAAAAAGCAGTTGACATGGGTTTTGCTTATGAAGGTGTTGATATGTGACCTTTCAGGTAACATAGCACTGGATGTTGCCATTTGTTTATAGTTAATTTAAGTGTTGTGGAGTTTTGTTTGTTGTTGCTGCTGTTGTTGCTTTGTTTTTTGTTTGTTTGTTTTTGGTTTTAGGTATCCTCCATCTTTAATTGTACAAACAATAGATTATGTTCGCTTGGATAATTAGGATACTTATGCACACTCTTATCCTTTTTTTCTTTCCTTAGCTTTTCTCTTCTCCCTCCTCAAGGAATGGAAGGCTAACACACTATCTGCTTGTGTGGATCTCTGTGTATTAGGATAACTTTAATAACTTCCTCATCTTTCATCTTTCTCAAATCTTTTTTGATATTATTTGTGTTGTTAAGTGTCATCTGAATGGGGAAAATCAATCAAATGGAAACACCACTTTTTATTCCCTTAAAAAATGACACAATATCATTGTTTTAGTTTGGATAGAATTAGTGTTCTTCCTAGTAGCTGGTATGGTGCTGTGTTTTGGATTTAGGATGAGAATAGTATTTATAAAATACAAATATTGTAGTTGTTGCTGAGCAGTGGTTGCACTAAGTCAAGGACTTTTCAGCTTCTCATAGTGCCTTTCCAGCAAGGGGGCAAAGGTATGCAAGAAGCTAGGTGGGGACACAACCAGGACCCAAACTGGCCAAAGGAATATTTCATGCCATATGACGCCATGCTGAACAATAAACTGGGAGGAGTTGGCCCTGGGGAACTGTTTTTGCTCATGGACTGGCTGGGCATCAGCCAGCTGGTGGTGAGCAATTTGTCTGTGCATCACTTTTTTTTTTTTATTATTATTATTTTTATTTTTGTTGATACTAATTTTTGTTGCTCTTTTATTTATTCATTTACTTTTCTTATTAAATTGGCCTTAACTCAAGCCACAAGTTCTTGCACTTTTATTTTAAATTTTCTTCACCATCCCACTGGGGGTGGAGGGTGTGTGAGCAAACATCTGTGTGGTGCTTAGCTGCCTGCTGGGTTAAGCTACAATATATGAAAAAGTTTTGCGTGTGAAACTCCACTCAAGTCAAAATGAGTAGGTCAATATTGGAAATGTCTGATAACTTACCAACCAAATCACTGGTCAATTTTCAAGTCATAAAAGGGAATGAAGAATCATCCTAATTATAGTCAAAGACTCAGGAGTACCTCCATTCACTTTACATTCCAACACTCCCCCCACCCGTCAGTGATGGTATTTATGTATTTTTTGCATCTATATAAATGTAATTCGGTATGAAAATATACTAACTGCTGCTGGTTGTCTTACGTATTTTTAAATGTTAACTCAAAATCTTTGATTCTTCTTCTAGAAGAAAATCTTCTAGAATTTATTGTTGGCCTGATTATAAACTATATCATTTAACCAAGTAAAAACAAATACCACTATGACAGTTACAATAATAGTACATTATTTCCAAATTACTACAGAACACTTTGCTTAGTATCAATCTGTAATATGTCAACAAGCACATTAATATTCATGTCTAGATAAAATGGTAACAATATAAGTCTAATGATTTTTATTTTTTTCTGCTATCTCAAATTCCTATAATATTAAATGTCAGATCTTAATTACAGCAACTACAGAGATAAGGCTTTCCACTGGCTACTCATCTACACATTTTAGTAAAGTTAATTTATGTCAAGAGATAAATTCCCTTGATCCAAACTCAATAGTCTGATTGAGAAGTCTCATTATCAGTGGTTTGGCATACTTAATTGATTCTGAAAAATTTCATGTGAGAAATTGTTAAGAAACCAAATATATGCTTTAAAAACAAACACAAAACTTTTATTCACATTTATCATTAGCACAGCTGTCTGATTATTAATCTGAAGATTGTTCATTCATTGCAGTGTAAATATGATATATATAATAAGGAAATATGTCTCTAAAACTGAGAAATTTCAATTATTCATAAATTTCCCACATGGTATGTGGGAATAAATAATAAGTATAATATAACATTATATCGACTTTTATATCATGTAGTAGTGAAATCCTCCAAAATCTACTAAAGATGACGTCTAATTGTAGAGTTCCTCTTCTTTCTTTCTGTTAAGTAGAAAGCTTTAATTTCGTGAAAAGGTTTCAAGATTAATTGTCTTGGCATTTTTCTCAGTGCAAGAATTGTACATGGTATTTTACATCATTTCCCAGAAAACATACCAGAAAAAGGAATGATAAGATACTAACTGTTAAGATACTGATACTAACATAATGCCTACATGCCTACTTAATATTAATTAAAATAACATAAACATAAGTCCTGTGTTGTGTTTTGAGAGAGTGATGAACGTCAATGACTGGAATGTTTCTGTGTTTTAGTTCTAGTTGTAAGATTGCAATTTTTAATTTAATACCAGTGATCTCTGCATATCTGTGTATATTCTTCCACTGCAGATTAAACAGATCTATGGCTTCGTAGATGCAATGGATAGATCTGCTATGTGCTCTTTGTGGAAGTAAAGTGGAGAAAGAATAAAACAGAAATTCACTATCAGACAATAAAATGGCAGTTTTACCTAAAAACTCCAAAAGTACCATTCAGCTATTTTACAACAAAATTGGTAAACAAAGAAAAACAAACAAAAACAACAACAAAGCAAAAAAAAAAAAAAAATAGGCCTCCCCACCTACCCTGGGTTTTCAAGAATAAGGGTTGTTACGGGGATCTTTGAAATATTTTAAATATTTCTAAATTACTCATTACTTCATTCATTACTCCATGAATGAAGGTAAGTTTATAATTTACTTCTTGAAATTAAAGACTGAACAGAAGCAGTGAAGCATATTTGATTATTTCTCATGCACTGTTTCAACATTCAGCATTTGCAGATCTATGAAATGTCTGTCCTTCACTAAACAAAACAGTTATTTCTATTAATGCTATTTCTGTTTGTTTTTTTCTCTATGTATCCTCCACCCACACAATCATGTATTCATGCAAACACACACACATACACACACACAAATAGGCAAATATGGGGAGGCACAGTCACTTCAACTAAACATAGATCCAAAGAAGCCAACCAGACTGATGCTAATTAAACAAATCGGATAGCTGTCACTATCCAAACAAAGACAAACAATTACTTTTATTCTAACAATTACTTCTATTCTAAACATGCTATATGTAAGTGTAAATTACATGACATTTTAAAATTCTGGAACCCTCTCTACCGTTGCACAAAGTATAGTACTTATTTATGTTATTAATGCTGAAGATTAAGCAATACCATTTTTTTCTTTGTCAAAAATACTGGAAGTGATCCACCTAATATATACTTCTCCAGTCTCTAAGAATTTTTCTTGAAAGAACTCAGTACTTCTGAGGCCCTGTCAAAATAGGCATTCTTTGTCTGTTCAGAAAGAAATTGAATATAAATGTTGACATTATCTGTCATTTTAAAAGTGAAGCTAGACACAATGGTAAACATTTAAATTCAGTGAATAAAATAAATTATATGACGAAAATGGATTGGTACCGGTGCAATTCCTACATTGCAGCCTCACTATAAATACCTTTATTTTTTAAGATATCTGAATTCATCAGCTGGAAAAGACAAGTATAATTGTTTGTATTACAGGCCAACAATTGCCATCAAATAACTCTAGAATGGCAAGAGATTAATCATTAAAATGTTTATTTTATTGTATTTTTCATTTAAATCTTAGAAGGAAAACTCTCTTCCTAATTTAGAAACCTTTCCATGTTTTTGTTTTTCAGTAAGGTGAACTTCATCATTCACCTCATTGAAATTCCAATCCATAAGAAGTTTTATTAGGAAATGTAAAGAATAAGGTCATTCTGTCCTCTTCATAAAGAAGATTGAGTGGCTACTGTATAAAAGCATTAGAGAGGAGATTACCTTGAGATTCACTACGGAACTTCAGACATCCCATAATAAATTTTCTCTAAACCTATGTAGACAATAAACAGACAAACAAAAAAGTCTGGTCTGCTCTTTTTCCTGTGAATGTTCTGAACAAAAGAACAGCAAGATGTATCTATGAATTTAAATTTAATTTGCAAGGACATTCCTTTTTTTCAAATATTGTTAAAATTGAGCATGCAATTTAAAATGCCATATAGCAGTGAGCATTTTTCACAGGAACTATGATGACAATGAAACATTTTTTTATAATGTTGAAATCATTTTGTACATATATTTAAAAAACTGATTCATATGTAAAATACCTCAGTGGGGAAAAAAAAAAAAAAAAAAAAAAAAATGAGTGTTATCTTGAGTACTTAAGATTAATGAAAAAAATCCTCAGCATTCTGCTGTCTGAGAATTTAACATAATGGTCATGATTAAAATTAACAGTCTCATAGCTTTCATCATTTTTCTGCTTATAAAATGAGAACCTGGTGTTTACAGGCAAGATTATAAGTTTGGAGTATTATGTATGTGTTTAGTAACTATACTGGACTACAGATCATTTGCAGATGAACAGCAACAGTTCCTTTTGGAGGAATATTTATACCTGTTTCATAGATGCATTATGAATAAGTAAGCTAGTTTCATTTTACAGATGAGGAAACTAAAATACAAAGTTATTTATGGCACCCATCTAGTAAGTTGGGCACAACTGAAATTACTAAGTTAGGGAACATGTTTCTGTCTTTTGTTGTAGAATAATGCACTGTATCTAGAAGTTGCAACTGGTACACTGAAGGGGAAATTTGATTTCTAACTTCTCAGAGATGGTAATTTCTGATCAAGGAATTATTTGGCATGGAGGACAAGAAAAACTGCTGAATTTGTTAAACTGTCTGAAAGCAGACAGTTGTGGCCAGAGACCACAATGACTCAATGTGAGGAAGTGAAGTTTCTCTTCCTCATGAGGTAAGAAATGACACAGTATTTTCATATAATCAAAGGATAGTAGTGCTCTCTGGCTGCCTTTATTGAGCAGAACTAGTGCTTGGGAATGAACCCCCATGCTGATGCTTGTAGGATTGGTGCTGGTGCAAGTTTATCTAGTGGGTTTGTGATAAATCTTTTCAGACTCTTTGTAGATACAACGATGGCTCTAGGACTTAATTGAATGTGTTGTTCATTAAATATCTTTATATTTAAGCAAACATTGGTTAATTCACTTCAAAGTACACATTAAAATATACTCAACTGTGTGTCACAGAATACCCTGATATTTGGGTCCCTCAATTACCCTTCTTAATCCCTAAGTAATTGTCCTGCCATCAAAATTATGAATACAAATCTATATCTCATCTCTATATGAAGGTGACACACAGGTGAAGCTGGAAAAACACTATTTTAAACATGGACATAGAGATCTTTAAAAGGTTGTCCATCTGAAACTATCATTCCTCTTCTGGCTTTTCTTTCTCTTTACATTCATTCCAAGTGTCAGAAGAGGAAAAGTAGTCACTACTTTAGATGTATCATTTAGGTCCCTATGATACATGGGGATAATCCCTTTAAAAGTAACTTGTGAAGGACATACACAATTATGTTTATGCTGCTAGCTTCAGGACAGATTCTTGACTCTCTTTGCCAGTTGTGGAAATGGCTTATGACTCGGTTCTGGGTCAGAGCCAAGTATTCATCCACAGTGCTATGGTTTCCAAGGAAACAAAAGATGAGCTCACAGGCTAGATCTGCTAGTGACACACTTGGAATTTATGAAGACATGCTATGTAAAGTAAATGTAGACATAACCATAGTGAATCAGTGCAGACTTCTATGTCCTGACTTCTGGCTGTTTTCTTGCCCTTTGGACAAGTTGCATCTAGTTAAAAAAATTATTAAAAAATGATCTATCTTAATTGAACAATGCAAATAGTTCCTAAAGATCTGAAAGCCTACTTTTGCGTGTGTTCCTTTCTTTTTGGTTATATATATATGTATATATATATATATATATATAACTCTGTATTGAATGGGAATATCCTGAATTAATTACTGCATATTCCATATACAATTTACTTTATACTGTTTTTGGTTTTTGTTTGTTTGCTTTTTTTTTTTTTTTTTTTTTTCTTTTTTTTTTTAATGGTATTTACTGATAAAGCCAACAAAGTGCTTTTTTTGTCAACAGATTGTTACAAAATATAATATGTATGATAATGATACAAACTATGACTAGTAAGCTTCGAGCTTTCATGAAATTTTAGATAGTACCAGGCAATGCTCCACTCTGTTATTATAGAAATACTCTCCACGTCTGTGCCTCATGCACTGACATTTAACGCATCTGAGTCACAGAAAAGCATCCTACTGTTTCCTTTGGTTTATTTATGTGATTATAACTGAATTTGCCAAATACTTTTTTTCCATGAGACTTAGCATTCTTATCTTAGACACCCAGAATATAGCTTACCATAATATTTTAAAAGTGATTTATGTACTTAGGAGCCTGAATCCCAGATAGAAACAGTGAAGCATAGGGTCCTCCATTATTCAGGTCCTTTGAAAACCTAAGTTCTTGCTTTAAGGACTTCAGTCTTGTTCCTATAGATCTAGATAATGCAACAATAATTATGTTTCGTTCTCTTAGAAGAAGAAATGTTTAATGGCTGGTCCTACTATAAATGAAGCTACCAATCAGGAAAAGAATGAAACCATATTGTTGCCTGTCGACTGAGGGAACTGAGTCATCACCATAGGATAAAGAAACATGTACAGTCTACACTACACAGAATGTTAACTACAGTAGGCAAAGGAGGAAAAAGGAGTTTTTTTGATGTGATGATGGATATGTGTATTGGGTTTATGTGGCAAGGTTTTGGTATCAAGGGGGCTGCAGGGGTTGCCTCTGTGAACAGAGACCAGTAGCTGCTCCTGTTTCCAGCTGGCTCCAAAAGGACGCACTTTTTTCGGCCAGAGATGAGTGATGGTTGTGGCTCTGCAAGAGCTGATTTAAGAAAGAGAAAAAACAAAAGCAACCAAACCAAACCCAAACTACAACAACAACAACAACAACTGTTGCACAACAGCAGCTGGGAGAGTGAGGAGTGAGAAACAGTCCCGCATACACCAAGGTCAGTGAAGAACGAAGGCAGGAGGTGCTCCAGACACCAGATCTGAAGTTCCCTTGCAGCCTAGAGAGGCTCCTGGTGGAGGAGGCTGTCCCTCTGCCGCCCATGGGTCACACACGGAGCAAATCTCCACACTGCAGCCCCCCGGTGGAGCAGGTGGATGTGGCATGGAGGAGGCTGTGGCCCATGGACAGTCCCCACAGGAGCAGGCCCGAGGCCGGAGCTGCAGCCCATGGAGAGGAGCCCACGCAGGAGCAGGGGGTCTGGGGGGAGCAGCTGCCTGTGGGGGACCCATGCTGGAGCAGTTTGTTTCTGATGGATGGACCCCGTGGTACGGAGCCATGTAGGAGCAGTTCTTGAAGAGCTGCTCCCTGTGGGAAGCCCGTGAAGGATCAGTTAGGGAAGGACTACATCCCATGGAGGGACCCCATAAGTGGAACATGGGCTGTGACCTTGAAGGAATGGCAGTGGCAAAGCATTAGGAACTGACCGTAGTCCCCATTCCCCATTCTTCTGTGCCACTTGGAGGGGGAGGAAGTGAAAGACAGTGGATGGGGGAAAGGTGTTTTTAGTTTGTGTTTAGTTTCTCACTATTATAGTCCACTTGTGATAGGCAATAAATTTTATTAATCTCTCTAAGCTGAGCCTGTTTTGCCAGTGAAGATAATTGTTGAGTGATCTCCCTGTCCTTATCTCAACACTTCAGCCCTTTCCATCGTATTTTCTCCCTTTTTATCTTTGAGGATGGTGAGGTCGAGAGCAGTTATAGAGGAGTTCAGCTGCAAAACCACCACAATATGTAAACACATTATACAATCTTTATAAACTCTATGGCTAAGCTTTATAAACTCATGTGGCTAAGATTACCTGAACAATAAGACTACATATAGTCTGTAAATGTAAAGTCTTCTGGAGATGTTGGATTTCTGAAATCACAGTTGAAGAAAAGAAAAGAAAAACTATCAAGAGAAATGAGGTTATGTAAAATAGACACTTAGCTTTAGGTTATAATTTGATGCTGTGTGAAGAAAAAGAACAGGAAATAATGAAAAGCTAGTTTCCATCAAATAAGAACTTATGTTCTAAGTTCTTTGGTTGGAAAAATTCCTGGTAAATCCATATATTTGACAGAGGTTTTAATTATTGTTTTTTATTTATTTATGCAATTGGACTTATTCTGGAGGAAAAACCAACAACTACAACAAAAACAACAGCAAAAACACACAAAAACAAAGCAGTAAACTGATAAGAGAAAAAAAAAAAAAAAAAAATATGTTCCTAATCATACACTCTGAGGCCAGTATCCCATAGTACTTCCAGTTTTTTCTTAGAAAAAGAAGAAAATACCATCCAACTTATGTAAAGTATACCACATAGAGCATTCAGATATAAATTCGAGTTTCATGCCAATGAAAAAAGAACAAAGTGTAAAGCACATTGCTAAATATGTAAAAGGACCCCAATGGGAAAAGAGGAAGAGGAAGAAGACATCTGTCATTAGCATCACACTACTAACATACATACATACATAGAAAGGCATGGGCTTGCATACATGCAAGCTTGCATACATACAAAGGACTCACAACACTGATGATTCACTGGAAACCCCCAGCCCTCCTTTTAAGAAGGACTGATTCTGTTGAAGGGGAATGAAAGATCAAATGTAACAATAGGAAAAAATGGGTAGATGCTAAAATAACTTTTTGTTTGTTTGTTTGTTTGTTTGTTTGTTTTGTCTGGACATTTTAAACTGTAATATGGTTTTGTTTTGTATGTAATACACAATTTAGAGCAACTGAAACACTAGAGATTCTGTATAAATATCAGGAAACACTTCTTCATTGTGAGAGTGACTAAGCACTGGCACAAGTTGCCCAGAGTAGTTGTGGAGTCTTCTTGGAAATCTTCAAAGGCCATCTGGACATAGTCCTGGCAACCTGATCTAGGTAGCATTGTCTGAGCAGGGGAGTTGGACCAGATGACTTCTGAAGGTCCCTTCCAAATTCAACCATTCTGTGATTTTGTGAATTTCAGTTGTGAGCCTTAATATTATTGTAACTGAACTAGTAATAATAGCTTTTTTGTTTGTTTGTTTGTTTGTTTTTGTTTTTTTTTTGTTTTTTTGTTCACACTGCTAATATTTTAGATTAAACAAACATTCTTGGTTTTACATAGTTCAACTTTCATAAGTTGTTATCCTCTTTCTGTTGATAACAATAGGCTCAACATTACACTCCTCCTGTGCCAATTTAGCATAGCATTGAACGTACAAATGAACTAATTGCAGTTTTCAATCTAAGAAAATAAAAGCTTAACAAAACCAAATAGGCTTTTTTTTAAAGCTATGATACACTGTTATGATATGGAAAAAAAAATGTCGTATCTCACTAGACGACCTAAGTACATTCACTCTTTGGCATCCCCTGAGAACTTAAAAACCGTAATTCCTTTCAGTTTGAGAAAGAAAAGCCTGAAAAACAGCAGCTTTCACTATATTTCATAGGTTGATCTTTTTGATGGTTTCAGCTGAGCTACTGTCATTGAAACATGTCATTTCCCTTTTCTTATTTTTGTCACTTTGAGATTCAGAGTAACTGCTATCAACCTGCAGTTCAATAAGGCTCTGTACTTCCCAATTTTTATAAACTCTTTCTTATGAGTTCAATACTGTGCAGAATAAAAGACAGAAACTACAAACTGAGTGATAATAATAATAATAATTATTATTTTTTAAACAAACAAACAAACAAACTTGAAAATTATAAAAAATGAAAAAAACTATTGGAGAAAATTGAAATTATTGGAGAGTGTTCAGAGAAGGGCTATAGAGATGGTGATGGGCCTAGAGGAGAAGATGTATGAGTGTCTGAGGTCACTTGGCCTGTTCAGCCTGGAAAAGAGGAGGCTGAGGGGAGACTTCATCGTGGTCTACAGCTTCCTCATGAAGGGGAGTGAAGGGGCAGGTGCCAATGTATTCTCTCTAGTGAACAGTAATAGTACCTGGGGGAATGGAGTCAAGCTGCATCAAGGGACGTTTAGGCTGGATATCAGGAAAAGTTCTTCATTAAGAGGGTTGTCATGCACTGGAACAGCCTCCCCAGGGACGTAGACACTGCACCAAGCCAGTCAGAGTCTAAAGAAGCATTTGGACTATGCTCTCGGTCATATGGTCTGCATTTTTTGGGTAGACCTGTGTGGAGCCAGGAGCTGGACTCCATAATCCTTGTGGGTCCCTTCCAACTCAGGATATTCTATGATTCTGTGATTCTGATTCTAAAAGTTTTTGCAGTGGTGCTCAAAGATAAAACTTGTGAATGTTTCAGAGGCATAACTGTATTTATCACTTCCTATTAGCTCCTAAAAAACTTTCATTTTCATCTTACTCTGTATTCTAAATGTCTTGCAGATCTGAAAGTTGCAAAACAGCATTCACAACATATTCTCACCTGACTTTGATTCTACAATTTCTGACAGTGTACATATCCCCTATCCAGGGACTCCACCTGCTCTAGTGAGGTCTCCTGACCACATTCAGCTCTGGCATTTACCAATTCACTGAGACATGGTGACATATTGTCTTAATACAACTTCATAGCAGAGAATGAAAATAAGAAATCAAAACCACTTGTGATTTAATTGATATCGATCAACCCGCAGATGCACAATAATCAATGTAGGAGGAGAACAGGCCTGAGCCTGTTTAGTTTATAATTGCCTACAGAATTACTCTAAGGTGTTATGGGTAAAGTTTTACTTTGTGCTTTTTAGTCTGAAAACATTATTCCATTTCATTGGGCATTCAGATGTTTAATCTTAATTGCCTCAGTTCTTGCTGTTGTATTATATTCTGCCAATATTCCCTGCTATGTATGTGTAAGAATATTTATTTTTTGTTGTAGCAAAAAAAAACAATAAAAAATATTACTAACTTTGAGGCATATCATTACATATGATATTATGTATCCTTTTCACTTTCCTCCTCATTTAATTTCATGTTCATACAATAATGCTTTTTATAAAGAAATTTCAGTCCTGTAGGAGCCAATGACAACTCTTCACCATATGGTACTGAATGTTTTACTGAAGGATTGTGCTTAATACCATATCAATAGCAGTTTTCTTCATGGTTTATAATTTACTAAAGAAGGTTCTTTATACTGAAATACTCACAATTTGGATAATAAGCTGTCTTTTTTTCGTCCTCTGGTGTCACAGGATCTAAATTAAAAAGTGTAATTTATGTTTCAGCAGTATTGGAAACATTAGAAAAATAACTTTGAAAAAGGGAGTTTTTAAGGAGAAATTATGGACATTATAGATCCAAATCTTGCCCCTTGTCATGTGATGGAAAGCAAGCAAAAGAAATGAACAGAAATAGGTAATAGATAATAGATAATAATAATAGATAATAATACCTCACAGAGATTCATGGGGTTTGCAAAAATTTTTGACTTGTGAAATTCCTAGTGGAGAGAGTGGGAACATGTGTTCTGTAATACACATTGTGTATAGCTTGCTACCTATGTCAACACAGAATTTATAAACGAGAGTTTATAAACAAGAACGTTAACATCAGTTCTAAAACATCCTTCTTCAAGAAAAAAAATACAATAAAATCCATGATTTTCAGGTATTTTTCCAAGTCCATCTTCTATTACCCATGCAAAAAATCCAGATATTCAGAAATTAAGGTAAACAAGCTTACATTCAGGACCTCTTAAATATCTATTTGTTTGGTCCTTTATGTCTCTATGGAAAGTCTGAACAATCTTTTTTATATGCAAACCACAGATAAGTATGAGTTGGTGAAAACAGAAATCAGAATGCTCTGCTGCATGAAAGTCTCTAATATGAACTTAGATTTTTCAACAGCTATATTATCATAGAATAGAATCATAGAATTGTAGAATCGTAGAATTGTAGAATCAGAGAATCAGAGAATCTTAGAGACATAGAATTATTTGGGTTGGAAGAGGCCCATCTTTATGGGGTTCCAACTACCTTACATGGGCAGGGACACCTACCACTGGACCAGCTTGCCCAAAGCCCCATCCAACGTGGCCTTGAACACCTCCAAGGATGGGACAACCACAGCCTCTCTGACAGCCTGTTCCAGTGCCTCACCATGCTCACAGTAAATATTTTATTCCTTATATTTAATCTAAATCGCCCCTCTTCTAGTTTAAAACCATTACTCCTTGTCCTATCACTACACTTCCTAATAAAGAATCTGTCTCTGGCTTTCTTGTTGGCCCCCTTTAGTTATTGGAAAGATGCTATAAAGTCTTCCCAGAACCTTCTCTTCTCCAAGCTGAACAACCCGAACCCCCTCAACCTTTCTTTATAGGAGAGGTACTCCCGCCCTTTGATTATCCACATGATCATACAGAAGATATTCTAAAAAACACTTTTGTAGGTTTTTAGATGCCTATGCTCAAAAGCATCACCGCCAATTAAGACAAACTTTTTCCATGGAGTTAGTGCAGACTTCTTAAAGTCCATCTTCATTCTGACTATCAGAAACTATTATGTAGTGAATGTGAATATACAAAACTGAAAAAGTCAGAACTCACAAACTGAAAAATGTGTGATTGTACTATGTGTGATTCCTGCACTAAAGTTGATATCTCTTAGGTTCATATGGTGATCATACCTCTACATAAGAAGGACTGTCCATATTAATGAGACAATACAACTGATGCTTAGGTCTTCCAAAGGACAGAAGTATAGTGAACATGATATATGACTGCAAGCACTACATAATTCTGGAATTAGAAGCAAAATTAGTTTTCAGCTATCTGGGATTAACTGCAAAATAAAAGTGGTTACTGGAAAATATTATTAAGATCACTATTTTCAAACAACAATAACACATTTCTATGCTTTTTGTTGTTGTTATTGTTTTATTTTAGTGAATGTATGCTAGGTTACAAGGAATTGTAACAGATTTCCTATTCACAGATAAATCTATTTAATATACCTTGTGAATAAACTCATTGTGAACAAACACAAATAAAGAGGAAAACATATTTTTACTATGGATATTTTAACTTTTATTAACTTTAAGAAATTGACTTTAAGAAATCAATAAGCTTAGGCACATTCCCTGATTTTTCATTTTCATCACTCTGCTTTCAAGTTGTCCTCAGTACTCTGAATCAAAATGAGGGTAAATCTCCAATACAGTCCTGAGCACTTCAATCACACTATGCTTCTTAGTCAGGATATGCCACTTAGATAAAGTGGTATATGCATACATTGATTTCAGACTCATTCTAGACACCTCTAAGAAATACTTTTTCAAGGAAAAAAAAAGTAAGCTCCAATGATGTTGTGATTTAACCTGGCAGGCAGCTAAGCATCATGCAGCCATTCACTCGTCCCTCACACATACACTGGTATGGGGGTGAGAACCATAAAAAATAAAATAAAACAAAACAAAACAAATTAAAATAAAATAAAATAAATATGCATGAGTTGAGATAAAGACATTTTAATAGTACAGAACTAGAAGAAAATAATAATAAAAAAAAATAGCAATGATAATAATGATAAAGCAAGAGATGCACAATGCAATAGCTCAACACCCACTGACCAATGCCCATCCCATCCCAAAGCAGTGTGCCCTCTTCCCAGCCAGGCACCTCATTTTCAGGATGACATCACATGGTTTTAAACATCCTTTTGTCCAAAATCAACTCCATACCTGCTGAAACCAGGACAGATATTAATGAAACAAAACAAAACAAACATACAAACAAAATCCCCAATTTCTTCCTAAAAAAAAATGATATGTCTTGCAGCACCTTAGAAGACTGAGGTGCTAGGAGTCAGTTCCAAATGTTTGTCCCACCTTGTAGGAAAACATCCTTCTAGGAATAAGATTGATTTTTTTTTACTATTATTATTTGGAGTGAGGAAGATAGAAGGGAGATACAGTCTGAGGAGCTCTGTGTGTCTGTGAAGGAAGTCACATTAAAAGATACTGGTAGGGAAATAAGAATTTGCAGCATTAGAGATATTCAGATGTTACAGATTTTTTTTTTTTTTTTTTTTTTTTTTTTTTTATTAAATGATCATCAGTTTTGTAATCCTTGTGTCCTGTCTGTACTAAAACAGTCAGAAATTAATGACATTCAAGATGCTTTACATGGTCGATGACTTTATATAATTCAGTGGAAAAGTGTCTCTAAGAGAGTGATACTTATGAATGGAAATTTCCAAAACCTTTAACTCTGGTGTAACTTATGATTTTATTCTTTGGGTCTTAGAGCTTAACATTACTAGTTTTATTGTGTTTTCAAATTTTTGCATTAATCTCAAATTTGTTGATGTTAATGGTTTTAGATCAGTCTTTGAGCTGACACTATTTATATGCAAACATAAAAGCAGTGAAAAAATATACAAACAAACCTCCACTGTCTTTCTCATAGCTGTTAGGCTAAATCCTTTGATCTGTAAGTTCTGTGTATCTCAGTTACACTCTGTATTAGGAGCTACTGAATCTGCAGCCTGAGGCAAGGCTGCTGCAACTTCGTGTTCCCAGGCATAACCAGTACCAAAGTGGAAAATGCATTCCCAGTAAGCACACACATACACCAAAAGTATACATCTATACACAGCCAGGAACACATAGCACTCACACAAATGTAGACAGTACCAGTCGCCTCAACCTGCTCCCCTCTGGCTGAGCAGGAGAAACCCTCCATTAGGAATACTTATACAAACATACATACAAGTGAATCCTCCCAGCAGCTGAGCTCAGACTCTCAGTATAAGTGGCCCCTGGATGCCATTCTCCACAGTTACTGAAACCTGGACATACTAAGATACTGAGGCTGCAATCCATTGCTGGTGCAGGCTGTTTCACTCACTCACATGTGTACACACATACATACACACACACAAACAGACACACGCACAGAGAGGCATTCATACCTAGAGCTGGCTGAGGTGCTCCTGCCTCTTCAATACCCAACTCAGTCATGGTCTCACCCAGAGACACGCTCACACCCCTAGCTCCCAGGCTACTCCACCTACTGCTACGTAGTCAACTTGACCTTCACTAGTGACCACACATTTGCACATCTATTGGTGCTGCACCATAGACACACAAGCCCCCATGACCCGCACTGATTGTTGGTGCTTAAGTCCACTCACTCTGGTCTCTCCAGTTTCTGACACCACCAGCATACAGGCCCTTCAACCCACAGTCTGACTTCAGTGACTGGCATCATTATCTCCATATGCACACATGAAAGAGACTTCCTCCCCCTAGAAAAGAGTTAGAAGTTTTATAATATAGGACAGATAGTACTAATTAGCCACAGAGCATTCCCAGAAAAATATACTGGCCATGTTTAAATGCAACTAGCCTTTTTTCATCCCCTCATCAGTCTATTCTCCGGCATTCTGTACACTATTATTCTTGTTTTCTGTAGGCATGAAAATAAAGCAAATACTTAGGTGACCAAAGAAGCTTGGCCTGGTACATAACTGTTGTCTTTGCTACTCAGTGACTTTAACTAAAGAAAAAGCAGATCATAGGATCATATAATGGTGTGGGTTGGTAAGGATCTTAAACATCATCTAGTTCCAGCCCCCCTGACAGAATCACAGAATCACAGAATTTCTAGGTTGGAAGAGACCTCAAGATCATCGAGTCCAACCTCTGACCTAGCACTAACAGTCCCCACTAAACCATATCCCTAAGCTCTACATCTAAACGTCTTTTAAAGACCTCCAGGGATGGTGACTCCACCACTTCCCTGGGCAGCGCATTCCAATGTCTAACAACCCTTTTGGTAAAGAAGTTCTTCCTAAGATCCAACCTAAAATTCCCCTGGCGCAACTTTAGCCCATTCCCCCTCGTCCTGTCACCAGGCACGTGGGAGAACAGACCAACCCCCACCTCGCTACAGCCTCCTTTGAGGTACCTGTAGAGAGCGATAAGGTCAGCCTCCTTTTCTCCAGGCTGAACAATCCCAGCTCCTTCAGCCGCTCCTCGTAGGACTTGTTCTCCAGGCCCCTCACCAGCTTCGTCGCCCTTCTCTGGACTCGCTCGAGCACCTCCATGTCCTTCTTGTAGCGAGGGGCCCAAAACTGCACACAGTATTCGAGGTGCGGCCTCACCAGAGCCAAGCACAGGGGGACGATCACCTCCCTAGCCCTGCTGGTCACACTGTTTCTTATACAGGCCAGGATGCTGTTAGCCTTCATGGCCACCTGAGCACACTGCTGGCTCATATTCAGCCGACTGTCAACCATCACTCCCAGGTCCTTCTCTGCCTGGCAGCTCTCCAACCACTCATCTCCCAGCCTGTAGCTCTGCTTGGGGTTATTGCACCCCAAACAGGGAAACCTTCCTCTAGATCAGGTTGCTCAAAGCCCCATCCAACCTGGCCTTGAACACTTCCAGGGACAGGGCATGCACAGCTTCTCTGGGCAACTTGTTCCAGTGCCTCACCACCCTCTAAGTGAAGAATTTCTTCCTTATATCTAATTTTAATCTGCCCTCTTTCAGTTTAAATCCATTACTCATCATCATGTCACTATACTCCCTGATAAAGTGTTTCTCTCCAGCTTTCTTGTAGGACTCCTTTAGGTAATGGAAGGCTTCTACAACATTTCCCCAGAGCCTTCTCTTCTATATACATTTTATATTATTACTGTTATTACTTAATTACTTAATTTATTTATTAGGGCCTTTTTAAGAGTTGAAGGAAATCACAGAATTGTAGGGGTTGGAAAGGACCTCAAGAGATCATTGGGTCCAACCCCCGTGCCAAAGCAGGTTCCTCAGAGCAGGTTGCCCAGGTAGGCATCTAGACAGGCCCTGAATATCTCCAGAGAAGGAGATTCCACAGCCTCCCTGGGCAGCCTGTTCCAGTGCTCTGTCACCCTCATTGTGAAGAAGTTCTTTTGCATGTTGATGCGGAACATCCTCTGACCCATTTTTTGTCCATTGCCTCCTGCCCTGTCCCCACAAACCTCTGAAAAGAGGATGGACACGGTACTCCAGGTATGGAGTATGAATGAAAGAATGAAAGAAAGAATGAAATGAAATAAATGAAATTAATGAATGAAATCTTGAGGCGAAAAGAATGAATGAAATCTTGGAAATGTTAGGCATTGGAATAGCCTGCCCGGGGAAGTGGTTGAGTCACCATCCTTGGAGGTCTTTAAAAAGCGTTTATGTGTAGAGTGATATGTTAGTGATATGGTTTAGTGGAGGACTTGTAAGTGCTAGGTCAAAGGTTGGACTAGATGATCTTGGAGGTCTCTTCCAACCTAGATGATTCTGTGATTCTGTGATTTAATTATATTCTGAACTAACCAAACTTGCTTGAACATTGAACAGGATTTATGAACTTGAAAAAGAAAATTTATACCCAGATGTTGGGCTGACCTTAAAAATAAAAACATAAGGACATAACCAAAAAAGTAATCATGCAAACAATATAAATTTAAATAATGCTGAATTGCTGATTTTGCATAGTGACTTTCATAATCAAACCTTGTCCATTGTACATCAGAAGGTGTGCATTGGTGATAAAAATGCTCAGTATCCTTTAATAAATTCCTGGAGTAGATTAATCTTTTTTTTTTTTTTTTTTTTTTTTTAATTTACTCTACTAGCTGTCAGAGTTAATAGGACCTCAAGACTACAAAAATCATCAGTAAAACATTGTATTTGATCTAAAATGATATTCAGACAGTCTAGAAATAATCTAATTGGTTTTTGCTGTTCATATACAGTTTCAAGTACTAACTCATTTTGTGGAGATGAAGATTATAGAAATGTGGAGCAGCACAAGGACGCTGAGAGAACGGCTTTTTATATTATTATTATTTGTCTTTTTTTTTTTTTTTTTTTTTTTTTTTTTCTCTTGTTCAGAAAATTCTTTGCTATATAGACTTAATACATTGAAAAGGTACCTTTGCTAGAGCTTAATGCGTCATTGTTGCTGACATAAAGCTTCTGTTCAACATGATGTTCAGCAGAAACCTTCTGGGCTTACCCAGAATATGACCTCTTTTTGTCTTAGAAAGTAAGACTAATGACAAACTAATTCCATTTTTTTAGTAAGTAATAAGCATAGTGATATCAATATTAAACCCCCAAACAGCTCCACTTCCTCCACAAACCAAACACATACAATAGATGCTGGTTGCCAGAACTTTCAGTTCTATGATGTCAGGGATTTATTCTGCTTAGTAAATAGTGTGTTATTTTCTTTCACGTAGAAGAATTTACATATTTTTTAAAAGTATAGAAAACTGTGGCCTTGGAGAAAACAACAGCAAATCTGTGGATGGTAATTTACTATCGTTTGCAATACCTATAGAGATAACTTCATTTCAGTGACTAACAAATCTCATTGTATGGCGTATAAAGGACTTCTTTGGAAATGAAGGTCTTCAGCAAGTGTAGGAGATTGAGGTAGAAGGCAGTTTCATGTTTTTTTCCTGTGAAAATTTGAGATCACATTCTCCTGGGCTTCTTCTCCCTCTGGAGATGGTAGTGGTAGTTGAGAAGAGATGGCAATCTTTTCTTCTAGTCTCCCTTGAATCAATGAGAAAAGGCATTTCAAACTTTCAAAACTGTATCTGGTTATATCCTTAAAAGTATGCAACATATTTTCAAAAGCTTTGCCTTACATGAATCGCTTCAGATATTTTGCCCTGAGGTGTTATGTTGTCTGCTGCTTTGTTAATGGATAACTTCAGTATAGTAATGTAAGTAATGTAAGTAAGTATCCCCCCCCACACACACACCTGAGAAAGAAGTATTAATTTCTTGTCACTTCTATTCCATAAGTTCCAGCTACAGATTCCATGTACTTTCCTTTTCAGTAGGAACACTTCTAAGTTTAAAGAATTCCTGTCAAAATCATGCAATGAAAGACTACAAAAGTTTTAATACTGTGAAATCACTGCGGTATTATTTTACCTAATATTAGCCATCCAAATTGGCCATTTAGTCTAAGGCATTTGTATTGGCTGGCATGTCCCACAGTCTTCAGATGTCTTTGGGAGCCTGAGTGAAGCACAGAGCAACTCCCTTCTAGCCTCCATGCAAAAATTCCTTTCCATGTAAATGTGAAATAGTAGAGAGGTGTGCCTGAGCCTTGCTGCAACATAGAAGGAGCAGCAGAGAAGCAGTCCTCATTTCTACCTTATAACGATTTCCTTTCTCTGCTCTCTATGGATTGAATCTAATAATCTATTTTTGGCTAGATTACCTACTTTTAGTCAATATATGCTTGATGAGTTTGTTAGTGAATAATTCATTTAAGTGAAATTTTATACACATTATGCTGTGTATTCCAACCCAAACCATTATATGATTCTTGCCTGAATCTAACCTAGTCTGTATTCTATATTCTTTTTATAGTCAGTGGAGAGAAAGAGGAGTTGTATCTTCTGTTTATTTGTACCTAGCTGGTCATAGTTTTGGATGTAGAAAATATTCCAGGTGTGCTTTTATTCCTTCATTGACAATAGAGTGAAGAGAGTGTGACTAAAGCATACACGGGTTTCACTATGTAGGCAGTGTATATGGTATGTAGTGTATGTATTCACTATGTAGTTTAACATGTATAATTCCTTCTGTGACAGACACTATCCTGTTTTACAAAGATCAAAATCATATCGTAAGAATAGTATTCTCTTCCAGATATTTCCTTGTTTATCCAATAACAGTGTACAGAGTATTTAATTCTTGTAACAATATGTTGATTTTTTGTTGTTCTTTGGTTTCTTTTGTTTATTTTTTATTTCAGTCGCACTTAGAGTATTTGGAAGAATACTATGTACAGCTTTCAGTAAATATAAACTAGATTATTATTTTTTGGGGGTCAAAATCTAACAGAACTTACCTAGCAATAAAATGCAAATCTGTAACTAAATACAGTTGCTTATTATGTAAGATTTGGTTATCAAAGAAGCAGCACTCCTGTATTTGGTTTCAGATAAAGGTTAAAACAAACAAACAAACAAACAAACAAAAACACAAGAGAACATAACTTTACCTGATTTTTTGGAATATTTTCTTCCTGCTTAATTCATACACATGAATCTTTTCAGAACACCTAGGTTACTGCACTCATTCTTCCAAAGCTGCCTTGAGGTCTTTAATGAAAACAAAATATTACTTTAACACTTTCCCAACAGTTTTTATTTCGATTACTGTGGTTTTCCCTTAGACATTGGTCAGTAGAGCTTTCCATATGCCTCAGAAAGAAAATGCAGTCTAAGCTTCTCCGTATTTAATTTGAGAAAAGCAAAAGATAGAAAAGTGAAGTAAAAAGCAAATAATTCTGTATAGGAAATATATGTATGTTTTCTTACCATCAGCTCACAAAATTCAGTCGTATTAGTGCTAGAGATTTTAAGATGCTGAACAGAAAGGCCAAGGCTTCTTGAAATATGCAGTTGACATTTTTCTCTGCTGTTCTCTACTCTGTGATAGAGAAGTTATGGGTAGAACTATTAATTAAATTATTTTGCAAGTGAACGTAATACCTAAAAGGTGCATTTTATTGCAGCTCATGAAGTTTTTATTTTATACAAAAACACACACACAAAAAGCATTTATAGTCAATCAAGCAAAAAAGCATAAATTCAGCATAAAGCTGAATAAAGAAAACTGAAGAGCCAGAACAAGGAAGGGGTGAAAATTGATATTTTGATATTTGTTATTGTGAGAGTGACATTTTGCTAGAAGTCTTGTAAAAACCTTCATATATATATATTATTTTATTTATTTTAAAAAGATTAATATTTATCATTGCACACAGCCATGTAATGTAAAACTGCTTTTAGTCTGACATTTTCAGGGAAAAAAAAAAAACCATCAAAGATACATATCCAGCTTGATACAGATCAGTGTTTCTTTCTTTCCTTGGCTGATTCTCGTGTCAGTTGATACGGATCATGAAATTTATGTTTATGAACTTTACCAGTGCCATCTGCTTTAAACTAGAATAACACAAACCGTCTCCTACAGGAAATAACCATAGTTATATGACTGGATCATCAGTGTTTAGACATTGAAAGGAAGAGATGGGGCACAAAGAGCAGTAAAATATTTTTGGACTTGGCACAAACTTATTGGAGAAAGTGATCAGATACTGTGGGACAAGCTGGAAACAGTAGATCTAATTAGGATGAGGTGCTTGAGAGGATGCTACTATTTCTTGAGATAATCTCAGAATCACAGAATCATCTAGGTTGGAAGAGACCTCCAAGACCATCCAGTCCAACCTCTGACCTAACACTAACAAGTCCTCCACTAAACCATATCACTAAGCTCTATACCTAAACGCCTTTTAAAGACCTCCAAGGATGGTGACTCAACCATTTCCCTGCGCTGCCCATTCCAATGTCTAACAACCCTTTGAGTAAAGAAGTTCTTCCTAATATCCAACCTAAACCTCCCCTGGTGCAACTTTAGCCCATTCTCCCTCGTCCTGTCACCAGGCATGTGGGAGAATAGACCAACCGCCACCTCGCTACAGCCTCCTTTCAGGTACCTGTAGAGTGCGATAAGGTCACCCCTGAGCCTCCTCTTCTCCAGGCTGAACAATCCCAGTTCCCTCTGCTGCTCCTCGTAAGACTTGTTCTCCAGACCCCTCACCAGCATTGTTGCCCTTCTCTGGACTCGCTCGAGCACCTCCATGTCCTTCTTGTAGTGAGGGGCCCAAAACTGAACACAGTACTCGAGGTGCGGCCTCACCAGCGCCGATTAAAGGGGGACAGTCACTTCCCTGGACCTGCTGGCCACAGTGTTTCCAATATTCCCAGGTCCTTCTCTGCCAGGCAGCTTTCTAACCTCTCCCAGCCTGTAGCGCTGTTTGGGGTTGTTGTGCCCCATGTGCAGGACCTGGCACTTGGCCTCATTGCACTTCATACAGTTGGCCTCAAACCATCAGTCCAACTTATCCAGATCTTCCTGCAGAGCCTTCCTACCCTGGAGCAGATCAACACATGCACCTCACTTGGTGTTGTCTGCAAAATTGCTGAGGGTGCACTCGATCCCTTTATCTAGATCATCGATAAAGATGTTAAAGAGGACTGGTCCCAGTACTGAGCCCTGGGGGACTCCACTAGCGACCGGCCTCCAACTCCATTCACCACGACTCTTTGGGCCTTGCTACCCAGCCAGTTTTTAACCCAACAAAGCATACACCAGTCCAAGCCATGAACAGCTAGTTTCTTGAGGGGAATGCTGTGGGGAATGGTGTCAAATGCCTTACTGAAGTCAAGGTAGACCACATCCACAGCCTTTCCCTCACCCACTAAGCGTGTCACTTTGTCATTAGAAGGAGATGAGGTTAGTCAGGCAGTACTTGCCCTTTCATAAACCCATGCTGACTGGGCCTGATCGCCTGCTTGCCCTGCAAGTGCCATGTGATGACGCTCAAGTTAATCTGCTCCATGAGCTTCCCTGGCACTGAGGTCAAACTAACAGGCCTATAGTTCCCTGGGTCTACCCTCTGGCCCTTGTTGTAGATGGGTGTCATGTTTGCTATCCACCAGCCAAGTGGGACCTCCCCCAATAGCCAGGACTGCCGATAAATGATGGAAAGCGGCTTGGCCATCTCTTCCGCCAGTTCTCTCAGTACCCTCTGGTGGATCCCATCTGGCCCCATCGACTTGCATACATCCAAATGCTGTAGCAGGTTGTCAACCATTTCCTTGTGGATTGTGGGGGCCACATTCTGCTCTCTGTCCCCTTCCACCAGCTCAGGGTACTGGGTATCTAGATAACAACTGGTCTTGCAGCTAAAGACTGAGGCAAAGAAGGCATTAAGTACCTCAGCCTTTTCTCATCTCTCGTCACTAAGTTTCCCCCCGCATCCAGTAAAGGATGGAGATTCTCTTTAGTCTTCCTTTTCATATTAGTATATTTATTAAAACATTTTTTTTTTTATCTTTAACAACAGTAGCCAGATAGAGCTCCAGATGAGCTTTGGCCTTTCTGATTTTGTCCCTGAACATCCTTACAACATCCTTATAATCCTTCTGAGTGGCCCACCCTCTGTTTCAAAGATCATTAACCCTCTTTTTTTTTTGCCTAAGCTCGAACCACAGCTCTCTGTTCAGCCAGCCTGGTCTTCTTCCATGCCGGCTTGTCTTTGGTCTCATGGGGACAGACCACTCCTGAGCCTTTAATATTTCCTTCTTGAGGAGTGCCCAGCCTTCCTGGACTCCTCTGCCCTTCAGGACTGCCTCCCAAGGGACTCTGCCAACCAGTGTCCTGAATAGCTCAAAGTCTGCCCTCCAGAAGTCCAATACAGCAGTTTTACTGATCTCCCTCCTGACTTTGCCAGGAATAGAGAACTTTAACGTTTAATGGTCACTCTGCCAAGACAGCTCCCGACCACCACATCTCCCACCAGTCCTTCTCTGTTTGTCAACAGAAGGTCTAACGGGGCACCTCACCTGGTAGGCTCGCCAACCAGCTGCATCAGGAAACTATCTTCCATGCTCTCCAGAAGCCTCCTAGACTGCTTCCTCTGAGCTGTATTGCATTTCCAGGATTTGTCTGGGAAGTTGAAGTCCACCACGAGAACAAGTGCTGGTGATTGTGCAACTTCTGCCAGCTGCTTATACAGTGCCTCATCTGTCTCCTCATCCTTGTTTGGCAGTCTATAACAGACCCCCACCAGGATGCCTGGCTTGTTGGCCTTCCCACTGATACTAACCCATAGGGACTCAGCCTTATCATTCCCAGTCTCGAGTTCCATAACATCAAAACACTAATATACAGAGCCACACCACCGTCCCTTCTGTGTTCTCTGTCCCTTCTGAAGAGCCTATAGCCAGTCATTGCAGCACTCCAGTCATGGGAGTAGTCCCACCACATTTCTGTGATGGCAACCAAGTCATAGCTAGCCTGCTGCATGATGGCTTCCAGCTCCTCCTGTTTGTTGCCCTTGCTGCGTGCATTAGTGTAGATGCACTTAAGTTGGGCCATTGCCTGCTCCCCCTTTTAATATATCACAGAATCACAAAATCACAGAATCACAGAATCACAGAACTGTAGGGGTTGGAAGGGACTTCAAGAGATCATCGGGTCTAACCCTCCAGCCGAAGCAACTTCCCTAGAGCAGGTTGCCCAGGTAGGTGTCCAGATGGGCCTTGAATACTTCCAGAGAAGGAGACTCCACAACCTCCCTGGGCAGCCTGTTCCAGTGCTTCATCACCCTCACTGTGAAGAAATTCTTTCACATGTTGATGTGGAACTTCCTGTGATCCATTTTTTGGCCATTGCTCCTTGTCCTCTCCCCACAGACCACTGAAAAGAGATTGGCCAAATCCCATGTTGTCACACACTTTAGGTATTTATAAACATTAATAAGATCCCCTCTCAGTTTTCTCAAGGCTGAACAGACCCAGGTCTCTCAGCCTTTCTTCATAGGGAACATGCTCCAGGCCCCATATCATCTTTGTGGCCTTCTGCCGGACTCTTTCCAGGAGATTCCTGTCTGTTTTGTACCAGGGAGCCCAGAACTGGACATGGTACTCCAGGTGACGCCTGACCAGGGCAGAGTAGAGGGGGAGGATCACCTCTCTTGACCTGCTGGCCATGCTCCTTTTAATACATGCCAGGATCCCACTGGTTTTCTTGGACACCAGGGCATATTGCTGACTCATGGTCAACCTGTCATCCACCAGGACTCCTAGGTAAATATGTGGAGAGGAAGATCTTTCTGCTTTCCCAGGCAAAAAAATATAGTTGCCCTTTTAAAATAACCTAGTCATCACATAACTCTTTGGATTAAACTCAGTGTTCCTGACACTGAAAATACTTACAAAGTTAATGATTGCTACAAAATGAAGGCAGTCTAGAAAGGAGGAAGGAGGAAACAATATATTCTCTTATCTGTGGTACACAACAATGCTGGAGTTACACAATACGGAGGAACTCTGAGGTTATAGGAAAATGACAGTCATTTCAGTACATAATTGGTAAGACTTGGAGTATATTACTTTGAAATGGGATGAGTGGTTATACTAATGCAAGTAGAAATGTGCTTCTGAAAAAGATTAGTTTACAGACAAAAGGATTGTTAAAAGCCTATTATTTCAAAATGTACAAGTTACTTATGCTTTTTGTTATTATTATATTATATTATTATTGTTATTATTATTGTTATTATTATATTTTATTTTTCCTCAACCTGCTCTTTTGCTTTGTATTTGATTTGTGTTTTTAACTTCTAAAGGAGGAGCTCGCTCACTCATCCAGACTTTGTAGACAAGGCAGGTAGACCAGAAACCATTCAGGCCACAGAAGACCTCTGTTGTATTGATCAGTCCTGCATCTCCTTCTGTCAGTGAAAAGACCTTTTGTCAGGTCTGCATTTTTGGCTTGGTTCAGGAAAGCTGATGAAAAAGTCAGATGATGCCACTATGCTCAAAACAACAAAGGGAAAAAAGAACACCAGAAAGAACTGAAAACTATTTTGAATGCTCACTTCATAAATAAAGCTACAAATGTTGCTCTCTGATCGATGACTTCAGGGGCTTCCAGCACAAAAGAGAACAACAAATTCAGATCACTTGTAATGCTTGTAAAACTGTGCCAGAATCCCAGAATAGGTTGGTTGAAGAGGAATGTTGATTGACTTTTAGAGCAGCAAGACACAGGGAAAAACAAATGTTCCATATTTGATGTCCCTGGCATATTCCAAATCCCCAGTGTTCTGGTTAAGTGAACTCTTGCTAACCTGAGAATGCATCAATTCATTAAAATTCTCGCTGGTGCCAAAATAGTTCATGTCTCAGTAACTGACAGAAAACCAGGCTATTACGTTTTGTGGGAGCGAAAAGTTGAAAGCAAGATACATGCCTTTAAAGACACTTCCCTTGTCTTCATATATATACATACATATAAACTAAATTTTCTGATAATGGTTATTCCACTATACATTCCTCCTCATTTATTATTGAGAGAAAGCATTAAGAGACAGTATTGATATGACAGTATTTGGACAAAGAAGGAAAAATTTGCTGCAACAGCTTTTAGTCAGAGGCTCCTGCTTTCGAGGTAACAAAAATAAAGTATTTCTCTGTGATATTCCAAATAATTTTTCCTCCAGTACTTGCTTGTTGAGGAGCAAAGTCAGTCTTTCTATACCTCTTTCCAAATGAAAGAGACCTTTTTTTCTCATTCTGCCAATACTGTAGAGCTCCTGAGACCATTCCATTATTTATGAAGGGGTTGTAGACTTGCACCACAGTTTTGCCTTATTCTTCAGACTGATTTCAAGGCAATCCCTCCTTTCAGTCTAGCTATTCTTTCAGTCCTGCCAGTTCTTTAAATCCTCAGAAATTTCAAGACTACTTCCTATTATCTGGAAAAAAAAAAAAAAAAAAAAAAAAAAAAAAAAAAAAAGGAAAAAAAAAAAGGAAAAAAAAAAAGGAAACAGACTCTTAGCTCTTAAAGAGAGAAAAATGAATGTGTTCTGCAGATAGATTTCTCAGAAATGTGATCAAGCTCTCAATAAGAAAATATCAACTTTTTCATACAGCTGGTAAAGCTGTCTTTTGGAAAATATGCATGATACTAAAATAATAGACAAGAAGCAATGGATACAAGCTGAAACATAGGAGGTTTTGTCTAAACATAGGAAGCACTTTTTTACTGTGTGAGTAATGGATCAGTAGAACAAGTTGCCCAGAGAGGTTGAAGATCTCCTTGGAGATCTTCAGAAGCTGTCTGGACATGGTCCTGGTCAACCTGCTCTAGGTGTCTCTACATGATCAGGAGGGTTGGACCAGATGACCTCCAGAGGTCCACTGGAACTTTAACATTCTGATGATAAGTTGCCTGATGTAGTAAGACTGTTGCCTGATATCTGTGAGACTCTCTGAAGTGTCTTTAGTTTATTCAGAATTAAAAAAAGTCCAATAGTCCTCATTTTCTTCTTTATCAAGTTTTTGTAGACACTTTTTTTTTTTTTTTTTTTTTTTTTTTTAATGTGGCCATGATCATCAGGAACCACTGAATTATCACCCTCAAAAGAAACAATAAATAAAATAAATAAACAAACAAACAAAAAAAACCCACCAACAAACAACAACAACAACATGTTCTCAGTACAGAAACTTTCTCAGATAATGACCCATGGTTGGTAGATTGAATTCCACAGCAATCGCCACTCATCCTTACCACTTTTCAATAATGTTTTAATGTTGGAAAGGTTTCCATTTGTTTTTGACATTAAATCAACATGCAATCCAAGCCACCTACCAGAAAGACATAGAGCAGCCATCCTTTCAAATTGAGTAAATTGTTTCACTCTTAGAGTGATAAAAAAAAATAAAAAATCTATAAATATTTATACTAAATAGAACAGAAAAAAGAAAAATGAAGATGCTTACATTTTACCGACTACTAAGTTCAGTAAGAAGCCCCTTTCCAAGGAGAGTTTGTACCTATTTCAAGTGAATAACTGTAGAATTAATATTTTTTTCAAGGCTAAGTGTCTGTATTGCGGTGGATGATTTAAGGGAGTCAAGCAGATAAAGTATACTACTTCATGGAAAGCTACCAACTGATATTCTCGTGAAGTTGCATGTGAAAAAAAATCACAATTAAGAATGAACTTTCACAGAATTTCACAGAATTTCTAGGTTGGAAGAGACCTCAAGATCATCGAGTCCAACCTCTGACCTAACACTAACAGTCCCCACTAAACCATATCCCTAAGCTCTACATCTAAACGTCTTTTAAAGACCTCCAGGGATGGTGACTCCACCACTTCCCTGGGCAGCGTGTTCCAATGTCTAACAACCCTTTCGGTAAAGAAGTTCTTCCTAAGATCCAACCTAAAATTCCCCTGGCGCAACTTAAGCCCATTCCCCCTCGTCCTGTCACCAGGCACGTGGGAGAACAGACCAACCCCCACCTCGCTACAGCCTCCCTTGAGGTACCTGTAGAGAGCGATAAGGTCACCCCTGAGCCTCCTTTTCTCCAGGCTGAACAATCCCAGCTCCCTCAGCCGCTCCTCGTAGGACTTGTTCTCCAGGCCCCTCACCAGCTTCGTCGCTCTTCTCTGAACTCGCTCAAGCACCTCGATATCCTTCTTGTAGCGAGGGGCCCAAAACTGAACACAGTATTTGAGGTGCGGCCTCACCAGAGCCGAGTACAGGGGGACGATCACCTCCCTAGCCCTGCTGGTCACACTGCTACTTGTATTGTACAAACTTGTATTTTCAGTTCCACGAGCAGGACCTTCCTGTTACAATTACATGTAATTTTTTTTTTTTTTTTTTTTTTTTTTATGTCCCTTAAAATTCCTATACTTTTCCTTCTAATATTTCCATATGCAGACTCTTGTTATAGGGAGCAGAGATGAAAAGTGGACTGCCAGCAAAGTAACAGACTTTTTTTATTTTTTTTTAAATAATATATATATATATATATAAAGGGCTGAAAAATATATAAAAAAATATTAAAATGGACTGAAAGATAAAAGAAAATATTACAGTATTTATTATGTGTCTAGACTAATAAAAAGATTCTATGGACAAAAAAAAAAAAATCCTGGTATGGTGAAGCCTCATAACCTCGAACCGTACAGATGCAAATTTGCACTTTAAAATAAAATATTTCAAAATAACAATAGCAATCTATCTAATAATCTGAAATTACAAATTTACAAATACCTATCTATAAAGGAAACAACCAATAAAGATTTATTTCCTTTCAAGGCTGTTACTGAAAAAAGAAATAGGAAAGATAGGAAATTGATTCTTAGTGCATTTACTAAGTCATCCCAATCATATTTTAAATGTGAGATTGTTTGAATTCTTATCTGGATTTCTCGAACACATTGTTAGAGTGCAGCATATTAACAGTTATGCTAAGCATTCTAGCAAGATTGACAGAAAATGTATAAACACTGCCAGTGAGAAAATATTTTTTGATAAATCATCTAAAAAGTCCTATTCTCTATCTCCATCTTCTGGAGGATGCTTAGCAACAAATGCTGGCAATTTTTCTAATTCTTTCTGAGTGCATCAGCTATTTTCAAGGAAAGCTAAATCCCATTTCAGAAAAAGACTAAAGGCTATCTCTCTTGGAAATAACTTTTGAAGCATAATCTCATTAGCTGAATAATCTCTGTTTAGACATAAACACTTTCATAAACACTTAAAGTTGTACAAAACAGAATTTAGTGACCTAAATTCAAGAGTAATCATTAAAAGTACTCTCACTGACTAAGGGAACTAGGATTCCCTAGACACCTTCATTATCACTGCTGATGTTCCCTATGCGTCAAAACTTACGCAACTGTAAGGCTATATCTATATCAGTAATGAGTGTAACTCAGTGATGAAAGCAGCAAAACAACTGCTGCCAAGGACCCAGAACCCACATTACATGCATTTTGCAGTGTTTTACCCTTACCTAGTTGTAGTCTGATTCTGTGGACTGAAATCCCATCAGCAGTTGCAACACCTTTGCTGTTAGGGTCACTTCTTCTGGCAAAGTTTAAGTTGGAAGCTGTCTGGGCTAAGAGCCCATTCCATGGCACACACCTTAACAGAGTAATAATTGCATGATTTATTTAAAACAAACAGAAAATACATGATCTGAACCAAAAGAAACACATGATCTGAACTTAAACGTTTATGTCAATGCACAATGCAGCCATGCTGAGGCACCACTAGCTGGACAAGGCTGAGCAGCTAACAAACTATCCTTTGTATTATGTCATTTGAATTTTTTTTATTTTTATTTTTATTTTTGGTCTATGTATGTGTTTCTAAAGGGGCCCAATTAAGCCAGGATGCTTGCAGCCCACTTAACACAAACTGACAGCATCATGTTCTTCATCAAATTCAGCAGTCATAGCCACTTTCAGTTAATATAATTGTCATAAAAATTGGAGCTCTACATTCATAAGTATTTTGGACATAAAGTGGGAGATCTCCATTTCACGTCTTCCTAGATTTCAAAGTATAAGCCTACACCATTTTCTGAGTGGGTTATACTAGCCGGCTGAGGAAGAAGTTGTTTGGATGCAGGAGGGGTGACATACTGATAGATCCAGAGTCTGCTGATGAGATTGAATCAATACTGCAGAAAGAAAACTCAGATTCTTAGGGCCAAATTCATCAAAATTAAAAGAATCGGTGACATAAAAGAGAGAAAAAGATAAAAGTTCGGGTTCTTGTGCCTATTCAAACAATTAAGGATTTTGTTCTAAAGAGTCATTAACTAAGTTACTTGTGTAGTATGATTAATATGGACTGAAAATCAGCTTTTTGCTTTTACTAGATCTTCATTTGCTTGCAGAGTTTGTCTCTGTCTTAAACCAGTGTTCATTCAATTTACATGGTACACTTACAAAGTTAGAAAATGTGATAAAATATCTCAACATTAGTATGCAAATCCCTCTACAGTGGCTACTCTCCTTAAAAGTAGGAAAACCATTTTTCAGTCACCAAAATCTAAATAATTGAATCCAGAACTTATAGAGGCATGTCTAATCGTGACCCTATTATGTAAAGAGAGAAAAGATGCCTTTTCTTTTTCTTTATTTCTCTGTTTTGTATTCTCCATAAGTGTACATTAGATATTCTAAATGCATGCCTTACACATTAGGCTGCATATTAGAATCACATGCAGGGAAGCACAGCTTGTGCATCCCTAGCAGGCTTAGGTATTGAGACAGTTTAAATAAAATACCTTTCCACTTGCTGAATATGAGCACATTCAATAACAGAACTATTTAATATTTTTTGTTTGGTTGGTTTGTTTTGTTTTGGCAGCTAAAGAATCTTGCAGTAGGTACTCAGGATAATGACAATCAGCACGATCCAAGAATATTTCTACCTGAAAGTATATGACCAAAATATATATACCTATATATAGCTGCCTGGGAAGAATGGCATATTTCAGGCCTTCTATTTTTTGCTGATGCGCTAGAATTACCACATTTGTTTTCCATCAAATCTATAATATAACAAACTCTGTTGGTGTGTGTAAAATTAATGTGAGTACTATCTCTAATGCAAGTAGAGTAGAACATAATGTTTAATACTGTATTTTCAGGATTTAAAGGGAGCCCATTGGGCTTTTTAAGCCAGAGCTAACAAGTTAAAAATACAGTAAGAAAATTAAGCTGGAACCTTCTACCATATGCTTGTGTTCTTAATAAGAAGCCAAAAACAAGGAAATAAAATTCAATAAAATTCTGATTTCAGCTTCAAACAATGTCAGTGTTAAACCTAAGGACTCAGTAAATAGAACATACTTTGTTTTATTACTGTCTGTCTTGTATCAGACTGAGAAAAAATGAAGATGAAAACAGTGAATCTGGGGAATTAATTCTGAAAAAAAAAAAAAAAGAAAAGAAAAGAAAAGAAAAGAAAAGAAAAGAAAAGAAAAGGAGAGTTTTACAAAGTATACAGGGGTGAAAAGGTCTTTTTCCAGCATGGAGAGTCAGGCCAGAGTCTCCATTTTACATTTTAGACTCTGTTCTTGTGTTGTGTAAGGTTTTAGGAAGGAATTCCTTTCACTGAATTCTCCAGGAATAGACGCAAGAATCTTCCACTAGTAACACCTGAGCAACGTTTTCCAAATTGTACTTCTGGATTTAGGCAATTATATTTGATGTAATGCTAATTTAGGACACCTAGATTCTCCATATTTTCATGCAACACTCAACAACACACACTTTACTATCTTAGTACTTTGAAGTACTGACCTCTTTTCAAAATCAGTGGAGTGTTTCTATTAATTTCCATAATAATTGGATTAAGCCCATACAGCTCAATAGAAAAATTACTTTCTTAGACTTTTATGCAGAATGAATAGATCATGGTATCAAAAATATCTCCACGTGTTCTCTATGTTCATATCATCACACCTTCATCACATGAAATCTGAGGTGTAGCACTGTAGTTAATTCTTTAATAAAATTGGAACAAGTTATTTTATGGTTCTTTTGTCCAGTTAAAATTCTAAATGTATTACTATTGTTTATACAAAAATATACTTTCTGGGCTCCCCAGTAAAAAGAGACAGGGATCTCCTGGAAAGAGTTCAGCAAACATTTTCTTCCTGAAAAGAGGTTGGCCAAATCCCACTGTCTCCCACACCTCAGGTATGTGTCTCCCACACATTGATGAGATCCCCTCTCAGTCTTCTTTTCTCCAGGTTGAAGAGACCCAGGTCTCTCAGCCTTTCCTCATAGGGAAGATGCTCCAGGCCCCATATCATCTTTGTGGCCCTCAGCTGAACTCTTTCCAGGAGATCCCTGTCTCTTTTTACTGGGGAGCCCAGAACTGGACACAGTGCTCAGGTGAGGCCTGACCAGGGCAGAGTAGAGGGGGATGATCACCTCCCTTGACCTGCTGGCCATGCTCCTTTTAACACACACCAGGATACCATTGGCCCTCTTGGCCACCAGGGCACACTGCTGGCTCATGGTCAAGCTGTCGTCCACCAGGACCCCCAGGTCCTTCTCCTCAGATCTCCTCTCCAGCAGGTCATCCCCCAGCCTGTACTGATACATGCAGTTGTTCCTTCCCAGGTGCAGGACTCTACACTTGGTCTTATTAAACCTCATTTGGTTTCTTCCTGCCCAGCGTGTCATCCACCCCTCCCAGCTTTGTGTCATCGGTGTACTTGCTGAGGGCAGATACTATTCCCTCATCAAGGTCGTCAATGAAGATGTTGAACAAGAACAGACCCAGCACCGACCCCTGGGGAACACCACTAGTCACAAGTCTCCAGCCGGATTCTGCTCCGCCAATCACCACCTTCTGAGCTCGGCCATTCAGCCAGTTCTCAACCCACCTTACTGTCCACTTGACAGTATCAAAAGCCTTGCTAAAGGTAGATGACATCCACTGCTCTCCCCCTGTCTACCCAGCTGGTGATGCCATCATAGAAGGCAACGAGGTTGGTCAAGCACAACTTCCCCTTGGTGAATCCGTGCTGACTACTCCTCATAACATTCTTCTCTTCCAGTTGCTTGGAGATGGCATCCAGAACAAGCTGCTCCAACACCTTTCCGGGGACAGAGGTGAGACTGACTGGCCTGTAGTTTCCTGGATCCTCCTTCTTGCCCTTCTTGAAGACTGGAGTGACATTGGCTATCCTCCAGTCTTCAGGCACCACTCCTGTTCTCCAGGACCTTTCAAAGATGATAGAGAGCAGTTTGGCTATCACCTCTGCCAACTCCCTTAGCACACGTGGATGCATCCAATCGGGACTCATGGATTTGTGTGCGCTGAGCCCACTCAGATGCTCCCAAACCGCTCTCGTCAAACAGGGTGGAGCCCTCCATTTCCCAGACCCTTTGTCCTCCTGCCAGGGTCGAGGAGTCCCAGGGGGGAGTCCTTGAAGCAAAGACTGAAGCAAAGAAAGCATTCAGTATCTCCACCTTCTCGGCGTCTTCCATTACCAGGACACCCCCCTCGTTCAGCAAGGGACCCACATTATCCCTAGTCTTCCTTTTACTGATTCACTGTGCACAAGTGAATCATTTTTTTCAAATCCTAATGCAGCAATGAATTGGGACTGTCACCAGACACTGTCACTCCCCCCCCCCCCCCCCCCCCCCCCCCCCCCCCCCCCAGAAACATCAACCTTTGGATCAAACAGAAAGAGGGGTAGAAAGGAAGTCTGGGTAACAGTTCTAACTACATTATTATTCATTATCCTTCTGCAACAGTCAGACATGGACTAGTAATGACTAAACTCAATATTTTAATTATACTGATGATAATTTCCTGATTTTACATATTTACAGTGTGCTTCTTCTTTGCCCATATACAAGATTTTGAGTATAACACTAGGGCTGGTCCTGTTTCTTATACAGATGCACATGGTGATCCAGCATATCCTGTTTGGCTTCCTGGTGCCTTCCAAGAAGTGCAGCTGTCTTGTAATTTGAGCTTCATAGCTGCAAACCCTTCTGGAAGTCTTAAATGGTCTAAAGATGTCTCATACAACATTAACAGTCTGTATTAAGGAAACTGAACTGAGTCCAAGTTCCCTACTGACCATTTAACTGGGGTCTAAAAAACCAGTATTTTAATGTTTTAATGAGCTGAATTTAAGCCAACAAATGGCTTTTAGTTATGTATAACTGAATATTATGGTCATGTAAAATAAAAAAAAAATAAAAAAAAATAAAAAAAAGCTTTTTACATTTACTAATAAAAATGCATTCTAGCATTAGCTAGAATATATAATATATAATTCTAAACACAGTATGAAAGGCATGATTGAGCTAATGAAAGGTCCCTAAGTAAAATATAATTAAAAGGTTACTTAATTCCAAGTCTAGTATCTGAGAAAATTTAACAAAACCAACAAGATACAATGTTAAGCACTTACACATTTAGAAGTTAATGCTTTTAAGTAGGACATAAAAACCATGAATTTTAAGTTCTGAAAAATACCAGTGTTCACTCTATTATCTTGGAAAAGTTCAAATGAGCTGAATATCAGTTTCTGTATATTTAGTTTTGAGTAGGATTCATTTATTTAAACCCAGTAAAATCAGCTTACTTGGCTATGTATGGATAAGTTCTATTGACAAACTACAAAATAAACCATATATAAAATAATAAATTTTAATCACTGTATTTTACTCTAAAAATATGACAATCTGAAGCAATATAAACAATATAAACATTTTTTTTTCTTTTCTTTTTTTTTTTTTTTGAGGGAGGTAGCAAGAAATATTATTTGCCTTTTTTCACCATTAGTGGTACTTTTTCCTTTCGTTTCATAATCAGTCTGTCATGCTCATATTTTTTTTTCTTCTAACTATCTTGTTCTAATCCTGACTGCATATTTCATCAGTAATTTTACACTTACTTTAAATTATGGTCTTAGTGATTATTTTTAGATATTTTGACAGGCATACCTTAATTAATGGTACTGAAATGAATGGTTGAACTTGAATCTGTCTTGCATTCTTTTTGTAGACTGTAGAAGCAATTAGTCTTAATATACTTAAAGAGCTATCCACCTCTGCCCTCTAGTGGTCACAATTTCTCTAATTCTTTAGAAACGAACAAAAAAAGGGGAAAGGGAAAATTGGAATGGAATGGAATGGAATGGAATGGAATGGAATAGAATAGAATAGAATAGAATAGAATAGAATAGAATAGAATAGAATAGAATAGAATAGAATAGAATAGAATAGAATAGAATATTTCAGTTGGAAGAGATTTTCAAGGATCATGTAGTCCAACTGCCTGACCTCTTCAGGACTAACCAAAAGTTAAAGCATATTATTGAGGGCATTATCCAATTGTTTCTTGAGCAATGACAGGAATGAGGCATCAATCACCTCTCTAAGAAGCCTGTTCCGGTGTTTTAACACTCTCAAAGTAAAGAACTTTTTCCTTATATCCAGCCAGAACCTCCTGGAGCAGTTTTTTGTTGTTCACTTATGTCCTATCATAGGTTACCAGGGAGAAGAGACCAGCACCTTCCTCTCTACTTCCTCTCCCCAGGAAGTTGTAGAGAGCAACGAGGTCACCTCTTAGCCTCCTTTACTCCAAATTGGGCAAACTGAGTGTCCTCAGCCTCTCCTTGTGGAACGTGCCTTCCAGCTCTTTTGTCAGATTTTGATTGCCAAATATCTTTTGTTGGTCCTGGTTGTTGTCATTCCTAGCAACAATTAAATAATTAAATAAATACTCCATGGTTACAAAGCAGCACTCTGTGTAGAAAGGGGTTGAAGGTATACATCTTCCTTCATCAGGAAAGAGCACAGAGACGCAGAAGCCTGCCTCTGTAAACAACAAATAGTTGGAGTGTCAACTATAGTTGGTGTGTTAAATGGTGTGTTTACCAGCCCTGTTTTCTGGGCTTCTCAATATAATTTAACTAGAAGTGGGTGAAGGAGGGAAGGGAAATGCTCTATTGTACAACAGGTACTTTAATTTTTGCAACCTGTAGTGCTTGTTTGTATGATACTATTTGTATTATATTACTTTAAAGAAGAAAGGTTAGGCAACAGACAAGAAATTTCCTGGGTATGGAGCACAGTAAAGATTTAAATACTGCTGAAAATACATGTCAAAGTGTCAGAAAGATAAGTCCTATGAACCAGAAGTGATTGCCTAAAATCCAACAGAGGAGAAAAAAAAAAAAAAAAAAAAAAAAAAGAGAGAGTTGCCAGAGAAAAAATAAGCTAGGACAAAAGGATCAGCTTGCAAGAAGCATAAGAAGTAAGCCATTCTTTTTAATTTACTCTTATCTCTGAGTTTCTGCTTACCAAAATTAACAACAAAAAATGTTTTAGACGTAAAAAGTCTGGTCCAGTTAGGCTTCTACTGTTACTCTTGTAGCACTACAGACCTGTTTCAATAGTAGGTGTAATGAGCATTGTTTCAAATATGCTCTTATAAATTCTGTACTTTGGGCATTCAGATTACTTCCTTTATAACTGCTATCAGCAAAAAGCTCTTAGTTGGTGAAGACTGGATACTAACCATCACTACAAGTATTTATTATATCCTAATTAGTCATTGCTCAGTGAATTATTTAATCTATCTTCTCAATCAGTTGCCATCACTTGCTGAAGTGTCAGCATTCATTTTTTCTGTAAGTTTTAGCATCTGCTTAACATTTTGACTGTAAAGATTTTTGATGTCCTGCACTGCTTCAAGATGTTTTTTGACAATGGAAGACAGCTTTCAGACTTTTTCTTTCTCTTTCTTTCTTTCTTTCTTTCTTTCTTTCTTTCTTTCTTTCTTTCT
>CM021765.1:156657416-156673525 GCA_011076525.1 Nettapus auritus
GGTGCTTTTGGTTTCTTTCCTTTGTTTCTGTGGTGGTTTTACAGTGCTAGGCAGCTGAACACCACAACCGCTCTCTCACTCCCACTCCTCAGATGAGGAGGGGAAGAAGTCAAGGAAAGAACAACTCACGGGTTGAGATAAGGATAATTTAATTAAAGGGAAAAATATATATATAAATTAAGGAACTATTATTAATTAACAATTCAACTAAAGGGAAAAAGGGAAAAAAGGAAAGGGGAAAGGGAGGGGGAAAGGGAACAGCAAAACAAAACAAGTAAAGGCTATATGGAAGTGCTGAGGAAATAAATTATTCTCTACTTCCCGCAAATGAGCGATGCCTGACCATGTCCTTGAAGCAGGGCCTCAGTGCATGTAGCCGGTGTTTGCGAGGAGGACAGACGTTTTCGCAATGAAAGCCCACCCCTCCCCTCTTCCTCCTTCTGCCACCTTTTATTGCTGAGTGTGACATCATATGGTATGGAATATCTCTTTGGTTGGTTTAGGTCAGCTGCCCTGGTGATGTTTCTTTCTCACTTTTTTGCCCACCCCCCAGGAGGATTAGAGAAAGTCCTGATACTGTGCCAGCACTTCTCAGCAGCAGACACAACACTAGTGTGATAACACTGCTGTTCTAGCTACAAGTGCAGAGCGTGGCACTGTACGGGCTGCTGCAGGGAAAGTTAACATCCCAGCCAGACCCAGTACAGTTTCTCACTTCTCCGGCTTGTTAGTAATAGGCAATAAATCTTACTGTCTCTCTATGCTGAGTCTGTTTTGCCTGTCACGATAATTATTGTGCGATCTCCTCGTCCTTATCTCAACCCTTGAGCCCCTTTCGTCGTATTTTCTCCTCACTCCTCTTTGAGGAGGGAGAGTGAGAGAGCGGTTGTGGTGGAACTCGGTCGCCCACCTGAGTAAAACCATCACAGAAGGAAACAGAGAAGGAAACTAACAAAATAGGCCCAGTCAGATTAACAGGATTTGAGTGTAGCAAGGTAGTCTCTGTCTTACTACCTCTTAAGGGGGCTCTTGGCTGAACTCTCTGCCACAGATTTAGACTGGGGCAGTCACCAGAACAGAAACACACTTCTCCCACTGTGAACTGCCGCCATTTTAACCTAAATGGTTCAGGTGTACATAGGGTTAGATTATGAAGACTGATGAAAAAAAAAAATGCATTGAATACTTTGGCCTATCCTAAATACTCCATCACCTGTTTTTCCCCCTCATCCATCATACTGACTCACATTTTCCTTGGTGAAATTTTCCATTAGGTTGTTGTAAAGAGAAGAGAAGCTAAACAATCTGAAGCCAAGGCAAGCCTAGAAAAATCTATGCCCTGTCAGTTCAATACAAAAGTCTATAGTCTTGTACTAGCCATGGTAAAAATCCTGTTTCTTGGGCTGCAGCTGGACATATCCAAATCCATGAGATTGTCTGGGATTCATTCACTGGTGCTGAAACAGCGGACCAATGTGATTGCAAAACTGATACAAACTGTGGCTGCTGGGCGAGATTCGTGATGAATAGAAAAACAAAAACAAATGTTATTTTTATATTTTACAAGGGCAAGAAGGACTAGCAGAACTTTAAAATTGTCAGTTACACCTCAGTCCATTTAAAGGTTAGGAGAACAACCTTTTGGAATCCATTTGAACAGTCACCAGGTAAATATGACTTTGCAGTTTCTAGGAAAAGGATGTATTTACCCAGTACTGCAGGGTCTCAGGATTTGTCTGAACCTGTCTTAGCCTGAGCTGGTATTAGTTGGTTTTAACTGTGACAATAATTGTGTAGCAGTCAGTGAGCTGCACTCTGTTGTCTAACTAGTTTTAGGTTAGCTTCACAAATACCATATTATACAGTAGAAGACAAACAAATCAATATGGTCACTGAGTAACAAAGATTAGCCCTTTATGTTATCCAAATCTTTCTATTTTTACAGATACTTATTTTGAAGAGGAATAGGACACTGTAAGATTTTCAAATACATGTAATTTAAAATTTCAGAATGAATAATTCTGAGGGGGGTGTGACAACAAGACGACAAGACAATGGAATGGGACACATTAGGAGTGATAACATTTGTCTTCTCAAAAAAAATTACACATTACAAGCCCTACATTCCTGGAAGTGGCTGAACATCTACCTGCGTGCCAATGGGACGTAATGAATGAATTCCTTCTTTTGCTTTGTTTATGTGCAGCTTCGCTTCTGTGACACCATGTGACTCTGAAGTCAACCAGACTGTATTTTAGATCCAGTCAAGAGGACCACTTTTCTAGTATTAACATCATCTTACCAAATATCTTCTACATGTTTTGGTCTAAGATCATACAGCTGATCAAAAACCTCACTAAGACAAGAATGATTTTAATTTCATCCACATTCTAAATTGAATAAGCTTGTTTTAATTAAAGTAAATAAAATCCTTCAGTATCATATATGGTGACATCTATTTATGTAATGTTTCAACTTTCAAATAATTCAAGATGTGTACAGATTATTACAATAGATTTATACATCTAATGTGCTTGATTAGTTTAACAAATATGAGAAGTCATATACCACAGTCAGATAAAAATAGCAAATGGAAAGAATATTCTTGGTGATTTAGCCTGAACTCAGAGTACTGAACTCAGCAACAGTGGATTTAACAGGATACTTAAAATAAAGCATTAACACTTAAAACAGCATTAATCTACTGTTATATTTTATTTTTACTATTATATATTATTGGAAAGGGAAGAGCTAACAGATTATCAAAGGTTGGTAACTAAAGAAGCTTTTGAAATCTCAACATTTAAAACACAACAAAATCAGAATAGTTTGTAAAATATGAAATCAGTGGTAATGAACAACCCATTAGATAGGTTTGTACTTCACAACATCTTTCTTACGTAAACACAATGTCTTTGAAGGTTATAAATCTTGGCTTTCTATTTCACCAGTCAAGTTACATTTTATCATTTATACTGTTGACATCATGTAATTTACCAACATTTCACAATGTCTCAATAATTAAAGAATGCATAGCTACTCAAAATTACATTATGATTTTAATCTGGATTTAAGGTCTTTTGGTATCCAGTGGCTTATTATGTTTATTTCATTATTCCTACATTGAAAATATGAAATGAAATCTATTTGTGGGATATCTTAATCAAGGTTTAGGCTGATGAAATCTCTAAAGATGGAAATCCCACATTTTCCTTGTAGGTTGAACTTGTGCATCAATTGAAATCCAATTATATTTTTATTCATTTTCTTCTAGTGAACTATATAGAAATTTCATCAAAAGCTTGATGGGTTTCTTATCCACAAAGAAGTCAATGTTAAAAACTGTGGGGTCAGAATAGGTACTTGATTATCCTTGTCTATCATTCCTCATGAACACCTTGAATACACTGTCTAATTAGTAGACTATTTTAGATATCCTTTTCCTCAAAACTGGAAACCTACCTTATAGTACAAAAACTTGTAGTTAATGTTGGATGAAAAAAATAAATAATGCAGGAGATACATACATGTACCACACAGGAAAAAAAATGCAATCCCAGAAGCAACTCTTTCTTTAAAGCAAAAGTACTATTTTACAATTAAAGATGTGAAGAAGAAAAAAAAAAAAAAGGTAATTGCATAAGGTGTTAAGGTGTCATTAAAAATTGACTGTGAGCAATTACTTCTTTCTTTTGAAGCCTGATATCATAAACTATCTCTAATGAGCACTTCTGAGTGAAGCAACCACCACCTTGCAGTTAATCTTATTCCATAATAAGACAACAAGCTTAGTAGAAGCAAGTAACTTTCTGACTTAGGTATACAAAACCATGTTTTCTTGCATTAATTCAAGCATGTTATTGCTCTCCCACACTTATCTGTCCAGGACAACTACAAACTGATGGTGTAACATAACTGAGAGGGCAGGTCTTATTCTAAGGTTACAGAAAATAAAGGAAAAACTTTCAAAGACTTTGTTGTTGTTGCTGCTGTTTTTTAGATTGGTTAAATTATAATTATTTTTATATTTCTCTCTTTGGATGGTCATCTTTTGCAACCACAGGTACAATTAACTACCAATAGCATATGTGTTCATTTTTCCAACACACAGAGCAGAAACAAATTTCTTTCATATCCTTTTTGGTAAATGTAAATATAAATACAGATAATAATCACTGACATTGTTTTAATTATGATCAACTTTGATTTTCATCATTGTCATGCTAATACTTAGATGGATGGGTTTTAATATTTCAATTTTGTTATTTGATCTGCAGAAATCGAAGTAAAAAAAAATAAATTATATGAACACATATACTGGGTGGAGTATTTCTAGCAAACATTGCTAGACTACTATTTCATTGCATTACTGTAACTCTTAAAAAATAGATTATGAGCATGAATAAGATCACAAAAACTCAGACGTTAAAGAGATAAGCAGAAGCACATATATTTATAAGTGCCAAATGAAACTGAAATTCTTTGAAATGAATGGCAAAGTTTCCAATGTTTTCAATAGATCCAAAATGTGGAAACATTCTAAACTGAGCAGGATATTCACATAAAGATAGGCCTTCTGCAGATATTCTATTTATATATTCTACATGTATTCTATTCATATTGCATCATGAAATAAGATTATTACTTAAATAAATATGTTGACCAAATGATGATGATGTCTAATATTTATATGAAGCTGCAATTCAGTCTGATTTGACATTTGGCTGCTGTGAAAAAACATCTTGAGTCCTGAAAACAAATTTAACCTTGCAGTTCATAATGAGGGTTTCTATTTGCAATTTTCAGTTTCACATTATTTGTATTTTATTAATTATTTAAATATTATTGCATTCTTATTCCTGCTCTTTTATTTAATGATTTTAATGATTGATACATATATATATATTTAAGTTGTTAACACATAGAGGTGTTATCTGGGACATGGCTGCCTGAAGGCTGTTCAATTTTGTATAGTCCTTTATGTGAAAATAAAAAGAATAGTTTAAATTAATGGTGATAATATGCCTGTAGTTTTATCATTGGTGGACGGCAGTTAGAAGAAAAAAAAAAAAGATTTTTCATGTTATCCTTCTCAAGTAAATTAAGCATACAAGCTGAATTAATAAAGTGAAATTCAATTCATATATACATTTTTTTTTCAATCTTTTTTTTTTTTTTCAAAATCCATCTATTGAATATATTTTATTTCAAGAATTCTGCCACGAGAGGGAGATGTTGAACTATAAATCTAAAGCAATCTTTCCTGCCTTGACTTGTACACTATTTTGAACAATAAAGATTTCAAATCTTTCTATTTCTGCATATGCTTATTTTAAAGAGGAATATGACACTACAAAGATTTCAAATAAATGCAATTTAAAGTTTCAGAATGAATACAGAAGGAAAAATAAAATCTCTGTTGCGGTTTCTCCTTCTCAACCCCAAAAGGCAAGCGTTGATAAATGAGTCACAATAATCTGACTGGATATTATCAATGTATGTGTATTAATCAAGAAAATTTACAGTTAATACACCAGTTTAAAAAAGCCATTAAATGTATTGTTATGTTTGTTTGATTGATTATTTTTCCCTTTTCCTGTTTGAATCTTTTTCCTGATTCAAATTCTTAGTTGGTTATACAGGAATTACAGATTATGAAGGATTTGTGAAGATATTTGGTATGGTGGTTTGTAAAAAAACAGGGCAAAATAAATTGTAATGTCTGTAATATGAAAACACAGTCACAGCCACAAGCTGTCTTTGCTCTGTGCCACCATCTGACTCTCAGCAACCTCATGCTGAGGTTCTGTCAGCAACCATGTACAGATTGATCAGTGTTCTCTTTACTAATGGACAAGCAAACTTTTGCAGAATTTATTTTTCACTGGTCTGTACTTAAAAACTGCACTCCTCCGTATGATATCTTTATGAAGCAGGATAATGAGTGGAAACACATTACACTGGATGAAGAAAACAAGATTTCTATACTCTGAATATCTCTTAATATCACTAAGATCACTAAATATCACTAAATGTCAATACATTGGGTATTGACGTTTGATGTTTTGTTTTTTTTTCATGGTTTTGTACAGTGTTATAAAATCGAATATTAATGAAAAGCACAAGTTGTTAGTGTGAAAGACATGAGCGTGCTTAACGTTGACATATTAGTTAACACTGATTTGTCAATTACTTGTTTATATCATACTAACTAATCAAGAAATCCTGATAAATGGGTGTCTTTCCAATTGCTGCAGGGTGAGAAACATCTTCAGTAGAAATTAATGGGTGTTTCTCCTGTTTACTTGTCAATCTTACTTATCTTTCGGCAGTTGACTCTTAAGCAATGCCACCTGAAAAAAAAAACAAAAAACAAAACACCCAACTGGACAATAAGATAACATGTAACTACAATGCTTGTGTTTAAAATCATGATGTGTGTATCTATGTATATCTTTGTCTATGTACAGTTCTATTTTTTAATTGCCCACAGTACATTATTTTCTTTTGTTGCTATAAGTTAGAATTCAAAAAATTCTGATTATTTCCTACAATTAATTTATTATCTATATACATAATACATGAAGGTGTTAATTTTCAGGCTCCTGAACAGCTGATACTTCCACAATTAAGAAAAAGGCATGAAGTTAAACACCAGCCATTAAATATAATTCACACTTAGGAAATGAACAAACAGAAAAACACCATGATGCTGATAGATTCAAAAGAATGAAAAAAAAAAAAAAAAAAAAAAAAAGAAAAAGAAAAAGAAAAAGAAACAGAAACAGAAACATAATCAATTTAGAAGTTTGGAAACAAAATTTGGCAGCATTGTAAGGATGGAAAAATACAGTGTATTTTTATTCCTGCTTACTGCCACTGAGACAATATGATTCAGACTATGATTGTGATTCAGACTATTTTGTGAACTAGTATACTGCCAGTTTTGATGATCTGTTTTGCAGACTGAACCAAGAAATATCAAGCAAAGTAGCATTCATGATATACATTTTATCTTAAAATTACATTTTTCAAAACTAGATTAGGATACTATTTTCATTTTCAGTGTCTATGTTACCCCAGATCATCCATAAATATTATGAATGAACTAAAGATGAGCTGGCCTTCAATGAGCTTAATTTATTATCATTTCTAGAAGCTAACATCACATGGCTTGTTTAATATGAACTATTTTATGTTGATATGACTTTTTAGTGGTATATGCTAAGCTTTCAGATAATAAAAGTATTATTTCTATAGCACTTCTATAGAGTCACTACGTGACTGTGTTTACTGTGAAAGGCGTGAGTGTGCTCATGCAGGTTTAGCTAGAAAAGACTGCCAAGGACTATGACCACCTGGGTTTTGAAAAATTCCGAAGATGGAGACTCCATAACCACTCTGGGCAACCTGCTCCATGGTCTGACCATCCTCATTTCAGTCATTGCACCCTGTTTTGTCAACTAATGTAACTAACTGGCCATAGACTGAGAACTTCAGTTCTAAAGACATCATGATCACATTATCTCTCTCTCTCTCTCTCTTTCTTCCTTTCTTCCTTCCTTCCTTCCTCTTTCTTCTTTCTCTCTTTCCTTCTCTCTTTCTTTCTCTCTCTTTCCCTCTTCCTCTCTTGCTTTCTCTCTTGCTCTCTCTCTCTCTTTCTTTCTGTCTTTCTGTCTTTCTCTCGTTCTTTCTGTCTTTCTCTCTCTCTCTCTTTCTTTCTTTACTTTGTTAGTCTTTGGTGTTAAATGACAAACCACATTGTCTATGAAGAAAAGAAAGCTACCATAGCCCTCAAAATTAATGTAGCTTTGATATCTTTGATAGCTTTGAACTATCCTGATAAAACAGAAAGTTTTAGACTGCAGCTGCAGATTGTTCTCTCTGAGTTTACTCTTTATAGTTTATAACTTTACCCTGATCTAAAAAAAAAAAACTATTATGAGACACCCACAAGTATATTAATATAGGGAAGCCATAGTTTGGAATACTATGTTTTCATTTTCTTTGATGAAGGAAAGGATTACCTCTCTTGACCTGCTGGCAATACTTTACCTAGTGCGTTGAAGAATGCCATTAGCCTTCTTAGCAGCAAGGGTACATTGCTGACTCATGCTAAACTTGGTATCTACCAGAACTCCAAGGTTCTTTTCTGCAGAGCTGCTTTCCATCTAGGTGGTCCCCAAGATGTACTGGTGCATGGGTTTCTTCTTCCACAGGTGTGTGACTCTTCACTTGTCATGAGATTGGCCAGAACGTCATGAGATTTTTTTGTATGGCCCTCTGGTGAGTCTGCCACTGCCCCCCCCCCCCCCCCCCAATTTTGGGTAATCCATGAATTTACTGAGGGTGCACTCTATCCCACCAACCAGATTATTAATGAAGATGTTAAATAGGACTGGATCCAGTATTGATCCCTGGGGTACTCCACTCATTACTGGCCTCCAGTTAGAATTTGTACCACATACAACTACCTTCTGGGTCTGGCTGTTCTGACAGTTGTCAGTCCATCCCACTGTCTTCTCAGCACTGTCTTTCCTAAACTATAGAAAAAATAAACACATAAATAATCACAGTTTAGAAAACTAAAAAGCATCTGAGTGGTTGCTGTCATTCATGTGTATGTAGCACATGTAGCATGCACATCTTTATATATGTGCATGGTAGACTTATATAAGATGTTAAATATCAACTAAAAACTATCTTTGGTTTTGGGAAGCATATGATCATCATTTACATAAAAAAGCCTCCAAAAATAAAATGATTTTCAGTACTAAAGCTAGATAATTTATGTTCTAGTTAGGACTGAAAATATTCTTTAAGGATACTGTAAACTCAAATATATGGTTCTCTTTGAGAGTCTTTATCTTATTGTTTCAAAATACAGCTGCAGCCTGGAAATAGCAGGGGAGAAATAATTTATCTATTTTCGGTTAGGTTACACTACACATTGTACAGAACTTTTTATTAATTCACTGACCATATTCATTGCTATTAATTGGTGATTACCATATTGTATTATTTTGATGAGAAAAATCTAACCCTGATACCATGCAGAATACCAAACCCGACTACTGACTCAGTAGCTGTCTTACTGGTAAGCTTACAACTGCTCACAGTCTGTGCTTTACTTAAATTCATATAGCTTTGCACGCATGCCAGTATATGGTCAGTAGTAGTTAGATCTTTAAGTCAGAGTCAGAAAAAAAAGTCAGAAACTTCCCTTACTATGAGTTCTAAATAAAGTTTCATCTACAGAATCCCATGTGAAAAAGAGTTTAATTTAACTGGAAAAGTGTACCTAAAAGGCTTTATACGTAAGAAAGATACATAACAAGTAGCATTTAATACAACAGATTTTTGGAAGTAGAAATATGTCTATATTAAAACCTACTTTATCTATCAGTGCTGATATGCTATTTTTCCTAAGGAAAAGTAAAGGTGTGTAACAATATGACCACAGCAATCCGATGGACTATCTCAATGAAGAAAGCCACTGCTTTACTCTATTCTAATCTCCTTCGGTAATAAAAATAACAGCAAATTCACTCTTCCTGGCTTGCTTTCTGTTTTTTCTTCAATGGAAATAGTCCAACCCCTGTCCTTTTCCCTCATCCCTTAGGAAACTTAATTGAATCTATTGAATCTTTTTTTTTTTTTTTTTTTTTTTTTTTAATAAAGAAGATTTTTTCCCCCTTTGCCCACCTTTTCAGGGGCAAAGTGATTGATTTTGCTGTACTAATAATAGTATCCTAGATAATATAACAACGAAGGACATTTCAAGATAAGATGCTGTATAGGAATAAATATGGATATATGTTGTGTGTGAATAAAAATTCTTACTGTCACATAAGATTCAAAGGTTCAATTTGTCTGTGTGTCTGACTGAATAAAAAAAAATGCAGTAGTCAACATCTGCCTAAATCAAAATTGAAAAATAACACTGAAGAAAGTTCTATAAGCCTGTTCCTCTTTTGGAAATGAAACAGTAATTAGCCTAATTAATTTGATGTTAGAATCAATTTGCCATCAAAATCAAGATATGTTATAGATACAGCTGATCAAAAAACAGCTCAAGTGTTTCTTTTATGCACTTGAGACATGTATTTCTTTTTTAAAGAAGAAACTTGGCATTCCTTTTGCAAAAATGGGCTGAGATGTAACTAAGTACTTTTTTATTTCCCATAGAGAGAAATCCCCTTTTAAAATAGTATTTTTTTTTTTAAATTCAGAAAATTGTACACTTTTTATTCTGTTCATTACTTTTTCTTCTATCTAATAAATTAATTTCTATATATATTTCTATTTTCTATATATAGTGGCTGCATGACCTTCATAGTTCTAAAAGTTACATTCTAGAAACAAAGAGATATTTTAGAATAGAAGCCAAAATGAAATCACCGGCAGATGTAGGTTTGTGTGTTCTCCCCACTTAGAAAATCTTTTTAATATTGCTGAAGTGAGGGCTAAGTCTGATAGATTTAATTCTTTTAATGGGCTCTATTTACTCCATGATAATAATGTGAATAGAAACAAAGAGTATGGCTACATAACAGAATGAAAAATTGAGAAAACATATTCAAATAAATAGCTACTCTATTAATTAATAGCTTCCTGAGAATTTAGATGCAGGGATTAACTGAACAATTCCAGCCAACTTGCTACTAAAAAAAAAGACAGTAAAATAAACAAATAATGAATAAATAAATAAATAGATAATCCAAGTATTTCAGGATGGACAAAAGAGCATAGATTTGTCACTCCTTTCCTTATTAGTATCTGTATCAGGTATATTCACTCATCTTTATAGCTTGTGTGTTTCCTGTTAAAGGCCAATTTTCTTGCACTCTTTTCTATAATGGAACTGCATCAGGGAAGAGTGAATTTCCCTACAGATTTTCAGAAAGCAGAGAAAAACTGAGGTAAGGAGAAATTGTTTCTCCAGTTCTCCCACTTCCTGAAAAGTCTTACTAGTCAGCTATTGTGCAAAAGAAGAACACAGCCACTTGGAACTTAGATACAGGTACTTTTTTGTATCTCTGTGTTTTACGTTAACCCTGGCAAGCAACTCAGCTCACCCCTCTTCTCCCTGCAGTGGTATGGGCAAAAAATAGAAAGAGCAAAATCAAGAAAATTAATTGCTCAAGACACAGACAGCTCAGTAAGTAAAGCAAAGAGGAAGAAAAAAAAAATCTCTAAAATGTGATGCCAATACAATCAATCACCACCTTGCATAAGCAGACCAATGCCCAGCCACTGTCTGAGCAGTGGCTGCCTTCCCAAAAATGGGCCTATTGATGTTTAACCATGCAGCTAAGTACCAAAGAACTGGTCATTCTCTTTCCCCAGGTGGGATGGAGGAGAGAATCAGAAAGGTAAAAGTGCAAGAACTAATGGGTTGAGATAAAGACAGTTCAATAGGTAAATCAAAAGATGTGTGCAACAGCAAGGCAAAGCAAGGAATTAATTTGTTATTTCCCAATGAAGGTAGATGTTCAACCACTTCCAGGAAAGCAGGACCCATTCATTACCTGTAACAGTTTATTGGAAAGACAAATGCCATCATTCTGAAAGTCCCTCTCCCCCGTCCTTCTTCTTTACCCCAGCTTTTATTTCTGAACATGATGTCATATGGTATGAATTATTTCTATGGTTACTTTGGGTCAGCTGTCCTGGCTGTGTCCCCTCCAAATCTCTCACATGCCCCCACCTGATCCGCTGGGAGAGCAGAACTGAAAAAAAAATAGAAGGCCTTTATACTGTGTAAATATGGCTCAGCAATAACCAAATCACTGATGTGATTTATCAACTCTATTTTAGTCACTAATCCAAAATGCAACACAATACAGACTGTCATGATTTAAATCAAATCCATCCCAGATAGACCCAATACATTTTGTTAGCTACCAAGCTTGGAAAATTATTTAGGATAAGATTTGTCTTAGGGATTGCAGTTGCCTAAAAAATTACTTGTTATCTAAGCTAAGCTCTAGATTTCCCACTGAATGACCAAAAGCAATAGGGACTTCCAGAGTGATACATTCAACATTTTAAGATGCCAGTCTTATTTATAGTTTTATAGATAAGATGAATAATCACTGATTTGTGCATGAATTAAATAAAGGACAATAAGACAATAAACTTAGATTGAAGTAATGACATTTTAGACGGAAAATTAACTGACTTAACTGAAATTAATCAGTACTGTACTGAGAATTTTGACTGGTGAGAGGTGTTTCCCTGTGTCAAGATCTACAACTGAACACTACTTATGACTGTAGAGATCAAAAAAATTCTTTGACCTGTGCACACACTAGTTTCAGTCCCTATATTGCAAAGTTAGAGTTCAAAGCATAAGTTATTATGCTCTATAAAGGGCATGCATTTTCAGAAAGAAAAAAAAATCTACTTTAAAACAGAGCTTAAATATGAATTGATTAATGCACTGGACTTGTGTTGGACCTATGAATTTTACTGAATATATACATATGATCCTCAACTGAATTCTATGGCTAGTTGCAATCTGGTGACGTTCCAAACTTGATTGTTTACTGCAGTATTTATTTACATGTTTTTTTTTTTTTGTTTGTTTGTTTGTTTTTTTTTTTTTTTCAAGTTGTCTGATACAATATATGTTGGCTGGATGCTGGATTTCTGTGGAAAAGAAGTATCAGGTAATGTACAATTAGTTTATGCACAGACATGCATTATCATGAATGATCTTTGGCACAGTCAGCACACAGACACTAATTTGTGTCTAATAGGATACTAATGTCAAATATCAATGCATTATTCATAGCCAAAAGAAAAACAAACTGTTTTACACAATAGTTTCAATATTTCTTGTTTTCTTATTGAGACTCAAAGAAACAGATTAAAGAGAGCAATTTTTTACGACTGGAAAAAAATAAATGTATAAACATAAGTAAATTGTCATACCCCTTGTTTTGCTTGTTGATTACTGCATGTTCGGTGATTATTTTTTCTGTTTTCCTTTTCCTGTAAAAGGCTTGTAACATATTACTATATATGCACTTTTGTAACTTTATGAATCACTGACAGATGAATTTCAAGTTAGCACTTCATCTGTAACTGTTAGTATCTTAGACTGTAATTTGAAAAAGGACATCACAGTACCCCACAAACTTGTACAGCATGTGTGTTCATGCTCCACCATCTAAGGAACAGAACACCAAAAACATTTTCTCCTAATATGGTGTGGTACAGAGAACAAAAAAGTTCTGTTGTTTATTTTGAAAACTTTACACAATTTAGTTACCTATGGAAAAGTAAAGAGAATGTATGTAGCATAGATAAACTTAAAAGTATGTTTTAATTTAATCTTTTTATTCAAATGTAGGTTAACAGATATTGAATGGATGTCCAGAGTAACTAGAAAAGAAGTAAATGCACAAAGAAGACAAAACAAATTCCTCTTGACTTCACATTGTGTTTCTCTCTTCTACTTGACAAAGAGGTGTTTTGCACCACTTAGCTGTTAACAGTTTCACTGGCTATGTGGTAGTAGAGAGGATGACTTAATTTGAAAATGACAGTAAAATTACTGTAAGATCAATAGACAATAATGCTTCTGGGCTTGCAAAAGTTGCTATTAAAAGGGAGCATAGGCAGAATATTAAAGAGGTTTTCAGGCTGTTAGCACGTTATAAAAAGACAAATCAGATCACTTGCCAGATGTCTGGTGGAAATACAATACAGCAGAGAGGAAACAGTCTAGGACATTCCTGTGTAAGACATCTTCCTGACACATCTGGTGAGTGAGCCAGCTAGGGAAGGAGCCCTGTTGGACCTTTTGCTTACAACAGAGAAGGGCTTGTGGATGATGTGAAGGTTGGAGGCTATCTTGGGCACAGCAATCACAAAATGGAGTTTTCAATAATTGGAAAAGTAAGGAAGGGGATTAGCAGGCTTGCCACCTTGGACTTATGGAGGGCAGACTTTGTTTTGTTTAGGTGCCTGTTTGGCAGAGACCCTTGGGAGGTAGTTCTGAAGGGCAAAGAACTCCAGGAGGGCTGGACACTCTTCCAGAAGGAAATTTTAAAGGCATAGGATCAGGCCATTCTCACGTGCCAAAATATGAGCCAGCAGGTAAGATGATTGGCCTGGCTGAACAGAGATCTGTTTCTAGTGTTCAGGAAAAAAAAAAAAAAAAAAAGAAAAGAGAGAGAGAGAGAGGTTTATGACCTTTGCAAGAATGATGAACAGGTCACTCAGGAAGACTACAAAGATGTCATGGGGCTATGCACAAAGAAAATTAGAAGGGTCAAAGCCTCCCCTTCAAAGGGGAGAGGAAGGGAGGCAAGGGGAGAGGGGAGGGGGAGGTAGAGGGAGCTTAATCTGGTTACTGCCATTAAAGACAATAAAAAATGAATTTATAAATACATCAGCAGCAAAAGAAGGACTAAGGAGAACCTCCATCCTTTATTGGATTTGGGGAGAAAAATAGTGATGACAGATGAGGAAAAGGCTGAGGTATTTACTGCTTTCTTTGCCACAGTCTTTAGTAGTAAAACCTGTTCTCTGAGTACTCAGCCACCTGAGCTGGTAGGTAAAGGTTGGGGAGCAGAATGAAGCTCCCATAATCCACAAGGAAATGTTTAGTGATGTTCTGTTCCACTTAGATGCACACAAGAATATGGAGCCAGATGGGAACCACACAATGGTTCTGAATGAGCTGGCAGATGTGCTCACCCAGCCACTTTCAATCATTTATCAGCATTCCTGACTATCAGGGAAGGTCCCACTTGACTGATGGTTAGCAAATGTGATGACAATCTACAAGAAAGGACAGAAGACAGATCCAGGGAACTACAGGACTGTTATTTTTATCTTGGAGCCAAGGAAGTCATGCAGCAGATCATCTTGAGTACCATCACATGACATACAGGTTAACCAGGCGATCAGGCCCAGTCAGCATGGATTTATGAAAGACAGGTCCTGCTTGATGAACCTCATCTCCTTCTGTGACAAGGTGACATGCTTAGTGGATGAGGGAAAGGCTGTGGATGTGGTCTACAGTGAAGCTTTTGACACTGCTTCCCACATCATTCTCATGGCTTGGATTGGCGTATGCTTCGTCGGGTAAAAACTGTCTGGGTGACTGGATCCATAGAGCTGTGGTGAATAGAGTTAAATCCAGTAGTCAGCTGGTCACAAGTGGCATCCCCCAGGGCTCAGTGTTGGGGTCAATTCTCATAAATATCTGGACAAAGGGTTATCAATTGTCTGGACAAATGGTTGTCAATTGTCTGGACAAGGGGATAAAGTGCACCCTTAGTAAATTTGTAGAAAACACCAAGTAGGGCACAAATGTTGATCTGCACCAGGCCAGGGAGGCTCTACAGAAGGATCTGGATAGACTAGATTGATGGGACGAGGCCAACTGTATGAGGTTCAACAAGGTTAAGTGCCAGATCCTGCACCTGAGGCACAACAAACCCATGCAATGGGGTTGCATACAGGGTACAAGAAGAGTGGCTGGAAAGCTATGCAGAGAAAAAGGATCTGGGGGTAGGTCCCTTTTAGTCAACAGCCACCTGAATATAAAACAGCAGTGTGCTCAGGTGGCTGAGAAGGCCAATGGCATCCTGGCTTTTATCAGAAATAGGGTGGCCAGTAGGACTAGGAATGTGATTTTCCACCCATACTTGGCTCTGGTGGGGCCACAGCTTGAATACTATGTTCAGTTTTGGGTCCCTCACTGCAAGAAAGACTTTGAGGTGCTGGAATGTGTCCAAAGAAAGGCAATGAAGCTCGTGAAGGGTCTAGAGGATAAGTCTTATTAGAAGCAGTTCAGGGAACTGGCTTTATTTAGCTTACAGATAAGGAAGCTCAGAGGAGACTGTTTTGGATGTTGTACTGAGGTGGGGTCAGTCTCCTCTCCCAAGTAATAAACAATAGGACAAAAGGAAATGGCCTCAAGTTGTGCCAGTGGAGGTTTAGGTTGGATATTATGAAAAGTTTATTCACTGAAAGGGTTGCAAAGCATTGGAATAGGCTACTCAGGGATTTCTTTCTTTCTTTCTTTCTTTCTTTCTTTCTTTCTTTCTTTCTTTCTTTCTTTCTTTCTTTCTTTCTTTCTTTTCTTT
>CM021765.1:156673925-156738268 GCA_011076525.1 Nettapus auritus
GAGGAGAGGAGAGGAGAGGAGAGGAGAGGAGAGGAGAGGAGAGGAGAGGGCAAAGGGAGAGGGCAAAGAGAGAGGGAGAGGGAGGGGGAGGGGGAGAGGGAGAGGGAGAGGGAGAGGGAGAGGGATTAACCTGTTCCAAAATGCAAACTCATCTATCAAGGAACATTTGCCAGTTCAACACCAAAAGTTATAAACAAGACAGATTCTCTCAGAACAAGTTAGGAGATTTTAACTTTGATACTAAACTCTTCCTACACTGTGCAGAACCATGTGTTCTCTGTGAATGAAAGACAGCTACAGAGACTGAAAATCTATTGCACAGAAATTGAAGAAGGAAATAATGCAAATTAAAATGTAAATACATTTACAATAAGTTAAATAATGCAATTAAAAAGGAATACTGAAGAAGAAATAGCTTGGCATCATCTGCTTCAAAAATAAAGGCTATTTAGAATCACTGCATCATATTTTATGAAATGACTAAGAAAACACTATTATTTCATACTGAGTCATGTTGCTCAGGACAGTAAGATAAAACGGATTGTGTTTGTTCACTCCAGCAAGAAATGTAAAGGAATATACAGCTTTTTAGCTTGGAAAATATATTTATATGTATATATATATATATATGTGTATATATATAATAACATTAGCTTCAATGTTCCTTTTATTTAAAATACTTTGGGGACCAGGATTTACGCATGATGATGATTATCAATGTATCATGAAAATCCATGTTTTCAAGCGTAATCTATAGATTTTAAGCCTAGATTCTATATTTGAAATTAACATACCTTATATGGCAAACATTCTCCAAAGTAATTTAGAGGTGGTATTTGTAAGTTCTGACTGAAAGAACATGAGAAAGCTTTCTGTTACCTCTCACAGACTTCCCTTTAGTCTTCAGAATATTCCTGAATGGAAGGAATGAATTGTTAAAACCTTCATCATCAAAAGAAAACAAAGTATTCCAAATGAACCTTCCCAGGCTTTTTCTGTTCATACCACAATTTAGACATTATGTAATTCAGTCTTAGTTGTTTCCTCTGTAATGTATACAGTTATAGAAGCCTGCACAGCTTACCATATAACACATAATTTAATAAAGCATGGTACATAGGATTCAATCATCCTCTGGAAAGGGTTATATACAAGGCCTATACAAGGCCATTCTTAACAGCATTGTAACTTCCATCTATATGAAAGAAAATCATCTTATATATAAGAAATAAAACTCAATACCTGGGGGAGAGTTCTGTATAATATATATATATAGTTAGAATGGTATAGTCTCCTCATTTCTATGTGGAGATGCTGTACTTAGTGAAGAGGAATGATCTAAAAGCTTTAGGACTTTTTGGAAGTAGGGATGACAATTTTAGGTTTTATTTATACAGCTTCACAAATTTTAAGATTGTCAGATCAATTGATAAAGTTGAATGTTTAAAGTGGAGTATGAAAAATCCATGTCAGTTCAACCCTGTCATGCACATGTGCTTTCAGGATCATATTCCTTATAATAACCCGTTTAATGATTCTTAAATTTTGGTAGAAAACACACCATTGGCGATATTTTTATAAATCTGGTGAATATATTATAAGGAATGACAAACATTACCAATAATCATTCTCAGTTGTTTTTAATTATTTATTATTAAGAAATGGGGAGGTGTTAGTAGTTGATTTGTGGAAACATTTTTGTGATCAGGTTTTACTTTTGTGGATATTAACTTAAAAGCAGAGCAAATACATTTTATTCATATATATATTTATTCATATATACATATTATTCAAATATATATATTAATTTCTGAAATTAATATATATATAGATACAGATATCCCCCATCTCAAACAATCAGCTACAAATGAAGTGTAAGCACTTGCAAAATATTCAGTAAAAATTAGGAATTATAATTACAAATTATAAAATCAAAATGAATAAAGAATATCATGATCTGTCATAGACAGATGAGAATCTTTGAGCCTTAAAACACTTGCATTCAAGATATAATTGCAAGATTTATTAAAAGTAGCAACGTGAAATAAGTGACATGTTGAAGAAAAAAAGAAATAAAATTCTTACCTTTTCTTATGAATATTTAATTTGTTGTTACTATTTTGCTAAATTATTTATTTTATCTGTAGAAAGTTAAGTACTAAAGAATTCATTCTAATAAGCCATATGTACATATGCCAATATATATGTATGTATATCTTGGACAAGATTTTTGGAACATTATGTTACTATGCCCTTTCAAAGGCCACTGAAACTTGGAAACCTATCAGCACAAAAGGAGTTACTGGAGTCTGACTTGTGTTGAGCCTCTAATAAACAATCTGTAAAGTAATCAAAGACATGACATGAAGAACAAAACATAAATTGTGTGCTCTACAGGATAAGTATGCCCCAGGAACAGATCTGTTGGATCTGCTCTACAAGATAAGTATGCCAAGGAACAGATCTCACCAAACAACAGATTTGGTCTGTGTTTTTGTGGCAGTAGGATGAACAGGGAAGTAGTATTTGCAGCATATAAAATCAGCCGAAGCAATGCAGGAAGGAGGATGAAAACATTCCTTGGATGAATTAAATGTTTTGCCATAGTCCTACTGTATCTAAAGATATTAATACCTTACACACAATACATGCCTTTAAGAATGAAGCCCAACCCCCCCCCCCCCCCCCCCCCCATCCCCCTGACTGATTTTTGTCAAAGAAATGTTTCAGGCAAATAGAATAGAATCTCATATGGATGGATACTAACACACTGTACTAACATCTGTAAAACAGACGATTAGAATCAAACCCGTTCTCTTCCTATAGAACACAAGAGGTAGTTTTAAAAAGGACTGACTGCAATCACTGTGCAAACATTAGCACTAATATTCTATAGTTTATCTTTTCCAGAAATAAAGCATGTAAAATTATAAATCCTCATCTCTATCCCAGTCAAACTGGGTTGACTAGATTAAGATGTACTGTCTCTTTTATATTTTTGAATAACTTTTCACTGTATTGTGATAGACATATTTTCCAGAGGACAAAGTTTTCCTTGTTGTGTGTTTTGTGAAGTGTATTAAATTTGTATTTTTTTTTTTTTTTTTCATTTTAAAAACAAGCATTTGCAGATATAAAAGAAGTGCAAGATCTGTTCTAAGATCTCTTTTGTTCTAAGAGAACAAAAGGCAAGAGCTGCAGCAGACGTTTACTTTTTAGTAAAATAATCCATTAATAGCAATCCACAAGATATTTAGCTGAATTATACTTTCCGAGGTTCAGTTAGATAAGGGGAAAAACAAGGAGGTGAGGCGAGTTTCAGGAGAAGGAGGAGCTGATCTGTCTCAAGGTGGAGCTGTATCTTGTGTTAAATGACACTGGCAGATTAAAGCTCTCTGATGGGGATGGGCTTAAAGGCTGAGTCAAAAGCCAAGAAGTCTCTTTATTTACGCCTACCTCCCAGCCCCTGGCAATCTGACTAATAACAAACCGAGCTAACAGGAAAGACTAGAAAGAGCAGAGAGAACATAGAAGCAGCTTGGATCTAAAAATCAGACAAACCAAGTGATCAAGTAAAGCCCTGCTGAACATCTTGTTTACTGCATCCAAATGCTTGCAAACAGTTAACTATACGCAGAAAAGTCAGCATAGCTGTGAAGTATGCTGTGAATTTTAATTGAGGAAAAAGGAAAACTGATTACAGGATGGTCTAATGTGCACTCATCTCGAAGATTTTTTCAATTGAAAGCTTTGTACTTTGTCTTCTGAACAAGGGTTTTGACTTTATGGAGCTGTAACATTACCAGAGCTTGCAGCAAAGAAACTCAGACCAAAGTGTGCATTTTTTTACAAAGAAAAATTACATTGCATTCAAACAGCTGCTCCAACTGTGCGTTACTGGGTGTTTTGGGCAGTTTTACAGCTGTGCAGGTAAGAAAAAATCTAGTTAGTTAATTAGTTTAGAGTATAAGAAACTCATTTATTACCAATTGTATTTATTTTTCTGCATGACTTAGTGTAACTTTTATGCTAAATGATGGCTGTTTACCCTATATTGCAAATGGTCTTCCAGGTTCATTTATTCAATCTGTTAACAGTGTATCTGGATAGTAGAATGTGTATATTAAGGAAACACTGATCTGTAATCAGCTGAAGGTGGGAGGAATGTGTGTTTCTTTTTATTTTCTGAAGTGCAAGTATGGTCTTAAATACTTCATCTGACTGTGATTATGTTCAGAATTTAATAAACATTCCTGAAAGCTTTTAGAAATCACCAGTTCCAGGCTGGAGACTTTGAAATTCCTCAGCTTGCATTTTTACGTAGATGAATTAAAACAAGCAAATAAGCAAAACTTCAAGAAAGAAATAATAAAAAGCTGTTATTGATTGTTATTTTACAAAGATTTAACTACTCCTGAAAGTATTCAACTTTCCCTTGTAGAAAGGACTGTGACATTTTTAGTCTTTTAGAAAGCATATTGAAAAAGCTCAATTACATTATGCAGTTAGTAATGACTTTAATGAAAGTAGATAAAAACAACAAACCTAAGTTACCATGTGAAGTTTGATGAAAAATCTCACCACGTGAAACACAAAAAGGTCAGCCTTATTTTTTTTTTAATTAAAATTTATGTTATTGTGAATTCATTCAGTAAATATTGATCAAATGCTACTTAAAAGCAGTTTTTATTTCTCAGTTGTAGCCCGCTGAGAGTTTCATTACATATTCCTGAGTGTTCAGACCAAAACAAAAATTTTAAAGGGAAAAAAATAAACTCTTATTATTTTTTAGTATGTGTCTGTTTATGTTTGTGTGAGAATTCTAGCAGTGTTGCCCACAGAAGTATGATGATGATTAAAACAGGAATGTTTTCCAATTGGTTACAAATGTGGTTACTTTCATCTTTGAAAGGAGGGCTTTCATTTTTATAAACAAATTTTTCAATATGTATTAGAATGCAACATGCTTTTCAGATTACTATTTTTTTTTTTTTTTTCCCATTTACATTTCCTCAGGGACTTTGTAAATACAGTTTGAATTCAATGCAGTTTGAAATTAGAATCCCTACAGGGGAGAAAAAAAAAAAAGTGAGCAAACAAGTCCAAATAGTCATACAATAGGTTTGAAGATGGCATCTATGTCAAAATCTTACTTTTTTTTTTTTTTTTTTTTCTTCCTGTGGTTCAGAGGAAAAGATATTGATGCATGTAAAGCATGAATAAATATGTAGCATACGGTGATCCTAGCATTATCCTGCATACATCAAAGTAAAGTTTTGGCATGTTGTAGGCTGTCCCCAGTACTTCCTGGGGTGGGAGGTGGGGGGAAGAACTTAAAAAGAATATATATACTAAACATAGGCAGCTGTAGTTCAAGGACTATTGTTTGAGACAAATATATATATATTTACATATATATATTTGTTTTACTGAAACAGAGATAAAATACCATATATTCAAGGGCACTTTCTCATACTATGAAACTGTGCAATCGCTGCTTTTAAACTCATACATCTGCTCCCAGTTATCAGAAATTTCTAATGAAGGAAAAACACAGTTCACTCTGTGGTGTTTTTTGTTTGTTTGTTTGTTGTTTTTATATATGTGTGTGTGGTTTGTAAGTGTGTAATGCTCATAACAGAGCACTGAAGTCCTTGCATACAGAAATCTCGACATCTCACTGTAAGAGAAACCTTGAAATGTTGCTGGTAACAAAGGTATATTATTATTAAAAATGTAGTGCTGAGAAATGACAAAACATATAGCCACACTATAAGAATATTCATACATAAAATTGAATAGATTAACCAATCTTTCAGAAACTATAATTTCAAATGGTTAATTCTGTAATGATGGTTAATTCTGTAGTGACACTTTGTATTCCGTGTTTTAATAGTTTACTATGAAACACCATGTGACCTTTATTAGCTGGATTTCTTCAGAAACCAGCTTAGTTCAGTCCTAGAATGAATAAAGCCCAAAAATTATTATGCTGTAAATCTTCCAGTCCATTGTATTTTTTTTTTTCTTTTAGGAAGTATGGAAATATTTATTTTAATTAAAGATTATAAACAGAGATTTTTGCTCCATCTCCTATATCAAGAAATATTTTTGTTCCTGCTAATTAGACAGAAACAGAATTTTCAAATGAAGTGTAGCATAATCTAATTTCAAACAATAACATTTTATTTCAATGTGTAAATTTTGCTCTTAACTTCATAGTTGTACTGTAATTATGCATATCTCAGGTATTGCAAAGTTTGAGATCAGTTTGATGGATGACAATTTAAGTTACATAATGTATTGGTGATATTGGTGATGACTTGTAAGTAGAAAGGCAAAGTTAATTATGTGTACATTTCAAAATATTTGTGTTAATAATTCTAATAATTGGAAGGAGCTTAATAAATAGTTTCAAAAAAATGTTTGCTCCTTGCCTACTTGTTTTTTCTGAAATGGACTGCATTGTAAAATCTCTTTTTTCTTTGTGTACACAATTATTTTGTGTGCACACAGTTACACTACTAAAGAGGCTTAAAATGTGTCGTATTCCTGGCTTCACTAAATATACATGAACTAAACCATGCACATTAAAATTTAATTACAGGAAAAACAATATTTTATCTACTTACTTTTCAGTCTGGGGATACAAGGATTGCAAAGGAGGTACCTTTTAATTTACATACTGCAGAACCAAAGGAGAGATTCCCTGTATCCTGCCTGAATGGGCTTTTGCTTACAACACATTGTTGAACAAAACCAAATCTTTTATCTTCTCCTTAACAGCTGGACAACATTAAGTTGAGCTTAGCAAGATACCGCTAAAATCTGCAATGCTCTATGGTGACACAAAGAAACGATCCAAAATTTATTAGCCTTGATATAAGTTGCTTGGGGCAGTAACTTACTATTTCTGTCTACTGTCAAAACATATGGCATATAAATGGTTTATATATGATATATAAATAAATACAATGCATTCCTGATTATCTTCATCTTAGGTGTATCAGCATGAAAGTACTGAAGCACTCCTCCTTATGACTGTGTCTATTGAATCAGTATGTTAAACTAAATATATCTATATCTCTCTCTGCTTAGAAAATCATTCAAATGCTTTGTAGGATATAATAATGTTAGAAAAGGTGAAGCAGGTCAGCAGCAATCACCCCTCAACCCCTCACCCCCTGAAAGAAAGAAAGAAAGAAACACAAAACCACAAACTGTGAAATCATGACTCTTGCTTTTTTTTTTTTTTTTTTTTTTTTTTTTAATAGAATCTGCTGGGCAAGATGAAGCTCTGGATTCTTACGGTATATTCAGTTCTGGTTGCATCTGACCCTTTCCAGTCAGAGTCTTCTTCTTCAGACAGAGGATCTTGTCAGAGTTTGTGTTCCTGTGAAGAAAAGGATGATACCATGATTATAAACTGTGAAGAAAGAGGCATCAAGATGGTATCAGAGATAAATGTCCCACCATCACGGCCTTTCCATCTTAATCTGTTAAACAATGGCCTGACTATGTTACATGTGAATGATTTTGCTGGCCTTGTTAATGCTATCTCTCTACATCTTGGATTTAATAACATTGCAGATATCGAGCCTGGGGCTTTCAGTGGTCTCAGCCTTCTTAAACAACTTCATATCAATCACAATTCTTTAGAAATACTTAAAGAAGATACATTTAATGGATTGGAAAATTTGGAGTTTCTTCAAGCAGACAACAATTTCATCACAGTGATTGAAGCAAGTGCCTTTAGCAAGCTCAATAGGCTTAAAGTGCTTATTTTGAATGATAACGCCATTGAGAATCTTCCTCCGAACATTTTCCGTTTTGTGCCATTGACCCATTTAGATCTTCGTGGAAACCAATTACAAACACTGCCATACGTTGGCTTTTTAGAACACATTGGTAGAATACTACACCTTCAGTTGGAAGACAATAAATGGGTCTGTAACTGTGATTTGCTTCAGCTGAAAATATGGCTCGAAAACATGCCTCCTCAGTCAATAATAGGTGATGTTGTTTGCAATAACCCTCCAGTTATCAAAGGCAGCATCTTAAGCCGATTGAAAAAGGAATCACTTTGTCCTACTCATCCTGTCAATGAACTTGAAGATCCTTCAGGGTCATTACCCTTGGTTGTAACCACCTCTATTAGTGATAGTCACCTATCAACTAAGGTCATTCCTATCTTGAAAGCTCCTACTAAAGAACCAGGTTTAGTGCTTCATACTTCAAAGCCAACTACTCAGTTTCCAGGAATCTATTGTCCCATTCCCTGTCACTGCACCAGCCATATGCTCTCAGGAGTTCTCATGCACTGCCAAGAGCGAAATATTGAAAGCTTGTCTGATTTAGGACCTCCCCCTACAAATCCTAAAAAGCTTATTCTAGCTGGAAACATTATTCAGACATTGCTGAAGTCAGATCTTGTGGACTATGCTAGCCTGGAAATGCTTCATCTGGGGAACAATCGTATTGAAATCCTTGAGGAAGGATCTTTTATGAATATGACTAGACTGCAGAAATTATATCTCAATGGCAATCATCTTACAAAGCTAAGTCAGAATCTCTTTCTTGGCCTTCAGCACCTTGAATACCTGTACCTTGAATATAATGCCATCAAAGAAGTTTTGCCGGGGACATTTAATGTGATGCCAAAACTTAAGGTCCTCTACTTAAATAACAACCTTCTGCAGACTTTACCACCCCATATATTTTCAGGGGTTCCACTTACCAGATTAAACCTAAAAACAAACCACTTTGCTCATCTGCCTGTTAGCAATGTCTTGGATGAACTGGATATGCTGGTACAAATTGAACTTGAAGACAACCCCTGGGATTGTACCTGTGATTCAGTTGGGCTGCAAAAATGGATACAAAAGCTGAGTAAGAACACAATGATGGGTGATATTTTTTGTAAATCTCCCGGACATCTAGAAAAAAAAGAACTGAAATCCCTGAACAGTGAAGTCTTGTGTCCAGGTTTATTAAACAGCCCTGCCCTACCATCTCATGCCAGTTTTGTAGTTGTGACAACTTCTACTACTACTACAAACACTGCAGACACAATCCTGCGGTCCCTTACAGATGCTGTCCCACTTTCTGTTCTAATACTAGGGCTTCTAATTGTGTTTATAACTATAGTATTTTGCGCAGCAGGCATAGTTGTTCTTGTTCTGCATCGGCGGCGAAGATGTAAAAAGAAGCAAGCAAATGAAAAAATGAGGGATAGTAGCCCAGTTCACCTCCAGTACAGCATGTATGGACATAAGAAAACACACCACACAACAGAGCGCCCAGCTGCATCTCTTTATGAGCAACGTATGGTTACTCCCATGGTTCAGGTCTATCACAGCCCATCCTTCAGCCCCAAGAACACCGAGCAACAAGAGGAAGGAAGTGAGAAAATAGGTAATGATTCCAAACATCTCCGCAGAAGTCTCCTGGAGAGAGAGAATAGTTCACCTCTTACCAGTTCAAATGTCAAATATAAAGATACAGATCAATCTGCTGAATTTCTGTCTTTTCAAGATGCCAGCTGCTTGTATAGAAACATTCTTGAAAAAGAGAGAGAACTGCAGCAACTAGGGATCACAGAGTACCTACGAAAAAATATTGTCCAGCTCCAGCCTGAAATGGAAGTTCACTATCCTGGAACACATGAGGAACTGAAATTAATGGAGACACTAATGTACTCCAGACCAAGAAAAGTTTTTCTAGAACAAACTAAAAATGAGTATTTTGAACTCAAAGCTAATTTACATGCGGAGCCTGACTACCTGGAAGTCTTGGAGCAGCAAACATGAAATAACACATTGGGCTGAGCCAAATTTCTCTAATTCTATTTTAAGTTAGAACCACTGTAAATAAAATAAAAGTGCCTTATAATAACAAGTCAACAGTCAGAACTTAAGCACAGCAGTAATCCTAGCAAAAACAAACAAACAAACAAACAACAACAAACAAAAACAACTCAGGGATCATTGTGGGAAGCCATGGGGTTGTGTGCAGATAATGTCTCACCCCCAGTTAAATATGAACTGTATGATTGAACTGCGGGAGAAAGATTGCTTATTGCAATATCCCTCAACGTGTTTTAAAGGTGTGTATGGCACTCTCCTTTCTGTACCTAACCTATGGAAAAATATTTGTTTCTTGTACTCTTTTTCTGTCAAATTAATTACATTCCTTAAAACAAACAAGCAAAAACACCTGTGTTTGTAGTTACATGGTTAGAGTGTATTGGTTAGGTATTAGCATATGCACTGCATATATGGCCATATACTTGTCTACAACAACACCTAACACACCCTTGTAATAAATATGAAAGGATTTGAAAAGTTGTCATACTAAATGTCAGTTAAAAACAAAAGGAAAGATTTTTGCATATGCACCCATACATCCAGAGCCTTCAAAATCTTAACTTCATTAAATATGTTCTTTATCAGCATGTGGAAGGAAAAATATCTATGTTTACCCAACATCTTACAAGAAGAAGAAAAAAAGCAAGCCTTTGCATACTTTTCCCTATCTGATAGCTTTACTTAAGTTTGGACAATCTTTTCTTAAGCTGCTGCTATGAAATATCGCGCATCACTGGTGTTTCAAGTCACAGTCATGGGCAATTTGAAAAGCTACTGAGAATCAGCTGTAAATATATTCCTGTGTTTAATAAGTTTGATTTTTATATGTCTATCTGTATATAAATAACTTCTGTACTGGCTTTAAATATACCTGGAGGAAATAAGTTTGCTGTGGCTAGGAGCTTCCAGGTGCAAAAGCAGGTCCTGACTGACACTACTCAAAAGCAACTCCACCTCCCCAAAATAACTGCAACAAAACACATGTATGAGGAACAGTAATACTATTTAGATGTTTGTACAACAATATGTTATATTTTGCAGAATCTAGAAGAAAATAGTGTTGTGGGAAAATAGAGGAAAAAAAGTAGAACACTGCAGATTTATTTTTGCAATGAATTCTAGCTAGATTTATATTTACTATTTATTCTGTATAATTTTTTTTTTATTTTTTTCCTTTTTTTTTTTTCTTTTTTTTTCAACTCACAAGAAAAGAAAAAGCTTATTCCTAGCTGCCTTTCAAGCAAATCAAGGAACTTGTCTCTTTCAATGAAAATGAAATAAAGCGTTTTTTAAATGTATTTTTCTTAGAGGTCACTTTTTAAAGAATAAGCTCACAACTTCTTCATGAACAAGTTTAGAACTGTTCAGGAATTTTCAGAGGACAAGTTTTCTCACTCTTGCCATGTGGACAGGAGCATCTTGTTTGGAGTGCAGTAGGGCAATTCAATTTCTGTGCATGGCTGACACAGTGCCAGAACACAAATTATGACCTGCATTTATCTTCTTCTAAACAAATATGTGGTAAACTGTCTATGTATGAATAAGTTTTTTTTTTTTTTTTTCCTAGTTCCCATTTCTAGAGCTAAGGATCAGATGAATTTCTACATATGTATGCCAAACTTAGCACTGAAGTTTTGATAAACTAAAAGAGATATGTTCTTTAGTTCATCTTACTGCTGATGTCTTACCTTCTTGTATGCATATATGTGAGTTCTTTATTTTCTTTGCACATGGGTACATAGGTTTCTGACAGAATTTTTTCCTATGTTGTATACAAAAGTCAAATTATCAGTTCTTTCAAATTTGCATAGAGATAATTACATTGATGGTGCTATCCTAATTTTTGTAACCCAAGGATCTGACCACTTGTTTCTGTTAACAATTCAACTTCCTTATTAATATTTTTAAAAAGTCATCACTTTGCTATGGAAGTCAACCTTCTTAGCTTCCAAGAATCAAAACGTCAGTTATTAGAAAATAAGTATTTTTTCCTCTTTCTACAGCTGAGAACAATTTAGTTTAGAAAATCTCTGTATTGAGGAAGCATAAATCTGGTTGCAATATATTTTTTCCTTGCTATCTTTATTCTAGACAAGTAAAGGTAATGCTAAGTATTACTTGTGGAGGTAAAGGTGAGACAAAGGTGAAAATGCAACTACTTTAATTTTACATTAAGTATTTAGTGTTATTTTAGCTGACCTTGCACATCTGAGACGTGGCATGTCTCTTCATGGACATGTCAGAGAACCTATGCAAACCCCTGCTTTCATCTAGAGGGGCAACTGAAGCCCAGGTGAGATGGCTTAGAGCACTAAAATGACATTAATCGTCTACATCTAAAAAAACTAAATTCAGTTCTGAAAATAATCTATTAAGAAACAATAAAAATTGAATTCAGTCAACAGAACTGACAATAGGAAGCTTTGTATTTTAAACAGACCCACAAATATCCTTCTGTGAATTCTCAGAGATCTTAAATTAATGTGGAGAAAAAACAACAACAACATATATGGTATATAATAACAGACTTTAACATTTCCATGTCTTTCATTTCAGTAGTCATTTCCATTAGTAAAAAACGGGTGTAAAAACAATTCTCTGAAATTGGCAAGATGCAGGGAAATGATGAATCAGGCCCTCAGGCTTTAAGAGAAATAGTTTTAGACTAAAGACAATTGCCACATGCACAGATGTCACTTTGCTTAGCTGCTAACAGTTACTTAGCAAAATGTTGAGGACAACTGTGTGGAAAAACATTTTTCTGCATTGCAGTCTCAAGGAATCAAAAAAAAAAAAAGCAAACTTCATGTCAAAGCAACTCAGTTACACAGCTGTATCAGAGCATCACTCAACAGAAGTAAATAGAAATTTAGCTTTTAGCTTTCCATCAGCAGGGTGATTCACACCATTCATTATATTAGGGTGACTGTACTCTGTGGTAGTCTGTAACACTGCAAGTGGTTTTGCAGTATCCAGAAGCCAGTAGAATGCGGCATGTCATCCATTTTCCTATCATCTGTCCCTGCTGGACTGCCATGTAGTAAATGTTTGTATGACAAGGTGAGAGCAGGTCTGTCTATAGATTTTCCTCATAATAACATTCTCAGACAGTGACTTCCTAAATGAGGAGATTTTTTATTATTTTTTTCTTCAGTAGGAAAATTTATATTGCCATAACAAAAAGGGATAAGAATTTGGCCTTATATGATTATTCTTCTTCAGATGAAGAATATCAGTATCAGCTGATAAAATCATAACATAAGGAAGGTATTGTACAACAGAAGAAGGATGAAGTATGTGTTCCCAAAAGTTCCTTGGGAACTTATTTTCATTATATTAATTAGCAACACATCCCTAGCATTGTTACTGATGTTTCTGGAAAGTTGGAAGTGGTATTCAGATTTTGTTGTTGTTGCTAAAGCCATGTTCTTGTATTTATTTACTTATTTATTTTCCAATGACAGACACACAAAAGTGATTTTATACATTTCACATATCTAGAATAATGGAGGCTGGAAGGCAAAGCAATGCTTGACAGTCTGCAATGAAGTGGATCCATTTTTTTCCTGTCAGCACAACAGTTTAATTGAGTGGAGGAACAGTGTACAGAAAAGAGGTGTACTTGGCAGTTATGTTATTGTTGCTAGGGTACCTCAAAGTAACCAACATTAACATTTTTCCCCTTGCATTTGAGTGAATAAAATATATTAAATAACAATATAGACCTGTTCTCTAAATAAAAAAAACATACTAAATACATCTATTGCACTAATTTATTTTAACCTGCTTTTATATTTTCAGCTTCATAAATGTCAAATATATTCCTGTTTCTTCCTGCTACGGGTATTTTTCACACAGGCTTCACATTACCTGCAGTGATGCAGGTAAATTACCTTCAAGCTTATGAACAGAAAAGACAACACCCCCCCCCAAAAAAAAACTTTCCAACAAAAACTGTGAATTTGCACATAAATTATTTGTCTATTCTGAAATGGTTCAGTAATTTCATGCGCTCTTCTCCATTAGAATGACAGATCATCCTTTCTAAATCCAAGTTGCAAATTGAAAATAAGTTCATACTTTTGCTCTGTGGTGTGTTAAAGCTACAAGATTTGAACTTGAGCCTTTTTCACCTTCAGTAATTGTTTTTCTAATTGGAATCAGAGGATCAGGTTCTGGCCCCTCTCTTCATGATAAAGAAGTCCTCAATATAACCTCAAATAGCAGCTCTTCATAATGTGAAATTTACCTACATAGGGGTTGCTAACTGCGTAGTATGCTAAGCTGAAAAGATAAGCTTGACTTGGAGGGGTAAACACTTTATCAAGATCCATTTCTGTTATGTGAATAGAATATGGGTATTTACTGCAATGAAAACATTATTTCACAGGGCATAGTGGTAAGGGAAAAAAAGAGATTGAGTCTCAAAGTCAGTATCAGAAGGAATTCTGTATTATTATTTTGAGGATGCAATTTTCTAGAGCAATATACTTCATCAGCCACACCAAGATAATCTGCACATTTCAGGTAAATGTCCTGAAATTAATACAAGGCTAAAAACAATCAAGCACTTAATTAAAATACACATTAAAAATAATGTGTATTTTAATTATTTTAATTAATTTAAAACAAATTAATTAAAAAGATCAGCTGAGAAACTTGCTGAAGACTTTATCTATTTCTCTTCTCTTGTACTGCCCAAATATAAAATACCTTCATTGCCATTAATGAATCATGGACAGATCCTGCTCTGCCATAGACAACACCCTAACACTCAACAAAAACCTACTCCATGTGGAAGTTTTATGTGTGTGAATTGCCTTCAGTTTTCAGTTCCTCTGCCACTTGATGTTTGGTTTACCGAACTGAATTTGGAACAGGGAAATGGATCTATTACTGAGCTTACTATAATTCAAAAGATTTGTCCCTTTTTCATTTTCTGAAGTTTATGATATTCTTGATCTTGTTCCAGGAGATGGTATCAAATACATTGTTTTTTGTTTTGTTTTGTTTTGTTTTTAACTTGAAATAGAAATGAGCTGTAGATGGAATCAATATGGTGAACTTAACTGCCATACTGAAAAGATATAGCACAGCATTTTCTTTCCTGCACATCTCCTAACAGTCTTTTGGCTTCTTGACACAACAGAACAAATTCTTAAGAGCCACAGTCTAATGGAAAGCAGTTAACATCAAGAAGAAAGTAAAACACCAGATGCTGTTCAGTACTATGAAAGCACGATGTGATGAAGATTTTTTTTTTTTAATCAGTTTCAACAAGATGGAGTGCATATGTTACTATACAAGGACTACTTCTACAGTTATTTTTAGTTCATGTTATGGAATGATAGCAGAGAAAAGAAGAAACAACTTAGTTTCATACATTAAGGAGTAATGTTATTTATTGTAACTTCAGCTGTTTACCTTCGTAGATCAATTCATCTAGATTATTTCATTTTGAGACAAATTATTTTAGGAAATAAGTATTTTAAAAATCTTCCAGTTGTAATTTATTACCTACTAAACTCCAGGGAAGTATATATATTCAAATATAAAGAAATCTGGAGCCCTTTATACATCCAGAAATCTGTCCTATGAAATGTTAGCATAAAATTGCTTTTTAGAATAAACTATAACTTCTATTTTGTTACCTTATAAAACTATTCTTTTTAGTTTTAAATTAAGAGCCATCCGAGTATTTTTGCATTTTTTAATTGAAAACCAATATAACACTTTCGTAATTATACATATTTGGGTTAAATACATATTTCCATACAAAGACATATTAAAAAAAACAACAACTGTCAAATATAATCTGACACCCATCTCTTCTTTCTCTTTGCAGAAACAATGCAGTTTGCTGTGCAAAACAAACAAACAAGAAAACAAAAAAACACATATTTCATGGGCAGGAACAAACAAACAGAATTATTTTGTGTCTTTGTGACTTATTTTGTGAGTGAAATATTTTGGATTCCCATCCCTGTGGTGCAGTATGTTCATACACTTCATAGGAGACTGGAAGCATCTAAGAGGTTCAGACTAAAACAATTAAAGACATGACACTGTTAACACAAAGGAGTGGCTTAATTAATAGACTATGTAATCATGTTCTTTTGTAAAAAGGTAGTTGCAACAACACTTTTCAAAAGATCTGATGTGTCAAATTTCCTTTGAATATATCTGGTAAATTGGACCCCAAAGGTCCTCTTACATCTTCATGAAACTTGGTAAGATGTGAGATTCAGGCTGCCAGTACTGGGCTAGTTCATAGGCATCCAGACACTCTGTATGCTTGGATATTTGGAGGCCAGCAAAAAACCTCTAAGGTGATGTGTTGAAGTGGAAGAGATTCTGAGAAACAGTTTTAGCTGGCTCTTTTCACCTTGTGCAAGATGTTCATTATTCCAAAGTATTATATAATGTGACTTAGGGATAAATGTAAAATACTAATAAATCAGAAATGTAACATTTAGATGTCACTGTTCACAAAGGGTAAATGATTACATGAGATGTCATGGAATGAATGTGAAGGTAGGGAGACTTTAACAGCCTCATGTGTTATGTGTCTTTAAGTACACTCAAAAATAACATTCAGTATAACCTCATAAAAGTTGAGAGGAGATTTTTGTCTATCGACCGCTCATGAATACAGCATTTCTGAAGGGAAATGCTGTTCTGAGGATAGCTAACTTCATGCTGCCATACATGATATTATGAAGGCTGAATCATGTTCTATACTTTCTAACATAATCTTGTACGATAGGTTGAAATCTGTCACTGCTCTAAGCTCTAGAGTGTCATCTGAAGTCAGCAGGACTTCTTGCATACCTAGATTCCATTATTATTTTTATTCATAAAAATGATCACAGAATAAACACATTTTTTATTTTTTTCCTATATAAAAGCAATCCTGTAAATAAAATGATTCCTTCTGAATTTTTGATTCATGCCTTAATCAAAGGGCCATTAAAACTAAGCAAATATGTCTTTCAGATCTCGATTTATGCATCATTGTATTGGAAGTCTATATTTTTGCCTGCACAGATGCATATAGATTTTAAAATTGTGCAAAAACTTAGTGGTGGTGTTGCACTGTCTTTGAGCAGCCAGCATGAATTGTGAGCACAAGATCAGCTATCATTCTTAATTTTAAAGCCAAACCATATATACATGAGTTTCTTAAGGTTCACATGACACCGCCTCCTGAAAAAGTGAAAGCTATGTCTTGTTTTTTTTTTAAGTTCATCTTCTCCAACAGATAAGCATGTAAAGAAGATCATAGTGTAGGTTATAGAGGTCAATATCAATAATAAACACCTAAAAGATATCTGGACATTAAGAATAGCCTTCTTCACTAACAGAAGTAGTGCAGCACTGAAATAGGTTACCCAAAGTGTCTGTGGAACCTTAGTTCCTTGAAGATTTTCACGACTTTTCTGTTTAGTCTCAGTTGGTCTACAGTAAGCAGCAATACTGCTCCAAGTAGCATGAAATGGGACTCAACAGCCTTCAGAGGTCCCTTCCAAACAACATTTCTTTGATTTTAACATGGTTCTGCAAAAGATTTTTGAGGACAAAGTAGAAGGGTGTTTCTTTTCTTTATATACACTTCCTCAGTATGAAGTTAAGCAAAAAGGTAAATACAATACTCACCAAACACTGAAATGAAGTAAATACTTTTCAATTAAATACTGTAAGATACAGAGAAGCAGTAATATCAAAGCTGCAACAACTTAAACAGTGCTTCTCTGATGTTGGTCAGAATGCATGTGAATTGTGGTTACCTAAATTTATTGTTAAAAGTATTTTTTACATGACATATTTACAATCTCTAAATAAAATACTGAAACTATCTTAAACCCTTGATTGATTCTATTTTTATTTTTTATTTATTTATTTATTTATTTATTTTGGTACTTGGTCAATTAATTAACCCCGTTTTCTTGAAATACTGCTTTCATAGGTGGTGAAAATTTTCCTTTTTCAAAGGGTCTTCCAGGATTTAACAGGTCTTATTTTATATATTCTATTTGTCAGAAAGTTGAATTATTGTGGTCTATATGATTAATGCAAATTGTAAATTAAAAAATATTTTTTACATGAAATGCTACTTTGAATCTTTCAAATTATGGAGCAACAGATGAGGCAAGGCTCTTCAGAGAGAAGGTCTCTATTTTTATTTCATATAAATAGATTTCAATTGTAAATAAATAAATATATAAAAATCATATGACATTTCTCTTAGATCTATAGTCAGAGATTTTGAGTGTATTTATTTATTTATTTATTTGCTTATAATGTTTTTGGCAACAGTAAGCTTATGAAGAGTTTTTCATACTCCTAAAATTCCTTTGAAACTCTGTGAGCATTCAAGATATAATAACAGTAAATATGTTATTTTTTTTAGAGGTGTTGGTGGGACTGTCAATATTAACATCAAGTTTCTTCTTAATTGCTGTAATCTTCTGTAAATCTACGGTAAGTTGACTTGTTAGCAGAAAAGACACAATACTTTATATCTCTTGTAACAACACTTAGTGTTCAATTAGTTTTGAAGCAGACTTCTCAGAAGTTTAGATGGCCACTGGAAACTGATGAAAGGTGCTGTGAATGAAAAAAGAACGTACTTCAAATAGTTAAGTAATGTTTAAAGTTACTATACCTAACAACTTATTCTAAAAAGATTGCATTTTCAGTTTGTTTGCTCTGTTCCCTGGGTGATACTAGATGTATGAATAGCTTTTATATCCTCTGCTTCACTTGTCACTTAGCTAGGATCAGCTGTGTAACCATATCAATGGAATTTTAAAACCATATCAAATTTCTAAGCTTTGATGAATGAAGTAAGCATATTTCTTTCAGATAAACACGTCATCACAGATATTCTATCAATTATCATCAAATCAGTTCAGTTTTTTAGTTACTACCACCTTATTTTGTGTCATGAACTACTGCGGGTAATACTGTGTCACTTTCTTTTCTCCATCAAAAATGCAAGAAAGATTAGAAATATGAGTATTAGAAACCTACTGATCAGATACAAGTACTCAATGGAACTATTTAAAAAGACATGTATCCACGTTTTCTCAAATAGAAGTGTCTTTGGTTCTAGTTGGACTACAGGTTATATCAGAAAATAGCTTATGCCTTTTTTAAAAAAAACAAAAACAAAAACAAAAACAAAAAACTTTCAACCACTATGTTTTCTTGGAGTGTGTTGTCAGGGAAAAGAAGGTATGGGAAATATTAAAGTTGAGCAGTAGAAAGAATATCAGACCTTATTGATTTAAATGCATTGCTTCATGCTAGTTCTAATTAGTAGTCTTATAGTTCTTGTACAGTTATCTGCTATCCAAAGCTAAATACTTTCATAACAGAAAAAGAGAAAAAAATGCATGCAACAATATTTGCCTTATTCTGCCACTCTTTCCCAGGCATATACTTTTGTCTTTCTTGGAGAATGAATGGATCTTTGATTTGATCTGGAATGTCTGTCACTAAGTTATTGTGCAGAGTCACTGTGGAACCAATTTTCTCAGGCAGAATTATAATTAGAAGTGTTTTTATTTTTAATTATTTTTAATGGACTTTTTTTTTTTAATGGAAATTCCTAAGAATTATTATAATTATGTATTACATTAATCTTGTAATTTAAACCTCTGAAAGGTAGTACATACTTGTATGTGTTTCTAACAAAACAATTATTTAGCCAGAAGAGGAAGTGAAAGATTCAAAATCAGAGAGACTATAAGAGAAATATGTAATAGCTTGTGCAGAGAACAACAGAAAACTTCAAATCTTTTATTTCTTCATGACTTTTTTTTTAACACATTGTTTTCATTAAAACAACATTTATGTTTTTCTGTCCTCCATTGGAACTTCCTCTTAGAAGTGCAACTGAGGATTCACTGCAGTACTTTGCATTAGATCAATTATGTTCCTTAGCCTAAGTATTTCTTGTCAAAAAAAAAAACCACAATCTTTTTATGTGGGAAAGGAATTTTCAAATCTTCGTGGCATTGTCACATGTAGGTAGAAAACAATTACCTTTGTCATTGCCATTAATGTCAGATAATTACAGGTCTGATGTCTAATTTTATAGTTTTCCATTGCAGAAGGATATTTTTTTTAATGCTGATCTTTTTTTTTTTTTTTTTTTTTTTAAATATATCACAAACTGTGTTTTGGTCTCATTGGCAAGTTTTCAGGTGTTTGCTGCTTATCACCATGTAATGGGGCAGTCTCTATCCTGGGTTTTTAAAAACAGACCAGATGGGTAATGTTCTAATATATTTGCTAGCCTATATCTTATTATTTAGGTTCTTTTCTCTTTTGGAGTAAAAACCTCACAATACAAATGAGTAAAAGAGTTTGTATAGATGGGAGAGGAGGGGAAGAACTATATCTCAAGATGGCTGGGAATTTTCCATCAAAGTAAATTTGATGGAAAAAATGTGTTTTCAAAAAACAAAACAAAACAAACAAACAAAAAGCACAATATTTAACACAGGAAGACTTTTTTTTTTTTTTTTCCATAAATAACTTTTTTTTTTTCAGTTGAACAGAGCTGTCAATAATCAAATCTTTCAGTTAGTCAAACTACTCTGTTTTGATTTAGTTCTACTTTATCAACATATAATCCTTAATAAAACCCCAGGGAAATTACAGGAGGTGAGCTTATGTTTTTTTTCTGTTGAACAAGTTTATTAATTGAACAACACTTTCCATTGTATCTTTATTATTTCCCATCTAGCTCTACTTCTGGAAGGCATGGCAACACAAAAATAATAGTATAAAATATACAGACTTAAAGATGGCAAAGTATTATGGTGGTTCAGTATGAATTTTGATTGTTGTGACAGTCAAAATGTTATCAGGCAAAACAAAAAATAGCATTTCACATTGGAATTATATATAAAGTTTAACATATTTATGAACAACTTTTCATAAATATTTTACTATTTTTATTCTCTTTTAATGCAAGTTCAAACAGTAATGAAGTTCAGATTTTTCTACTAGAACAACTATATGTGAAACACAGCAAATAATTTACATAGCATAAGATATCAATTCTCATGAGCTGATAAGAATGTTAATTACATTGTTTGGATGCCAGACTCTTAAAACACACACCTTCCTGGAATCACCCATACCAACAGAATTCCAGGCCTGTAAGCCTCTGCACTGGCAGCTCTTGTATTAGTTGCAGATGACTCTTCTGACTCACTGACAGATATCATAAAGTAGATGACCTGCAATGTGTATTTAATGTTCATAAAGCAATGAAAGAGCCTTGATTCCCATGGCCTGGAACAGCTTCTAGTTACGAATCAAAATCTTTCACTGCAATTCTCTTCTGACTGGTTTAGAGAAATATGTTTTGGGTATTAGAAAAAGAAATATGGTAACTACTGAAAAGTGTCTATTTTGATTGTGAAAGTATAAAGTCAGCCTCTGCATAAAGAGGTAGCCTTTTTGTTGTTGTTCTTGTTGTTCCTTTTTAAAGGACCTAAGTAATAATAACTATGTAATTTTTCTTGGTATGAAGGAATGATAAGTATAATGACAATTTAATGATTTTTTTCTGCAATTTATTACTGGCCTTTTGTGTAATGTCAGTGATTTGGGGTCTTTTCTGCTCATTTTGCATACTTTGAAGAGTCAAGAGTCCAATACTGTCAAGGGTCCAATTATCTAGCGATTTAAAATATAAATATAAAAATGGATAGTCAAGCAGATATTTCAAGTATCTGACAAGTGATAATTTAGTAACCTGAAGAAACGCTGCTTTAATACTTGTCTCTTGAAGAGGAGAGCAGTACTTTCTTTATCACTTAGAAAAGAAAATGGAGAATTACACATGAACAACACTGAACCAGAAGTAGTAATATTTGGACCATCTCACCCCCCCTTTTCTTTTTATTTTTTTTCTTTTTAACACCAACTTTTTAAAAAACATAAAAGAAGAATCCATTTCTTTTATTAATGTTATATAATTATTTCTTAATTTCTATTTGAACATCATCCTGTGTTTTTTTCCCACTACGATCAACACAACAGGAAAAAGAAAAAAAGGTTAATAAAAAAAAAAAAAGATAATTGTTCTGTTGTTCTACTATCATATATCTATTGGGGAAGTATGTGTGCATCTCTACTTATTTACTTATTAATCTTACTTATTAATCTTTCTTATGTTGTTGGTGTAGTGAGGGATCCGTTTTATATTCATTTATATCCATTACATATCTTTGTCAACTATACTTAGTAAATATGTTAGAATATACAATTTTTTGTGTCCAACCAACAAGTTAAACTTCAAATTAGGGAAGTTTAATAAGCAATTCCACCTTTGTTACTGGGTTTGGATTGTTTGTGTAAAAGAAGAATGTTGCATTGATGTAATCCAGTTATCAAAAATTTTTCTTTGCAGTGCATGTTTGGCATATTATCGAAGATGAAATCCCAGCACTACAAAAAGCTATTACAGATAGTTTCACTTATTAATCCTATAGCCAGACAGAGGCAAGACTCCCTCTTCACTGGCTGAACCAGTAGTGAGGCTGTGCACATATTCCCAATAGGTACACATACACCCAGCACACATACACACATACGAGAGGCCAGCCACACAGTTCAACACAGGTGAAAGACAGCGCTCACATAAGCACAATGGTCTCATCTTGTTCCTCTCTGTATCACATCAGAAGTAAGGCCTGTTAGTGGAAAATAGATATATATAAATATATATCTGAATATACACATTGAGAATCCTTCCAGTAACTGGATATGGGTACTCAGTCTCCCCAGTTGGTGGCACCAGAGGCCCCCAGCCCCACTCCAGTTGCCAGTAGCAACTGTCTCACTCATGGAAACACGCAAATCTCACTCCCACAGGCAAACTCCCGCAGGCAAATCCCCACAGTAAATGGGGACACTTTAGACACCCAATATATCTACTACTGGTTGTGGTGGTTGTGAATGCCCCATCCCTGGAAGTGTTCAAGACCATGTTAGATGAGGCCCTGAGCAACCTGATCTACTGGGTGACATCCCTGACTATGGCAGGGGTTTGGAACTAGATGATCTTTGAGGTCCCTTCCAGCCCAAACCATTTTATGATTCTATGATTCCATCATGCTGCCCGCAGATCATCACCCCAGAAGGCAGGTGGGGTGTGAGCATTCATGCTTTGCAGCTCCACTCCATCTGCATGTGCTCAGATGCCCTTGCACACATGTACACACACATGAAAACACACAGACTCTCTTCACCCCTCCCCTTGCCCCTATCAATTACCCTTAGACACAGTCTACGCCGCAGCTGGCCCTTAGATCCTCTCAGATACAACTACCTCACACACATACAGCACACGCTGATGCATCTCTTAATCCACCTCCAAGCCCCACAATACTTGGCTTACATCTGATCCCCTCAGGAGCCAACTCATAGATCCTCCTGTCTCCAGCACAGATTCATATATAGGACCATATAGAACAGCTTGGGTTAAAGGGACCTTAAAGATCATCTCGTTCCAACCCCCCTGCCATGGACTGGGATGCCACCCACTAGATCAGGTTGCCCAGGGCCTCATCTAACCTGGTCTTGAACACCTCCAGGGATGGGGCATCCATAATCTCTCTGGGCAACATGTTCCAGTGCCTCATCAACGTCTGAGTGAATAATTTCCTCCTAACCTCTAATCTAAATCTCTCCTCTTTCAGTTTAAAACCATTATCCCTTGTCCTATCATTATCTGCCTGAGCAAAAAGTTGCTCTACATCTTTTTTATAAGTCCTCTTTAAGCACTGAAAGGCTGCCATGAGGTCTCCCTGGAGCTTTCTCTTCTCCAGGCTGAACATTCCTGTCTCTCTCAGCCTTTCTTCATAGAGGAGGTCTTCATAGAAGAGTTGATCCAGCCATCTGATCAACTCTGTGGCCCTCCTCTGGACCAGCTCTAACAGATCCACATCCTTCTTGTGCTGGGAACCCCTTTGATACCTGCCTCCCAGTCTGCTTATCCTACTCACAGACTAGTATTGAAATTCATTAGCCATCAAACACTGATATATGTACCTAAATAATAATCAACCACTACAGTTTCTCTGGTTGCTGGCACCACAGATAAAAAGGCTGCCAAACCTGTGGTACCGTTCTAGCTCCTGCACTCAGATCTCCATACATTCCTTCAAAGACAGAACAGAGAACCTGCTCACCTAGAAAAATAGTTATTTCTAGTGAACAATCAAATGAAAAGTGAGCTCCAGAATAAAACAAAATAAAATAAATAATAAACTCTCCTCTGGCTTCCCCAGTATAGCTTATAACTATGGGAATGGTAGAGCTTTGCCTGTAACTGCTGTCTGCACCCAGGCCCTTGTGGGGGCAGGACGTCTCTCTCTTAAGGATTTGTGACAGACTTGGCTGTTTGAAGCTTGTTGGAGCCAGCTGTAGCCAGTTCCCTGCCCTCCCCATTGGAGCTGGTGTGACTCACCATGCAAGCAGCGCTGCCCCTTCTCTTTAGGATCTCCACCAGCTACTAGAGAGAAACAGCCTAGCAGATCTTGGCCCTCCCTCTCCTGGTGACACAACCAGTGAGGACTGGTGGGTGAAAAATGCATGCTGAAAGTTCTCAGGCCAAGGAAGGAGGCACCATGCCCATTAAAGAATGGTGCCTCCCAGCTCCCCTTTGCTCCTCCCAGGAAAGAATAAGCATGACCATTCTCCTCCTGCAGCAGTTCTTAAGGTAAAACAAAGACCCAATTTTGTTTGTTTTGCTGTACACATTTAAACTGTTATTAGTATTTTCTGTATTTCATATTTTGGAACATTGTTTAGAATAACAGTAAATTATTCTGTTTTTAGGATGTGTTTGCTTTTGCCTCTAAGAAGATTTCAGTAGACAGAAAGCTTTCTGTTGAAGTTCTACTTTTTCATGTGGGGGAGTAGAGAGGGAGGTGCTGGTCTCTCTCCTCTCTCTGGTGACCAGTGATAGGACATGAGAAAATGGCTTGAAACTACAATAATGGAAGTTCAGATTGAATATTAGGAAAAGGTTCTTTACCAAATGGGTGGTTGGGCACTGGAACAGGCTCCCCAGGGAAGTATCCATGGCCCCAAACCTGTAGGTCTTGAAGAACCATTTGGATAATACTCCTAAACACATGGTTTAACTCATAGATTTCCCTCTGTTCACTCAGGAGTTTGATTCAGTGATCCTCATGGGTCCCTTCCAATTCTATAATTCTAAGTAGACAGCCAGGTAGGCATTGTGTTAAATAATGATTGAGTTCCAAATAGGATTCCAATTAAAGTTAACAATTTATTTGAATAGAGGCAAGCAAAGAGCACTGGGTGCGCTAGGAGTCTCTGCCCCACCAAGATGCACACCTAACAGTTCCCATCCATGGATTATATCTCTTCTACTAATGCATATTCATAGTGGGCTTGTCATCCTCCGAGCCCTCTTCATCTTCTGGAATCTTCTAGAGCCTTCTTGACCCCAGCCCCCATGCATGCTCCCCCCACAGACTTCTGCTTAACACTGCACAGCCAGCAAAAAAAACTGGTCCAGGCTGGTCCTGTCAGATGTCCATTGTAGAACACAAGAACTACATACATACTTTAACCACCGAACACAAGAACTATACGTACATTAACCATCTGTATTTTCTTAATCTCGTGGTTATACAAGGATGCACAAAACAGAAGGTCACATTTTACCATACGGCCCTAGCATTGCTCCACATTGACACGAATCAGATGAACACATTTCACAGCATCAACAGAGTTAAGTAACACAGTGTATTACTTAAACCAAAAAGTAAGGCTTAAGCACTGAGACAACATTTAGGCAGATTAGCCATTAGGTTTTACCTTCACCACCCTCTAATCAGTAAAACTGAATAAAGGTTGAAAATGTTATGAGAAATACCTTCACTTCAATTATAAGAGCACAACTTGAAAAAATCTTTCATTGGATCATAAGGCACACTGTTGATTATTTATTTATTTACTTACTTACTTACATTTTTATTATAGTTATTAAAAATGTGGTTTTGCTACAGCAATATATTTTCTTGAATTCATGTTCTATGGTTTCCAAGTTTGTTCAGAGCAAGAATCCTTACCCAGTTATACATCCTGCTTTTTATGTTATCAAAATGATTTTTAGGAAACAAAAAGGTTGTATTTCCCCAGCGTTTATACTGTTCACCTTCATTTGCTCCTAGAACTTAATTTTCTAATGACAAGACTACACTGAGGTTTTCAAATGAAGAGCTACTTATCCATTGACACAGAGGAGTACCTCATATATGCTAGGACATGGTGCAAACAAAAAGGATTCATTCTAAGAGGAGGCTGAGCAATGGTCAAATCCCAATAAAGGACCTAATGGCTCTCTGCTCTGGAAATTTAAGCTTCTAAACAAGGTGAATTTTAACAAACCTCAGGAAATTACAATACTAATTAGAAATAGCTGAACCTCATTTTTTAAAAGTAGGACTTTTAAGTACTATTACTTTTTAATTCCATATGGTTATCAGCATAGATATTACATTTTTTTAGTCCCTTCTCCCTTAAATGTCTCAGTCCCTTCTCCCTGAAATGTCTGCAGAACACCCAGAAACCTGTGGACATTACGTACTTAGTATAGGATACAGATATTACTGCATAGTTCTCTATATTAGTATAGCGCACTATACTAATCTAGAAAACTCATAGAGCATACAACCTGAGCAAGAATAGGACCAGCAAGCCATTTGAATGCATTAAAGGACCAGGAACTATTATGGATTTCCAGTTCCCGGAGTACAGTCACTGGAAGTTTAAGTAAATTAACTTATGCAGTTTCTGTGACTATTAATATTTTACTGGTTCATTCAAACTAGCAAAGACATTTTTGAGACTGAATATTACTGTAATATGTAATTATTTTAGCAAAAATTATATTTATGAAAAATTGTTTTATTTATTGTTTTAATATATGGAAGTTACTGAAATGATAGCCACGAGCTATATTTTGCTTCACCTATGAATAGTGATTGAGTCCCCATGAAAAAGAGAAGAAACAGATACATTTGCCTTTGGCACTTGTTCATCCTGACTTGCAGAGGTGAATAGGATAAATGAAGCAGCAGACACACTTTTGGTTCTTTGATACTTTCCTGTTTTCCAAGGGCCTATTATAAGGGTTGAGTTTACAGTTCTAATAACAAAAGTGTAATCCACCCTCTCAGAGCTGAGTCAGGACCACACTACCAATTAATAAAATTGAGCTTCATGGTCTTCAGTAGTCATAAGATAAGTATATTATGTAAATGTGCATTTGAGGACTGAAAAGTAAATAGCTCAACTCTAGGATGAGATTTCTTATTTCAGTCAAAATTCAGCAATTCCCTAAGTTCACCTTTCAGTTGCTTAAAATGAGTACATTTGTATTTGTCCATACACATAGCCTGCTATTTATGTAACTGGTTCTTTGCAGACTTGAAAGAGAATGAGGTTCCTGCTCTGTGAGAGAATCTGGATCGTTCAGCAATGAAACACAGGCCTTTTTCATTTAAGTTACAGGAAAGCTTAAGATAAGACAAAGCAGCTGTACAGTGTTAAACCATTTATTTTATTACAGTTACCCTATAATAATAACAAAGAAAATGTTTTTGCTATTTACTTACAGCAGAAACAACCAGATGTTTGAAAGAAATAAAAAATAATGTACAAATATTATATCTAAAATATATATGCGTATATATACACACACAGAAGCATATGTGCATGCATATAAATTAAATATAAATTTAAAAATAATAATCTTGTGATCCTTTGGACAAGTGCTAGTTTTTGTTTGTTTGTTGTTGCTGCTGTTGATGTTGAGGCAGAACAGTAAGCTACCTAACTAGCAGCAGAACAAAATTAGTAGGCAGCAATTCTGTAAAAAAATGATCATTTTCAAAGTGGTTCATGAACCAACTATGATTAAAGAAAACTCCACTTTTACAAATAAAACAGATGTGCAATAAATAGTAATATTTTCAGTTTGTTCAAAACCAGAGGCCTCAGCTGAATTACTATTTTCAAGTTTGTGCACCATAATTTAAGAATTTAGAACACCTAGAAAAAGACCAGAGGATGTCATAGAGAATAACCAGTGTCTAGAAAATATAATTTCTGTAAAAAGACTGAATGAGCTGGGACTGTTTATCCTAACAAAGAAGAAACTATGGAAAGAACATGGTGGTAGTTTATATAATACATAAAAGTGTTCTGTAAAGAGGAAACAATTTCTTAGGAAAATAATAGTCTTCAGTTCTAATTGCAGAAAATTAGGTTAGATGTTACTAAGAAACCCCCATAGAACTTTATAACAAAGATAGCAGAACATGTAAATAAACTGAGAGGTTCTTAAATCTCTGTTACGGGAGGTCTTACAGGAAGTAAGTAGGACAAACAGCTGTCAAGACTGTGTACAACTAATTCATCCTTGGAGCAGGAGTTTCACTTCAGCTACTTTAACTCTTCTAAGATCAACAGTGAGGTTTTTTGTTTGGTTGTTGTGTTTGGGTGTGGGTTTTGTTTTTTTTTGTTCCATCAATGAAACGTTTCACTACAATCATGCATTTTTAAGACATGACCTTTTGTCTTAAAGTTATTGTGACTAAATATATGCATGCAATATAATCTAAGTTCTGAAGGCTAGACAGGGAGACGCAGTTATCATAGGTCAAGTACTACATATGTGTAGTTCATTATTCCCTCTATTACAAAAGAAGAGAATTCATGTTCTTCTCATGGAAGAAGAATTAATTCAAAGCTCAGGACTCTCTGAATCACTTCCAAAAGCAAGTGAGATGATTAATTAGCAGGTATATTGCAATTCAATTAGAATATCATAAAATCATAGAATGTCTGGAGTTGGAAGGGACCCACAAGGAGTCCAGCTTCTGTCTCCACACAAATACCAGACCATACATCTGAAAGCATTGTCCTAATGCTTCTTGAACTCCAGCAGGCTCTGTGCTGCTTGCTTAGGGAGCCTGTTCCAGTGCCCAACTACCCACCTGGTAAAGAACCTTTTCCTAGTATCCAACCTGAACCCCTCCTGACACAGTTTCATGCTGTTCCCATGTGTCTTGTCTCTGTTTACCATAGAGAAGAGATCAGCACTTGCCCCTCTGCTCCCCTTCATGAGGAAGCTGTAGACTGCTCTGAGGTCTCCTCTCACCTCTACTCTGAACAAGCCAAGTGATTTCAGCTGATCCTCATACATCTTACCTTCTAGAGCCTTCACCATCTTTGCAGCCCTCCTTTAGACACCCCCTGATAGTTTTATGTCCTTCTTACATTGTGGCACCCAAAACTGCATACAGTACTCGAGGTGAGGCTGCACCAGCGCAGAGTAAAGCGGGACAATCTTTTCCCTTGACGGATTAGCAATGCTATGCTTGATGCATCTCAGGATACACTTGGGCCTTTTGGCTGCCAGGGCACACTGCTGACTCATATTTAACTTGCTGTCGACCAGTGCCTTCAGATCCCTTTCTGCAGGGTTGCTTTCCAACCTCTCATTCCACAGTGCGTATATACAGCCAGGTATGTCCCTTCCCAAGTGCAGAATCCAGCAGTTGTTAAACTTCACGCGTTTGGTGATCACCCAGCCCTCAAGTTTGTCAAGATCTCTCTGCAAGATCTCTCTAACCATGAGAAAGTCACCAGATCCTCCCAGTTTAGTGTCATCTGCAAACTTATGTAATACACCTCCAAGTCCTGCATCCAAGTCACTTGTGAAAACATTAAAGAGTATGTTTCTCTTAACACTTAACGTTATGTTTTCATGGTCTTGTTAAAGTGTACTGTCATTCACACTGTTCAGTGCTAGCTGTTTTTTTAAGTCTCAGGTGTGTCCCCTGACAAATGAGAAGTCAAAGCTAGAATGTGTGCTGCATAGAAATGTATTTGTAATATAATTACTGTCTCTAATTGAAAACAAACAAAAAAAAACTTTCAGATGTTCTATCTTTTTATATATAATGACAGATAATGGTAGATAATACCACTACTCAGAGGAGTGCTGATTTCTTGTTAGATCAAACATTTTAATTTGTGCTTCATGAAGAATTCATTGAAATAATCTATTCTATAAATAGAAATGTCAAGGGTAACTGTGAAATGGTCTAAATCCATAGAAAAGTAAATGAGATTACTTTGTGTGAGGCCTTAGTGAGTGGTAAAAATTACCTTTTTGGTATGCAAGTTTGTTTATTTGTTTTTTACTGTGGTCACAGCTATTCCCAATTGGTTTGAAAACATTTTAGAAACTGCAACTGTCAAATTCAAACTGTTTTTCCATACTAATTTTGCTGATACTGAGTTGATAATGGTTCTGGTGCTTGGTTTTAATCATTAATTACTTGTGCCTCCTTATATCTTTTTTTTTTTTTTTTTTTTCCTTGAGAGTTGAGTTACTGTAAATGATTTGGTTTTCTGTTAAGCATAAATGTAAAGGAGAGATTTGTCACCATTAGGGGTGCTTGGACTCTGTCATTAACATTTTTTTACTTTGAAAGGAAACAGTTTTACAAATGATGGATGCTAAAGGTTATGTGTTCAGTTTAGAAGAATTTTTGTGATAATCAGCTTTATTTTGTCCCAGAAGGAAAACACACATACAGATTGTATTTATTGGAATGGAAATACAACACTTTGATGTAAGTCTCATTAGAAAGTGAAAAAGAGACTAAACCAGACACAGTGGTTTGTACAGACTGCGTATTTCCCAATCTTTTTGACATTCTGTCCAGAAGAATCAACCAGGCAACCAAGGGGATTGAGGAGACTTCCTAAGTGATTTTAAAAAGTAATACAGTTTCTTAATTCATCAACTGTTATTAAATTAGTTTGCTCCCTCAACTGTCACCTCAGGTTTCATTCAAACAGCATTCTACAGTAATATCTAACTGCAGGATATGTATTCACAAAACCATTTAAAATGCATCTTTTTTTTGCAGATGTTCTCTGTGTATTCTTCCATGCTACAATTTCTTTTTAATGACTGTGGAACAGCAATACCGTTAAGATAAGATTGAAGAGCATAAAATACTGTTTAGCTTAGGAATTGTTTAGTATATCAAATAGTTGGGTATGTCCCTCTCCTTCAAGGCAAGTGCTAATATAATTAAAGAACTTTCCCTTTGAAATGAAGAGTACATTAAAAGAAATTTTACAAGTGCACATATGCATAATTTTTTTTTTATATAAATACATCAGTACAAAAAGGAGGACTAAGGAGAATCTCCACCCTTTACTGGATGTGGGGGGAAACTTAGTTACCAGAGATGAGGAAAAAGCTGAGGTGCTTAACGCCTTCTTTGCCTCAGTCTTTAGCAGCAAAACCAGTTGTTGTCTAGATACCCAGTACCCTGAGCTGGTGGAAGGGGATGAAGAGCAGAATGTGGCCCCCACAATCCATGAGGAAATGGTTGGCAACCTGCTACAGCATTTGGAAGTACGCAAGTTGATGGGGCCGGATGGGATCCACCCGAGGGTACTGAGAGAACTGGCGGAAGAGCTGGCCAAGCCGCTTTCCATCATTTATCGGCAGTCCTGGCTATCAGGGGAGATCCCACTGGACTGGTGGATAGCAAACATGACACCCATCTACAAGAAGGGCCAGAGGGTAGACCCAGAGAACTATAGGCCTGTCAGTTTGACATCATTGCAGGGAAGCTCATGGAGCAGATTACCTTGAGTGTCATCACATGGCACTTGCAGGGCAAGCAGGCGATCAGACCCAATCAGCATGGGTTTATGAAGGGCAGGTCCTGCTTGACGAACCTGATCTCCTTCTATGACAAGGTAACACGCTTAGTGGATGAGGGAAAGGCTGTGGATGTGGTCTACCTTGTCTTCAGTAAGGCATTTGACACCGTTCCCCACAGCATTCTCCTCAGGAAACTGGCTGCTCATGGCTTGGACTGGCGCACGCTTTGCTGGGTTAAGAGCTGGCTGGATGGCCAGGTCCAGAGAGTTGTGGTGAATGGAGTCAAATCCAGTTGGAGGCCAGTCACTAGTGGAGTCCCCCAGGGCTCGGTACTGGGACCAGTCCTCTTTAACATCTTCATCGATGACCTGGATGAGGGGATCAAGTGCACCCTCGGTAAATTTGCACACGCACCAAGTTAGGTGCGTGTGTCGATCTGCTCGAGGGTAGGAAGGCTCTGCAAGATGATCTGGACAGGCTGGACCGATGGGCTGAGGCCAACTGTATGAAGTTCAACAAGGCCAAGTGCCGGGTTCTGCACCTGGGGCACAACAACCCCAAACAGAGCTACAGGCTGGGAGATGTGTGGTTAGAAAGCTGCCTGTCAGAGAAGGACCTGGGAGTTTTGGTTGACAGTCAGCTGAATATGAGCCAGCAGTGTGCTCAGGTGGCCAAGAGGGCCAACAGCATCCTGGCTTTTATAAGAAACAGCGTGGCCAGCATGTCCAGGGAAGTGATTGTCCCCCTGTACTCGGCTCTGGTGAGGCCGCAGCTCGAGTACTGTGTTCACTTTTGGGCCCCTCACTACCAGAAGGACATGGAGGTGCTTGAGCGAGTCCAGAGGAGGGCTATGAAGCTGGTGAAGGGTCTGGAGAACAAGTCTTATGAGGGGCGGCTGAGGGAGCTGGGACTATTTAGCCTGGAGGAGGCTCAGGGGTTCTCCTTCAGATCATGTCTGAAAACTTATTTATAATTATACCTCCAGAAGATTTTTATAAGCTTGTCACTTTTGTGATGAGCAAAATGTTTTGTTGTTGTTGTTTTGGTTGTTTTTGGTGGTGTGTGTGTGTGTATTTAAACATTTATATTTTCAAGAATGTTGGTTACCATTTATGCCACTGGACAGACAATGCTCTTCCTCTCCTCGTTTCTTTCTCAGTCTTAAGAACCAGATGCATGATCTAAGAAAACTTACCAGGTAAGAGATAGGAGATTGAATGTTCACATCTACCAGTTTGCCCAGTTATTTTACATCCTGATACAATGCAATTTTCTGCAAACTACGTTACTCTATACCCTGTAGTAGTTTTATTTATTGGGCAAAATTTAGAGAAAATTGTTTAAAGAATTCATAACTTCAGACTAACATTAAAATAATTCTTCATCAGGAAAGGAAGAAATGTTTGGAAACACTACTATTAGGGATGTTTGTGGCAGGGGGAGATGGCACAAATTTGGCAGCCTGGTAGAAGTTAGGCTCCATGCCCCCAGTTCAACCAGTAGCAAGGCTGAACATGTATTGCCAGCAGGTCTTCCCCTACACAAATGCACAATACAATGCACATGTATATAAATATGTATACTTACTTGGCCAACATATACACACTCAGCGCGCACACAAACACAAGCAGTGCTAATGGTCTCATCCAGTTTTTGTCTTGGCTTGATTAGGCTGAAGGTCTGTTTGTGGGAAATATATATATATATATATATATGTAATATGTATCTGCAGTGTGGATTCTTCTAGCAGCTGGGCTCAGGTATTCAGTCTGCCCAGTTACACCTCCTGAATTCCATTTTCCCCAGTTTCTGGCACCTGAATATACAAGCTTCTTAGGCCACAGCTGGTACAGAACCACATGCAAGCACACACAAAACAGATGCCCCAGTAGCTGACCCTGAACATTCAGTCAATCCCATAACTCATCCTATATCTTTGCCTTCCCCTCTAGACACACACACAGACAAAAACATGTCAAAATTGGCACCCTAGATTTTCTCCAGAAGCTGGATGGGACACTCCTGGTCCCTCCAATACAAAGCTCACTCCTAGAAACCCCTGATACTGAAGCCACTTAGCCCATCGTTTTTGTTAGAAGTCATACACACACTTGTCATGCACTTCCTCCAGTTCCTGGCAGCACAGACAAATGGATCCCTATGGCCCAATTTCTCATTTGTGGAAGTTCTTCCCTGGGAAAAAAAGTTGTACTGAAAGCCTATAAAAGTAGCATTTCTAGGATTTGGAGGGGAAAGACTGAGGGCACATGTGATATGTAAAAAGGCTTTCTAAGGTTTTATGGTCACCTGAATTTATTTGTTTCCTCCACATAATTATTTTCCTTCCTCTGAGTAGTCATCTTCTTATCACTGGTTTCTGAATTCATTATTCAAATGTGTTTTATTGTTATTTACACTTAAAGAATAAGACAGAGTATTGGCCTTAAAAATATGCATTAGTTAAACTCTTGAAACTCTGAAATGTTTGTTTCTTACTAATGAATCACTATTAATAGACTTCCCCTGCTATATTTATCATAAATTTGCCTTTCTATACAAACTGCATTAAAAATTTACTAGTTCCTCAAACCATTTTCATATATTATGCTTCTAAACTATAAATACTGAATGTAAACATCTCTGTAAGTTTGCATTTGCCTCTCCTTGTCTTAATGTAAATAGAGGAAAATAAGTTGTTTATCAAAATCTGAGTGTTTCTTTGGCTTAATTCTGTACAGCTTTTCATCAAGTGTCATTATTTTTGTGTATGTACACGGAGTACAAATAATACTAAACAAATAGTTTTCATCCAATTCACATGACTGAATAATGACCTAGAAAACAAAGAATCAGGACTGTGATGTTTATGAGAGTCCTCCCCAAATATAAAACATTTTGGATGACTGTTTTTTTGTATTATTGAGGTTTGTTTTTTTTTCTAAATATGATACTCCCTATGCTGAACCAAAGCTTTGAAATATTTAATGTAATGTTTTACAACTTTTCCAAAGTATATTCAGGCAAATTACCTTTAAGGAATACAATATAGCATGTATGCTATAATTATAATTATATAATTACCTTTAATGAATAAAATATAGCATGTATCGCTTCATAATTATAACCTGATGTGAGTTAAACAGTTAAGCCTGGCTTCATGCATAAAGCTAAGCTAAGGTATTAAGCTTGTCTTAACTCACAATACATTTTATTTTATTTTATTTTATTTTATTTTATTTTATTTTATTTTTGTAATGACAATGAAATCTAATCAAGTACTTTATATTAAAGCTTTAAGCATCTTATCATCTCTATCCCAGACTTCATCTCTTGGGGGAAGGAATGTAATCATATGTGTACCTGTCTATCCCCAGGCTTTTAGATACAGATGTATAGGTACCTCCAAATTTCTGTCTGCCCATAAGCTACACCACTACATTATATGTAGCAAGTGAAATATTACCTATAGTAGATCTGATTCTAGCTTAAGCATTATAAAAATGGAAAGTAGAAAACACAGACATATGTATACTAGCAAGAAAATGAACAGTGACACAGAAACAGAATCAACAGTAGCGATGAGACAAAAAAAAAGGCCTAGAGCCTAGGACTATATATTTAAACAAACTCTTCGTTTCAGGAGAGTTACTAGAATATATATAAAATTATTGAAATATATTTTAAAATGTTTCTTTTTATTTATTAAAAATAGCACACCATTTTATCCATCTTGTGTATTATTATCAAAACAACCACTACAGTGAATGTAATATATCACTTTTGCATAGCAATGCAAATTATATACTTTTTATTTATAAATTTGTAATTCCTTTGACTAATTCAGGCAGGATAATAAAGAAAAACACACAGAAAAATAAGGAAATGCCAAATTTAGAGGAGAGCTATGTAAAGAGTCTGTTTTCCCTCATTTCTATGGAAGCATATTTCTTCTTTTTCAAATTAATTCTATGGGTAGGTGAGGAAAAGTGAGCCAGCCAAATCTACAAAGCTAGTAGAAAAAAACAGCAAATGACATATGTACCTATATCACTCACAAAGTTGTGTCTGATCCATGGGCAAATCATCCTGTAATAAATGACACCTGAAGTTTTATTAATTTCTAGTAAATGATCTGAACTCCTCCTCTTTTCTGAGTGAAGACAGAGACTCGGGGCTGTGAGCCAACAATAACAGTTACTAATGTTTCAGTGGGTGAAGGTGGGCTGCCAGACATGATACAGAGACTGTGTATCATAGTACTGTCTGTGCTTCATTATGCAGGGCACATGTAACTTTGAAAAGAAACTTGAGATTTTTTATATTGTTAAGTAATGCTATTTAATCTATTGCTTTTCACACTTCAAATCTTTTCTTATTTGTGTTTCTACCAAGAAAAATTCCTAGAACATTCCCAGACTTGATAAGATGCAAGACTTTGCCCCTTACAGAAACAAAATAATCTTGTTTATACAAAAGAATAAATTATAATATTGTAATTTTTTATCTTATTATGTGGATCAGATGACTTCAGGGTCACATCAAAGGAGAATACAGTTCTAAAATAGTAAGTGTAGATAATAAATGTAAAAAGAAGTCTGGCGATAAGCACTAGATAAATTTATTATTGAGAATACAGCAATTTGAGCAAACAACTAAACAAAAAAACAAAATCACCAGTGTTTAAAATTTTATCTCTACAATGAATCTGCTCAAGCAATCTCATCTCATTGTGACAAAACTTTAATTTCATTCACAGATTTGATGTAGCCACTTCTATTTGCTGGACACTTGTATCAGTGATTTGTCTCCAAGAAAGGTTAGATAGTCTTGGTTTCCCAACCTTATTGGTTCTGCGTGACACAGTAAACCCCAGGGTGGTGTCTTCTTTTTTTCAGTAATTCAACTACTATTGAACCTTTGAATCAAAGAATCATAGAGTAATAGAATCAAAGAATGGTTTAGGTTGGAAGAGACCTTAATGGTCATCTAATTCCAACACTCCTGCCAAGGGCAAGGACAACTTAGACTAAAAAGGGTTGCTCAAAGCCCCATCTAACCTGGCCTTGAACACTTCCAGGGATCGGGCATCCACAGCTTCTCTGTGCAAGCTCTTCCAGTGCTTCATCACACTCACAGTAAAGAATGTCTTCCTAACAGCCAATCAAAATCCATTATTCAGTGTAAAACCACCACTCCTTTTCCTATCACTACACTCCTTGAAAAAGAGGCCCTCCCCAGCTTTTCTGTAGGCCCACTTCAGGTACTAGAATTCTGCTATAAGGTCTCCCCAAAGCCTTTTCTTCAGGTTGAATAACCTCAACTCCCTCAGCCTATCTTCATACAAGAGGTGCTCCCGCCACTTGATCATCTTTGTGGCCCTCCTCTGGACTTGTTCTAATACTTCCATGTCTTTCTTGTGCTGGGAGCCCCACAGCTGAGCACAGCACACCAGGTGGCGTCTCACAAGAGTAGACTAGAGAGGGATCTACCTCTCATGAGAACTTGGATCTCAAGAGAGCAGAGTAGAGGGGGACTGCACCTCTCTCACCCTGCTGGCCATGCTTCTTGTGATGCAGCCTAAGAAACAGTTGGCTTTCTAGGCTGCAAGTACACATTGCTGGCTCATGTTGAAATTCTCGTAAAACAACACCCAAAGGCTCTTCTCCACAGGGCTGCTCTCAATCCATTCTCCACCCAGCCTGTATTTGTGCTTGGGTTTGCCCCAGCCCAGATGCAGAACCTTGCGCTTGGCCTTGTTGAATCTCACGAAATTAACACGGGCCCACCTTTCAAGCCTGTCAAGTTCCCTTTGGATGGTATCCCTTCCCTCCAGCATATCAACTGCACTACAGAGCTTGTTGTTGTTGGCAAAGTTGCTGAGGGTGCATTCAGTAGCAACATCCATGTCACCGACAAAGATGTTAAACAGTAATGGTCCGAATACTGACCTCACAGGAATAGCATTTGTTACTGATCTCCACTTGGATATGGAACTTCACCAGACTGCTATGACTTCTCAAATATGATAGACTGTGGTTTGGCAACTACATCCGCCAGTTCCCTTAACACCTTTAGATACATCTCATCAGGTCCCATGGACTTGTGCACCTTCAGATTCCTTAGCTGGTCTCCAACCTGATCTTCTCCACAGTGGCTGGCTCTTCATTCTTCCAGTCCCTGTCTTTGCCTTTTGAAGTTTAGGCTATGTGGCTGGAGCAATTGCAGGTAAAGTCTGAGGCAAGAAAGTAACGGAGTGTCTCAGCCTTGCTTCCATTCTCTGTACGCCTTTTTTCTGTTTAAGCTTGGTGAGGAGCTCCATGTTCATCCATGCAAGCCTCATGGAGTTTTTGCCCAACTTCCTGTTTGTTGGGATGTATTGCTCCTGAGTTTGAAGGAGGTGATCCTGGAATATTAACAAGCTTTCTTGGGTGCCTCCCAGGCTTCATCCCATGGTACTCTACCAAGCAGATCGCTGAAGAGGGTCAAGTCTGCTCTCCCAAAGTTCAGGGTAGTGAGCTTGCTTTACGCCTTCCTTGCTGCCCTCAGGATCCTAAACTGCACCATTTCATGCTCACTGCAGCCAAGGCTGCCCTGAGTTTCATATTCCGCACCAGCCCTTCCTTGGTCAAAATGAGGTCCAGCACAGTACCTTTTCTCATTGGTTCCTCTATCACTTGGAGAAGGAAGTTGTCATCAGTGCATTCAGGAACCTCCTGGATTGCCTGTGCCTTGCTGTGCTGTCCCTCCAACAGATATTGGGGTGGTACAAGTCCCCCATGAGACCCAGGGCTTGTGAACATGAGGCTGCTTCTATCTGTCTATAGACTGCCTCATCTGGTTGGTCTTCCTGATCAGGTGGCCTGTAGCACATTCCCACTATAATGTCCCCTGTCCATGCCCTCCCTGTAATCCTAACCCATAAACTCTCTGTCATTTCCTTATCCATCCCCATGCAGAGCTTCATACACTCCAACTTCTCATTGACATAAAAGGCAATGCACAGTGCAGGGAGGATGTTTCCCCTTTATCTACCTTTCCTCCCTTCCACTAGTTCCCCATGAATTTAGCTCTTTCCTAACATTATTTTTTATAATTATTGATGGGAGATTCAGCTTCAGAATAGAAAGAAGATTTTAAATGTGTAGATGTAATTGTCTGTGTAACCAGAAGTTTAGATCAATGTAGATCTTGCTAATAAAGTCAGCAGAGCCCAGAGACTAGTCTGTTGATCAATGTAGGTGCTTACTTCAACATGACATATCTCCCCATAGTCTATTGTCTTAAGTGACTGATTCTCCCCTAACTGTAAAGGAAACCTAGACAGCTATCAAAGCTAAACATCCTAACTGTGAGGTTACTAGTTACAGAGTAAATTTTCCTCTGGTTTAATGATTCTCTTCTGTCCACAGACTACCTTCAGCAGCAAGAGTTGAAGAAACTCATTGTGACATGATATTTTCACAACAAAACTCACAAAACTTACATGGCTTTTCAGGAAAGATGAGGAATAATTGCTAAAATATTCCTCATCTAAATGATTTTTTTGCTAAATTATTCCTCAAATTGCTAATAATTGAATAAAGAAAATAATAATTGCTAAGTTATTCCTTAAATATTGCTAAATAAGCCTAAAGGGGAAGTTGAGAAGGAAAGATACAGTGACTTGGTGTCATGGTTTTATCTGGGATATAGTTAATTTTCTTCATAAAGGCTCATATGATGCTGCATTTGGATTTGTGATGAAAATAGTGGTGGTAACAAACTCATGTTTTAGTTGTTACAAAGCAGTGCTTACACAAAGACAAGGACTTTTCTGCTTCTCATGCTGCGCTGCTAGTGAGGCAGCTGGTGGTCCACAAGAAGCTGGGAGGGGACACGACCAGGATAGCTGACCCAAATGGACCAAAGGGTTATTCCATACCATACGACATCATGCTCAGCAATACAAGCTGGGGTGAAAAAGGGGAAGGGGCATTCTGAATGATGATGTTTGTCTTCCCAAGAAAACATTACATGAGCCCTGCTTTCCTGAAAGTGTTTGACCATTCTTCTGCCGATGAGAAGTAGTGAATGTATTTACTTATTTTGCTTTGCTTGCATGCACAGCTTTTGCTATACCTAGTAAACTGTCTTTATCTCGACCCACAAGTTTTCTCACTTTTACCTTTCCAGTTCTCTGCTGCATCCCACTGCGAAGGAGTGCATGAGTGAGCAGCTGTGTGGTGCTTAGCCACCTACAGGGGTTAAACCACAACAGTTGGCCTTGTTTAGACTGAGGAGGAGAACACTGAAGAAGAACTGTGTTAATAATCCTTAAATAGATCAAAAATTGCTGCAGTGACAAAAAAGATCAATCTGTTCACCGGGCTGTTGTGGAGAAAGCAGGAAATGAAACAGTTGAAGTAAAGCACGAATGGGGAGTTCAACTCTGTTTTTGTTACTCTGACCAATGGCTTGAATATGAGCTTGAATTCATTGGCATGAATTTTTAATCATCTGAATTATCTGGGATAAGTTGAGTTTCAGTCTCTATATTGACTACATTAAACTGAAGCTGATTGCCTCAATGGATCCAATTAAAAAGGGAAAAAAATAAAATAAATTGAAAGCAAAGTCTTATGAAAAAAAAATATATTTCCACAACAGATTTGATTGAATACAATTTGTACTATTTGTTGACCCCATACTTTCTTAAAAACAAAACAAAACAAAGCAAAGCAAAACAAAACAAAACAAAAACAACACATTATATTGTCATTGAAATTTAAAAGATAAATAAGTATAAATCAAATAAACTACATCTATGATCTTCTCCCTGCCTCTAAGCTTCATCCTATGTGTAGTTAGTCATAACCTCTGTAATAGGGTATTCTAGTCAATATAGCTTACTATGCAGTTAGAACAAATATGTTCTCATTTAATGATATGCTGTGATCTTACCTGTTCATTGTTAGTGTATTCTGATTTGTCACTTCTTGTTGTTCTTCCTGTACACACACAGTCTGTCTCTTGAATTATACCATTTAGCAACTGTTATGCAATTATTTCAAGGACAGTAGTGTTACTAAATAGATTTTTAAATCTTATTTACATCATTTTACATACACTTTTGAAGTTAAATGCATGCCTAAGAATTTCTTGAACCATTTTCTCTTACAGACCAACTGTCAGCATCAACAAAGCTATCTGTGCCAAGACATGGATGCCTATATTTAGAATGAAACACTCTTCTTATTTTACAGAATGATAGAATAATAGAATGGGTCAGGTTGGAAGGGAATATATAAAATAATTTGATTGTATCTCCCACCTTATTAATATATGGACTGCAATGCATTTTTCTCCCAAAGAGCCACTGCAATTGTGGTTTCTCCTTAGAAATAAACACCTAATAACTAGATAATATAATTTTACAAGTTTATATGAATAGATATACAATAGTATGAAACTAAAGTTATAGCTTCCCACTTTGTGCTGGTGCAGCCTCGCCTTGAGTACTGTGTACAGTTTTGGATGCTACAATATAAGAAGGAAAACTATTACAGAGTGTTCAAAGGAGGGCTGAAAGGAGGGCTAAAGATGGTGAAAGGTCTGAAGGGGAAGATATATGAAGAGCAGCTGAAGTCACTTGAGTTGTTCAGCCTACAGAAAAGGAGAACAAGGGGAGACCTCATAGCAGCCTACAGTTTCCTTATGATGGACGGAAGAGAGGGAGGCACAGATCTCTTCACTGTGGTCACCAGGGATAGGACCCAAGGGAACATCATGTAGCTATGTTAGAGGATGTTCAGGCTAGATATCAGAAAAAGGTTCTTCAGTGAGAGGGTGATCAGGCTTTGGAACAGGTTCCCCAGGGAAGTGGTCATGGCACCGAGCCTGCCGGAGTTCAAGAAACATGTGGACTATGCACTCATACATATGGTCTGATTTTGGTGTGGTCCTGTGTGGAGCCAGGAATTGGACTCAATGAACCTTGTGGGTCCTTCCAACTCAGGATATTCTGTGATTCTATGAAGACTAAAAATGGATATCTTTAGTCTTCATATACAATACAAATACCCAATATGAGTGGGTAAAAATACAGAGGTACAACTTACTTAGGCTATTTTCTTACTATTATTCTGACAGGATAAAATAATGTAATATTTGTAGGAAAATGATTGCAAGAAAAAGTTAAAATTGTAGAAAAAAATGACAAAACTGTTGTTTCCTAAGGTCAAGGTTTTTTTGTTTGCTTGTTTTTTTTTTTTTTTTTTTTTTTTCTCTTTCTTCTTGTTGATTCCTCTGTACTTATGTTGTGATAAACATATTTTCTCAGACTATACGATGCCAATCATTTTGCTTTGTTCTCTGAAAACAGAAATGAAAACATGGAATTTCTCCTTACTAAAGAGAGTGCCTTGTCATAGAAGTTTTATACACTGACTATGCCCAAAGATTCATATTTCAAATAAAAAGCCATCTAAGTAAAACTAAATTTCAGAATCGGTAGATTAACCTGACTTCAAATTCACATGGAAGATAAAAGGTAAAATGCATACTGATTAATTTTGGTTATTAAAATTATGGTCATTATCTGTACTTAATTTTCCCTGCAAGGTTGTACCTTTCAGTTGTATGGGATGTAGCAAGATTCCCTTGTAGTCTAGTAATTTCCAAGCCTTCACTGGTGCACTTCAACAAAACATAAAACACATTATATGTCAAATGTATTGGGGGAGTGGAGGGGCAGGTGACCTATTCTCCATAAACACTAGTGACCTATCACCCCGTGGGAACGGGGTGAAGCTGAGGCAGGGGAAGTTCAGACTAGATATCAGGAGGAGATTTTTCACTGAGAGGGTGGTTGCGCACTGGAACAGGCTCCCCAGTGAAGTAGTCACTGCACCAACCCTATATGAATTTAAGAAACGTTTGGACTGTGCACTTAGTCATATGGTCTAAACTTTTGGGTAGACCTGTGCAGTGCAAGGAGTTGGACTTGATGATCCTTATGGGTCCCTTCCAACTCGGAATATTCTATGATTCTATGATTCTATTCTTAGTGGCAGGCATTACTGCATGATTTGAATTGCTTAAGTGGCCCCAAAATCCAGGGGCCATTCTGATTTTACAATCAGTGGTTGACTGAATAAAACAGAAAAGTCTAATTAATTATAGATTGAAGTTATATACTAGAATTTGAATTGATATATTCAGAAAATTTCTGCTCTGGATTTAGCATTCAAAGGTGTAAAGGCCAAATCAGGATAAGATTGAGTACATTCTTTGCAGTGCTGGCATAGTTTGGAGGAAAGGCTTAACCGTCTTGTGGGCATGGTCTGATAATTGATGGATTAGCTCTCTAAAAGTCAGCTATTTAGCCCACATAAAGTTTCCTGGACTTTTTCCAAAGTCAGTAGAGAGTGTTAAGCCCCCTAGCACATTCTTTAGCACTGGAATGAATTACGCCTACATATTATGCCTGGCTTTTGAAGGCTTATACATGGTTAAATGAACCTCACGTTTTTGGTTCTAGCTGTATTCACATCTGGCACATTATCTTGCATTTATATGTATTTGTACAGTACATGCAAATCTATGAGTTGGATTTAAAAAGGAACATTGATGCCTCTGTGCTGCTATCCTTTGGAGGGAATTGAGGACCGTTTGTTAGAAACCAAGACCCACTACATGCTGCACATGGAGAGGAGAAGGCCTGAAGATAAGACTGAGAGATACGAGCACATTGATGTTAAGTGCTGAAAAGCAGAAGCCTAAATCCTACGCCATATTGATGATTGTTATTTCTAGAGTGAAAATAGATGTGTGAAACGAATCTTTCAAAAAACCTTGATACTTTCAGAAAATAACCAGTTAGCTCCGGTCTCATCTGTGTCACAGAAAAGCAATGTTGAATTTGTTGAATTGCACATTTTTCCCTCCTCCTGCTTAAGATGGGCTATTAAATAACAAATAACTTCAAATTATGCAATTAAGAAGAGAACATTCAAAATCCAACAGTGTGTTTTGGTAAAGAGAACTGAAGGAGGAGGTTGTTTTTCCTTTTTTCCTCTGCTCACAGTCTTTTTGATGGTTCTTTATATTAAACTTTATTGGGAAATAAAACAATAATAAATTATTGGAACAGACATGAGAAATCAAGGTTTTTAATCTCTGCTCAAATGTTGGAACTCAAAGCTTAACAGACAAGATTATATTTCCTTTTTTTTCCTGGCCCACTGAATCTTGAATCATTCTGCTAATACAACAGACTCTTCAGAGAGAAGGAAAGTGCTACTACTCTTTCTTCTACCCAACTGATAGTCTCCAGTTTAGCGCTTAAGTGACTGTCATAAGGATGAGAAATTTACATTTGCAATCCTTCATGCATGGAGGGAAATTGAATCTCAGGTTTTTGTTGCATGAATAGATATTTCAGCCTGTCAGGTTTGTTTAAAGGGACTTCACAATCTTTCAGGAAAAAAAAAGTATTTTAGAAAAATACAGCTGCCTTAACTACATGCTGTTTCATGTATTATTTCTTAAGTTGGTTCTTTTGGAAGCAATTGGGTAAACTCCATTCAGGGCTGTCTATATGAAAGAAGATAAGCTGTTCAGGATTTCTAAATTTGAAAAGTTTAGTAATAACAGCTGTAGGGCCAGATTTAGTATAATCTTTCACTTCAGTCACAGGTAAGTAGTCATTACAATTTTGGATTTAGCTACCTACTTTCTGCTTGTTTGTTAGTGTTTGACTTGCATTTTCAAAGGGAGACCTAACCCCAAGAGTAAAAAGAATATGTTGTTTTATAACAGATTTTTACCCTCAGTAAGTTTGCAGATGACACCAAGTTGGAGGGAAGTGTTGATCTGCTGGAGGGTTAGAAGGCCCTTCAGAGGAACCTGAACAGGATGGGTCCTGGCTTGGGAGGGTGTCAGAGAAGGAACAGAAAACAGGAAATCAGAAAACAGTTTTCTGAAGGCCAAAGGCCAAAACATAGAAAGAGAAATGGAAAACATTGTAAGGGCTAAAAAAAAAAAAAAAATTAAAAATTAAATAAATAAATAAATTGAAAATTGGGGTGACAATTTAATGGAAAGGGTTCCTACACAGAAAATTGTTCCTTTGTACATGGCACTGGTGAGACCACACCTCAGTGTGTTCAGTTTTGGACCTCATTAAAAGACGGATATTGCTCAAGTGTTTGCAGAGAAAAGCAACAAAGCTGAAGAGACTAGAAAACAAGACTTACAAGGAGTGGCTGAGGGAACCAGTGTTTAGTCTGGAGAAAAGGAGGCCAAGCAGAGACTTCATAACTCAACACTACTTTCTGAAAAGATGGTTTTAGGTTTATAGACAGTTTATAGGTTAATCCTAACCTATAAACTCTCATTTAGAGCTTTCTGCTGTGTGTCCCCTACAGACTGTGCTGGAATCCAGCTGTCTAACTCCTCCTCAGCCTCCCCAGTGCCTCCTGTAGTTAGGCCACCTGGTGCAGGAGGTCCTCCACCTGGGCACACCTCTTGCAGGTAGGTCTGCCACCTTTCCCTGTCCCAGGGGAAAGATACAGGGACTTCCAGTAGTCAGAAGGCTGCACTGGAGCATCACACCTCAGTAGCTCTGTTTGGGTGGAAGCATCAACCACTGCTGGGGTAGATGGTGTAGACTGCACAGCCAGTGCTGCAGCCTTTGCCCCTGAGAGAAGTGCTTGCCATTCTGCAATGAGTATCATGTAAAGTCATGCCCATTGGCCTATGCAGATCTGACTGTGGGGTTAAGTTGTACTTGGTGCCTCCTGCTCTGCCAGTGGAATGGTTGATGTCACATGTGTGATATTGATCATATTACTTAGTCTCATTGCATCTTGAATTCTTATTTAGTAAATGGAGATATTATTAAACGTTAAGTTTCCTTTCCTTCCCATTCTACTTTCCATTTTCTCTTCCTTTTTCTGCTTCATCTTCCTTATAATTATATTATTCCTTTTAAGTAGTATGAGTTTGTATGAAATTCCATAAAGGGAATAAAGGCACACATGATCACAGATGTGCCATAGATCTAGATGCTGCCATATTACAAGTAATATTAATCTTGTTCATAAATACCACAATTCTGTCTCACTAGGTGACTATCTGGAAGATTTACCAGTGTTATATATGGTTCTTTATTTTATATCTTTCAGGTTATTATGTACTAATTAGTTTTTCTCTATATTTGTTAAAGGCTTTGGTATATTCTTAATTTTCTATCATTTCAAAACACACATATAAAATATACAGCTTACTCTGAAACTGGGTTCAAGTTCTCTTTAAAGGTTTACGGACCTTTGGATGAATCTGATTTGAGTTGTTGAGACACCCAAACAGCAAGTACTGTATGATTTTGTTTGGACAATTTAACAGTACATTTAGTGAACTTATCACAATAAAAATATTTGCAGTCAGCTGGCTCTTATATTCATGCATTAGGTATTTATAAACTAATAAGGGTACAAAATGATAGCTTGTAAGTGTCAGGTTCTCCTTTTCAAAACAAAGAAACAAATGAATAAACAACTATAAGTGTACCTGCAAAATGGATAAATTTAATTTCTACATAAGTATATTAAAACAGCATTCAACACATTCTTACCTGTGGACACATTTTCAATATCTGTCTTTTAGAAATCCATAAGAATCAGAAAGATGCAATTTTCCCTTTCTAACTGCTTCAAAGCTATCCTCTTGAGCTACTTTAACTTCTTCAGATGAGAGACTGGTAGAACTGTGTAATCATGTGTTAGGGCTCTAACTGGGGCTCTGAGGACATTTCTGCACCCAGCCTGGGTTCTTCATGTTCTGACCTCCCACTGTCAGCTCTTACACCACAGAACCATATGGGTTTCCTGCAAACAAGACCTTGCTTGCCTGAGGAAAATGGAGGTGGAAAAAATGGGCATGTGAGCCTGATACAAAGCCTACTAAAGTTGAGATGTGTCTTAAAAATGGACTGCATTTAGCTTTGGCAGAGCTGTTACTTTATGTGACCAGTGTCACTGACAGCTGTATCTTTTCAAAAAGGCAATGTATTCCTTTGCAATGACAACATGATATGTGCAGAAACAAACTGACGAGCATAATGACAGGTACACAATAAAAAGGCTACAAATGATCTAATTATTGCCAATATGTACCTAAAATCTCTTGTTCCATAGAAAGATATTTTTCCTCAATAATAAAAATCTTGACAAAAAAAAGCAAAAGTAAGCAACACTTTTATTTGGAAATTCAATGAAAAAATGTAAAGCATTAAAGTGTCTTCTGTAATAAAGGCTCCTTCGGTTTTCTCTAATGCATTTGACACAATAAATCAGATTGTGAACACATAAAATTTAAACAGATCTGCTTCTTACCCCAGAAATTTTTAATTAATAGTGTTACCCTGTGTGGTTATAGCTTAAAAAGGACAGCAAACTGCAGTCTGATCCTGAAATCTCTTTCTATTTTCAATATGAGTGTATTCTGCGCAGAGAATTCTTATTTGTTGTATTGAAAATTTTGATTATTTTGTTACAGAATGTTCTTCTGCAGTAGCACTTCTTAGAAGTGCCTAAATAAGTTTAATAAGGCACTCAATAACAAAGGCTTAATGAGAAGTGACTAATATAGGTGAATATAGGTGACTAATATAAATGAAACTCATAAACATGTCAGATAACCACCAAAAGCTATTTAAAATGTCCTGAATGCTATACTGATTACATCCACATCCAAACTTTACTGAGACTTTTTTTTTTTTCCATAGCCAATTTAACACAAATTTTTAAAGAAAATTGCAGACCTATAATGCAAAAATTGCAACCATTATGGTGCACATACAGGCACTGAAAACAATGACTTGATAATAAACCTGTAGCACTTTCTTTCCCTGATGGATATTAAAAATTAGCTTGAAATTACATAGATATCACATAGATTTTATACAACTACCTCATAATACTAATAATAGTGATAAACATTTTGGCCAAGGACATTATATCAATATTACTTAAGGAAAAATAAAATATTATAACTTTGGTTTACTTACTGAATTTTCCAAATTCTCTAATACTTAAACTAACACTTTATTTCCCTTAAGACTGTCACAATATTTTTTCTTCAATGGCACAAGTCAAAATTTAATATATCTCTTGCAATTGTTTTTAGAAAAAGGCAAGGTACAGCAAAAGACAGCCTAACTTGTAGGTTTTATACTTTATTATGTGTCTTATTAGTCCTTAGAAGGTGAATACCTCAAGAGATTTCAGTTTTCAGATGATATATATTCATAAAGTTGCAAAAATGCTGCCAGAGAAGAAACTTACCTAAGATGAGACTTTTCCTTTCATTCTGTCTTTGCAATAAATAAAGTAGTGTATTTTATTTATGTTACAATTTATTTTATATAAAGTGAAGAGGAGCCAAGCTTATGAGAGAGCAGAGGGATTAATATAATTGAATTTAACCATACTCCCAAAATACACATAACACACACATTTGCTCACTTGATAAGAAATGAAGTACCTGCATATTTCCAAACTAAAAATGGACTAAATTATCTCTCTCAAATAGTTCTGAATTATAAATAATCAAAAGTTTTTCTATTACAAATATTTCATCCATGTTTGAGACAAAATTGTTTTCCACTGGGAGATTGTTTTTTTTCCTTCAACTCTCTTAAAAATGTGATGTACCTAAAATTCTATGAAAGTAAGTATAATAGCATATTAAGTGCACTTAATTGACTTTGTATTGATTTTTTCATTTTTCATGCTGTTTTGAGAAACATTTTAGGTAACTTTGTAGTTTTGTTCTAGTCTCCCATATTTATTTGATAGAGATCAAATAAAATTAAAATATTTCAATCATTTGCTGGAAGACAGACTGTATTGGGGTAGGTGGCATGATTTTGCTTGGGGGTGGGAGGCTGTAGAGAAGCCTCTTTGAGAAGAGGCTGGGGCTACATAGCTGGTTCCAGGCAGCACTAGCAGACCCACCGCAGGTCAGAACTGAATTAATCAGATCATCATCCTGTTGTTATCTCATCCCACAAGTTTTTTCCACCTTATTTTCTCCCATTGTCTCACTGAAAAAATAAGTGGATGGGTGTGGATCTGGCAGCTGCCCAAGGTCTGCCCCACCACACAGATGGAAACTGAAAACTGAAAAAGCAAAGGTATGTTATTTGAGTGCTGGTTTCAATCCAAAGTGCTTATGAGGAAACCTCTGGTATCTCTTAAGGTCTCCTTTATGTTTGAAGGAAGAGAGGAGAACTTTATTTGCTAGGGATGTCAGTACTGCATTTTCGTTATAAAAATAGACACAAGTAAAATCATGCAATAGGGATATATATCAGAATAGAAACTGCCTTTCTGGAACATCTGCTTCAGGTGATTGCATGTTTAAAACACAAGCAGTGCAAGTTTTATCATATTCAGAAGCTGAATTCACTTCTACTTTATATGATAATTCACCACTGCAAACTGCACTACTACAGAAAACAAAACCAAAACCAACCAACCAAAGAAAACTATACCATTAGTACTAAAATATTAAACCATCCTATTATTTTTTGACTTGTGATGGTGCACTTGTGTAGGAATATTAGCTTTCTAAGTTCTTCTTCAGCAAGGCTGTGGTTATTTCATCCTGATGGGCAGCTAAACTCCAGCATACCCACTTACTCTCACTCCTCTAAGGAAGTGAAAATATGGTGAAAAAGGGCTTAAGGGTTTAGATAACGACAGGGAGATTGCTCACCAAGTACCATCACAGGCAAAATAGACACAGCATAGGGAGATTAATAAAATTTATTGCTTAAATAAAATTAAAACTACAAGCAAGCTATAGCATCTTCTCCCCATCCACCCTCTTCTATATCCTCCCCCTGAGCGGCTGAGGTGAATGGGGAATGGGGGATGTGGTCAGTCCCTAACACTGTCTCTGCTGCTCTTTCATGGTCACCCTCTGACACTGCTCCAGTGTGGGGTCTCTCCCACGGGATGCCGTCCTTCCCATACTGATCCTGCGGGGGCTTCCCACAGGCAGCAGCTCTTCAAGAACTGCTCCAGCTTGGGTCTGTACCACATAGTCCATCCATCAGGACTGCTCCAACATGGTCACCCACAGGTAGCAGCTTCCCCCCAGATCCCCCGCTCCTGCGTGAGCTCCTCTCCATGGGCTGCAGCATGGAGATCTGCTCTGCTGTGGTACACGACAGGCTGCAAGGGACAGGCTCTACCATGGGCCTCTCCACAGGCCACATGGGTCTTCCGCCCTGCCACCTGGAGCACCTCCTCCCCCTCTTTTTTCACTGACCTTGGTGTCTGCATGGCAGTTTCTCACTCCTCACTCTCCCAGATGGTGTTGTGCAGCAGTTTTTGTTTGTTTGTTTATTTTTCCTTTTCTTAAATCTGCTCTTGCAGAGGCTCAATCAACATTGCTCACTGGTTCAGCTCAGGCCAGCAGTGGATCCCTTTGGATCCGGCTGGGTCTGGCTCTGATCTGACATGAGGCAGCTTCAGGCCTTCTCACAGAGGCCTGCAGCCCCTTTCTGCTAAAACCTTGCCACATAAACAGAAGACACAAGTATTAAAGAAGGAGACCAGGTACCATTTTCTGAGAGATTTTTCGTGTATATGGTAAAGGTCCTTAAGGTGAGAAGATGGATCCTTAATGTTAAATGAAAGGAGTTTTTTTATTTTATTTTATTTTTTTATTTTTTTTCAGACTGCATTAAAGTGCCTTTCTGATAAATGAGGCAGAAGACCTGCAGCTCTCCTCAGCATTTTCCACTAGCAAATTTATGCTGCTTAGTACAGCAGTTTGGCTTCATGGATTGCTCTAGGTTTGTAACTCTTCCCATGCACTATGAAATGTGGTTGGGTGCTAAAAACAGACTCTGGATTCTGTAACATGGAAAAACATATGAACAGCAGAAAGTGCAATGCCAGGCATTTCAAGACTTATCTCCTGTCTCAAATGTTTTATTATCTAATAGAAATTGGGTGACAGTCTGGAATGATGGTCCTATCATTTCTCATAGGTTCTGTGTACCCTACACCCACGCAGGTGCAGAGGGTCTGAGGGGAAGCTGCCGCCCATGGTTGGCGCAGTTTGCTCCTGATGGACGGACCCTGTGGTACGGACCCACAGTGGAGCAGTTCTTGAAGAGCTGCTGCCTGTGGGAAGCCTGCGCAGGATCAGTTCGGGAAAGATGGCATCCCATGGGAGAGACCTCACATTGGAGCAGGGTCAGAGAGTAACTGTGAAGGAGCAGCAGAGGCAAAGTGTTAGGGACTGACTGCAGCCCCCATTCCCCATTTTAGAAGAGGACGTATGAGGCGAAGGTGTTTTTAGCTTTTTTGTTTGTTTGTTTGCTTTTGCTTTTTGTTTGTTTGTTTCTTACTGTTCTAGCTTGTTAGTAATAGGCAATAAATTGCATTATCTCCCTATGCTGAGTCTGTTTTGTCCATGATGATAATTATTTAGTGATTTTCCTGTCCTTATATCAGTCCTTGAGCCCTTTCCATTTGTATTTTCTCCCTCTTTTCCTTTGAGGACGGCAGTTATGGTGAAGTTCTGCAACCACTAGATATCCAGTGTAGTTCCACCAAGAAATTAGTCCAGTTAGTTTTTCTAATTAAACATACATAAAGAAAAAAAAAACAAAAACAAAAACAAAGCACACAAACAAGCAAAAAAACTTGCATGTAAAAGAATAGTGTATTAAAACAAATAGAAACATGTTACAAGATCCAAAATTACATTTGCCTAAGGATCTAAAAACCTGAGGTTTTTATGCTCATTAAGCCAGGAAGAACTAAGTCCCTTTGGAATCTTGTAGAGTTTAAAAGGGTGCTTAGGACACAATTCTTTTACCCAGGTTTTAGGAAACTGGAAGCTGAATATTTGATTCTAAGTCAATTCCCAGGTGCTTCATTTCCAGACATTCACAAGGAAAAGGCACCATTTAGATGGAAACATTTCTAGTCCTGAAAAAAATAAAGGTGTCTCAGGTATACCAGAGTAATTGCCTTCTGACTTGTTACATGAATGCAGTGAAAGCTGCAGATGACTAGATTCAGTGTCAAACTTCAAAGTGACTAAATGATTTCACTATAATGGCCAAAGAAAATCAATAACTTAGTAATCATTTTGCTCTACTTTATTTTAAAAGTCACAATACATAAATCATATTATGTAAATAGAGAAGGAAGGTTTTAATTTTACAGTAAACTCTGTTGGTGTTCAAAGACAAAATATTTATCTAAATGCTACTTTTCTTGTCATAAGTGATTAAAAATAATATGTAATTTTAAATATTTCCGTTTTTCATTGAGGCAAGGGTTCTTTTTACTTTAGTCTTAAATTTTCACCGTGAAGCAGCAATTATTTTGTCATACAAGCTCTCTTTTTTTTTTTTTTTTTTCCTATTATATATGGTTATAGCCCATGTTAATTAAATATTTCAGTGTTTCTTTGTATGGTGAATGGGGGAAAATCATTGTGACACACATGGAAATGTTATATACTGAAAAAAAAAACCTATCTAGGAAATCTATCCCATGTAAGTGTTAAGAAACACATGCTTATATGTCATGATAAAAAATAATAGTTACTTTTCAGTCAGTATTCTAATTAATAAACTTTTAATGGAAAGGTAATTATTTCTAAATAAAATTTTATTTAAGGAAAAAAAGCCCTCTTAAATTATTTTTGACAAATTGCTCTGCTTTCAGTGTTTTTCTGCCATACCCGTTAGAATTGGTTATATATTTATATTACATATTATGAAAGAGCAGCTGTCTTTCATTATCTGGAATGATCCCAGTGTTCATTTTTACACTTTTAAAGATTAGCTTCTGGATGAAAAAATATATTAAAAACAAGCATACAAACAAAACCCCACAGCATTGCAAATGTTTTGCAATGATTTTTCACTACAGGAAATACACTTAGATTAAAACACACTTGAAACACAATATTTTCTATATTTTATTTCACAGCAGCTATGACCACATATATTTAGTTGTGGCATTAGAAAGTATCTTTGTTTTAAATTTATACTTTAAAATACAGCAAAATAAAGATTATCTTTATATAGGCTTTTCTCTTTTAAATGTCTGTAATGCAGTGTTGCAGGGAAAAAAAAAAGCTTTTTGTAAACATAATTTTACCTGTTGTAATTGACATAGTGACTGTTCTGAAAAATAAATTTGATCATGAGGAGTATGTATGTACTCATACAGAATGTTACATTTGTCAGCCTATATCCAGCCTTCAAAGTATAGCAATATTTCATTCAGATAACAAAGAATAGCTGCTATTTTTAAGTAGTATGTGTGGTCTCATCACTTTTGCACGCAGGTGTTTAATTTCTGAGAAGATATCTTCTTAAAAGTTTGTATAAATACTTACAAATACAAATATGAAATATATAAAGAACTGCATCCTTGAGGTTATGTATACAGATTTAGCATTTTCATGAATCTTTTTCCACATAAGAACTTGCTTATCTACTTATCCTTTTACAGGACATTGATTCTTTTTGCTGCAGCACTTTCATCTTTCATTTATAAAGAAAGGCAATATATGTGTAATCCTTTAGAGTGCTTTCAGAATTAGAAAAAAAAATAATAATAAAAGGGAGAGGAAAAAAAAAGAGAGAAAAGGTCTTTGTATTCTTAAAAGAGAACCATAGAAAGTTTGTCCTTGTCTTCACATTGACACAGATGTCAGCTTGTAGCCAAGTCTATTTAATTTTAACAAGTTTTGCTGCTTTTTTAGGGGGGAAGAGAGGAAGTGTTGGAAGAAACCATAAGCTGAATCACTGCTGTTAAAAAAAGAAATCTAACACACAATAGAAATCTGTTATAAAAGAAGATCTCACTGAGAGGAAAAGATTTTTTTTTTTTTTTTTTTTTCATGAAGAAAAGATAATGCAAAGCTTTAATCTTTCTAAAGGCTTTCTACAGATATGAAAGTATGTTACATTTTGTGTTGGTTTTTGTACTAAAACTGGCAGGTGGCTGGAAGAGGACTCGGGAGAGGTTAACATCTGTCTTTTCATAGTTTGAAGAATTCAGGTTTCATCTTTAACTCATTTAAACTCTTAGAATTCTGATGGTATTAAAATCCCCTTTCTATTTTATATATGTATAATTATTATATTTATTGTATATATATATTGTGTGTATATATATGTGTGTATATATATAAATATATAATATATATATTATAATATATAATTATATATTATATAATATAATATATTTATGTATATTTTGTTCCATTTAACTGATCCCTGTTCAAGTTAATTAATGATTTAAAGGATTTAAAGGCAGAATATAATTTTCAGTTCTGATGGTAAGATTTCCCTCATTATATCTGTCTGGACCTCTGGATATGTATATATATATTATATATATATATTTATATGTATATATTTTTCCCGTGAAATATAATGGTCCTGGATGGACCACTGATTTGGCCTAGTAGTAGTCATTCCTTGTGTTTGTTTGTTCTAAATACACTTCCAGAAGAGGACTTGTCTGTAAATGAATTACTAAATTAAACGTTTCTGATCATGTTTTCAGGACATCTTGTCAACTAGTTTCTTGTCTTCCCACAAGGTACAAATATACCCAACTACTATGATGCTGACTCCTGAACATACAAACACGTATTAGTTGTCAGATCCTAATAAGAATAAGTATTTAAAACTGTATGCTTTTTGAAATAGAGATCATATGGAAATTAAAGTTTATTCTTCACTGCAAATTTTAAGGACACAACAGATATAATAAAATTATATAGAAAATTAATTATTTACATCTTCAAGAAAAGAAACACAGAAACAACTGCTGAATGCCATTTCCTGGATTTCATCTAGAGTCTAACTTTTTGAAAAAATAATTCCCTTATGTGTCCAAAGGTAAGGGTATGTCTAGTCTACTACCTAAAAAACAGGAAAGGACTTAACTCTGGTCCAAGGTAAATGACACCAGCTATCTCACTTCTATATTGTTTAGATATAGCCTAAGTAATATGTCTTGTAGACATATCTGATGTAAAAACCTAGTTGGAGCAGCCCAAAACATAGGCAGGAAATCAGCTAAGCAATGAAGGTGATCAGAGTTCTAGTGCTTGAGCTTCCTGGCTATGATTTATTTACTACTGCAGTTATAAACTCAGGAATTTACTATTTCACAATCCTGCAAGGACATGGGGAAGAAAGACATTATAAGAAAGAAATATTTCTGTGCCAGAGGTAGTGAAGTAGTTGGATGCAGACAATAAAACAGTGAAGCCTAGAACTCCAACTCTGTCAACAGATAATATACATCAGTCTTCTTGTTTAATAGGTTATGCCAAAATTTCCAGTCTCTTTTCCCATTTTGTTTTTCTCAATCTCAATCCACCCACCCTGTATCTTTGCTTCTGCCTTTGCTTGTTTTCAGTCCCTGTTTTGTACCACATCCTTGCAAAATTACATAAAGAAACTTGGAACCTCATAGAATTCTGCAAGACAAAAAAATTATAGGCAGGTTCTTAAAGGCAGTCACTTCGTACCTGCATCTCAGACAAGACAGAAACACATAACAACACACTACCACTAATAAGACTATAAAAATCCCCACAGGGGGTGGCACATAGTGGAAGTTTCACTGGAGTTTACTGCTACACTGAAATACTAATTCATGACAACTCCATAGATTTCATTATGGGGGTAGGAAGTGAGTGCAAAAACTGCTTCTGCAGTGGGAATTGAGATACCGATAGTTATGAAGGCACTCTTCTTCCAGATACAGAGAATATTCTCTTCATCAGCGCACAAAAGAAAAAAAAAAAAAAAAAAAAAAAAAAAAATCAATGTGTTATATCTTTCCAGAAACCACAGTTTATACAGTTTATCCAAAAAGAAAGCACTGGGCTTTTGTACCTGTCCTGTAAATTCATAGCATTTCTTGACACCTTTCACATTTAACTTTGACTGGATGACAGGTATGAACACTCTTGGTCAAAATTTATGAAACATAAAACGGTTCTCTTGTCACAACTGGAAGTGCTAAAGAAAACATCTAAACTGGCAAAGTAAGATTGTCTGGAACTGTTCTCACACACACACACACAAAACCAACCCCCCCCCCCCCAAAAACAAACAAACAAACAAACAAAAAAAAAACACTATGTCTATTGTGTCCATTTTATATCTCTCTCCTCCACATATATATTCACAGTCTGTGTATACATAGAATACAGTAAAGTTCTCCCAAAAAAGAAGCCCTGCATTTTCAAGTGCTATTAATAAGTGTGTTTAACATGAGTGCACTTAGCTAAGCTCTTAGGTATAACTGGCAATATTATTCGAATCTGTCTAGGTGTGTAGAAAAATCTTTGTTGAGTTACAAAGGCAGACAGAAATAATCTGGTTTAAAGATAAATTACTTATGAAGAACTAATAGTTAGTAGAACTAATAATAACTGATAGTTATTAATAAACTAGAAAAGAGCCATCTGAAGTAAAAAGTAATTCAGTGGAAAATCCACTGGCTATTAGCTAAAGTTATATATATATATATAATTTTAATTGTACTTTTCACCCTCTATTTTACTCTCCTTAACTTGCACACTCAATTTATTTCTGTTTTCAATTTCATTAATTATTGTCTTCCAATAACACATGTTCCATTCTTTAAGTAGTTAATATCACAGATAAAGTACTTGTTATATATAACATATATAATCAGTTCAGATGAACCCTTTGTAGTTTATCTGCAGTTCAGGTTGTCAAAGTACACTTCCCATGTTACCCATGAAAAACATGGTAAAGACTTCAGCTTGCAAAGATATAGATGTCTATATATGAAAGGTATAAGATTCATCAGTAAAATCTTTCTAGCATTCTGTGCCTTTTTTGATAACTCTTTTCCCATGTCAGAAAATTGTTATAATGGCAATCATTACTAGTAAGTAAAAATTAATGTCCAAATTATACTTCTATTTACTCTCTCTATATCTCTACAATTTCATAAAACTCCATTGATACTTGATCAATTACAATCCAATAAAAAAAATGTTTTTCTTATACTCAAAGCAAATATCATTCACATTGAAAATATACTAAAATGTAATAAATAAACAAGGCATGTAAAAGAAGGCCGTAGCATTACATTACATTAGGACAAATTACATTAGGACTAATTACATTAGGACAAATAATCATTAGTGAGTGGACAGAAGAAGAGAGAAGATCCAACTGTGTTGTATAATCTTTTATGTGGCCAGTGAGTTTTAAAGCCTCTTTGAAAATAAAGTTGACATCTTCTAGATTTCCAAGCCTGTTACTGGGGCCTGGGCTGAATCTCCCCAGTGTAACTATCACTTCAGACACATTTTGGTCCACAAATTAATCCTAACCAGTACAAGAAAGAGGCCAATTAAAAATGTTGGAGATCCATGTGTTACTGACACTGATTTCAGTCAATGACAAGTAACTGGTGAAATCACATTTCTGAGTTATATTACTAACTTAACTTCACAATTCCATTAATGATCTGAATCTTTTAGCTACAGAAATTGCAAAAAAACAACAAGAAAAAACAAACAATATGTGTAAATTCTGGAAAATATCACATTTGATTGTGTCAGTAAGAAAGCGTATAAATGGAAACAAAACATGGACATTTTACTTTTATTTCTTCTGTCATTAATATTTCTATATAAAATACAATGAAAAAAAAATGACACCAACAAGGTAAGAATTAATAAGTGTATTCAATTTTTTTCCAGCTTATTAGGGAAAAAATAATAAATAATAAATAATAAACCAATTTTCATTTCAAAAAACATTATTTTTCATATTTTATAATGTTAATTATTTTCTAAAATTATCTTGTGTATTCATTTACATTGATTTCTTGTTTATAGTGCACATAATCTTTCTGATTTGAGATAGTATAATAATTCATATTTGTATTATTTAATTTCTGAATTATAACAAATAAAAAAGTTCCAGTGAACTTGAAGTACTTTATCATGTTGATTTTGGCTGGGATAGAGTCAATCTTCTTCTTCATGTGATGCTATTATTTGCAGTTCTGACCAAAACAACGCTGGTTCACACCATTGTTTTACCTATTGCTGAGCAGTGCTTTACATGGTGCCACTGCCTTTTCTGTTTCTCAAACCAACCTGCTGTTGAGGATGCAAGAGGTTTGTAGGGGAGACAGTCAGAACAGGTGGCCCCAACCTAAGGGGTATTCCATGCCATATGACATTACGATCAAAAATAAGGGCTGGGGAGTATGTAGATTCTGGCATAAAAATTAACAGTCCATGATGTAACTATATCAGACAGTAGATGTATACTATAGTATAGTGGAATAGAGGGCATACTGTGTTACCATGTTTAGAATACATTATGCTTTAGAAGAAACATCTTCTGAACAGGTAGTTTTAAATATCTGTGGTGGTTTTACCGTGCTGGGCAGCTGAACACCACAACCGCTCTCTCACTCCCCCTCCTCAGATGAGCAGGGGAAGAAGTCAAGGAAAGAACAACTCACAGGCTGAGATAAGGATAATTTAATTAAAGGGAAAAATATATATATTAAGGAAATATTATTAGTTAGCAATTCAACTAAAGGGAGAAAGGGAAAGGGGAAAGGGAGGGAGAAAGGGAACAGCAAAACAAAACAAGTAAAGGCTATATGGAAGTGCTGAGGAAATAAATTATTCTCTACTTCCCGCAAATGAGCGATGCCTGACCACGTCCTTGAAGCAGGGCCTCAACGCACGTAGCCGGTGTTTGCGAGGAGGACAGATGTTTTCGCAACGAAAGCCCACCCCTCCCCTCTTCCTCCTTTTTCCACCTTTTATTGCTGAGTGTGACATCATATGGTATGGAATATCTCTTTGGTTGGTTTAGGTCAGCTGCCCTGGTGATGTTTCTTTCTCACTTTTTTGCCCACCCCCCAGGAGGGTTAGAGAAAGTCCTGATACTCTGCCAGCACTTCCCTGCAGCAGCCCATACAATGCCACGCTCTGCACTTGTAGCTAGAACAGCAGTGTTATCGCACTAGTGTTGTGTCTGCTGCTGAGAAGTTTCCTTCCAACTTCTCACTGTTTTGAAGTTGGAATTTTGGTTTAGCATATTATTACAATAAGGACTACTGATGAAGTTTTTAACCTCGTTTTCAAAATTCCAAAAGTTGAGCTTACCTTCTGGATGTAGACTTACTCTATGAAAACCAACAAAAACAATAAATAAAATAGCATAAAATGTATTTGCAATATAATAAAATCAAATCATATTTAGTATGAATGAAAAGAGCTTGAATGAAATTTAGCTCTGTATCTACAATTATTAATGTTCAATGATTAGTATTTTTTTCTGTATTCTACAGATAATGGATGAAATAATCAGCAATAAGAAAGTTCACTAGATTGATCTAAAAGTTATGATTAAATAATTACTGATAATTAAATTTTTAAAATATCAAATTTCACTGAATTCAGATAATTTACTTCTTTACATCTAAATATCAGTTTAGATGACAAACTTTTTGAGTTGTACTTTGTGCAATATAATTAAAATGTTTTAATTTAGCTGTTAATTATTACTAGTGTTTGAACCTGCTTGCTTAAGAAATTGTGTGAGATTTTTTGACTAGAGAGCTTTGTGTTAATTGAATATGATGGAGCTAACAGAAACAGTAGTCATAGAGGATGAAAAACTAAAAAAATATTAATAAAGCCAGTTTATGATTAACATCAGCAATGTTAGGAGCTGGAATGGAAACATTTATATCTAGTATAGTCTCAGGTTATATTTTCTGGTCAGGCTTTTTGTCAGAAAACAACAGAAGTGTATGAATTTCTATTTTAATGTGAAAAAAGTAGCACAAAATCGTAAAATTAGTAAAGAACAAATAATGCATTCTTTAGACCTGCTCTGGTCTCTTCTGTCATGGGAAACTTCAGAAGTCACTTCCACTTGCATTGCATTTGAGAACTCCTTATTTCCTGCTTTGGACATAAAGACAGAACACACATGCCTATAGAATTAATCTATTTTGTATAGATTGATTGTTTGCATAGTTCTCCATGTCCTTGTGATGTGTTACTGACCTGTGCCACTCCTTCTTACTGCTACAGCCATTACTAAAAAATGTGTCGCTAGGCAAACTCCTTTTTAAATGTACAGAAAGTCTCAGACAAAGGTAAAATATGTATTTTCATTACCACACCCAAATTGTGCAACCCACTTTGCATAGTTCCAAAGTGCTGTTGAAATAACAAACGGGTTATGTATTGAACACAGTTAGGATTGCCATTGAGTGAATTCCATTAGAAAGCTAATTATCTGACTCATGCCATTAACCTACAACTCTCCTGTTGTACTTTATTTCCAAAAGTTAACTGTTATTATGACTAACTGTGTTAGTTAACTTCTGCTTGTAACGAAATATTTAGTCATTCAAGAAGTTGAGGAAATTAAGCAATTATTCTTTCTAACATGGAATTGGTAATATTTGTAGTGAAAACTTAAATATAGTTGGAAAAAAATAAAAATAAAAATAAATAAATTATTATTTAGATATTTTTCAGTAGTGGATAAGCAGAAGTAAGATAAGTTTTTGTTCTGTATACAGAAGACAGAAAATAGAGGAGAAAATAAATACTGCATAAATGCAAACAACTGGAAACCAAAACAGAAAAATATATTTTTTATAATAATAATTATTATTATTATAACTACTATTGGAAATTCTGTAACAGAAACAGGAGCTAGAGCCAGAATTTCTCCATCCCAGCCTTGTTTCTTACCAAAACACAGATCTTGCTTTATGGTTCTTTCTTTTGTGCAATATACAGTCATTTCAATGAGAAAGATTCAAGCTTGTAGTAGGTTTAGTCACTATTTTTAAATGAAGTCTATTGATTTGAGCTTGAACAATGATGATAAAGGATCTGCAGAAATATTTTTCTTTTGAGAAATTAACATGCTACAGCTTAGGAGGAGAAGTTAAAGCAAGTCAAGATAGAAAAACAAAATGCCATAGCTTGTAATCATGACCTTATTTTCTAAAGAGAACAAGTTAGGTCAGCATTAACGATTATAAAGCTAAATGATGTTTTTTAGCCTCGAAGGAAGACAGTACAGTTCAAAAATTCTTTTATCTCTGACAATATGATAAGTGCTGAATTCAACTGAAATAGGTGTGTGGGTTTTGTTAGTTTCCATCTTAAAATACATTTACTAAACATAATGATTGTCTTTTTTCAGTTGTATAAGAAACAGCTAGGATTCTAACATGACTCTTCTTCTGAATTATTCCTGATCACATGAAAAAATGACATGTTCTATAAGAAAGCCATGGATTTGTGATCTCAAATTCTTCAATCCGTCTTGTCTTCAGCAAATTATAATTACAGAAAAAAAAAAGAGAAGAATTTTATGTGTGGGCAATGATGTCTTGCCCTGTCTTTTGGACAACACTGCAATAGATAAGGAAATATAAAAGTAGCATTTCTCTTGTTCAGAAGTTTTACATCACTTTTCATATTCTAATCTCTACTTGTTGCCCTTTCCCTTGAGATTAGCCATAGCTAAGCTTTTGTAATTGTAGACCAGTAATGTGGACATAGTGTTTTACATTTGGAATATTGATAGCTCATTAGATCCTTCTTGTAGCTTCCTTCAGCAACTTTACAGAAGTAGTTGTTCAGCATTGAAATAGGCTGTCCAGGGAAGTGGTTAAGTCACTGGAAGTCTTCAAGAAGGTTGGACTAGATAATCTTAGAGTTTTTTTTTTTTTTTTTTTTTTTTTTTTTCCAACCTGAATGATTCTATGATTCTACGAAATGTTATTTTACTTTATTTTATTGTATGCTTACATTTATTTATTTGTTTTAATAAGAATTTCAGATGACATATGGCAAGCTTGAAGATACTGCAACTATTCAGTGACATGGCTCACCAATAATGTGTTAATAAAGTCATTATTATGTGTGGGAAATGTCTGCTGCTGGAAAAGAGGCAACCACACAAACTAGATGATCTCCTGACATGTGACAGTTTCCAGCATAGTATTTTGTGCCCTGTGGGATATGTTCTTCAAAAAGCTGGAGCTGAAAACAGGCTTAGGAGAATGCATCTCCTAAAGAAACTAAGAAATAGAATAGTCTTTGATGTGGCAACAGAATAATGTTTTTAATCCATCCCTTAACTTTTCTAGTGTAAGATATTTACGGGTTCCTAACTTAATTTATGAGGCTAGCTAGGATTCTGTTGGAGTATAATGGTAGTCAGATGCAGAGAACTAGGTTTTGGTGGGACAGAATTCTGATATACAGTTTGTTTGCCTGGTACATGTTAATGATTCTCAGATGAATTAAATAAGTCTATTATTCTATAGAACATCCTTTACATTTCATCTGTTTGTATAAAACTGAGACAAATGCATAAAATTGCATTGCTCTGCTGTTAGGCAACTTTGTTTTGTACTTTTAAGAACAAAACTGTGTTGCAAAACCATCAGAATAATGTGATTTAGACAGACTTTTTTGGCAAAAGAAAAAATAAAGGGAATTTTATGAACAAGGAAAAGGGAAACTTGTGAGGGGGAAAACTAACACTGTAAGTGCCATTTCTAAGGCCAATCAAAGAAGAAAAAAAAATCTTAAAGTTGAATGCTGTTTGAAAAACAAACAAACAAACAAACAAACAAAAAACTTAAAAGGAATTTTTAATGCATAAAAGCAGTAATGTCCAACTTCAGGATTTATTTATTTATTTATTTATTTTTCCAGAAAAATGAATTACCCTTCTTATGATTAACTCCAGAAAATAAATAAATAAGAAATTTATTTCTGTGAGGATGAAAAATTCATAATGAAATCTTACTGTGGTGAGTGAAACTAAACTGAAATCTCATTCCATCATCTGTCATTAATGCACATTGCTGATGTAATTTACATATAACAATCCCAGGCAATATGATTTCTAGAAGTAAAATGAGGTTAATGTATATAAGTTTGCATTGCTAGCCTAATGCATATTGAATTATATGGCAATGACTAAAAATTAAGTGGCAGTCCTTGAGGAAAAACGTGTCAGTCTCAAGATGTCTGTCAGTCAGTGAACAATACAAAAATGTAGGCCTCATTTTGATTAGTCTGCTAACTCTTTGTCCTGGTGCAGACTGTGTCTTTGCTGACAAGGCTGGAGAAATTATAATACATTGTCACATTCTCCTGAGAAGTCATATTTATTTATTTGAGAATCAGAAAATCATATAATCAGAGAATGGTTTGGGTTGGCAGGGACCTTAAACATCTAGTTCCAAACCACCTGCCATGGGCAGGGACACCTTCCACTACACTAGGTTGCTCAAAGCCACATGCAACCTGGAATTAAATACTTCCAGGGATGGGGCATCCACAACTTCTCTGGACAGCCTGTTCCATTGCCTAACTACTCTCAAAGTGAAGGATTTCTTATATGTTATCTAAATCTATATCTTTTAGTTTAAAGATGATAACCATTTTCCTATCACTGCATTCCCTGACAAAGAGTCACTCTTTAGCTTTCTTGTAGGCCCTCTTAACATACTGGAAAGCTGCAGTGAGGTCTCCCTAGAGCCTTCTCTTCTCCAGGCTGAACAGACCCAACTTTCTCAGTATGTCTTTATAGGAGAGGTGCTCCAGCACTCTGATCATCTTCATTGCCCTCCTCTGGACTTGCTCCAACAGATTCATGTTCTTCTTGTATTGGGGGTCTCAGAGCTGAACACACTACTTCAGATGGGCTTTCACGAGCATGGAGTAGAGAGGGAGAATCACCTCCTTAACCTTGCGGGTCACGCTTCTTTTAATTCAGCCCAGGATATGATTGGTTTTCTGGACTTCATTACCAGCTCATGGCGAGAATTTCCTCCACTGGCATCCATAAGTCCTTCTCCTCAGGGCCACTCTCAATCCATTCTTTGCCCAGCCTGTAGCTGTGCTTGGAATTGCTCCCACCCTGATGCAACACCTTGCACTTGGCTGTGTTGAACTTCATGAGGTTCGCACTGGCCCACCTCTTAAGCCTGTCAAGGTCCCTCTGGATGGTATCCCTTCCCTCCAGTGTGTCAACTCTCAACGCACAGCTCATCAGCTAGCTTGCCGAGGGTACACTCAGTTCCACTGTCCATGTCACTGACAGAGATGTTAAACAGTGTTGGTCTCAATACCAACCCCTGAGGAACACCACTTATCACTGGTCTCCACTTGGACACTGAGCTGTTTACTACAAATCTTTGAGTGTGACCATCTAGATAGTTCCTTACCCACTGAGAGGTCCATAAAATCCATCAAATCCATGTCTCTCCAATTCAGAGACAAGGATATCATGTGGGACCCTGTCAAATGCCTTGCACAAGTCCCGGTAGATGATGTCAGTTGCTCTTCCCTTGTCTATTTCCACAGTAAAACAAGGCCAGCAAATTTGTCAGGCTTGAATTAACTTTAGTGAAGGCATGTTGGCTGTCAGCATATTGGAAGTCACAAATCACCCCCAGTTCTATGTGTACCTTAGCATAGTTTCCAGAAGGATCTGCTCCATGATCTTGCTGGGCACAGAAGTGAGACCGACTGGCCTGTAGTTCTCTAGGTCTTCTTTTTTCTTTTCTTTTCTTTTCTTTTCTTTTCTTTTCTTTTCTTTTCTT
>CM021765.1:156738506-156752473 GCA_011076525.1 Nettapus auritus
TTCCTTTCCTTTCCTTTCCTTTCCTTTCCTTTCCTTTCCTTTCCTTTTCTTCACATTTTCCTTAATTTTCATTTTATCACTGATGTACCTATAGAAGCATTTCTCTTTATCTTTGATGCCCAAATTTATTCTACTAGGGCTTTAACTTTCCTAACCTGATCTCTGGCTACTTGGACAAAGTCTTTGTATTCCTCCAACGCTATCTGCCCTTGCTTCCACACTCTGTAGACTTTATTTTTGTGTTTGAGTTTGGCCAGGAGCTCCTTGCTCATCTGTGTTGGCCTCATGGAGTTTTTGCATGACTTCTTCTTTGTTGGGATGCATTGCTCCTGTGCTTGGAGGAGGTGATCCTTGAATATTAGCCAGCTTTCTCGGGTCCCTCTTCTGTCCAGGGCTTTATCCCATGGTATTCTACCAAGCAGATTCACAAAGAGGGCATAGTCTGCTCTCCCAAAGTTCAGGACTGTGAGCTTTCTGTGTGCCCTCCTTGCTGCCCTCAGGATCCTAAACTACACCATTTCATGCTTACTGCAACCAAGGCTGCCCTTGAGTTTCATATTCCCCACCAGTTCTTCCTTATCATTAAGAATGAGATCCAGCATAACACCTCACCTTTCTGTCTATAGATCGCCTCATCTGCTTGGTCTTTCTGGTCAGATGGCTTCTAGCAGACCCCCACTATAATATCATCTATCTCTGTCTTCCCTTTAATCCATAAACTCTCAGTCAGCTCCTCATTCATCACCAGGCAGGGCTCCATTCATTGCAGCTGCTCACTGACATAGAGGGCAACACCCCCTGCTTGTCTCCCCTGACTGTCCTTCGTAAAGAGCCTGTGTCCTTCCCTTCCAACATCCCAGTTGTAGAAGCCATCCCACCATGTCACTGTGAGGCCAATACAATTCTTTATTCCCAATGCTATGTGTGTTTGCATATAGGCAAGCTGGCACACAATGAAGCTGACTTACTGGCTAGAGCGGCTGGAATTCCTTTGTGCTGCTCTTCAGGTATCCTGCTGCTGACCTGTTATCCTTCTCCAAGCTCTGGGCATATGTCACTGGTACTGTCATCAACCTGTTAGGAGTGGGATGGGTTGAGGTTCCCTTCCCCAGCCATATTTACAATACAGTTTTACAGTTGCATACAGCCTCGGAAAAGAACAGAAAGCTTTCATTTTTGCCAGTGAAAGTTAAAAATAATACACATATGTAGATAGAATTGTTTGAATATTTTTACATTGATCAAAAGGGTCATAGTAGACTGTGTAATTCAAAATAATACATAGCAATCTGCATGCTTTTTTGATGAGGAACAAATAATTTTAAAGTTCAATCTTGTTCCATAGGAAATTTAATAATTTAATACATTAGAGCTGACAAACTGTAAAGAAAAGCCCAAGGTAGGGAAAAAAGTTTGGTAATATACCAGTAACAACTTTTTATTACAAAATAAAAAAGGAGAAAGAAGGGGAAAAAAAAGTTATTTCTAAGATTTAAACTTTAATTCTAGTGTTCTTAATAGCCTGATACACTGTTCCTTCTGCTGCTGCTGCTGTCACAGTAATGTGACCAGCAGTTTTGGACTGTGATTACTGGAACAGCTTGCCCAGAGAAGCTGTGGATGCCCCATCCGTGGAAGTGTTTAAGGCCATGTTGGTCGGGCTTTGAGCAACATGATCTAGTGGAATGTGTCCCTTCCCATGGCAGGGGGGTTGGAATTAGATGATTTTTATGCAAAATGGGAAGTCTCTGAAAAGCAGGGAAAAGAATAAATTTCCTTTGCCTTTATGTGAATGCAAGGGTGCTTTGAATTATTTATATCAATACCATAATTTCCAAGGCATAATGGATGTTCATTTGTTTGTTTTGTTTACAGACATGGGGCTCAAATATGCTTTAAGAGGTATTTATTAGTTCTTTCCTTTTCTGCACTGGAGGTGGTACAGGTTACTTTCTGGATCTCAATAAAGTGCAATAGCACATTATATATTAATATTGCTTTAATAATAGGATAAAATTAACAAGAGAAATATGAATAGCAAGTAATTCTTAATTGTCCAACAGTATTTTATTTGTCCAACAGTATATTATTTGTCCTTTGGTATATTATATCCTTTTTGGTTATTCATGTGAACAATGCCAACTTCTGTATTAATTCTTTTGTATATCTGCTACAAGCTAATAATATGTTTCTTCATGTAATAATTCCTAGGACAGTGATATATTGTCATACAAAATGAGGTGGACTCAAACAATTTGGCAGAATACAATAGTATTGTTCCATTACTTTAATTTAAATCATAAATGAACATTACATTTCTGAATCAGATGTCTTTGCTGTTGAAAAAATTCCAGATCTAGAGAATCTGCAACTGAAAATATACAGCTCTTTGCCCCAAAGAAACAGTATTTAATAACTGCTCAAAGTATTTTGGACATCTTTTACTTTTGTTCTGTTACCTTTCAGCATCATGCCCCCAAATCCAATTTCTAACTATTCCAGTTTCTGTTAAATTTGTCCTTATCCTGATAGCTAATTATTGAAATGTTTATATTAGAAAGATTTGTATTTTAGGCAAATTTGCTATTATTTAAAGTGAAATAAGTGGCTGAGCTTGCAAGCAGGGAAGCTGGGAAAAAAAAAAAAAAAAAAAAAGACAAATATTTTATGAACTTTTTAAACCAAATAATACTTACTTTAACAAGTATCACCATGCATGCTATAAATATGGTTTAGTTTTGTATGTGTAAGTATGTATTTCTGAATTCTACTCTCTAGGGCAATGAAATACAAAGACTTGACTACACATCCATATCTTGTGTCAAATATTTGACCCTGTCAGCACACCTACCATGTCTGTCCATTAGCTTTACATCTGTAAAAGGGAAATAATAGCACCTTTTTAGCTGCTAGGTCACCAAGTAGATCTATATTAAAATAACTGTTAATGTGTTTTTCTGATACATAATATAACATTAGATATGCAGATGAATTTCTTTTGATATTGAAAATCAAAGAATTATTTCAAGATAGAAGACTGTTGGAGGGTTAATGGAATTTTTTCTTTGCTTGTTTTAGAAGAGATGCAGTGAAGGTTCTGGGACTGATGATTAAATAGAATTACCTGTAATGTCTGTTCTAAGTGAGAAGCTGCAATATGATGTGAAGAAACTCTCCAAACAAAACACTTTCTCTGGATCTTCCATGTCCTTTCAATGTCCAGCCATATGAAGGCCTATTAAAAACAATACTTGTTAAAAGAGCTTATGCATATTCATTATAAAAGTGACCTCTGAAACTATTTGTGGATGAAAGAAAATACCATTTATATGGAACTAAGAATTTATTGACAGCCCAATTAATGTTTTAACAGCCTAATCTAAATATAATAGTTATTATTAGTTCTGTTAAAATAACAATATATCACTCATAGTCCTAACTAATAAAGAAAAGTAACATTATTAACCTCATATTATTATAAATGAAAAACTGTTAATATCAAGTCCATTTTATTATGCATTAAAGCCAGATTAAGCCAAAGCAAGTGCAGGAAGGTCTGCATTGCCAGGTCAATACAAATCATATTTACTAGGCTATAACAAAATCGTATTTACTAGGCTATGATTAAAACTATGTGGACCTATTTTTCATACTTGCAAGCTTATTTATGTCATCATGTGTCTGGGCAATCATTTATCCAATTTTCATGTCCAGATGCCTATTTTTGCAAACTTATTCAGCTTGCTTTCAGCAGAATTTGCATCTGATGCTTTTATTTATTAATATGAATTTTAATTAAAAATTGAGAGAAATTCAATTAATTTGAAAGAAAAGAAACTCAAGGGGAGGTTGAAAGACTGTAAAATTTAAGTAGTACAAAGAAATGCACATAATTTTATTCTGTAGACAATTAATGTTGACAGAGCACATAGTCTGCTTTCTCTTGTGCAAGTCAGAAATATCATATTCCCTTAAACAAAAGTCACTAGACCTTTTGTGACACAGAGCATAATAAATAAATAAATAAATAATGAAGTAAAATAAAATAAAATAATAAAATAATAAAATAAAATAAAAAAATAAAATAAAATACCCAATATTATTGGAGGACAGTCATTGGATGTAGGGAGATGTTGCTGTACACATAGTCTGAGTTTTAGGGAGACACACTGTCTACATACATTTCCCCAGCTTGCAAAGAACAATGAATGAACCCCAAACAATTTACCTTGGAATACAGGCATCTTTTCACAGTAAAATATTTTTCTTTGGACACTTTAACTGCTTTATATTTTTCTTATACTGGGGAGCACAAACTGCATGCAGTACTCAAGGTGAGACCAAAACATCAGGACAATCACTTCCCTCAGCCAGCTAGCAAAGCCATGCTTGATGCACCCCAGGATATAGTTGGCCATGCTGACTGCCAAGGCACACTGCTGGCTCATGTTCAGCTTGCTGTCAACCAAAACCCTCAGCTCCCTTTCTGTGGGGTTGCTCTCCAGCATCTCGTCTCCCAGTCTCTATGTATAGACAAGCTTTCTCCTTCCCAGATGTGGATTAATTGCCTAAAGTAACTAGGAAAATTAAACTAATATTCACATTTTAAAGAAAATGTACAGCATTGAAGAAGCTGCATGAAGAAGCTGCAAAGCTGCATGACCTGAGCGTTCCCTAGGCTTCCCACCTTAGATGCTATCGCACTAGGGGAACCTGATGTGTGAACTCTAAGGAACAGTATGGAGTTTAGTGCAGAATGGAGACACCGCCACTAGGCTCTGTGACAAGAGGGGGACTTGAATGTCCTTGTGCACACTGAGACTGATAAACTGCACTTTTGCCACCCTGAGCTGATGATCTGTCATGTTTTTGATGAAATGCTGTACTCTAGTGAATTTTTGCTCATCATAACATCATTATAATACCAAAACATACCTCCATCCCAAAAGCTAACCGCCTCCAAGGCGCAACCACACCTCACTGAGCACTACTCTGAATTTCTTGGAGCGTCTGCCTTTAAGCGAAGGCAAGAAAACTTGTCACCAATCATAATCAAGATATGCTTGACTAGAGTCACTCAAGCTCCACCTAAAAGATAGAAAACAATAAAAATTGGCTTAAGACAAAGGGATGTCAGGGAAGATACCATCACAAAGGATACCTTCTGACTTCTGGGATCAGTCAACAGGCTGAGCCTCTCTTCCCCCACACTGGGATGCTGGGAGGCAAGATTTGAACACTTGGTTATACCAGGTGTCTCCGCAGGAACTTAGAAATATCTCTAGAGTTTTTGTGCCTTTTAACACTTTAATAGCCAGGCTGTGTATTGTGGTGTAATGACAACACAGACACCAGGATTCTTTTAGGATTAGTAACAGCTATATCTTTATTGATGCAATAACTTCGTTATATATCTCTTGCCTCCCATACTGAGGACAGGCTCCGTTCTTATACCATTCCTCCACAGCAGTCATTATCCACTCACAATTCATTGGTCAGCTACTTTGCCCAGCAACCGCAAACACCCAGCAACTTCCATGCATTAACGGCTGGAGAACAAGCAACCTGAGACGGCAGGGCGTCTCCTGAATCACCCTTCTTTTTTCCCTCTAAACTCTTTACATTCCTGATGGCCTCATCGTTAAGAGCCCGATGTTATCACCAACCATGGGGCTTGTCGACCCCCATGGCCAGACTCCCACAGTGTACCTGTGCATTTCATGTATGATAGCTTGCATTTGCAGACAGTAAATTTATTGCCAGCAATCCAAAGAACCTGTGTACCTGTTGCTGTAATAAATTGCACTTAATTGCATTGTTCCTAGCAGTGATAGTTCTCATTGAACATGACTAGTGTGAGGCTGTGTTACGTTGTTGATGAATCTGTGACCATGATAGTTCAGTACTCTGAATCTGACTGGAGCCATATCAGTTAATGTTTTATTGGTGAATCTGTGACCATGACAATTCAGTACCCTGAGTCTGACCAGACCCATAACGATTAATTGGCTACACCCCTTAATGCGACACCAGGTGACAAATCTGGCAGTTGCTCTTGTTAAACTTTATAGTGTTGGTGATTGCCCAGATCTCTAATCTGTACAGATCCCTCTGGAAGGCCTCACCACCCTCGATGTCAACAGCTCCACCCAGTTTGGTATTGTCTATGAACTTGCTCACAAAATCTTCAAGTCCTTCATCCAAATCGTTTATGAAAATATTGAAGAGGGCTGGTCCTAAAATGGAGCCTTGGGGAACCCAGCAAGTGACAAGTCACCATCCCGATGTAACCCCATTTACAAGAACCCTCTGGACCCATTCTGTCAACCACCTATTCACCCACTTATGCTTTTATCTAACTGTTTTCTGGTCATGTTGTCCAGTAGGATCCTATGGGAAACCGTCAAAATCTTTACTGAAATCCAGAAAACTCACATCAGCTGGTTTCCTTTGGTCAATTAGCTGGGTGATCTTGTCATAAAAGGAAATTATGTTTGTTAGACATGACCTTCCCCTTGTGAACACGTTGGCACTGACCAATGACTGCATTGTCCTTTTTCAATAACTCCCAGAATAATCTCCATAATTTTACGAGGCACTGAAGTGAGACTGACAGGCCAGTAATTGCCAGGGTCTTCTTTCTTGGCCTTCTTGAAAATGGGCACAACATTTGCCAGCTTTCAGTCAACTGGGACTTCTCCAGATTTCCAAGACCATTGAAAAATAATTGATAGAGGTCCTGCATTTACGTCTCTCTGAGTACTCTGAGATGAATCCCATCAGGCCCCATGGATGTTTGCATTCAGCAAATCCCACACAAGTTCAAGGTTAACTGGCAGTTTATCATTAAACCTGAAATTATATTAAAAAAGAGAGAGAGAGAGAAAGTAAGACCACAATATGATTGCTTGTCATTTTATCAGGGCCAATTAAAAGACAATTGCTTGAGAAATGAAAACATTCCTATATGCAAAAATGTGTTAGTGGAATTGATTTCAGTAGCTAAAATGATTTCAAATTTCCTAAATTTTTACAGAACAAGCTCCCAGACAATCCAACCCATAATTGGGGATCGTTGTAAATTCTTTGATGTGTGTTTTCATATTTATTACTTATAGTGATTCCTCTGTGACATGAAGACACTTCCCATTGTTAGCAAATCTGATTCTTCATTTCTTTCAGAAATTAGATCAAAGCTCTTCAGGTCCTTCTAAGAATGTTTGAAAATGAGCCTCTTTGTTATGAATTTATTTCTTGATCCTTCTTTTCCTTCCCCCCACTTTTAAAGAACTGTTTGATTTGAATTAAACTGTCCCTAGGCTTAGTTTGCCAACTCTTTACCCCTCCTTTATTTCTTTTAAACCAGCAGGTTTATTTCAACAGTTTTTCCCTAAGGTGTCACAGTTCCATGTAGAATCCATTTCTATTAATGGCAATGAAATGCTAACAAGAATGAAAGGACTGCTCAGTTTTTAAAGATTATGAACTCCTAGCTGCTGAAATGATATCTGAGCTTTCTAAATCTAAAACAGACTCGTGAAAAACTGACTCCACAGTCAGTAAGACTGTAAAGTAAGTATGTTTATTCAGTGCTGAGCAGCATGGGGGGTAGTCCCACCAAAGTTGTGCGTGCAATTCGCTCACTTGCATTCTCTTTTATCCCCTAAAATATTACATATGCATTAAGTTTCACAACATACCTATGCATATTAATTTCCTAGCTCCGCCTAGCCCCGCTTCATATGATAATCATCTTATCAGTTCTTCTGCACTTGTGTAGTACTCTCTGGTGGTCGTCCGTGTGGTCGTCAGGATGAAGTAAGACATCTTCATCCTAGCTGAAGATTCCATCATGTCTCCCTGTGCATGCTCTCTGATCCCTTGGTCACAATCTGGGCCATAAGGTTGGTTTGGTCCAGTTCTCGGGGTCTGAGGGGCTCCTGTTATCTCGAGGCCTTGCAACTTTGACATTCTTTATCTTATCCTTTTATAAACAGTCCTCCTTCTCTCTGAGCCTTTGGTCACAGTCCGAACCATAAGGCTGTTTTGATCTGGTCCTTGGGGTATGAGGGGCTCATCTGGAGGCCTAAGCGCAGCACAGGCACAGTACATCTTAAATGTAGCACATATTAAGCAATGAGTGTTGCCTAAATATTTATTCTTAATTAGTTGCTCTCTAATTTCTAATCCCATGTTTCAAAATGAGTTTTAACATGCTTTGTTTGTTATCTGTTGCTCTGAACACTGACTGCACTAAAATATAGTGAGTAATTCAATGATAGGTCCTCCGGTAAGAGGGCAAGCAATTCCACAGAAAATTTAACACTTTATCTCATTTGTCTTTAGGGGAAACAGAATACCCAGAATCATAATTCTTAAATAGTCTTCATGACCATCAAAACTAATGTTGGTAAAATGGAATAAAAGGCTACAATATTACTACTGTGTTAAAAGATATTTCAAATATCTATTATACAAACCAAATTGCTCATTTGTACTTTATATGTAAACAGGAGAGTCAACTTTTCTTTTAAATATTCACATAATTTTGAAAGAAAACATATAACATTATATCACCTCACAAACAAGTTCATGTCACAAAAAAGAACATAGGCAAAGCAGAGATGTTTAATGACTTTTTGCCTCTGTCTTCAACACTGATGATGGACTTTGGGACCCCAGGTACCCTGAGCTGGAGGAACATGACAGTGGGAATGATAAACTCCCAACCAACCCTGAAAGCTTATGGAATTTCCTGATCCGCCTGGATCCATACAAGTCCATGGCTCTGGATGGGATTCGACCCAGGATGCTCAGAGAGCTGGCTGATGTCATCACAGGACCTCTATAAATTATTTTTCAATGGTCTTGGGATTCCAGAGAGGTCCCAGCTATGTCAGGCTGGCAGCCAGTCACTAGTGGGCTCACCCAGGGCTCCATTTTATGGCCAGTCATCTTTAAGGTTTTAAAAATGATTTGGATGTAGGACTAGAAGGTGTTTTGAGCAAATTTGCCAATGATACTAAACTTGGAGGAGTTGTGGACTCTGTTGAGGGTGGAAAGGCCTTCCAGAGAGATCTGGACAGATTGGAGAGCTGGGCAATTACCAACTGCATAATGTTTAACAAGAGCAAGTGCCGGGTCCTCCACCTGGGACGGGGCAACCCTGGCTATACACACAGACTGGGCAATGAGACGCTGAAGAGCAGCCCTGCAGAGAGGGATCTGGAGGTTGTGGTTGGTAGCAAGGTGAATATGAGCCAGCAGTGTGCCCTGGCATCCAGGAAGGCCAACCATATCCTGGGATGCATCAGGCATTGCTAGTCATTTGAGGGAAGTGATTGTCCCGCTCTGCTCTGTGCTGGCGTGGCCTCACTTCCAGTACTGTGTTCAATTTTGGGCACCAGAGTACAGAAAGGATGTGAAACTGTTGGAGAGTGTTCAGAGATGGGCGATTAAGATGGTGAAGGGCCTAGAGGGGAAGACGTATGAGGAGTGACTGAGGTCACTTGGCCTGTTCAGCCTAGAATAGAGGAGGCTGAGGGGAGACCTCATCACAGTCTACTGCTTCCTCAGGAGAGGGAGTGGAGGGGCAGGCGCTGATCTATTCTCTTTAGTGACCAGTGATAGGACCTGTGGGAATGGTGTCAAGCTGCGACAGGGCAGGTTCAAGCTGGATATCAGGAAAAGGTTCTTCACTGAGGGGGTTGTCATGCACTAGAAGAGGCTCCCCAGGGATGTTGTCATGGCACCAAGCTTGTTGGAGTTTTAGAAGCATTTGGACTGTGCTCTTAGTCATATGGTCTGAATTCTGGGATAGACCTGTGTGGTGCCAGGAGCTGTTTTTGATGATCCTTTTGGGTCCCTTCCAACTTGGGATATTTTATGATTATGTGATAACATAGATATTGCTCCTTCAGATGAGATATCCTCTCTCATTTTTACATGTCAGCAAAATATTTAGGAAATATGTCAGCGAGATATTTAATGTTGCAAATACCAGTGTTGTACTTTTCCCAGTGACAGAATGTTAAAGTGCAAGGGACTTCCCTTCTCATATTTCTTATTCTTTTATAGTCTACCAGGTGCAAGAGAATAAGAATCTTTTTCTAGCCTTTATAAGTTGAAGATACTGTAGGTATCTAAACTCTTTTTACATTCCTCTTTTAATTTTCTTTTAATATTCTTTTAATATTTTGCTTTATTGAGATGTAATATTTTGATACGTTTCGTAGTAATTTAAGCCTTTATATTTCACAGGCAACTTCAGAGTCTGCTTTTTGTTTTCACACTGCTGGCTCATGTTCAGCTGGCTGATGACCAGCACCTCTAGATCCTTTTCTGCTGGGCAAGTTTCTAGACACACTTCCCCAGGTCTATACTGTTGCATGGGGCTGTTATGAACCAAGTGTGGAACCCAGCATCCAGCCTTTCGGAATGTCATGTGGTTGGATGTGGCCCATCATCTAGCCTGTTCTGATACCTCTGCAGAGCTTCCCACCTTCATGCAAATGAACACCCCTCTACAACTTGGTGTTATCTGCAAACTTATTGAGGGTGCATTCAATCCCCTCATCAATATAATTGATAAAAATATTAAACAAAACTGGCCACAAGATGGACCTCTGAGGAGTGCCACTTGTCACTAGTCTCAGCTTGGAAATCAAGCTGTTGATTGCAGTTCTTTGAGTGTGACCATCTAGCCAATTCCTCAAACACCGAGTGGTCGATCCATCAAATCCATATCTTTCCAATTTAGTGATGAGGATGTAATACAGGACCATGTCAGGTGCTTTGCACAAGTCCAGGTAGATGATGTCAGTTACTCTTCCCTTATAAGTAACAAATTAAATGCCATCTGAATAATCTGAATACTCTGAAAAATGAATCCAGAACATTGTGAATGTACACTGTAATGCATTTGTGTTATCCCAAATATTTGTCTGTATTACAGCAGATTATTTTTTTCCTACCTGACCCCCTCCCCTCCCCAAAAAAGCCTCAAAATAAAATTTGGTGTTTATTTTCTTTTAGGAGGCAAGTCAGTTTAGCAGAAGCTACAACATCTTTTTACCTTAATATTATTTTCCCATTGCTAATGTTAACTAAGAATTTTCAAAATTTTAAGTTTTTCTGTCCTTTAAAATACAATGATTCATAGAGCACATCAACTTACTCTATAACATTGCCAGACTTGTATAACCTTTTCTAATCTGCTTCATTAAATTAATAATAATGTGAAAGAGATCAGTTCTACCTCAGGTCTCAAATTAATGTGAGAACTGAGAACATTAAGAATATTCACAGCTGGCATGTACTGTAATCCATCTGCCACAAGCCTAACCTGTCAGTGCTAGATGAAAGGGATGTGTCACATTATATTAGCTACCAGCAGTTACCAAGCCACTGTGATACTGGAAAATAATGTAGACTTGATTACCTGTTCCAAATACATTCACCACCACAAAAATATAGCATCAAAAATAAGTCTGTTTCATATGTTTTTACTTTGGGATAAAATCTAACTAGAAAGAAAAGTAGAAAAGTAATTCTGATTATTCTTATTATTATTATTTTCAGATGGAAAAAAAATAAGCAGTAGTCTTCCTGATTTTTCATAATATTTAATTTATTGATGTGCTCCTGTGTTTCAAACAACAGAGTTGGAAATTTATGCATCACTCAAGTTAATATTCATTATGAGCACAATAGCATATGAAAACAGATTTTTGTTATTCAAGTCACACATTATGGAAAAGGTTTTCTGGTGCATTTACTCTGGGCATAACATTATTCCAGTGAAGTTTTCTTGATGCTTTTCCATGAACCTTTTAGGCTAAAAGCTTGCAGAAAATCTACAGTATTAAATATTCCTTGATGCATAGGAGATACACCTCTTCAAGTATATGTGTAGTATATAAACACACAGAGCAGTGTATGAGTTTGTGGGCACATGTATGTATACATAAAAAAATGTTATCTTAAAAATGTATTTTTTTGCTATGGTAGCAATATATGATAGCATTTTTTGATCATTTGAATTTACCTTTGGTGTCATATTCAATTACCAAATATTTATTGCTAAATTATTATTAATTTATTTCATTTACAGAATTCAAAATGGGGCCTGTGTAATTACAATTCTCCTTTTTTCTTTTCTTTTCTTTTCTTTTCTTTTCTTTTCTTTTCTTTTCTTTTCTTTTTTCTTTTTTTTTGTTTCTCTTCTCTTCTCTTCTCTTCTCTTCTCTTCTCTTCTCTTTTATTCTTTTATTTTCTTATGGGAAATCAGGCAATTTCTCAGATTTCATTCTCTATTTTTGGGGGGAATTTTTCCTTCACAGTACTGACTTCTCATTTTTTTAAAAATTATTATTATTATTATTAAAGTATTAGATGAATTGTCTGAATCCTCCTCAGTGATTCTGACTCCAAGGAAACTATATAGAATTTTCTGTACAGCTTCATAATCCTTTCATACTTTGTCAGTGTAGAAATATAAGGTCTTCCCAGCTTTAACAGTAAAGAAAAAATTGATTCCTAGTGGTACTTGAGCTTTTTATTGATCTCTTACTAAGTTATACTGTGTGAAAAATGTTCATGCAAGGGTCAAAAACATAGATAAGATTGACACATATTTGCTGTCTCACTTTTTGCACCTTCAGAACATATTTGGTGAGTGTGATTGCAATGTTTGTGATGTGACATATCCTGGTGGAAGAGCTACATAATGAAGGTCCTCAACTTCTTTTCAGTCATGATACTGACTATATATTTGTTGTCTGGTTTCTGGCAATTGTGAACAGTGTGATAGTATCTAAAACCAGCTCTATGATGTTTACAAATATTTTGTGGATTGCACAATACCTGACCTTTCTTATATTTGTAGGCATTTATATTTGTTTTAATATAAATAACATTTATATTTAAATATATATTTATTTTAATATATTGGAGATAATGTTTTATCATATTTCTTTTGAAATGTTTTAGTTCAAAAGGTATTAAGCTTTAAAAGTTGTTGTGATTTGTTTGCGCAGTCCTTTGTCCTTTTCATGCTGTTAGTCCTGAGACACTTGTTTATTTTTAACATTTTCTAAACTTAAATATAATAGAACAGGGCCTTTATGACCTGCACTAAATAACTGAATTAATGAATCTCTTTTATTCTTTTTGTTCCCTTTTTCCTATAAATTCATAAAAAGCAGTATCATTATTTAGTGATTTTATTCTTAATATTTATATTAAGTGTTAAGAAATGAACTTGTTCACTAGAAGAAATAGCTAACATCCTGACCAATAGTGTCTCACTTATTTTTTGTATTATGAATCAGTCTACTTGTAGAAGCCTATAGTGTCTTCTTTTATGCTTAGCTTGTGAAATGCCTGGGATAAGTTTGTCTTTTTGTTCTGTGCTGGTACTGCTGAAGGGATACCCAGACTGTGACAATGGCCCCTAGGCGGTACTTGGTAATTACCCATAGGTAATTCACGAGAGGGAACATATTTCAATTTGACACATCTAAGAAAATGGAAATTCTACAAAATAGATAATAGATTTTATTATATATAATAATAGATAATACATCACTACATATAAAATCATTTCCTTTCCAGAGACTAATGCAATTTATTGCAAGTCAAATGTGAGCAGTGCAAATTGAAGATGTGGACAGAACCTACTGTTAAGCATAAGTGCATCTCATATCTTTCTATTAAAAGAATGTATTTATATATGTGTGTTAAAATTTTTATTTTACCTAAATGATAATTGTGGTGGGTTGACCCTAGCTGGCAGTGTTGTGGTTTAACCCAGCAGGCAGCTAACCACCACATAACTCACTCTTCCCTCATAGTCAGATGCAGGAGAGAATTGAAAAGTGCAATAACTTGTGGGATGAGATAAGAGTAGTTTAATAAGGAAAAAGAAAAGAAAAGAAAAGAAAAGAAAAGAAAAGAAAAGAAAAGAA
>CM021765.1:156752483-156770011 GCA_011076525.1 Nettapus auritus
AAGAAAAGAAAAGAAAAGAAAAGAAAAGAAAAGAAAAGAAAAGAAAAAAGAAAAAGAATCAACAAAAATAATAAATAAAACAAGTTATGCACAGCAATTGATCACCACCAGCTGACTGATGCCCAGTCAGTCCCCGAGCAATGACAATTCCCTCAGCCAACTCCTCTCAATTTTTATTTCTGAGCATGATGTCATATGGTATGGAATATCCATTTGGTCAGTTAAAGTCAGCTGTTCTGGTTCTGTCTCCTGTCAGCTAGTGCACCCCCAGCCTCCTCACTGACAGGGTGGTATGAGAAACAGAAAAGTCCTTGATTTAGTACTGTTCAGGAATAACTAAAACATTGGTGAGTTATCATCACTATTTTCATCCTAAATCCAAAACATAGCACCATTCCAGCTGCTAGGAAGAAACGTAAACTTTATTCCAGACAAAACCAGGATTTTCTTTCTCTTAAAAGAATATGTATGTATATACACGTGAATACTGTCAAAATTTTTATTTTGCCTAAATGATAAGAGTGATGGGTTAATAAGGTGTCAGATAAGCTCCCATCCAGCCTTTCACTCACTCTCCTAAATTTTATTTCTAAGCATGGCATTTTAATGGTATGGAATACCCCTTTGATCAGTTGCGGTCAGCTGTTCTGGTTGTGTCCCCACTCAGCCTCTTGCCCAACTCCAGCATACTCACTAGGGGAGACTGAGGCTTAATGCTGTATAAGTGCTGTTCAGCAACAGCTGAAACATCAGTGTGTTAGGAACAATGTTTTGGTCACAAACCTAAAATACAACACCATACCAGTTACTGTGTGGAAAATTAACTCCATCCCAGCCAGACCAAGTACAATAATTAACAACTTTTTTTTTTTTTTTTTTTTTTTTTATTTTTATTTTTATTTCCCTGGAGTCATTAAAACTGTAAAACTTTCCTAAATATGAAATTTCTTGAGAAACATTTTTGCTTCTTGAGAAAGCAATATATATACTAAAATTTGCTGTCCCTCATTGAAATTGACCAAATAGATTAAAAATTAAATATATAATTTATTGTCAGAATAACACATTTTATACCATTAATCACATTGTTCTTATAATTCATGAATTCTGTGACTGAAGTGAAAACACTGGGGAAAATTATCTTCAAGTGAGAATATTAAGAAACCTTGAACATTTTTTAAATGTGTACCAAAATATGACAGTTTAATAGATTATTAACAGATCTGTACCTCTATGAAATGTTATTTATTCTGAATGTGCATTAGGTTTCAAACAGTAATTATTTAGCAAGAAAACCCTTGCAGGCAAATGGTAACCTCTAATTCTTATATTATGGTATAGCTAGGAACATAAGGAAATAAAGCAATGTTATTATGAACAAGCTACTTCTAATTATATATTTCCTTCTCTTGCCAATTACTTATTTCCTATTTTTGGAATTCATGGGAAATTTTATTCAAAAACATGTACAACTGTGTATATTTCACTCAGAAGATTTCTGTATTTCTTTTCTCAGAAGACAGCAAATTTATCTTACCATTCACACATATGAAATACCAACTTTGTTTTAAAACTTGCTATATGTGATTAGGGATATTTTGAAATATCAACATGTATCTTCTATAACATCTGGCAAGTAGAGAAGTATTAAAAACATTAACTTAGTACTGAAAACACAAGATTAGTCTCTTAAAAAGTACTTAATACCAGGCTAACAAGCCATCTGGGTGTAAGAAATGCCTCAATTATACCTACAAAATAGTAAATAATACAGGGAATGAGAAGCAGAGAACACGTGGTGAGAGATCTTTGAAGAGAAGCTTTCGTTACACTTCAGTAGTGCCCAACAATTATACAGCAAATGATTCCTAGCCTTTGTTACAGAAAATAGGCTATACTCCTTTATTTACCTAAGAATGTAAATAGAGAAGACCATTGGACAGATGGAAATCCTGCGGCATTTGAAAGGCTAGAAAACTCTATAGGGCTTCTAGTGATACAGCTGATAATACTAATAGGGCTGGCACAAAATAGCCTGAGTGAAAGAAATTCTAACTGCTCTCAGTATCTTAGAGAAAAAAAACAAACAAACAAAAAAAAAACATTTGAAAGTGTTTATAGATTTGCCCAATATTATCAACACACGAGTTTAGAAAGAAATTCATACACCATTTTTTTTGTCTGTGTGACAGAAAATACAGGAGATATATGTGACAGCAATATGGGCCAGCTTCCCCACTGTTTATAAAGCAGCACTTTTAGCATTTTTATAAGGTGTCAGAGAGTACCTAACAGTACCACTTAATATATGCTAGTGGACTGGATTCCCTGCTTTTTTCTTTTCACTTCATGAATTTTCATGAATTTTTACAAGAGTACTTTTTATTCTTCAGATATTTACCAGTTCAAAAACTCAACATCAAAGTAAAAGGATAGATGCTGCTTAGTTGTGTACTACAACTTCTCCATTTTACTTGGAGATGACATATTGATTGAAAATCTGAATATATTTCAATCATACTGATTGAAATATATATTTTTAATCATATTGACTGAAATTCTGAAAATTTCTGATTTTTTTTTCTCCCTGAAATTTCTGACCAGCCTCATTTATAAGTTTTAGAAACTCTGGAAAGACTTGCATTTGATAGGAACAATATTTATTACACATATCTATTTTTGAAATAAACAAGTAACTTTAGTCCATTTAAGTTTCATCATGGAACTTTCAGGTAGTTCTAAAAAGAAATTAGCCCCCCCCCCTTAAAAAAAAAAAAAAAAAAAAAAAAAAAAGTAGAAATAATACATAACTGAGATTACATTGCTTGCATTTTATGAAGAAAAGATATATATTTTTATTATTTCACTTATATATATAATATAGATGCTAACAGTAAATTCAACAGATTGAAGAAATTTCCTCCAGTACTGAAAAATAATCATCTGTACTAGTAAATAGTAAGAATGATCTTTTGTAAATTTTTAGCCTGCTCTGTCTGACCCTTTCAAATACTTAAAATTGTTTTTCATATGAACATGGGCCACTAAATTTTCCATTTACTTGAAAAGCCAGGGATGTGCCTATTTGGTGCAATGTTTATTACAGAGCCCTCCAGCACTATCCTGCCTGTTTCACCTCTGCACAAATCTGTCTGTGCTCTCAATCCACACAACAGGTCATATCAAATGCACTATGCATACCACAAAAGCTTAGCTCTCTGGGACTCCAAAAGAGTTCTCTCATTCATTGTTGATGGTGTTTGATGTTGTTGTTTTATTATTATTATTATTTATTTTTTTTTTATGGTAGAGTATGTCTGGTTTCATACCCTAATTATCTAGGACATAGAATCAGAGAAATTGAATAATTCATGTTGCACCAGATTAATTAATTAATTAGTATTCTATAATTCAGTACAACATAACAAGTTTTCTAATTCAACCTCCTGCTCAAAGCAGGTCCAGCTCTGAGGTCAGTCCTGAATGCTCAGGGCATTCTCCTGAGTATCAGGGTGGACTGTTCTTGCATTTGGTGGACATTTCAGAAAGTTGTTATTGCAACATATGTCAGGTATACACAGTCCATTGAAGAAACTGGGGGTGTGTGATCCAGAGACTTACTGGATTTTGCAAAGATCTCTTCCTTATCTTGATAGTCTGTAACAAACTCCCACCATGTTATTCATGCAACAGCTCACCTATTGGCCTCTCCTCTGATCCTGACTAAAAAGCTTTCGATTTGCCTGTCCTACACCCCATCCAACAGCTCTGTACATTTGACCTACTTCTTCAGATCCCGACTCTCATCTTTCCTACCCACCTTTCCATAAGAGCCTATTTTCATTCACTGCAGCACACCAACTGTGTTAGCTGTCTCACTACATCTTAGCTATTCCAACAACATAGTATGTGGCCCCATGAGGTACTCTTAATTACTCCTGTTTGTTTCTTTGGTAGTGTGCATTTGTACATGTATATTTGAAAATGGTGTCCTTTTGCCTTGATTTGCAACTTCTGAGGTCTCTTGTTCCTGCCTCTGAAAAGTATGTTTTCCACCTTTGCTAACCATTTCCTCACTTAACTCTTATTTTTTGTCTGCTTCCCTCATAATTCACAGTTTAAAAATCACCACACCAGCTTCACCAACCTGATGGTAGAGAAGTTTTTGTCATATTTGGTCAGATACAGTATTCAAAGAGCCCCAGCTGGATTCCAGTTCCCTTGAACCTTGTGTCCAGAGCCAAATAATCACTCTTGATATGCCTGAGGTCACTTGCTCCCAGCCTTCATCATCACAGGTATCTTCACTCTCATTTGAAAGGAGCACAGTCTCTGGATATTCCTCCTGTGCAACTAGGGGTTTGGGTTGTTGTATCTACAGGGTCTCTGTAAGGATTCTATCAATCTCTTTTTCATTTTCCTTGATGCTGCACAGTCTGCTCACCTATTCCTGCAGCTCCTTAACAAGGTGGCACAGTTTCTCAGCCAGAGCCCTGCTGCAGGCATGGGCACCATCTTCATTTGCTTCAGACTCAGTGAGAGGTTCCTGGGCTCCCTACAGCCCAAGCTTTATCTGAGAAGTCTCTGATGTGCCAGGCTAGCTGCTCTTGTTGGGGCCAGGTATCTTGCCCTGTAGCATATCAGCACATGTTGAGCATTCCCATGCTGCCCTCAGTAGAGTTTCTGGCTCTGTTCCACATGTTCTTCTGCACAAACTGCTGTGCAAATGATTGCATCTGTGAATTTCTGTTTGATGGTCACCCTCACTTTAACCTGTGGGGAAATTGGCCAAGAGTGTACTGGGAGTACAGATTTTGCTTTGGCTAGGTTTATCACACTGCCAACAACAAAACCACATGGCATGGGAAACAAAAACAAATGCAGAGAAAGAGCTTAAAAAATAAAGACAAATGGCATGCTGGCTCAGCTTAGTGTATTTGCTTTTATGTCTAGCTATACTGGCTCTTCAGTGTTATGCTTCTCATTGCTCATCACCTTGGAATTAGAGAATCATAGAATCACTATGGGGAGGGTGGAAGTGACCTCTGGAAGTTGTCTGGTCCAACCCCTTCTGCTCAGACCACAGACAGTTGGTACAGGTTCTCAAGGCCCTGTCCAGTTCATTTTCAAAGGACAGAGACTCAACAACCTCTCTGGGCAACCTGTTCCATTCATTTACCATCCTCACAAATAAAAATATTCTTACACTTAAATGGTATTTAATCTATTTCAATTTGTGTCCATTATCCCATTTTGCCACCAGATACCACTGTGAAATGTTTGACTACAACTTCTTTACTTCCCCTCATCAGGTATTTATGCAGACTGAGAGGCTCCCCCTGAGCCGTCTCTTCCTCAAGATGAGCAGTCCCTGCCTTCTCTGCCTCTCCTCACTTAGAAGTTGTTCCAAGACCTTAATCACTTTAGTGCACCTGCTTCAATATGTACATTAATCTGTGGTAGTGGAGAGCCCAGACCTGGAACCAGAACTCCAGGTGTGGCCTCACCAGCAGAAAGAATCACCTCGCTCCTTCCTAGGAATGGAAGAATCATTTCCCTTGACATGCTGAAAATGTTTTTCCTAATGCAGCCTGGGAGGATCTTGGCCTTCTTTGCCAGGAGGGCATTTCTCCATGCTTTCATAGCAGTCAGGTCTCACAAAAGAAGTAATTCCTGAGAAGAGCTCTGGTGGACAGTAACATTTTTAGTGTTTGCTGTCAAGGAATATGCTACTATGTGTCTATGGAGAAGGAGGAGAGCACCTGCAATTCAATGTTTTGCGTTCCTACATGCGGTAAGCAGGGTTAAAGAGTGCTCTACAGAAGTTCCTTACCTAACAATGTGTGATTAAAGGGCCCCTTTAAATTTCCTGTGTGTGCAGTATCTGCCACGTGAGACAGAGAAGAGGGGTGTATTGCATAACATGCTGCTGAGTCATACTGTGGATGGGTGGGAATGCTTATAAGACACGGTCCATGTCAGGGCCTGTGCCACAGAGCTTGCAGAAGGGATCTGATCATCACGATTTAGGGCAGGGTAGATTACTTCTCTAGTCACATGTGATGCCATGCCAGCTTGTCTCAGTGCCAGGAATTTAATTTAATATTTTAGATGTGGCTACAGAAACAAAATTCAAGTGATAATTCTAAGCGTTTTATTTTTATTGCCTGCAAATTAGTTGTATCTTTCTTCAAAGAGTGAACACTTCCTGTCATAATTTTAAATTTCCATTCTACAGAATCTGACATTTCTAAAAAGATGGCATGAATACAATGTATTTTAGATGCTGAACAGAGATTAAGATTGTAAAGGTAGAAATATGTATTTTAGACTAGGTTGTTATGAAGTTGAATTATGTGATCTATTATATCCATATTCACCATACAAAGGAAATTGTATTTTAGTTAAAGCACATTGTTTAAATGGAAGAAATTCACAATGGATTTAAAGAAATACTACTTTTCAGAGAGTGGTCCATAGATGGAATATCTGAGAACCACAGAGAACAAAAGTTTTTGAGCAATCAATTAATACATCAACTTGTACTGAAGGGTACTGGTAATCTAGCAGAACTTGGCTTTGAGTATATTCAGCTATACTAGCTAAGTGCCAGAAGGGCACTAAGCATATCAGCATAATAATTTATTCCATAAATTGCAGTGATTTACTTCACATAGTATTGGCTTTTTTTGGTTCCACATATACAAGCAGTGAATTATTTTGCAGTTATGTTTTTAACTTTAAATCCCTGTAAATTCATGTGGACAACTTACTTGGCAAATTGTGCCATTACATGTATCTAATTCTACACTGCTGCATACCATGTTGTACTTTCTGCTTTTGAAAATACAAAATAAACCTCAAATTAAAGCTGTGCAATACTCTAACAAGATATAAATTATCTGTTATGACTCAACAGAAATGCCTTTTGCAAGTATATTTTCCGTTGTGGATACTGTATGAGTAGAAGGAGCATAGAGCTGTCTGTGTTACACCTTGGTTGAACATGTGCTTTTCTACGACAGATTTAACAGAGCCAATTCCCAGGTCCATATACACAAGAGCATTCAGATTAAGAAAAAGGACTGGATAGTTTATATCACCTGGTGATAGTTTATACCACCTGTATGCAAATATGTAATAACTATGTTAGCCAAATATAGGTTTAGGTCTACATTTAAAGTCTTGAGAAAGAAATCTGTGGAACAATGTTTCTTTAAAGGTAGTCTGAAACCATGACTAAATCAGTAATATATACATTAATTTAAACTGCTGGCTATAACTACGTGCTGATGGTAATTCTTATCAACATCAGACATGTTTGCTATGTTAGGATACCTCATTATGAAGGTCTCTAGGTGGACAATAATTGAACCAACCACATTTTTCTTTTTCATTTTTTTTCTTTATTTATTTTTATTTTTTTATTTTTTTGACCAAAACAAGCTAAAGCACAGTTCCCCTTTCATATTGGCTTGTCCGCCTACCAGTATGTCTTCAAAGTGCCTTTTAGCACTGTTGGAGATGTAGTCTCTGTTAACAGAATTTCTCCATTTCATGAAATGTGGAAGAACTGCTCTGACAAGATTCAGCAACTGGGATGAAGATGGTAATGGCAAATACATTGGTTTCGTTGGCTGATTATTTTTTGGCATTCCTTATTAAGCCACTAATATATTTTGAAAATAGAATTTACAGACCTACAAATCAAATTTATTTAATACCTTTTTAATGTTTGACAGTTTTTTTTTTTGTTTTTTTTTTGTTTTTTTTTGGTGTGTGTGTGAATATATAAAAAGCCTGCTATCTTTGATGAATTTTAACTATTTGTTGCGCTCAATATTCCACATTCATAATTTAGAGGAAAAAAATATGTCCCTCAATATAAACAAAATTTGGCACGTTTGTTGAAATTCAGACTAAAAATGCAACTGAAGTATGTATTTGAACATCATGTTTAAATGTGTACAGTACACACATCAGTGTACTGTATAATAATTTTTGTAGTGTTATTCTTCCATCATTAAGAATGTGTTAATATGACAAAATAAAATATTCAGAAATCTGAAACACTGGAATCAAAGCTTGCCAGAAGTCACTAATTCTTTGCTTTGTGCATTTAAAACAATGTCTCTAATAGCTGTATAACATAGACTGACATTTATTTCTTATTACTTCAGCCATCTAAAAGTTAGGTTTCTAGTTTAAATGTGTAGTTTCTCTATAATCACAAATCTAGAAAGCTACCTGTACTAGAACAGATGGAATTATTTGCCTTTATGGTATATTCATCTCTCTTTCAGAAATCAGACTGGATTAGATATCCAGCTTTTACATGACTCATGACTAAATCTATATTAAATCTATTTTTTTTTTTTTTTTTTTTTTTTTTTTTTTTTTCTGGAAGATATTGAATCCTTCACAGAGTATACAGAGTATACTAGTGTTCTAAAAAGAAATCACAGTCTTATAATAAAAGAAAATCACAGTCTTATAATAAAAGAATTATTTGCAAGTAGGGTTTCTGCCTTACTTATTGAAGTGGAACTTCAGTTGGAACTTGAGTAACAAATGCGGTGGGGGACTGCAAGAAGAGAAAAAAGTGCTTGCAAGTGCTGTTTTGACAAGTGACCTAGCATGCCTTCTTGACAGTGAGAAAATTCCAGAAATCAAAATTGGAACAATGTATAAAAGCTATTTCTTCCATCTTAATATAAACACTGCCATTTGTTCAGCTCTCCAGATTCTACTGCCTGAATACCTTGAGGGCTCATTTCTGCTGCCCACACAGACGCTACATATCATCTGAGACATGCATGTGGGCCTGGCATATACTTGGTGGTGATTGCACAACATTTATTTTGTGTGTGATTCACTATTCTGTATTATTTCACATTTGGTGCAAACTCTCTCAGGAACTGAACACTTCTGCAGCAGGAGCACAGCACTCTTATGGTGCATCTTCCAGTTTAGCGTAACGATACTTGTATTTCTTGAGAGCACTCCAAAGTGACTTAATTTACAAAAGGTATGGCATAGTATGAGATTTACTTCAGAAACTCATGGTTTGTCATAGATTGAATTCTATATCCTATTACTCCAGACTGACCATACAGCATGCAATATCAATATATTAATATATTCAATATATCAATATACTGAATGCTGTATGGTCAGTCTGGAGTCATAGTACTGGACAACACTGAACATTAATGGTTGAAAATAAATATATGCAGTCTTATTAATATATCAAAATGGTTTCAGCTCAGCTGCTCACAACTCTGGTGATGTTCAACTTAATTTCTCCATTCTCTACATCTCAAGACAAAAATAAGGCATAATATGATCTCTTGGCCTTACTTCTCAAATTCTATTTTAATCAAATTGAATCAGGTTTTAAACTTAATTACAACATCAAAATTTGAGCACTTTGATCTGTTACATCTTGGTCATGAAACCAAATGTGGAGCAAGTCTGTATATCCCATTTAAAACTGAATTATGAAACAAACAAACAAAAACAACAACAACAGCAACAAATATAGGCCCAGTGCAAGGACTTCTGATACTGTAGAAGAAAAAAATTTGCATTTGTTGGATTGAGCTATGCACAGATGTTAATTTTACTAAATGAAATGTCATCGTCTGCTAGACAAAGATGAAGGGGCAGAATAATTTGAATTTCCTTTTTATTTAAAGGTGTGGTTTTTTTGTTGTTTATTTTTATTTTTTTGTAGCTGGCAAAAACATTGATACGAAATTAGCAGTTAACAGACTTTCAATACATATTTTATTATTATTGCACATTGTTTCTATATTTATTAGCAATCTCTCTCTACATATAAGCTTCATTACCTGCTTATAAGGTTTAAACACAAATGTTTAGAAACAAAATTTAAGAATTATTGTTATTATTTGAGTTGATGGTTTGATCCCTATGCAGATTTTTTGTAACCAAATTACAAAAATTTGGAAAATCATCTTTTTTTTAAAAAAAAAAAAATAAATAAAATTGCTTTTATTTTAAGCTAATTGTGATACATCTTAAAGAATATTTATGTTGTCAGAAATGCACACTGACAAGCTTCAGATCTAGAAACATAGCTAATAACCCTATGCAAAATATATTTTTTTCGATGTTGTTGGTTTATTATTATTATTATTATTAATAATAATTTATTTATTTATTTATTTCCCTGTGAACAAGGGTAGATGCTTTCCCCTGGAAGTGAACAGCTAAAAAGCTTTGAACTCCATGGTTTTAAGGCTTCTAACAGGATTTTGTAAATACTCAAATTTAACATGCAAAACAGGATTGCCAGATACCACTGGCAAGAACTGTTTGGTTTCTTTGCATAAATTTTGTAAATTGGTTGTAGAATTGAAAAAGGTCAACTGCTTGTAATTATATGAATGTACAGTAAATTATTCTGCAAGAATACTGTTGTCACTCAACATAAAATTCTATTAATTCTATAACATTTCTCCAATTTCTCCAAGTGCACTTGAAATCAGAAACAATTTTTGGAGTTCACCTCCACGAAGGGGTTTTTGATGAACACTTAATTTGTAAAGTAATCAGCCCATTTCCTCAGTTCAAAGTTTTCCTGAAGCTTATCCCAATGATTTATTTGACTGGTTTGCTTGTACAAACATAAGGAAAACAAAATTGTAATTTTTATATATTTCCCATAAAAGTGCAAAATGCCAATAATTACTGTGAGGGTTTTTATCAGTAACAGACCACCTAAATGAAGATTATACATATCACTCTGCAGCAAGTTACAGAAGGAAATATGCAGCAGGTATCACATATGCATGTACAGGCACAGCTCTAGGGAAAAAAAAAAAAAAGAAAAGAAAAAAAAGGAAAAAACTGAAGCAGAGTTAGAGATGACCTATTTCTTAAACAGGAGACTGCTGTGCTTAGTATGACTGTTACCCAATTTAATGTGTGAGTCATAGAAAGGACTTGGCCTTTACATGCTGTTTGCTGTTGTCGTGAGATCATTCATGACTGGTTATATGACACCAAAAAGTGGTATCAGCAGGAGGAATCGCTCATTGGCATCCTCCTGTTCCTTGTTCCTTTTGTCATGATGCATGGGCTCCATGTGCACACCACAGAGGAAGCAATACATCCAAGAAGAAAAGATTCTAATTTTCCAAAGCCCATAATTCTATAACCTTTATTATCACGGAGCAGAGCCACACTCTCTGAGTTTTCCAACTGATTTCAATAAGATTATATAAAGAATATATTATATATAGCTATATATATATATATCTTTATATATATATATAAAGAATAATATTATATAAAGAATAATATTCTTCTCTCAAGAAAAGGAGAGAAGAACCAGTTTTCTGGATAAAAGATCCAAGCAGAATCTTCTCCTAATAAAATCTGCAGCCCTGCCCTTCCTTTGTATGATTATTTTCTTCTCTTTATTAATGGTGAAAAAACTTTGACTTATTATGGCAAATATTAATTGCAGAGAGCAAAAAAGATTAAGAAAAACTTCTTCCACATGTAACAGCTTTAAACACATGCTAGACTGGCAGATTTGTGAGAAATATGCTTCCATCTGAATTATCACTAAAGAAAAGTAAACTAGAGGAAAAATCTAATCTAAAATGTTGCTGGCTTGCAGCTTTACACAGGAATATTCCTTTACACAGGAATAATAATGCCATTCCACTCTTCAGCTCGGACTACCGTCAGGGCTCTTATAATACCTGTAATATTTCTCTGTTTTTTATTATTTATTTATTTTATTCTTAGCCTTATTTAAGAGTGAAAAGGGAAAGGGTGCAAAGTGACTTCAATAAGTTCAGCAAGTAGGTCAGGAGTAGATCTGAAGCTGTCATTAGTTTTACTCTGCACGTGCCTAAATTACCCTTTTAGTTCAAATGGAATAAGGTCCAGTCCGTGTGACGAGACTGGGGATCATCATAAGTGAGCCCTCAAAACTTTTACAGTGTTGACACTAGATCCTTGGCAATAAAACTTTCTATTTGCAGATTCACTTCTACTGCAGTGTAGAACATACAGATATATATGTTGGCTCTGTGCTCTTAGTTATGTAGGAGGAAAACACAAATCCTCCCATGTAAACAAATGCATACATACATACATACATATATATGAAACCAATATTCTCATGACATTTTGCATCCTACATATTCATTTTTTTAATAGTATATGCTGCTAGTCAAGTCATTTGGAATACATAATCAAATGTAATCTTACTTGGTTAGCCGTACGGCCTCTAGTAGTGGGAGAAAACTGTTCTCTGGCATCTCTGGCAGTAAAAGAACAGTTGCTTCCACAAAGTGTTTTCTAAAAATTTAAAGGCTAACTCCTGAGCTGAATTCCATCTTCTTAAAGATGTGCTTTCCAAAGTACTTTCAGAGACCATGTCAGAGATAAAAATATTTCCATGAACATCTCTGAGAACCCTATTAGTGAATTGAGAAAAATGTCAAAACTAAGCATGACATTAAAGAAATACAATCCCTTCCCTTTTAGATTTTGTGTCCGTGACTTGCAATGCTCTATGTCATTTGAATAAAGATATTTCCAATATGCATTATTTCACTTTGAGCAACTGTTAATTAAACTATGCTAAATGGGAATTTGAAAATTCAAGTTATACTGAGTTTCAATTGATATGTAAATTATGCACTGACTGACAAAAAGTTGCACAGAAATTCATTATGAATTTGCAGGGGATCTAAAATGAAATTGGGATAACAGGTTTTAAAAGTACTTCCAGATTAAACATTTTAAAGTCATTTTTTGTTAACTTTGAAAAAGACATAAGATCCTAAATTAAAGTTTTAAAAAAAAAAAAAATCCATGTTTTTTGAAATCAAAAGCTTATAAAATTAAATTTTAGTGTTCTATTTTATATCTTACATAATAGTATGCCCTAGAAAAATTTCAAATATTTGTAAGGGAACATGGCAAAATGCAGTAAAAAATGTGCCAGATAGAAAACACATGAACACAATGAGACAACAGATCAGTCCTAAAAAAAATCTATTACAAAACCAAAGCTTTATGAAAGCAATAGTTACTGAAATCCATACACAAAAGATGCCAGCAGTGAGTAGCATACACTCAACTCAAAACAGACATCAGCAAAAATTCAGGAAAAAAATATGCTAGTGGTGTCAATATTATTTATAGACAGCCATAAATGCCTATTTTATGCTTTCATCTACATACCAAAAAAAAAAAAAAAAAAAAAAAGTCAAAGGGCTGACTAAATCACTAAAAGATACAAATAAATGCTACAAGAAGTGAACTGTGTCATTTCCTTTTAATTTGCCATTTCATCCTCCTGAGAAGGTTATTCTAATCAAGAGACTAAAATAAGACTAAATGCCATCCCTCTTGGTGTTTGAGACATATGTGACAGATTTTCTATTCAGAAAGAAACAGGCAGTCCATTTCAATGAGAGAGTTTCCCTGAGGGAGAGGAACAGTTATCTATTAAAATAGTTGACAAAATAATGTATTAGATAACCAGAGGCAAACGGAAGCATACATAGTGCATGCTATATGTACTTGTTTTCCCCACGCACACAATCATGTTGGCTGTGGACAGTGATGGCAAAGCCCTAACTAAAAAGTTAGAGAAAAAAGCAAGGTTACAACTCTGGGCAAACTGTGGTCAGCTGAATTTCATGGATATGGGTTATTCCTGGCTGTTCCTTCTAGTGACATTGAATTAGTCATTGCAGCATGATATTTCTTGTCCAGTAAGGAGAGTGTCATACACACACTCAGTCAGAAATGTATTTTTATCAAGGATAACTAAAAGTTTATTTCTAAATAAGTTGTTTAAAGAGTATATGAAATATTATGAGACATTAAATAAAAAGTAAATCATTAAAGTACTCAAGATTTCCTGCTCCCCAGGGTAGATAAGAATTTCTCATTACGTGTTATAGTTAGGATAAAAATAGGATAGGTTTGGAAAGATCAGTTTTTTTAAACCTTCCCAATACAGAACCAGAACCTAAATTTAAACATATGGGTATCTGGAGATCTTTATTCAGGCTTATTAAATGCATATAGAAGTGTAGTTCCAGAGAAAATGTAGCCAGATATGCCTACACTGTTAAAGATTAGCATGCCATTATAAATGAGTTCCTTGACTCCTGTGCCTTACGCTTCCTATTACCTTGTTTCAGCCCGGCATCCTCAGCTATGGAGTTCATACCACTGCAATTGTATGAGCAAGGTGTTATGCATTCACCAAAATACATCTTTTAACTGAAGCATTGTATTGGACACTTACAATGGTAATCTGAGGCAGGGTATTGTGAGAATTAAAGTTGTGTTTTTTGCAGTGGAAAAGTCCACTAACATTGCATATTCAAAAGTGATTGTGGAGACATAACAGTGGCATAACAGTGAGGAGTATGTTAAGCAGATAAAGGGACAGTGGAAGGTCCCACCGTCCCAAAATGAGGAGGATAGCTAAGAAAAACAAGACAAGCAGTGAAAAATCAGTAAAAACAAACAAACAAAAAAAATCACAGGCCATCGAGTCAAAAGAGAAGAAGGAAAAAAAAAAAAAAAAGGAAAAGGGTAAATTAATAGTTGGTCAAGTAAAATTGTACATATACTGTACATATCATAAGGACTGAATAGTTTGTGAACCTGTAGTACACAGCCAATGAGGAAACGGGAGGAATCAAGCATCGGGAATAGGGGATATAAGGTTATGATACAGTTTTTGCTGTGTGTTCATGCTTGCAGGACACCTGCCATTGCAATCACACAAGAAAAAAAAAAAAAAAAAAAGATTTTCAGGCAAGGATTTTCATTGAGTCTGTGTTATTGGATGGAGATTTTTTTCTCACAGTATATAGTATATTGAAAAATAGTCTGTGTGAGCAGGTGCATAGGTTTTTATGCTGCTGACAGTCCATTTTGGCCACAAGATAATAAAAAAAAATCCCGGCCTTTTAATTTTCCTCTCTGACTGATGAACCATAGTTAAAAGATTCAGTCCTGTGCTCACAGAGATCAGTGAAATGACAACCAGTAATTTCAGAGGCCAGTGACTCAGGGCCTAAATTCTCTTTTGCTCCCCTGGGACAAAGTGCCATATGGCAAGCTGACTGCGCTTGCTCATGTTCTTACCTCAGAGAAAGAAACAAAACAAAACAAAACCCTATGTGATCAGACATGTGCATCTGCACCTGCTTCTCCTTTCTTTTCAGCATCACTTCAGAGTTGAAGCTGCTTTCACAGTTGTTGAATATAGGAAGCAATATAAAGGGAAATAAGAGCTAGCACTATCTCTATAGTATCATCACAATAATATCCATTTTATTCAAAGATTCAGAAGGAAAAATGTATGTACTGCTAGGATTTCTTGAAAATGTCAGTTCATTTGTTTGTTTGCTTATTTGTTTTTTGTTTGTTTGTTTGTTTCCTTTGTTTTGTTTTTTCCTTGCTATTGTATCTGAAATGATTTTTTTTATGTCTTTCTATTGGTTTAGTAGAATATTTCAGAATTTATGCTATTTCTATATGCTGAGTTACAAGATACTTCTTAATCCTGAAGTTACAATTTTTAATTCTGCAGTTACTAGTGTTGTCTTGCTTTGAAAAATAACATAATATTTAATGACCTTAACAGATCATTTAATGTATTTGGGCTCACTAAAAAATATTTCACTCGAAGTGTGGGGTGGTGATTTTTTTTTTTCTCTTTTTTTTTTTTCTTTGTTTTGTTTTGTTTTTCTTCTTCAATCCTCATGTTTTTATATTTAGATTATATCTAAATATAAATTACATCTCCAATGTAGAGATCAATGTTAACTATATATAGCATACTCGCTATACCATAAAAATATACCCTGAATCTTGGTTTGGATCGGAGTGGTTGTCAGTACAAGTAGTTTCCAGGAACATGAAAACAAAACATTATTCCATCCTGAAGTACACTGATGACCATGAAGAAAATATCTATTTTTCCATTCTGTGGTTTATGGACATTCTCTCTCTCTCTCTCTTTTTTTTTTTTTAAGTATCATGAATGTTTTACTTCTTAAAGGCTCAGATTTTTTGGTTGGTTAACTGGTTTGGTTTATTTCTATGCACTTAAAGATTTTGAAGTTGCATATAAGGTGTATGTGAAACGTACATGCAGTAAACTAATCAAAATCATGTATTTTGAAATGTTTAGATGCAAAGCAATTTCAGATTGAAAATTAAAAATAAAAAAGTAAAGAAAATAAGAGCACAGGACTATTACAGAAAGCTTAATCTTGAAGATGTTCACAAACATAAATTTAAGAAAGTGACACATACCTGAAAAGACAAGAAAATTCTGTGAAAATACTAATGGCTAAACCGTTCTATTTAAGTATATCCCCGGTTATGGGAGATATAGAATGTGCCTGTCGCAGATTTCAGGAAGCACAATCCTCTGTTATGCTTTGAGATGAGAATAGGAACATACCATTTGTTTACCACCTTGTTCCTGCTTTCATATCATTTCTTCTTCAGAGATCCCTCCTTCCAAAGCTTACCTTTGCTGTCGATTTGAGATGTAAAATTCCTTGAACTTTGTCAAATACATATGAACCAAGCATATGAAAAGTTATCCTCCATGTCTCTAATCTAATATTTCCAAAAAAGGGAAGAAATTAAGTCATAGTTATGACAGCAAAATGTGTTAATTTACTATTCTGCTATAGCTCTGAATAATGATAATCCCTTATTAATCAGAATAATTCTTCATAACTGAATATTTTATAGTAATCTCAATTAAAGTAAATAGAAATCAAGACAATTATTTACTCATGCCCAATACCACTCTTGAATGTTATTTGTGAGCAAAACCACCCAAATATCAACACCTTAGAAATCTCAGAAATGCCATCATTCTAAGTCAAAGAAACTTGCAATAGATTTGGATTTATGTAGCAATTAAACATTTCAAAATTCAAAATCTAGACTCTTTTCTTCTATAATAATTTGCTTTTTTTTTTTTCTTTTGAAAATAAGAGAAAATAAATATTTTATGAAATTATTATTAGTAGGCTATTCAAAATTCAAGTTAGCATTGAAGCACCTTATGTGTCTTTTGTCCAATTGACATATCAATGTGACTCTAGCATATCCTTTCTCTCTCCATCAGAGTATCTGTAGTGAAATTTAGGTCAGCTGTAACAAGAAGTTTCTGCTTTCCTGAGCTATAGTATCTGTTCCTTTTACTGTGAATAATACCATGCTCCCATGAGTTGAAGAAAGTCTCTTTTTTAGGAATATAAATAAAATCAAAATACTTTGCTGGTATTGCTTTATAATATCTTAATTTTATCTTCTAGAAAACTGTTTTAGTGCTTCAAAGTACAAAAGTTCTTGATGTCTACAAAAGACCTAATTAACTAACAGGCATAAATCACCTTAGTCCCAAACCTATCTGTTACCTGCTGAATTAATAATACACCCTCCCCCCTTCCCTTCCCTTCCCTTCCCTTCCCTTCCCTTCCCTT
>CM021765.1:156770111-156841968 GCA_011076525.1 Nettapus auritus
CTTCCCTTCCCTTCCCTTCCCTTCCCTTCCCTTCCCTCTCTTCTCTTTCTTTTCTTTTCTTTTCTTTTCTTTTCTTTTCTTTTCTTTTCTTTTCTTTTCTTTTCTTTTCTTTTCTTTTCTTTTCTTTTCTTTTCTTTTCTGTTCTTTCATCATCTCCACTTAATACTCATATTAAGTATTTAACTTCAGATTCAAGTTCTCTTTGAAGATCCACAGGTGAAAAAAGTAGCACCTGAGAGAGGAAAAAGGGGATTTAAAAAATAAAATTAGAATTGTGGAGTCCACATTCAGTGATGTGTAAGAAAAATAATTCAATAAATAAATAAAATTGGAGATGAACTCTTGCACTCTCAGAAGCATTCTGCATTCTGTAGTGGGGTATGTCCACTGTCATATTTCAGTGAGGAGGCAGTTAAACTCTATCCATATTTCTAAACTGGGTGATTAGGGCACTACTAAAAAAAAGAAAGATGTGGATCCAGGACAGGGCCTTAGTTTCTCAGTCACACCCCTTTTTTAGAAAAAAGAATATGAATGACCAAACTATTTTGGAAAATAATAATAATAATAAAGAGTAAAATGAATTTTTAAAATGATTAAAATGAGTTTTCAATGAATAATCACAATGCTTAACTCCAGGTGTTTGTGAGATTTTAATCTTACCTTTGAGTTCTCTATTGTTATCAGGATCTTACAAGTTTGACAAACCTTGTACAATGCATGGTCTGAGATGTATTTTGGGGGAACTTAAATAACTGAATTCTATCTCTGTCTCTTTGGACACTTGGTGTCTGAACCTCAGTTATTAATTGATAGAATATCATTTAAAAGAGATTTGAGAAGCTGTTAATTTCGGTGTTTTTCATTTCCTAGTTCTGTCAATTGACTCACTTGTATGAGCTATGTAGCTGCTGAATACTTATACCTGTAACTGAAAAATCAATGGAAGATGAGATTTGAAAGAATGAGTCGCTATACAGAGTTCATACATAATGCTATGTGCTCCAAAAAGCAGCAGAGCATGTTGTTTTTAACTGGTTATTCAAAACTGCGAGATAGCTTGACCTTAAATCTTGGTCTTTCAATTCTTCTTTCATAAAAATGGGATGGCATTATTTTTCTTATAACAGTGTTGTATGCTAATTAATATTTGTAAACTACATAATGTTTTGGTGGTGCATTAGTCCCTAACTCTGTTTTCACAGCAGTGTTCACATAATGTATGCTGAATAAATTGTGAGATTTTAAATTGAACAAGGAGGAAAATAACAATCCATACACAGTCAAAGGTGGTCATTAGATCACTATTTGTTCTCCACACTAAAACTAAATAGAAAAAGAAAAGTATAAACAGATCATTGAAGTCTATACCACAATGCAAATGCCCAAGCAAGTCTGTCAATACTCTAGCTTCTAAATGACTGACGAGCTATAACAATATTTATATTAATATTACATGGATGGCAAAGTTTCACAAGATGTGGTTCTGAGTGATTTGGAAAAAGAAGGAATTAAAACTGTTGTTGGAATTCAGTTTGTGGTTAGACATGCAAGCTTAAGTAAGTACTTACATGGAACTGTCTACACGAGTTAGATATTTAAATTCCCAGTATAGTTAATGGAGACCAGAAGATTAATTCATCTACCTAAGCATGGAGATAGTTGAGCTAGCAGATATGAATGTTTCAAATCTGACACAGGAATTATTGGAGAAGTCACTGGTGTGGTACCAGGATGAAAACCAGTGTACCCTATGGTATGAATGGTTTGAGACAGCTGTGAGTGGGCTAGTTGAATCACAGCAGTGATTGTATCACACCTAGTTGATATAGTCACTGGAAGTTATTCCAGATTCCCAAGCTGTCTAAATTAAAAAGAAAGAATTGATCAAATAGGTTTGAGCAAAGCATGAAATAAATCTGTACTGCTTATATTTAAAATACTCCTTTGTACAGTTTTGGCTTGACAGTTTGGGGAAATAAAAAAGGCCATCCTGTTTTGGGAAAAAAAGAGAAGTAATTATATTGACATGATCTTTAACATTAACCATAGTCTATTTACTAATTGAGATATAAACTTCTGTGTTTTATTCACAATCTCTTAGTGGTTCTTTGGTGAGGGTGATTCTTGAATCACCTAGCTGTTGCCATGAACAGTGGAAGTAAAAAGACCTGAAGAGGAACTTCAGATTCCATTCTCTGCTTTCAACACTTAAACATAAAAGATCCTCCTAGTCACTATGTCAGAACTGAAAGGGGGTAAGTTAGCAAACACAATCTCAGTAGAAGCAGATTTTGGAATGTATTGTTATTGCCAGGTGAATTGAGACTAATGCTATTCATATATTTATATCCTCCTAGCAAATATTTACCTAACAAAAAATATTTGAATTCTTCGGTGGCTAATAACTCACAAGACCAGGTGCACTGTACAAAAGATGTCTATAATAATAAGAGAGGAGTCTATTGAGGGTTTCTTTCTACTTAACATAATGTCTTCCACCTTCCACCTGAGCATGTTAGTATAATGCTTTACATTCTCAGCAATAAGCATGAGGAAAATGTGCAGATGTCTAAAAATGCTTAGCTCTCCTGAAGGATTTGTATGCTTCTTATGTATGAAGTTGCTTGAAGCTTGTCACATTTCTCTTGTTTCTATCTGACAGCACATGGTGGTGTTAATTAGGATAACTAAAGAGAGAGCAAGTGGGAAAAAAATTGTTTGTTTGTATGTATATTTGTTTTATGGGAAAAAAATTACTTTTAAGGTGATGAGCTCAAGTCTCACTGGGGTGTGTGGAGTGTGTTGTGAGTCAAAAGTTGAACACTATGAAATGATCTTTGTGGAAGTAAAGTTTACAATTTATCTTTCAGCTCCCAGGGAAGAAGAATAGCATGTTGCTATCATGGGGAAAATAATATATGTAGCCCACATACAATCCACATTGTCTACAAACATTGAACATTTGTGGTTTAAACCTGGTAGGCAGTTAAGTTCCACACAACTGCTCACTCACTCCCCCATGTGTGATGGGGAAAGGGACAAAACTCATGGGTTGAAATAAAGACGGTTAAATAAGGAAAGCAAAAGGTGTGCATACAAGAAAAGCAAAATACAGAATTAATTTAATACTTCCCATTAGCAGGCACATGTTTAGCCATTTACAGAAAAGCAGGACTTCATCACCTCTTAACAGTTACTTAGGAATACAAATGCTGTAACTCTGAACATCCTCCCCTCTTTCTTCTTTCTTCCAACTTTTATTGCTGAACATGACATCATATGGTATAGAATACCCCTTTGGCCAGTCTGGGTCAGTTGTCCTGGCTGTGTCCACTCCCAGCTTGTTGTGCACCCACAACCTACTTGCTAGTGGGACACTGTCATAGAGAAGGTCTTAATGCTGTGTGAGAACTGTTCAGCAATAGCTAAACACTGTTAACAATACCGTTTTGGTTATCCAAAACATAGCACAGTATGAACTGCTGTGAGAGAATTCATCCCATTCAAAAAACATATAGCAAATAACTGATTTTTCATTTCTGATAGCTGAACGCTGAAAGAAAGAGATTAGGGAAAAGGTTACATTTTCTCTCTTCTCTGTTTTCTTTCTCTAAAACAATAGAGGAAAACAACATCTGGAGAGAAAAAACATTAGAAATGGAAGCTCTTTCTTTACATAACTCACAGAACTGAGGTCAGAAAGGTAGTAGAAAAAGCAATCTTTCTGTTAGCTGTTGTTTACCTTGTGGCTTTAATACCTACTCCTGATGAATGTAACCTGTTTCAGTTTTCTTCTTACCCACTCAGGTGTTCTAGTTTGCTGCTCTTTTTTTTTTTTTTTTTTTTTTTTCTTTCCTTCTAGAGCATATCTTGTAAGTGTTTATTATTACCATCATCAGTCTCCATTACTGAAAGAACTTTGTAGTAAGATCTAGTCAGGAAAGCCTAGGCCATATTAACATTTCCTATCTTATCTACTGTGTTTATGTTTTTGACATAGTGTATCCAAAGTAAAGCATTAGTTGCTTGCATTCTCCACTAGTCTATTGCACTACAACCTGACCAATTTATGTGAATCAAAGAAATACATCCTATATTCAAAGACAAGAATTAATGGACATCTAACTGAAATCTCAAAAGTCTATTTATTGTTAGTCAGTAATATAAATTAAATTGGAAGAATAAAAACTCTTGGTGATAATCCAGTTAGAATTGTGGTCCAGTTTCCAGTATCCAGCCCTTCTTTCTGCTGTTATGCTCACCCACTGCCACTGTGGGTCCTAAGGCTGATGACCTTAGTGAGTGTTAAACTGAATTGTCAGCATTCAGAGTCCTTTCACAGGAGAGTGTGATGATTCTTGCCGATGGGTCCACTTGGGGTTATATTTATTCATTTTCTAACACTCATTATACAGTGATTTTTCTTCACTGCTCCACAAGTTCTCACTTTATCTGTATTTACTATACATGTTGTGTTTTACTTTAAATACTTCCTTTGTTTGCTTTGTTACCTCTAAAAGAGGTTTACTTAGCTTCTAAGGTTACATTTCCTTAATGATGAGTAATTGGGCATTAATACAAAGTTGTTAACCCTCAGACCTCTGGTATCATGCCATACTTTCAAGGCCTGTGTTGTCATTGCAAGCCTGCACTTCTCTTAATCTTTTGTCGTTGTTGTTGTTTGGTTTCGTTTTATTTATTTATTTATTTAAATTTTAGGTCTATGGAGAGCTCACTTTACACAGAGTAACTGGCTGCATATTTCTTGTATACTATATATAGTACATATACTGTATAAGTACCTATTAAAAAATAATGATAGGATATTCATCACACACACAAAGATATATTGAAACATGTTTAGTAAGAGTTGCCTGGTCATTAGACAATGGCTGTTGCAGCCAAACAAGCTAGAACAAAGTTCCAGCCAAGAGCAGAGTAAGCCCAGCCACAAAAGAATCGCCTAAGTCTAGTCCTGAGGCCTCACAGAGGTAGTACAAAGACTGCAGCCTGCTACTAGCACTAATAATATTGTAATTAACAGGACACATGGTCACAGGTCCCTCTGCATGGGCTTGTTATGCAAGCCCTTTTTCATGTATCCTTGGGTCATGCCAAGAAGCAGAAGGTGCTTTTAGGATGTTCACTATGATTTGATTGCTTCCAGTTGCATTGTTATTTTTGATTAACTTCACTGAAGATTGTTCTTTAGATAATCTTTATAGCATTTTTTACAATGTGAGTAGAAAATCACTTAAATTTGGTACTGATACAAGGTAAAGCATACTGAGGATTTTTGAAGCACTCTGTCCACCTGTTCTAACACATGTTCTAGTCTTTTTACCATATTTGCTTCTGGTTACTCTATTTTATTTTTTACAGATTTCCAAAAGGATCTTTCATAAAATAGTAGATACTTTTGATTATTTCTAACATAAAAGTTAGTTTTGGTTTATGAATAAATATTCTCCTTTTATTTTTTCCCTTTTTATTTATTTATTTTTTCTTATGTTATATTTAGATTTTGATTTGTTCTGCTTTCTCTTCCTGATGATTTTACTTCCTACAATTTTACTGGACTTAGACTTTAGGAATTCTCGTTTCAGTCTTTTAGTGTTTCCCTCCTGCCTACACCCCCGTCCAAATTACCTCATTTCTTGGCTTCTCCAGTTCATAATTCATGTCAATATCCAACTGAGAAAGATAGAGGTTGACTCACACTAGCAGCCAGCAATCACTGTTTTAACATCAAGTCCAATGTATATATCACCTTTTTCTGCTTCCAACAGGGACTAAAATCTGTTCCTCAGTTTAAACTGTAATTTCTCACCATGCTGTCATTTTTATTCATTTTTGTGTTGGTTTCTTTGCTGCTTTCTATTATAAATTCAGTCTTTTTCAGCTTTAGTTTCAATATAGCAGTGCCAAGACTTTTTAACTTCTCATAGAAGCTGCTGAGCACGCCTTTGCAATTTGGATAAATGACCTAATTTTCAAATTGAAACAGATAGAATTAGTGTGTACTGGATTTATTTTTGTCATTGTTGGTTTTGATTTCATTTAGCCATCTGGCAGGCTCTAATGAGAAGGTTACTTGAAAATCAGGTTAAAAACATCAAGAACAATTCTATGACTCTTTTCATTGTTTTAAGTAGTGGTACCTCTCACAGATTAAATAGGTCATACTGTGGAGGAAAGAGTGATGGAACTGGTGTTTACCTGTTTCTTATGTCCCTGAAGCAACATACTGCTGTAAAAAAGACATTTTCAGGAACCTAGTCCATATGAATTAGTAATAAGAACAGAGAAAAATTCCACCCACCCAGGTATACCTCTTGCAGCATCCAACAACAAAAGCATCAGAAAGAGTAGAATAGAGTGAACCCAGAGTAATACTATTTTTCTAAGCCCCAGCAGTTTGAAAGATTGTAGCCTCTTAAATCAGAAATCATATTTTTACCTTTCCTACTGAGGATATCCTACAAAGGATGAAGAAATACTCAAGCTAAGATTTATATACTTTTGGTTATAATAGACTGTTGGAATATTCTGCTGAGTTTGCAGGTATAATTGTTCTTTTAGACTATCTCGCTGCTTTTCAGATGATTTAGCATTTCTATGCATTTAACATTCCTAGGTATCTTGACATTTGAGTTATGTGTTTCAGTAACAGACAAATGCTTCAGATATACATTAACATAAACATCTGTAATAGTGCTCACATTTGTAATTACAAGTGTCTTCAGAAATCTAGAATAAAAAGAGATACTTTATCAGCAATCATGCTCTAAGAAGTGTTCCAGTATTTGTGGTTATACAAAACAACAGCTGATTTTATAATCAATTATCACAGAATCATAGAATGGCCAAGGTTGGAAGAGACCTCCAGAGACTATCTAGTCCAACCCCCCTGCCAAGCAGGATCATCTAGAGTACATTGTGCAGGATGGCATCCAGGTGGGTTTTGAATATCTCCAGAGAAGGAGACTCCACAACCTCTCTTGGCAACCTGTTCCAGTGTTCTGCCACCTTTGTAGTAATAGATAAATATAAATCTCTCTATATAAATATAGTAAATAAAAGACATGATAAATATAATATTATCAGTACAGTTATGGAAAAGAATGAATGAAATATTACTGTTTGCTAAATATAGCTCTCACAAGTAAAATCAGGCTTTGCCATTACCCCAAATACTGATATTCACAGTGTTCTGCCAAGCAGTGTATCTCCTGACGTTACCTCTTATTTGTAATCAAGTGCTTTGAGTGATTTCCAAGTCCATTTAGGTATACAACTGTCATCAAAAATCAATACAATTTCTTCCAGAAGAAGCTGTTTTGTTTTGCTTCGTTTTGTTTTTCATATTAGACCTGCCACTTTTGGCATGAAACTTCTCACATAACCTAAAATAGCACCTGACTGAAGTGTCACATTACTATGATCAAACAAATGGAAGAAGACACAAACAACCAAAAACTCAGTAGCTGCATCTTAGTTGGTATTTGAAGAAACTGGAGAATACCACAAGGGCTTATTTACAATAAACCATAATTTTATCAGGGCTATCATGAGTTTTTAATTCCAACAAGCAAGGTCTTACGAATGGTAATTTGCTAGTCATAATCTGCAATGTGTTTATATGCCTCTGAGAGAAAAAAAAAAAATAAATAATATTTAAAAAGGAAAGTGAGAAGACAGGTATACAATGGCATCAGGGACTAGTGGTTGACAGCTGTCTGTATTCAAGGCTTGGTATTTCTAGGTCACCAAAGTAGATAGCAGTTAAATACTTATGCTGTTTCTGACACATTATATTTTCTCATCAATTGACTGCTCAGGAACTTTAACATCTAAGCTTTTGGGAACAAGAAATATTTTACCTTTTACTGCCTCGATTACATACTGACTTCTTATCCTTCCCTCATAAACTGTGTGATACATTAAGGATAATTGCAGGAAGTAAAAGCCCTGCTAGCGGACATCTTTATGATCATAACAACAGCTTGTAAGTGTGTCTGGCTTCATAAAGGAAGCTACTGAACTTGCATGCAATTCAGAAAAACAATTCAAGTGGCAAAGATGCATTTTAAAACAAGCAATTTAATCTACCAAAAAGAGTCAAGTATTAACTGTTATTTATTTCTGACATAGAATCATAGGATCATTTAGGTTGGAAAAGACCTTTAAGATCATCAAGTTCAACTGCTAACATAGCACTGCCAAGTCAACTACTAAAACATGTCCTTAAGGACACATATAAATGTCTTTTAAATACCTCCAGAGATGGTGAATAAATTACATCCCACAACAGCCTGTTCCATTGTCTTACAACCCTTTCAGTGAAGAAAATTTTCCTAATATCCAAACTGTTCCTTCAGCTGCTCCTTATAAGACTTGCTCTCTAAACCCTTCACGAGCTTTGTTGCCCTGCTTTGGATACACTCCAGAACCTTGATGTCCTTCTTGTAATGAGGGGCCCCAAACTGAACGCAGTATTCAAGATGCAGCCTCACCAAGGTCGAGTACAGAAGGACAATCACTTCCCTAGTCCTGCTGGACACACTATTTCTGATACAAGCCAGGAGGCTGTTGGCCTTATTGGCCACCTGAGAACACTGCTGGATCATATTCAGCCAGTTTTCAACCAATACCCCCATGTCCCCTTCCTCTGGGAAGCTTTCTAGCCACTCTTCCCCCAGCCTGTAGCATTGCATGGGGTTGCTGTGACCCAAGTGCAGGATCTAGCATTTAGCCTTGTTGAACCTCATACAGTTGGCCTCAGTCCATCAGTCTAGCCTATCCAGATCCCTCTGCAGAGCCTTGCTACCTTCGAGCTGATCAACACTTGCATCTAATTTGGTGTTGCCTGCACTTCTCCCAGCTGCTTATAGAACATTTTGTCTACCTCTTCAGCCTGGTTGGGTTGTCTGTAACAGAATCCTACCATGATGTCTGCCTTGTTGGCTTTCCCCTGATTCTTATCCAAAACCACTAAAGCTTGCTGTCATCATTATTAAGATCTAGACAATAAAAGCACTCCCTAGCATACAGGACTATCCCATTGCCTCTTCCTCCTGGCCTATCTCTTGTAAAGAGTTTGTAGCCATCCATTGCAGCACTCCAGTTGTGCAAGCCATCCCACTATGTTTCTATGATGGCAACTATGCTGCACAGTGGCTTGCAGCTCCTCCTACTTGTTGCCCATGCTGTGTGCATTGGTTTAGATGCATTTCAGTTGGGCTAGCAAACCTGTCACCTTTTGGGGGAGAGAAGCCCTGATTTCTCTGTAATCATTCTAAGGCACTTCTGTGATTTCTAATCCATCAGTATCCCTTGTGCCTTTGCTGTCACATGGTTCTTCATCCCCTGCCTCTACTGGGATGGCAGACCAAGGGACCTTACTAACACACCATCCTACAAACACTGGCATACCGTCCCTAGGCTTATCTTTAGCAAGCCTGTTTTTATCCCTGTCCCCCTTCAAATCTAGTTCAAAGCATTTTCAACGAGGCCTGCTAACTCCTGTGCAATTATTCTTTCCCCCCCATCCATTGCCAGATGAGCTGGTGTCATGTAAAAGGATCCATGACAAAATAACAATAATAAAAAAAAATAATAATAATAAAAAATCAAAGTTCTGCTGGAGGCACCAGAATCAGAGCCAGGTGTTGATCTGCTGGCTCTTCTGGTTTCTCTCCTCATCACTCTCTGCAACTGGAAGGATAGAGAAGAACACTACTTTGTGCTCCTTGTCCCTTAACCAGTTGTTCCAATGCCCTGAAGTCTTTATTGCCCTTGGATTTCGTGTTGAAACTTCATTGCTTCCTTCCTTGAGAAATGAGTAATGGGTAATAACCTGAGGCCACATCAGGGAAAACTAGCTTTCTCTTCACATCTTTAACCCAGGTCCCAGGGAGGCAGAAGACTTCCTTATGAAGTGGGTCCAGTCTGGTCCTCCTGTTCCCTTCAGACAGGAGTCTCCTGTGAAAACGACCCATGTTTTTTTCTTGGTGAGAATTGTTTTGATGCATTGAATAGGCTGACTTGACCTTGGCAATACCTCCAAGCTAGATGAACCATACTCCTCAACATTTTTCAGTTCCACTTGCAGAGACTCATACCTATTGTGCAAGGGTACCTGGGAACGTGGGGTAGTCACTGAGAAGATGCATCTGCCTCTCTGGGTAGGAACTTGTCACTATTGGTCCTTATCCAACAGGTCACTGTGTGCAGCCGGATTGAGGAAGGATAGGGAATTCTCCATATTGTGCATCCCTTCTGCCTGTTGGGCCTGTCTCATGGAAGGAAGGGAGCAACTCCAGTAGTCTATCCCCATCTCTGACTCTTTGATAATCCTCAGCCTACTCACTTCCACCTGGAGCTTTGTCAGTAAGCAGAGGAGTTTCTCCACCTGAGCGCACCTCCCACAGGTGTCTTCACTCCTTTTGTCCTCAACTGGTATAAGAGAAAGGCACACTGCAGACTGACACCTGGGTAGCAGCGTGTTCCCCCCTGAGTTCTGCCTGGGAAGCTGCATCATTTGTGGTGAGTGCTGAGCTTTGAGAGGCCATGGCCTTCTGATGTGTGGATACCAGTGTTCCCTGGTCAATTTGGCCAAGCTTCTGTGCCCTCCCAGACAAAATTCCACCCACACCGTGACTGACACAGCATGCCCTCTTTGCCCACTCTAATTGCAGCACTTCAGGTCTCTGGAGCTCCCTTCCAGCTGCCTTTGTCCGTGTGAGGGGTGGCCTCTCTTGCCCCCACCCAAGCCTCTCCAGCTGCTTTCACAAGGGCTGTAGCCTCCTGGTGGCTCCCTTGAGTTTCCTTGATGCAGGAAACACCCCTGCACACCACTATCCTCCACTCTGCTGCTGAAAACATCTGCCCTGGAGCTGATTGCCTTGGCAATCATCAGCAGTGTTGTCTTAAACACCAGTCAGACATCCATCATTTCAGATTAACAGCTGAAACAGTCTGACCAGATGGTGTCAGGATTTATGGCCATGCATCTGAAGCCCCTGTGCTGCTGTCACAAAAGGATACAGAAATCTGATTTAAATCTCAGTAGGGCCTGTCTTAGGTTTTAATGAGTACACTGAGCTTCTGGCATGTAGGAGAAAAAAAAAAAAAAAAAAAAAAAAAAAAAAAAAAAAAGCGCAACTTGGAGAACTCATGGGTAAACAAGGGTAGCATATATGCAGAAATGAATATCTGAGTGTTTCATCTCATTCTTAAAACAGATCTGTAAAATAATTTGGATAAGTTAAGTCCTAGAAGTTCCTCATTTCTCTACTGACCAGGAAATCTGATCAACACGATCAAATCACAGACACACAAACTGAGATCAGAAAGGACCTCCGTAGAGGTCTGAGTGTTTCATCTCATACAACACCTGTGACAAGTAGGGTCACCCAGAACACGTTGCACAGGAATACATGCAGGCTGGTTTTGAGTATCTCCAGAGGAGACACCACAACCTCTCTGTGCAACCTGTTCCAGTGCTCTATCACCTTCACAATAAAGAAAGGTTTTCTCATATTGTGATGGAACTTCCTGTGTTTCAGTTTATGCCCATTGCCTCTTGTCCTGTTGCTGGGCAAAACTGAAAAGAGACTGGCTCCACCCTCTTGGCACCCTCCCTTCAGATATTTATACAGACTGGCAAGATCCCCTCTCGGTATTCTCTTCTCCAAGCTAAACAGGCTCTCAGCCTCTTAAAATCATAGAATCATTCAGGTTGGAAAAGACCTTCCAGATCATCTGGTCCAATTGTCGCCCTACTACTAATGTCACACACTAAATCATGTTCCTAAGCACCAGGTCCAACCTTTCCTTAAACACACCCAGGGATGGTGATGCCACTACTTCCATGGGCAACCTGTTCCAATGCCTGACTGCTGTTTCTGAGAAGAAATGTCTAGTAATTTGTAACCTAAACCTCCCCTGGCACAACTTGAGGCCTTTCCCTCTAGTCCTATCACTAGTTAGCTGTGAGAAGAGGCCGGCCCCCAGCTCCCCACAACTTCTTTTTAGGTAGTTGTAGGGAGAAAGAGGAGAAAAGCCTTCTCTTCTCCAGACTAAACAATTCCAGTTCCCTTAGCCGCTCCTCACAGGACTTGTATTCCAGGCCCTTTACCAGCTTCTCAGCCCTTCTCTGGACACTTTCCAGAGCCTTGACGTCCTTGTACTATGGGGCCCAAAACTGAACACAGTACTCGGGGTGCAGCCTCACTAGAGCAGAGTACAGTGGAACAATCACCTCTCTGGTCCTGCTGACTGCACTATTCCTGATACAAGCAAGGATTACTTTGGCCTTCTTGGCCACTGGGACACACTGCTGGCTCATGTTTGGATGAGAATTGACCAGCACCCCCAGATCCTTTTCCTCTGTCCAGTGTTCCAGACACTCTGCCCCAAGCCTGTAACATTACATGGGGTCGCTGTGGTCAAAGTGCAGGACCCAGCACCTACCCATAATGAACCACATTGGTCTCTGCCCATCAACCCATCCTGTCCCAGTCCCTCTGCAAGGCCTTCCTACCCTGAGGCAGATCGACACTTTTTCCCAATTTGGTGTCATCTGCAAACTTGCAGAGGTTGCACTCAATTCCCTCATCTAGGTCATCAGTAAATATATTAAAGAGGGTGGCCCCCAACACCATCCCATGGGCAACACCACTCATGACTGATTGCCAGCTTCTTGTATGACAGATGCTCCAGTCACCTAATCATCTTTGTAGCCCTCTGTTGTACTCACTCCAGTAGTTCTGTGTCCCTCTTGTACACAGGAGTCCAGAACTGGACATAATACTCCAGGTGTGTCCTTACCAGGGCCGAGTAGAGGGGGAGGATCACCTCCCTTGACCTTCTGGCAACACTCTTCCAAACGCACCCCAGGATACCATTGGCCTTCTTGGCGACAAGGGCACATTGCTGGCTCATGGTCAACCTGCAGAACTTCCAGGTCCGTCTCTGCATAGCTGCTCTCCAGTAGGTTAGCTCCCAACCTGTACTGGTGCTTGGGGTTATCCCTCCCTATGTACAGGATCCTGAACTTGTCCTTGTTGAACTTAATGAGCTTCCTCTCAGCCCATCTCTCCAGCCTGTTGGGGTCTTTAAAGGCTGAGAGACCTGGGTCTGTTCAGCCTGGAGAAAAGAAGACTGAGAGGGGATCTCATCAGTGTTTATAAATACCTGAAGTGTGGGAGACAAAGGGATCTGGCCAACCTCTTTTCAGTGGTTTGTGGGGACAGGACAAGGGGTAATGGCCACAAAATGGAGCACAGGAAGTTTCGCACCAACATGCAAAAGAACTTATTCATGGTGAGGGTGACGGAGCACTGGAACAGGCTGACTAGGCAGGTTGTGGGGTCTCCTTCTCTGGAGATATTCAAGGCCCATCTGGACGCCTACCTGGGCAGCCTGCTTTAAGGAACCTGCTTTGGCAGGGGGGTTGGACCTGATGATCTTTCGAGGTCCCTTCCAACTCCTACAATTCTGTGATTCTGTGATTCTGTGATTCTATGATTCTGTCCCTCTGAATGGCAGCACAGCCCTCTGGGGTATCATTCACTCTGCCCAGCCTTGTGTCATCAGCAAACTTGTTGAGGGCACACTCCCTTCCATCATCCAGGTCTTTGATGAGTAAGTTGAACAACACTGGACCCAGTACAGATCCCTGGGGGACACTGCTAGCTACAGGCCTCCAACTAGACTACACGACTGAACACAACCCTCTGAGCTCTGCCATCTAGACAGTTCTCAATTCACCTCTCTGTCCACATCTATACAATAATTAACATTAGGTGAGATGAATGCCACAATAAGCATCTAATATTAAGGAAGTGGTTCAGAATGTGCACTTGGTTGATGAGAACCTCAACATGAGCTGGCAGTGTGAGCTTGCAGTCCAGAAAGCCAACTGTATCCTGGGCTGTATCAAAACGAGCATGACAAGCAGGTCAAGGGAGGTGATTCTGCACTCTGCTCTCATGATATTCCATCTGGAGTACTGAGTTCAGCTCTAAGACCCCCAATATAAGAAGGAAATGGTCCTATTAGAGTGAGTCCAGAGAAGGCCACAGGGATGATCGCAGCGAGGTAACGAGCCAGAAAGCTGGGGGCAGGTAAGAGGTGAGGAAGGTAAGAGGTGAGGAAGGAATATCACCAGGGCAGCTGACCTAAACCAGCCAAAGGGATATTCCATACCATATGATGTCACACTCAGCAATAAAAGGTCAAAATGGGGAAGGAGAGGATAGGAGCGGGCTCTTCTTATGAAAATGACTGTCCTCCCAAAAAACAGCTATGTACATTAAGACCCTGCTTCCTGGGATGTGGCTGAACACTGCTCGTTGATGGGAAGTAGAGAGTAATTTATTTCTCTGTGCTTCTGATTTCTATTTATTTATTTATTTATTTATTTTTCCCTTTTTTGCTTTAATTAAATTATCTCAACCTGTGAGGGTTTTTTTTTGTTTGTTTGTTTGTTTGTTTTAATTTTATTTCCCAGCATACTTTCTTCTTCCCCTCCTCTTTTGAGGAGGGGGAGTGAGAGAGTGGTTGTTGTGGAGTTCAGCTGCCTAGCAAGGTAAAACCTACACAAGACCTTATAGCAGCCTTCTGATACCTAAAGGGGAAAGAAAGCTGGAGAGGGATGTTTTATCAGGAGCTGTAGTGAAAGGACATGAAGTAATGGTTTCAAACTAAGAGAGGACAGATTTAGATTAGATATAAGTAAGAAATTATTTACTCTAAGGGTGGTGAAGCACTGGATCAGCTTGCCCAGAGATGCTGTGGATGCCCCATCCCTGGAAGTGTTGAAGGAGAGGTAGGATGAGGCTTTGAGCAACCTGGCCTAGTGGAAGGTGTCTGTGCGCATAGCAGGAGGGTTGGAAATGGGTGGTCTTTAAGGTCCCTTCCATCCTAAACTATCCTATGATTCTGTGATTCTAAAACCATGTGGAAGCAGAAAATAAAATTGTAGCCTGGAAAGACATTTCATTTTGCTATCCTCCCATTTTTCACCAGGTAATCCAGTATAAACAAGTATATGACAACGATTTACACTTTTTAGAGTATTTTACAATACTGTTCAGAACACCTACTTCTATAAGTATTGGAATTGTACTAGCTGTCTCTCACTGCTTTCTAGTTTGCCAGTATATATATATATAATTTAATATTTTTAAAATATGTATTTTTAAGTAAATATAATTGCTAGTTCCAACCATGTACCTGATGTTTCACAAGCTTGTTATACAAGAATGTAGCCCTTTATATGCAGTTCCATTCTTATATTTCTTAGCTATATGACTTAAATATTTTACTTTTTTCATTTATATCTCTTGCTTATAAATGTATTCCATTTATTTTGTTGTGCATATTCTCCAAAACTACTTTTTGTTTGTTATCACAATCAAAATTCATTCATAAGTTTAAAACAAATATTGATTAAGCTATAGGTATTTGTTAAATCCTCATTAGCATTCATTTTGCTTTCCTCATTCAGAAAACAGGATATAAATTTGTAAATTCTTATTCTGAAACTTATTCTGAAACTTGGTATTATTAAGAAATATTTGTTCATGTATTTATCAAAGTTAATCACATGATTAACTTTTAGTTCAGTGTTATCCTTAATAAATATGAGATATTGGCCTAATTTCTTATGACTGATAGACTCAATATAACCTCATTTTAAAAAATATGTATTCAGAAATTTCTGATAATTTGTCAGCCTTTGTACTATGATTGGTAAATATTTTCTTTAAAGTATTTTACATCATTCTCAAAATATACACATATGCAGTTCAAACACATATGTAGCCTCACTTAATGCTACATGATATTATTTAATTGCTCTAGTTTATATTGTATTTAAATAGCTGCCTGGATTGCCTCTTAAGGGAAAACAAACAGAAAACAAAACAAAACAGCAACAGCAACAACAAAGAATGCTTAAATTTAAGTTTTAAATTTAAATTTAAAATTAAGATTCCCAAAAGTGTCCTTTTGAACTCAGCAAGAGGGTGCATCTGCATTAGTATTTTCATTTACATCTCCACTTACTACATTTCACTATATATTAATGATCCTACAGATGAAACTGAACAGAAAGTTATACTGTAGGAGTACATCTAGTATGCTTCAGCTCCAAAAAAAGCTTTCAGGCCACAGGATCAGACTAGAGCTAGTCAGACATAAACTGCCCTGAAACTCCTATGGCAAGCACCTCTGGTCCTTATCTCTAACTGTTTAGTCTATGAACCAATTCCTGTGGCATCATTCTACTTGTTAATGTAAATAGGACATAAATATGGTTTCAATGCTCCAGACTCAATTTCTTGGACTCCCTGCCTGGTTACGGAAGAGCTAAATGCTTCTCAAAAAAGTGATGCAGCAAGCCCAAACATTCAAGTGTTTGACTGTAGAGACTGCATTTTGGTAAATTCTTACATAGCAAAATAATTGTTTTTAAAACATCCACATAAATATTCATCTAATTATAAAGCTTATGTGCATACAATATATACATATCTGGAGAGGTTCCAGTAGACTGGAAGCTGGCAAATATTGTACCAATTTTCAAGAAGGGCAAGAAAGAAGACCCCAGCAATTACAGGCCTGTCAGTCTCATGTCAGTGCCTGGTAAAATTATGGAGAAGATGATCCTTGAAAATATTGAAGAGCACCTGGGGGACAATGCAATCACTAGTCCCAGCCATCATGGGTTCACGAGGGGTAGGTCTTGTTTAACAAATTTGATTTCCTTTTATGAGAAAATCACCCATCTATTTGATCAAGGGAAACCAGCTGATGTGATCTTTTTGGATTTCAGTAAAGCTTTTGACATGGTTTCCCATAGGATCCTACTGGACAAAATGTCCAGCATACACCTAAAAAAAACATCATGCGATGGGCGAGCAATTGGCTGATGAGCAGGGCTCAAAGGGCTGTGGTAAATGGGGCCACATCTGGATGGTCACTAGTGGGGTCCGCCAAGGCTCCAGTTTAGGTCCAGTCCTCTTCAATGTTTTTATAAATGATTTGGATGTAGGACTAGAAGGTGTTTTGAGCAAATTTGCCAATGACACTAAACTTGGAGGAGTTGTGGACTCTGTTGAGGGTGGAAAGGCCTTCCAGAGAGATCTGGACAGATTGGAGAGCTGGGCAATTACCAACTGCATAACGTTTAACAAGAGCAAGTGTCGGGTCCTCCACCAGGGACGGGGCAACCCCGGCTATACATACAGACTGGGCAATGAGACGCTGAAGAGCAGCCCTGCAGAGAGGGATTTGGAGGTTGTGGTTGGTAGCAAGGTGAATATGAGCCAGCAGTGTGCCCTGGCATCCAGGAAGGCCAACCATATCCTGGGATGCATCAGGCATTGCTAGTCGTTTGAGGGAAATGATTGTCCTGCTCTGCTCTGCGCTGGTGCGGCCTCACCTCAAGTATTCTGTGAAGTTCTGGGTGCTACAGTACAAAAAGGATGTAAAACTGTTCGAAAGTGTCCAGAAATGGTGAAGGGCCTAGAGGGGAAGACGTATGAGGAGCGACTGAGGTCACTTGGCCTGTTCAGCTTGGAAAAGTGGAGGCTGAGGGGAGACCTCATCACAGTCTACTGCTTCCTCAGGAGAGGGAGTGGAGGGGCAGGCACCAATCTATTCTCCTTAGTCATCAGTGATAGGACCAATGGGAATGGTATCAAGCTGAAGCAGAGGAGGTTTAGGGTAGACATCAGGAAGAGCTTCTTCACTGAGGGTTTTTGCACACTGGAACAGGCTCCCCAGGGAAGCAGTCAGTACACCAAGCCTCTTGGAGTTTGAGTTTGGACTGTGCACTTATTCACATGGTCTAAAATTTTGGGTAGACCTGTGTGGTGGCAGGAGTTGAACTCGATGATCCTTATGGATCCTTCCAACTTGGGATATTCTATGTTTCTGTGATTCTATGATACAGTAATGTTATCAGTGTAATTTGTATAAATAGTAATATATTTTAGCTGATTAGATATATTTTGTTTTCTAGCTTGACAGAACTCAAACACATATGTATTATTTCTGGGGACAGTACCTGTGGAGAAAGTATAGGAGAGGGAGCTGGGGAAAAGATGATCTCTTTATTTTTTAAGCTTCTTTGTAATATATAAATTAGAATACAGAGGGCCAGAGTAAAAGCACCAGTCTTTACGGTGTTGACCTAAAGGGTGTATCCTGTCTTCTGATTCCTGTTTCCAGGACTACTTATACATTTTTCATTAAGGACTAATTGTCTTAAAAAGATAAACACCCTAAACACCTCCTTACCACAGTAACCACCACCACAGCCAAAGAAAGCCACTCCCCCCCCACCCCCAGCCCCATGATCATATCATGCATGATGTGATTCTTATCTGAGATATACTTAAAAGATTCTGCATCCCAGTCAAGCTTTTGGTCAAGGCTTCCAGTTGGTGTTAAATGAAAGATAGGGAGCATCATGTTGTAATCAGTTCTTTGGAAGCAAAAAATAAATAAATAAATGTGAAAGTACAAAAGAATATTCTGTGGTCTTCATCTTAAAGAGGTGAAGATACAGTCTTGCAAATCTGATTCAGATGCTAGGTGTGCAGAAAGAGACAGGGAATCAGACACCTGGAGTTCATGTTTTCTAATAGCTAACTTTAGACAGCTTTTTGCCCATCTCAGCAAAAACTCAAACCCTATGAATGGCAAACAGTGCATTTGTATTCTAGTTTGAGGAATAAGCATTAAAATATCAGTAACATCTTCACAGGGTCCCATCTACTCTTGATGTCCTACTGTAGAAACAACTGGACCTGAGCTACCCAGTCTAAACCATAAGTGACTACAACTGATAAAGTAGATCACAAACATCACATCTGAAACATCCAGAAGAACGTGCGAAAAAGCTCTGCAGGCATATCCTGAGTTCTTTTGCCCCTACCAGCGCTTGTATGAGTGTGCAATTTTGTGTGTGCTTAAAGAGGGAATTTCCATCTGAGCTTGGAAAATAACTAGATAGGGCCTTAGAGCTTGAAACAATAAATTGAGATTTTCATAGTCTGTTATGGTGTATTTTTATTTTTATTTGGGGGTTGGGTTTGGTTTGGGTTTGGTTTCTATGTTTTCCTTTCTATCAGGTGGCTTTAATGTTTGTATTCAGATGGCATTTATTACATTAGTCCAGCTGCTTTAGTTAGAAAATCAGGTATCACCATGCTTTGGCATTCAGGTTACCTTTATTCAGTCAGAAGAACATGAAAAAATGTCTTTTAGAAGATGTGATAATTGTTACCTAGAAATCCCCAAGTATCCAAAAAACCCCTTACATTAAAAAAAAAACAAAAAAACCCACCACACAAAAACAAACGAGCAAACAAACAAAATGAAACAGCCTTCAGTTAAGCCTTGCATTAACATATATAAAAGAGAATAGATAGAAATACAGGTTTTTATATACAATTTTAGTTTTAATCAGTGAACACCAAATAGATATGACAAGTAACACCAAAGCCACATTGTCACACACAAATTACATAAAAATAGCCCAAATATAAATGAGAAATGTATTAGAATTTTCATAGTCTAAAAGACAGATAAGCTTCATCTGCAGAATTCCACATTATTTCTAACAGTTATGGTTGCCATTTGCTTAGGTAATTCCGATGTATGAAACACTTTTTTTTTTTTTTTTTTTTTTTTTTGCCTAGTATGAAACTAATTAAAAAGCAAGAAGACAGATAAGAGAAAATGTATGTATTAGAAAAATATGAAGCTTAACAAAGAGGCATTTTCACTATATGACTGGAATAGTATTATGGTAAAAATAGTGAACTGAAAAAGTGGAGTTACTATGAAACCAATTGTCTACAACAACATACAATCAAGATATAATTAACATAGAGATTTACATTTTTTGATACAGGTGTTTCTTTAGTAAGAATTTACACGATAATAGAATACAAAGATTATACTTTGGTTATGCCTTCCTAATCAATAAAATAAAATAATAATAATAAAAAAGATTCCATAAATGCTAAATGCTATATTTGAACCACTTAAAATTAGCTTTTCCCTTAGTAAATAAGACAGGTGTTTACAGGAGGTGGGGTGGCTTTTTTGTTTGTTTGTTTGTTTGTTTTGTTTTTTCAGGTGTGTAATAATTTGGAAGGGGAATTGAATTACTGTGAAGAGACTTTGAAAGTTTTAAATTTCTCTTCAGTGCAGGCAATAACGTGTAATAGGGCTGAAAAGTAGTTTATCTTGTCATAAAATACCTCATGAATTTCACAGGGTCCGACAAAAATATTTTTTCCCTTCTGCATAGGTAGTATACAAAACCCTGCACATGACTCTACCTCTTAACTGAAATGGAAGGATGAGCTGTGTTTTACCATAGGAGACATTAGGTAAATAATTTATTTATAAGATAAATAATTTATTTATAAATTAATTTCTTTATTTATAAATTAATGTCTTTCTTGTCAGAAAGAGTAGTAAGGCATTGGAATGGGTTGCACAGGGAAGTGGTGGCATCACTGTCCCTGGGGGTTTTCAAGGAAAGGTTGAACATGGTTCTGTGGGTGACACTGGTGGTAGTGTGACATTTGGAACAGATGATCTTGAACATCTTTTCCAACCTTAATGATTCTATGATTCTATATACAGTTACATTCTGATGAGTTAAAAATGATAATTTACTTCAACTGTAAGGTTTAGACAGAACCCATGAAGAGCATGATAGCCTCTCCTCTCCTCTCCTCTCCTCTCCTCTCCTCTCCTCTCCTCTCCCACTCCACAATATTTATTTTTATTTTTAAAACATCTGAAGTTATCATTTGCCATTAAATCAACTTTTCTAATTTAAATCTAATTTACTGAGTAATGACAGAGTAAACAATGGCAGTTTAGAAGCTCATCAGTATGACTTTTTTTTTTTTTTTTTTTTTTGGTGAGGTCTTCCTGCCTCCTGTTTTTACTCCTCCTTATGTGCTTTGAAAATATTGCAACTACCATTGACAATTTCTACACTTCCTACTCAAAGATTACGTTGCAGTCCTCTATGAAAAAAAGTACTTACTATGTGTTTTACAAACAGTAATTTTTTCTAGAAGTCAGTACAAAGAAGGAGTATATAGAGGAGGGAACAAATTATACAATTAGACATCTAACACATTTTGCTTCAGTCTAAGATCAAACCATAATGAATAGTCTTTATTCATTTCAAAAAAAAAAAAAAAAAAAAAAAAAAAAAAAAGATATGACCTGAAAGACAGTAGTTGTCTGTTGATACAAGAATATTTTCAGTGCAAGTTTTCAACTTGACTGAGATTTTCAGTGATACTGTAAAATTAGTGAACACTTTTTAGCCAGCACATTCCTGTGCTTCATTTTATCATAACCTAAATCTCGTAACTGTAATCTTAGAATTGAAAGGAGAGAAACTGAGAGAGCTCTGAAATGCTGGGATTTTGAGCTCCTGTGTCTTGCCCCTGTTGCTGTATTGCTTTCAGGTGTAAGCCAGCAATTCTAAGTGTTACTCTATTGTGTGATGCGAACATTGCAACACCACTATAAACTGAGAAAACCTGGTGCTTCTGTTCAGTGTACTATGTGGAGTTGCCTTCTAAGCATTTTAGACTAACAAGACGACCCTGCTATTGATGAATTCAATTTCTATTTTTTACTTCTTTGTCAAGGCACTTTGAGATATCAGAGGTAAAATTCAGTTGTGTCTGGATTTCCTTATCCAGCAGCAGGCCTACTGGGGCCCACATCCAGATTCAGATGTAGCCACTTAAGTAAAGGTATCTCAAATGTAGGTATTTATAGGTCAACTAAGTCTCTCTTTTTATACTCAAAAGAATTCTAGTGCTCAGTTCAGGTTTTCACTGCTACACATGTACTGCCAGCTAAGGATTTACCAGCCCTACAAAGGATTGGTAAATATGTCTTGTAACAAATCTGCATTCTTTTACATTGGCAAATGGAACCCAGGCTCAACACCCAACAGAATTAGCAGTACTCACTTATGTCTGGGGCTGTTTTTTTCCGGTCAGCTGATAAAATACAAACATCTGGTTTAGAGTGAGCTGAAGATGTCTCCAGATTACTCACATAATTAAATTGTCTAGATATACAAAAGTGCCTTTAAGATCCTTAAGATACCAAATATTATTATTTGAGGTCATCAGTAGGTTATTCAAAATGCTAACAAGGAGCTGGCAGATATGACACAGAAGAGACCTATAAACTGCTAGATTCAGTAGATGTGATGTCTGAGGGAATTTAAAATTGTACTAGACATTTATTGGTGGACAATTTAATCTTGCTCTGGACAAGATAATTGATATAGAGATTAAGATATTTGTGTGTATGACGTTTGGTGTTAATTTAGTTGCACAAAGACATAATGCCTTTATCTGATGCCCAGCAAAGGCATAGAGATCTACCATAGGTCAGCTCTGTGTGGATCTCTCAAAAGTTCTCATCTCAAACAGTGGTAAATGAAATAAACCACATGCAGTCACCAATATGCTGGTGTCTATAATATGGATTTTAATCCTGCCACTTCAATGAATATGAATTTAATTTCACTCACTCTGTCCAAAATTGACTTTGATATTTACATTCCAGGCACAATCTTATTAAGCAGCTATAGGCTAATAAAACTGAGAAAAAATATAAATAAACTAATATATTCACAGTCCAACTTTTAACCAAGACACAGTCTCAAAAACTTTATCATATGTACTTGCTTTCTAGAAAGTTTTGTCTGCTTCAAGATCAAGGGTTAAAGCCCTGGAAAGGGGTCCTGTAAAAGATATATGTAAACACATTTTAAAGCCAAAGATCCTTGAAGCCTAAATTTGAAATTGCATAGAGAAATTCATCATCTGTCTAGTCTTTTACGATGATTAAAGTTTACAAATGCTTGCCATTTCTATTTTCTTTACTGTTGTTCACTAAAGCTATACTATATTACCTATAGTGGTAATTTAAACAGTACAGAGGAAAAGTTGCTGATCATGACTTCGTTTACTATTTTAGATGAATCTTCAAAGTGGCAGAAGAAAAGATACCTTTGCTATGCCTTCATGACAACCCAACAGAAAACTTTGCAGGTTTCTGTGAGCCTAATACATGTTTTCACAGATAGCCAGTAAGGATAGATAATCATGCAGATTCTTTTCACTTCCTTTTAAAGGTCCATGAGACAGGAACTCCTAAGGAAGGAATCATACAAGAGGCTTAATCAGTATTCAGTTATGTATAAATCAATGGCATTTTGCAAACCTTGAAGAAAAGATAAATATAGGAATGTGAGAATCTGGGAAAGAATGGGATCTTTATCTAGGATAGTCTGACACAAACCATGAAAGATGTTTGAATTTCATTAGAAATCCATTCTGTTAGCAGGCCATTTTTGGATTGTATTCTTTTTCCCTTGAATACTACGCAACCATGGCAAATCAAGCACAAAGTTAGGTACATGGATTACATATAACTCTGTGGTTAGTTTGCTTCAAGGAATCCTAATTGAAGCTAAGCAAAGAGCCCCAGGCAGCTTCAGTCTTACTTATCTTCTGTCAAAACTAGTGTTGTTCCCTCAAGGCACCTTTAAATGGATGTCTATTATTCATACTTTTTCTCCCTTGACTAGATATTTATGACATTTCTGACAGTAAAAAAGGGAAGGATCCTTGATATCATGCACAATTGCAAAGATGGGAATGCATGAGTCCCAGATATCTTGATTTCCTTCATTTTTTATTTTTATTTTTCAGTTTCTACATCTTTTGAATCATTGAAAACTAAACAAAACAAAAAGTGTTTCCATTGTTTCACAAAAATAAAACAATATTGCTAATTGGACTAATTTAATACTCAAAATGTCAATAATGAACAGGTAAAGTAGGAGACACTAAAGATCTGCATTCCTGTGTTTTGTTAAACACTTTTCATATTTGGAAAAAAACCTCTCCCCTAATGTAAAAAAGTTTCCTTACCTTGTTTTATAATTACAATTATACATTTGTAATGCCCCATATAAAGCACAAATATGACCTTTTAAAAGATAAGTGTTAAAATTAACCAAGTAATATGGGAACTTTTAACTGCATTTGGCTTATGTCTACAGAACGTAGGCATGAAACCTCTCTAACAGTAGGTTTTCCTAGGACAAGACCAAAGTAGAGAGAACTACCATTAAAAATTTTGTGACCCAGCAAATGACGATATTTTTGGTTCACGATCCTCTTTTATTCAACAATAAAGCATCGCTTTTGTCTCCTGTCCTGATCTATTTATCCTCTTACTTTTCTGCTTAAACTTTCTTGGTTCACTTCTTCACCTAAAACCATTATCTTAAATTTAAACTATTATAGGATTATCTGTCCTTTCAGAATTACTTCTTATTTTTGGTCTAGGAAAATTCTGTGCATTTTTGGCCTCTGAAAACAAAAAACATAGCCCATAAACCTTATAATGATACTTTAAAACCTTTGTGACTGATTTATTTTGTATTACCCTTATATTTGTGTTACTTTATTCCTCTTTGTTCTATATGGTTTAAAAAAAAAAAAAAATGTTAAAATGTCCAAATATTTTATGTAAGGAGTTTTATATCCAATGAACTTATATTTACTGTTTACCCAAAGGGAAATCAAAGACAAATTCATATATTCAAATGGAGCTAGGACTTCATCCAAGGTATGGAGTACTTTCTAGTCACTCAAGCTGGCCAAGATTTCCATGGATATGTTAAGAAATATGGTTCCTAGTTTATTCACTGAAAGAAAAATTCATATGACTCTCTGTTTTCCAGGGACAAGTATATAGAGCCTGCCTTCCTGTAACTGTTACATTATAAGCAACAGCTTGGAGGTTTTGTTTTCAATTTCACAAGCAGTAAATCCTACATAGAAAGGGAACCTATTTCATATCACCTAAGGTTACCTAACAGGTTAATAAACTTCTGATAACATTTTGCTGAATTTCAGCATGATATTCCCTTGGCTATATCAACTATTGGAATTACGTTTGTAATAGTTTTGTGACTTTTAATTTCGCATTTACAAATCATTTAAGTTTAAATCAATATGTAGGCCTTCATTTATTTATTTATTTATTTTTATGTGCTGTAGAGTGTGACAAAATTCAAGAAATAATTATTCAGTTTGAACTTGAATTCCCATTTGCCCTTCAGCTGCCAATGTATAAGGGGAAAAGTTCCTGCAAATTTTGTATATGATAAAGAATATCATGCAAAGCCTACCAGCCTATCTGCTGAATACTCTGTTGACTCTATATGGAGATTTGGTTACCACAGCACATTTTCAAAGCTGCTGAGAAGAAATATTTTGTCAGTTGAAAGGAATCTATATTGTTCTACTGCCTTAACTTTTTCCAGATATTTTCAGTGGGTGATCTCTTTTTCCAGTAACAACTTTTTATGTTTTTTTTTTTTTTTTTTTTTTTTTTCTGTTTAACTCAAAAGCCCCGTACATACATATGAAGGTCTTCAGGCCACCTAAAATTTTAGTGTAATTTGTGTGTTCCTGGTCCGATGCCCATTCCCCATTTTCATCTTCATGCCATGTAGAGGTTAAAAATAAATAAATAAATATATATATATTTTTAAGAGAGAGAGATGAGTTTTATGAAAAAATATTTTCTGATTATGCTTTGATTCAAATGAAATCACTTCAGATCACTGAGTTAGAAGGTATTACCTTCCTCTGCATGCTTCTGAATCACAATACCTGAAGAGGAAATAAATAAAGAACTCACAAGCAGTACAATTTTGTTGTAGAGGAACTTGAATAATAATTATGTTGATTATAATAATAATAATAATATGTGCAAGATTGATTTAGACCCATAGTAATTCTGCTTGTTCAAACACAGTTCCAAGTAAAAAATAATAAATAAATAAATAAATATGCATATTTTTTTCAGGCTTGCTTACTGATCTTCTCATCATATTATACATTCCTATTTGCAAATACATCTTATACATTCTGTGATGTATTATACATTCTGGATACTTCAGGTATACTCTGCATTATGAATATTAAATACAAAGTGTCTATATCTTTTAATATAAAAATGTGTAAATCTCTTAGAAACAACTTAGTTGTGCATGAATTATGAAACATTTCACATGGATTTGTTCCACACATTCAACAGGTAAAGCCTTTTCCCTTTATTTGTAGCAGTCTTTATGTTAACATCTTATTTCTGTTCCTATAAAAGAATATTGCAGGTTAAATGAATGTCTAACCAATTCTTATCCATACTCCTGTAAGCTCAAATCAGTTATTGACACTGAACTGTATAAAGCCAACCGACATACCTTACAGATATGACAGGTTCTCTGTTCAAGTAGACTATGAAATGCCTTAAGCCATCTCTAATGTCAATAGATGTGCCTGTGAGCATCTGAATTGTCTTCAGTTTAGCACAAGGATAGTATAGCAGGAATGTAAACACATGAATTCACTAGATTTACTGGGTAGAAAAATCACTAAAAAGAATCACTTAAATTATGGATTCAAGCACTTGAATTCACAGGAATTATTAAGTCCCAGGGGAAAAAAAAAAAATAAAAATAAATAGATAGAAAGACAGACACATATGTTGCCATCGAAAATGTTCAGTACAGTTTAAAGAGTCTAGAAAGCCATTCAGCTCACATCTAGAGTTCAACTCACTAGCCTGACTATAGGCATTTATATCCCTGAAACTTCTGTACGGAGAGGACAGATATGATACAAGATTCACAAGGATCCCATGTCCTCATGGACAAGCAGCTGGGAATGATGTAAAACACCCATGGACTTCACCAATGTTAACAGATGTGTGTATTTAGGGAGTTGAATTCAGCCCTGAGTAGCTAAGTATCTCCTTATTATACTGTACACCCTACCTCTGAAAGCAAATAAATGTATTAATAAAGAAAAAGGTAATTACGACTCTGACCTCTCTGTCTATCTACCAGCTGTACACTTTAGGAAATAATTCTCCCCTCCAGGCAGAAACCTGCAGTATAGTGACCCAAGCCAGTGAAGTTCTGAAACATTATTCCTTTGGGCTGTGTCTAAATGACATACTAAATCTTCATTAAGCTTCAGAATTCTATTTTTAAACCAAATGCTGTTCGTCAGCTACACTGCTACCAATTCCATGTTTAGTACAGGCCATATTGATAAAAAATCATGGTGTTACATTTCCATCTGTTCTCAACTTTCTTTTACATTGCAGTCCATGCTACAAAAGAAACATGTTTAATGTTGTGTTAAATGGATAAGACATTTAAATTTAGCATATTTGTATGGCAGGACATTGAAAATATAATCACATTTTGAGTAATGAGACGTGTCTAGTTTCAAAAGAATGAATGGTTATATTTATTGTACAAAAATGTAGCTCTGAAAAATGTCATATTTTATAAGTATTATTCCTCTGAAACAAAACAAAACAACAAAAACTTTTTATTTGGAAGATTATGCTTTTCTTTCCTGCTTTCTACTTACCTTGTTCTCCTTTAAAGTTGGAGCTTTATACAGCTCAGTATGACAATAATGTAGTTCTGTTTATCAGCCAATAGAGGGAAGACTCAAACCTAGGCCTCCTGCAAGATAACGATGGATAAAGCATTGATGCCAAGACACCTGGACAAGCAATGCTTTCTTTCCAGTGCTTTGTTACTGTACACTTATTATGGATGACCTACTTTCTTTATCTTTTCCAGTAATGTAGAAGAGTATCAGATACAACTAGGCTGCCAATATGGTCTGTAATTTCCAGTTTAGGAAGTAGCTGTATCCCAAAGGAAAGATGGTAGATCAGATTACCATCTCTAGCTGCATTATACTAGATAACCAAGGCTGAAGCATTAGAAGTTTGAAACCTAACAGCTGATTTCCAGCATGAGGTGTTTTATTTATTTATTTATTCCATGTTTTAAATGAATTCTTTGTCTTAAAATTTTAGTTTGTTCCACAATTTAAACTTCTTGAAATGGATCTTTACAAATTTAGCTAACAATACTTCCTATGTGTGGGAAAAAAAAAAAAAAAAAAAAAAAAAAAGTTAAATCAATTAGTTTATCTTTTTTTTTTTTAGCTCAAGAAGTTGTACAAAATACATGGAGAGTTAGGTTTCCTTTCTTCTTTCTGACAATCAGCTATTTAATGTTTATTTAATGTTATCCAAAATAAAAATTCTGACCTTCTTATATTCAGTATGATGTCTTAATGCAACACTGAAAGTGCTCCTTCTTTCACTTACTGATATTCAGGAAATGTGATTGACGCATGACTTAGATGTTCATTGGTACAAAACTGGCCCAAGAATTCTAGGAAAACACTCAGAGCTTCACAAAAGAAGAAACTAAGAAGTACAAGAAAATTCAGTTTTGTGTTAGCTGAGTTCAAATGACTGTAGAGAATCAATTAAGTTACCAATTAAGTTATCTGGAAGTCAGAGAAGAGACTCCTATACTTGTGGGTATGCTGCAGGGAGACACAGATACCAACATGTGTTAAAGCACAGAATGCACTTAAACCCCTCTGAAATTCAAGTACATTTTACTCTAAGGTACAGTGTGGAGTCCTGAACATTTGCTGAAATTGCTCTTGTTCAGTCTAGATTTTCAGTTTCGGCCTCTGACAAACTGGTGAAAGTGAGGACATAACAAATTACAGTTTTATTTGTTTATTTTTATATTTTTTTTTTGGAGGGGGGGAGAAAATATATCACTCAATATGAAAAGAGTGAGTTAACAATATTAACTAAAGTAATGCCAAATTTGTTTTTGTTTTTGCTGAAAACAAGTTTTTTTGTTTGTTTGTTTTGTTTTGTTTTGTTTTTCCTGAACTTAATGCATTTTAAAGAGAATTTCAGTCACAAAGTTGTTGACATTTCAAGCAGGAATGCAGAAGATATATATGCTTTTCTGGCCAACATGTTCCCTTCTGTTACAATGACATTACAATTCCAATATTTTTCAACTGAGAGCGACTCCATAGAGATTTACAGTTTCTGATTGTCTACATGAACATAAGCATACAGTATAAATAAGTGATCCAATTCTAGACCTATACTTAAGAAAAACTAGTGAAATTGCACTTTTTTTTTTCTTTAATACAGTGTCAGTTAGACTAAATCTGAATATTTGCTACAGAGCCATGACTACATAACTAATCATGATGACATGAACTGCACCCTCAAAATGATTTCTCTTCATTGTCTTTTAAAGGAGAACAGCACTAACTGCTCAGTGAAAACAGTTAGATAAATCACTCTCTCAGTTAGCTCAAGGAAATTTATTTACTAAATCCCAACTTTCAGATTCTAATTCCCTGAATTAAACAGAAGTCAGTAAGATATATGATTTTTCTCTCTGCTATCTAGACACAGAACAATTTAAATATAATCTTTAGTGATTATGCACAGTTTCTCTGAAATTATTATTTCAGAAAAATCAGAACATTTCCTTACAAAATAGAAATACCAAAAGAGAGAGAAGGGAAGAAGGAAGGAAGGAAGGAAGGAAGGAAGGAAGGAAGGAAGGAAGGAAGGGAGGGAGGGAGGGAGGGAGGGAGGGAGGGAGAGGGAGAAAAGAAGGAAGAGTCTTTTACATGCAACCTGCAATTAAACTATGGATTTTGTAGTCAGAGAACCTTGCAGAAGCTTTGAGTATTCAAGACAATCTTAGAAAAATAAACTGAAATGAAAATCATCAGTCACAGACTCTTATGCACAAAGACTATATTTAGCTATACTGCTGTATAAAATAAGCCCCCATGGCATTACCTAGACACAGATCAGATGGCAGACTGTTTTTTAGGTACACCATAACTCTCAAAAGTTACATTAACCAGGTCCATGACATACAAAATTTGGCATTTGTGTCTCCATTAGACTCTAGTTGGAAGGTACAAAAAGAGAACAATTCTCAAACCAGTTCAAGCTTGTAAGTTATCAGCAACCAGCCAAAAAATAACACTTGAAATGGAGTTTTCTTCTGCTAATACAATCAAAGGCAACTGTTGTGCTTCTCATGGGAACTAGAAAGTGAAAAATAAGAAAGTGGACAAAGCAAAAGTTATATTACATTTATTTCTTCAAGACCATAGCCACCTGATTTCACCACTTCAGGGTTGTTTTGGGATTTGTCTAATACCTTGGAACATTTTTGTATGACAAAAAAAATTAAAAATGGCTATTACTTTTTTAATTCTTTGAATTCTACTTTTTAAGGCAGTCTGGCACTTTGAAAATTTTAAAAGTATGTTTCTGTATTTAAGGAGAAACTCAAATTTTCTTTAACCTTAAGGTAACCTGTTTGTGAGATTTTTTTAGCTCAGTAATTATTTTATGTATTTTACTTTTACTTGTGGGGATTTTTTTTGTCTTTTTTTTTTTTTTTTTTTTTTTTTTTTTATTTCAGTACAGGTATTTATCTGCACTCTCTAGTTTTACTGAAGACTCAGAAGAGAAATAATGAAATCCAATAGGAAAAGAGAATGTTGTCAGACTTCCAGATGTGCTCAAACTACTGCTGGAAATGCAGGTCTTAGAAGAGACTTTCTTTTGGAATTTACAGCTCTATTCATAAAATGTTATTGTATTTGGATACATTTCAAGGAACATAGCAAGTTTTCTATGCATATCTGGACCAAAGTTACAAATATTTCTCAACATTTACTGATTCTAATATATATTGGTTTAGATCATTTTCAGTATTCCAAAGATGTTGCAAACTGTGTTTCTAAAACAACCATTATATCATGTACTATGCAAATTTGACTGTGACATTGATATTTTATTATTATTATTTTTTCCTTTACTCTGTGTGCTGGGATTATAAATCACACTAAAATCTTAAAGAAAAAAAAAAAAAAAAAAAGGAAAAAGTGAATGTGGCATTTTTATAGCTTTATTTAAGTTGTGTCACTGTAGACTTTTTCTTTAATACTTTGCATTTTGGTATGCTTTTAACGATAAGTCATATACAGGTGAAGATGGATTGTCCTATACACACACACATGCTGTTTCAGTTGAGCTTAGCAATGATTTTCCTTCCTCTGTGAGCTCCTGTTTTCCGTTACCTTGCTATGGTGAGTTCTGCAGCACTGCAGTCTTTCCTGCATCCTCAGTCTTATGAACTGGATGAAAGCCCTTAGCATGACAATCACCTGTAACTTCTCTTTAGAAGAAGAGAAGATATTGCTGTACAGTCACATGATTCTTCACAGCTGTAGCTTCAAGAGTCCTGAAATGGTCTGATGGGGGCCATGGTTCCATCGTCAGACCTGACAGGGGGATAGAACCCCATTTCATGTGACTTGACGAGCTAAATGGACATTTTCCCTCCCAACCTTATCAAGGTTGCAGCCACTCTTTTTTTCTAAGATATATCAATATGACTTACAGCACCTTTCCTTTGACTAAACAATTATAAATTTAACTAGACCTGACCTGTGTGGCAATTTTACTCTGCTGGGCAGCTGAGCTCTACCACAACCACTTTCTCACTCCCCCTCCTCAAAGGGAAAGGGGGAGAAAATGCAATGAAGAGGACTCAAGGGTTTTGATAAGGACAGAGATCACTCTAAATTTTCACAGGCAAAACAGACTCAGAATATGGAGATTAATATAATTTATTACCTATTACTAATAGACTAGAACAGTGAGAAACTAATAATAAAAAAACCTTCCCCCCATTCACCCTCTCTAAATCCTCTACCCAAGTGGTGTAGGGGAACAGGGAATGGGGACTGCAGTCAGTCCCTGATGCTTTGTCTCTGCTGCTCCTTCACAGTCACTCTCTGCCCCTGCTCCAATATGGATCTGTACCACAGGGTCCATCCATCAGAAGCAAACTGCTCCAACATGGGTCCCCCATGGGCAGCAACTCCCTCCAGGTCATTTGCTTCTGCACCTGCTCCTCCCCTTGGCCTACAGGCCTGGCCCGGAGTCTGCTCCACTGAGGGCTCTCCACAGGCCACAGGCACTGCTCCACTTTGGGCTGCAGTATGGAGAACTTCTCCGCTGTGGTACCCATGCGCTGCAGGAGGACAGCCCGCTCCACCGTGGGTCTCTCCACAGGCCGCAGGGAAACTTCTGCTCCGGCACCTGCAGCACCTGCTGCCCTCCTTCTGTACTAACCTTAGTGTTGGTATGGCTGTTTCTCACTCCTCATTCTTCCAGCTCATGTTGCACAGCAGATTTTTCCCTTTCTTAAATCTGCTCTCCCAGAGGCACAACCTACATCTCTCATTGACCCAGCTCTGGCCATCAGCAGGTCCTTTTTGGAGCTGTCTGAAAGTGTCTCTGATCTGACATGGGGCAGCTTCTGTACTCTTCTCACAGAGTACATTCCTGCAGCCCCCTGCTACCAAAACCTTGCCACAGAAACCTAATACAACAGTAAGTACTGTATTCTCCTGAGAATAAGAACTCATAAATCTCTTTTTGGATACCCATAGAACATGATGTGCTTATTTGTTTCATATCATTAGTTGCTTTCTCCCCCCCCCCCCCCCCGCCCCCTTTACTTTTCCTTCTAAGAAAATAACTGAGCATGTCCTGATGACAAACCAAGACCACAATGTCATGTGGTCTCATCAACCAAGATGAGGGTGAATTGTGTGCTCATCAGCAACACCTGACATAAAAACAAACAAACAAACAAACACTCTCTTGAGGATACTGCAAATTAAGGAAGCCAAACATTGCAAAACTTTACCTGAATTTTGTTATCTCAGAATGCATTTTGCTTGTTTGTTTTGTTGATAAGCCGAAACTGGAGAGTGAGATTTCAAATCTATTTGAACATTTACACATTTACATTTTTTACAATTTCAATGTTTACACTGTGAAAGACTATTAAATCAGTAAAATATTCAGTACATGCTTCTCTTTGGCCTGTATATATATTACAAGGTGACTGTCTATTGCTGGTAACTGGTGATAACTGTATCTGAACATATGAAGCGAGAATTCCCTGGTAACAGATTTGAGATGAACTGTTTTTTATTGATTTTTATAATAAAATCAGGTAATATTTTCTTCAAGTTTTCTTTGGAAGGATAGAACATGACTTCAAGCTGTTTTAAAAATCTTAATACACTGACTGTATTTTCTTTACCAGTATAACTTACTGTTCTGTCATAGAACACAACAGTAACCAGAAGGGAATTTCCTATCCCTAAATTTTTTAAGATGAAAAAGCCAGGCTTGAAATTTATCATGGCTTGCAAGCATTCTGAATTGTTGTCCTTAATCTTACACCCACTCAAGGTATACAAAAAGCATTATAAATTATTCATAGCTCTTATTTCCTACCAACATCCAACTCTGATTTAAGAAGGAAAATAGTTGAGTGAATCTGTTAATTTTCCTTCTGTTCAAGTCACAATTTGCTCATATCATAAAATGTTGGACTACCACAGCAGTCAGAAATAAGCATATCCCTGAGAGATAGAGTTGTGCAGCTATGGTTCCTGAGATCACAATTCTTGACTTGAGGACAAGTGGTAAAGTAATATGAGTAGAGGAAATAATGCAGTTCATATAAACTTTCTCTTAGACCTGTAAAAGTCCTTTGGTATCCAAAAGTTTTGCTGTTTTTCTGTTACATCAATCAAATTAACTGTATTACTTCTCCCTGTGAGTCCTATCTCATGTAATTCCAAGTTGAGCACTGCAAAGTTTTTTTTTTTTTTTTTTTTTTTTTTTTTTTTTTTTTTTTTCTGCTTTGGTCAGGTAATCAAATATTTTTGAAATACTGACTGAAATATTTTGAAATAATGACTGGTTATACCTTCTGATTTCTGATGCCAAAAATTGTTAATTAACTGCATGGGTATGCAAGTTTTATATTTATCATACTAAAAGTATTCAGAGAAGGAAAATTATTGAAAAAAAGTTTGAAATGAGCCAGCAGTGTGTGCTTGTAGCCCAGAAGGTAAACTGCATCAGGGCTGCATCAATAGGGGCATGGCTAGTAGTTGTATGGAGATGATTATCCCCCTCTACTTTGCCCTTGTGAGGCACCACTTGGAGTACTGCAACCAGGTTTGTGGCCCCCAGCACAAGAAGGATGTGGACTTGTTAAAACAGGTCCAGAGGAGAGCCACGAAGTTGATCAGAGGGTTAGAGCACCTCTCCTAGGCTGAGAGAGATGACAATGTTCATCCTGAAGAAGAGAAGCATCCAGTGTGACTCTACTACAGCTTTTCAATACTTAAAGGGGGCTTATAAAAAAGATGGAGAGCAACTTTTTGCTCAATCAGATAATGACAGAAAAAAGGGGAGTGGTTTTAAATGATAAGAGAAGAGATTTAGATTAGAAATAAGAAGGAAATTCTTTACTCAGAAGGTGGTGAGGCACTGGAACTGGTTGCCCAGAGAAGCTGTGGATGCCCCATCCCTGAAGAAGTACAAGACCAGTTTGGGTGAAGCCCTGGGCAATCTTATCTAGTGGGTGGCAACTTAGCCCATGGCAGGGGGGGTAGGAACTAGGTGATCTTTAAGGTCTCTTCCAACCTGAGCCATTCTATGATTCTATGATTCTATATTTCTGGATAGGTGTATGTTGTTGTTGTTGTTGTTGATTGTTGGTGGTTGTTTTGCTTATTTTTAATATCAGTCTATAACTACATCTAATCTTTGTCTTGGTACCTGTGTCTTTCTGTGTCTTTCTGATCTCATGTCAGACATGCATAAGAATTGATAGGACCATAAAAACATTAAGGTTGGAAAAGACCTTCAAGACCATCTGGTCCAACTATATCACTCTACCACCAATATCACCTAATAAACCATGTCCATAAGCACCAAATCCAGCCTTTCCTTAAACACCCCCAGGGACAATAATGCCACCACATTCCTGGACAAACAATTCAAATGCCTGACTACTCTTTCTGAGAAGAAATGTCTCTTAATTTCCAACCTAAACCTCCCCTGACACAACTAGAGGCCATTCCCTCCAGTCCTATCATTAGTTACCTGTGAGAAGAGGCCAGCCTCCAGCTCCCCACACCTTCCTTTCAGGTAGTTGTAGAGAGCAAGAAGATCTCCCCTGAGCCTCCTCTTTTCCAGACTAAAACCACCCCAGTTCCCTCAGTTGCTCTTTCTGTTCCAGGCCCTTCACTAGCTTCCTAGACCTTCTCTGGACATACTCCAGGGCCTCTATGTTTTTCTTGAAGTGAGGGACCCAAAACTCAACACAGTACTCGAGGTGAGGCCTCACCAGAGCAGAGTACAGTCCTGCTGCCTACACTATTCCTGATACAATCCAGTATGCCATTGGCTTTCTTGGCCACCTAGGCACACTGCTGGCTCATATTCAGGCAAGCATCAATCAGCACCCCCAGATCCTTTTCCTCTGTCCAGCGTTCCAGACACTCTGCCCCAAGCCTGTAGCATTGCATGGGGTTGTGGTGGCCAAAATGCAGGACCTGGCACTGGGCCATATTGAACCTCATCCCATTGGCCTGTGCCAATCGACCCATCCTGTCCACATCCCTCTGCAGGGCCTTCCTACCCTCTGGCAGATTGACACTTCCCCCAACTTGCAGAGGTTGCACTCGATTCCCTCATCCAAAGGATCAATAAAGACATTAAAGAGGATGGGCCCCAACACTGATCCCTGGGGACACAGGGATTGCAGCTTTTTAAATGTCTTTTTAAGGGAGCTACTATATCCTGATCATAATTGTAGTAGTCCATTTCTATATGTCCTCCACCTCCACTACAAAGTTCCTGAGGTGGAGAGACAAGAACTAAACACAGTTCCCAGGATGCTGGTGTTTTATTTGGTAGAAAATGATGCCTTCTCTCTCCTTCTTAATGCCTTTTCTGTTAATTCCTACCACCTCATTAGCTTTTCTGGCTGACACTACACACTGAAAATATTTTTTTCAGAAAACTGCTAGTTATGTCTCCACTATATCTTTCTCAAGTTGCCAACTCTGAGTTAATTGTGTAGGAGCAGTTTAGGTTATCTTTTGCTGTATGTGGCATTTGTAGCAGATATTACTTTGGACTTACGTTGTGACATAATTTGCTGTCTTTGTAGTTATCAGTGTGAGGAAAGGAAAAGGATCTTAGAGGTCTTTCCCAACCTGAATGATTCTATAATTCTATGATATTTATACACACACACATATTACTTTATATTCCTAGTATATATTCATTTCTTCAATAAGATAGACCTCATCTCTCACCTCCCTCATCCAGTAAAGGATGGAGACTCTCTTTAGTCCTCCTGTTCTTGTTTATGGATTTATAAATTCATTTTTATTGTCTTTAACAGCCATAGCCAGCCAGATTGAGCTCAAATTGGGCTTTGGCCCTTTTAATTTTCACACTGCACAGCCTCATGACGCCTTTGTAGTCCTCCCAAGTGGCCCATTCCTTCTCCCAGAGGTCATAAACCCTCTTTTTCTTCCTCTAGCCACAGCTCTCTGCTCAGCCAGGCAAGTCTTCTTCCACATCGGCTCACCTTCCACCATGTGGGGACACTTGTTTCTCTGCCTTTAGGATTTCTCTCTTGAAGAGTGTCCAGCTTTCCTGGACTCCCAAGAGACTTCACCAATCAGTTTTCTTAACAGGTCAAAGTCTGCCTTCCATGGTGGCAGTTCTGCTAACCCCCCTTCCTTACTTTGCCAAGAATTGAAAACTAGAATCGTAGAATCTTAGAATATCCTGAGTTGGAAGGGACCCATAAGAATCATGGAGTCCAACTCCTGGCACCCCATAGATCGACCCAAAAATTCAGACCACGTCTATATTAATTAATTATTAATTATTAATTATTAATTAATTATTTATTTAACTCTATGAATTTGTGATTGCTATGCTCAAGATGGCCTCCAACCTTAACATCACCCACAAGTCCTTGTTTATCTACGAGCAAAAAGCCCAGTGGGACATCATCTCTAGTTGTCTCACTCACCAACTGTGTTAGGAAGTTATTGTCCTCACACTTTACAAACCTCCTAGACTGTTTCCTCTCCTCTGTGTTGTATTTCCAGCAGACATCTGGTAAGTTGAAGTCCCCTATGAGACAAAGGCTAGTGATTGCGAGACTTTTGATATTTGTCTACCTCATATGTATTTATGTCTATATATATATAAACATACATGTATTCACATATATAAGAAAAGTATATATATATATGTACACATATATAAATATATTATTTATAGACAGAAGAGAGGCATAATCAGATTACATACTTAGCATAAACTGGTTTACAAAATTTAAGATCCTCCATATTCACTGACTTCTTCATAACCTTCCAGGAACAAGAGGGTCTGTTTATGTCAGGGAACACCCCTTTTCACTAAAAGCATAAGCATATCCATTTGGTACTTTACAGCTAGTCAGAATCAAGCTCCTCTTGCCATCCTAAGGACAACACACTCTTGTAAAGTAGAATATAGTTAGAAATATGCTTATATTTTGTATAGCAACTACAGGTAAGTATCGGTGAATAAAAACAAAGCAGAATAACATTTCTGGTAACTCCAATTCTCCTGTCTTCTAACTGATACATTAACCACAAATCTGGAGACAGGCATAACTATAAATCAAGGAAAAAAACAATTTCTAAAATATCAAAAAGTCAAACAAATGTCTTTAATAGGTGTTCTGAGTCTCTATGTTTATAAAAAAGGAGGATGAAATAGTAACAAAGAATTATGTTTAAAAGCACCTGGTACTGGTACTAGGTCATTTGCTTGCATTCAGATTGCCAACCTACTAAAAAAGTTGCTATAATGGTACATTTTACTTTAGTATAAAAATGAGTGAAAGAAAAGATCAAATGTTACTATCAAAAAAAAAAAAAAAAAAAAAAGTCTGAACTTTTGGGTCCAAATGCAGACATTACAGTGACAAGGCAATCTTTCTGAGAGTATAAAGTAACATCTGCTTTAAAGTTTAAAACCATGTACATTTGGAAATAACAGTAACGACATTTCATAAACAGGAAAAGATAATGCTATAAATATAATTCATACATTTCTTTGAACAGAATCCTATAAATCAAAAACCAGACTGCTTATCTATATACAAATTTCTGAAAGTTTCCCCCCTTCGGTGGTCATTTTCCAAAAGGAGATAACAGTTGTATTCATTGGCCATTGATATTTCCCATGTTCTGAAGCATACAATTGAGCTTTAAATTAATTACTTTCTGGTAAGTGTTGGAATGAATTATCCAGGGAATTGCTGTAGTCCCTATCCTTGGATCTATTTGAGACATGGCACTAAGGAACATGGTTTAGTGATGGGATCCAGTAGCTCAGGATGATGGTTGGACCTGAAGATTTTTTCAGACCTAAATGATTCTATGATTCTGTAATGATATGGTTTTAAGTTCAGGCAGGTCACAGTTAAAACAATTATATTGTTCTCAGTAATCCCTGAGTAAGTCAGGAGACTTTGAGAAAGTGAAAGTGGTTCTAGTTCCATTATGCTAGTTTATGGTGACAGACATTAAATTCATCCCTGAATACTCCTATACATTTTTACACTTAGAAAATACTATCATTAGTTAATACTCGCTCAAGTCAATACAATTATATGTGTGTGTGTATATATATATACACCTGGGATAGAGTTAGGGCAAACAAAAATGATGCAATCTGTCTTTAATTTCTGCTGATAAGTGTATTGGCAAAATTATGCTGAAGAGCTAAGGATTTTTTAAAACATCTTTAGCTTATTTGACTTCTAATAAACAGGTAAAACTGCAAATCAGTTAAGTTATTCTTTTTTTTTCTTCCCTTTTGAGAAGAAAAAAAATCTAGCAATATCTGGAATGTTTTAGGAGAGAGCATATCTTGGCTTCTCAGAATAGGAAAACAGAAGGAACCTTCTGTAATATCACAGACAGTTTTTCAAAACTGCCCAAATGAATTAGAAGTGTTGACAGCTAGACATGTTTCAGATGCTTTTGTTACCAACAGACCTTGCTCTTCACCTTTTTTTTTTTTTTTAATTATAAAAACCTATGTGTAAGAAAAAATAAAACTATGTACTAGAACAGCAAAACAAGAAAAACTCCTCAAAGTTGCACAAGTTATAAAAGCCTGTTTTCACAGAAACTCAGGTCTCCAGGTCTGTATTCACTATTCACTTTCTGTTTGTTGCTGTTGTTGTTGTTGTGTTTTTTTGTTTGTTTGTTTGTTTGTTTTTTTTGTTTTGTTTTTGTTTTGTTTTGTTTTGTTTTTTTGTTTTGTTTTGTTTTTCCCACAATTAAATGTTCAGTTCTACTCAATATTTCCATCTCTGCTTCAAAGTTCTTCATGAGTGATAATTACCTAATAGGAATATTTTTACCTCTGCAGTCCTTGGTTCATCTGACAGCTATGCTGCATTGGAATTTTGCTTCCCCCCCCCCAATAAATAAATAAATAAATAAATAAATAAATAAAGCAGAACAGATCTCCAACAAGAAAGGAGAAAAAATTAAGAAATTCATGAATCTGATAAGAATGCCCTCAAATATCACCATGTTCTGAACAAAATATACAAATATACAGCTTAATATACAGCTTACTTCTTTGAATGTTTTTTTCCCTCAAGTTCTTTTCAATTATTAACAAAAAAAGATAAGCTGAAATAGAATGTAGACTGTCTGTCATCATTTCCTGCTAACAAAATGAGTTACTTTGATACTCTGCTGGAAAGGGACACCAAAAAATAAAAAAATAAATAAATAAAAATATCAGGAAGATTCCAAAATGTCAGTTTCAAACCAGTGCCATTGCTTAGCATGGTTTGTGGTGAGAATTTTGATTATAATTTTTAAATTTTATTATTCATTTTACTTGGAAAACAAACAAACAAAAAGATGTTTTGATGAAAAGCTTCATAACAGAAAATATTTCACATTCTGGATATAAAAGGCTGAGAGGTTGCAGCCCAGGAGGGGGTGATTGAGTTACGGCCACCCCCACACTTACAACAGTAGTCTCTAGGGAGTGAACAACCTGTAATGTGGCAAACAGTGTGGCCAAACATGGTGGGGCATTTTGCATGACAGCTCATGAGGGAGGGAGTGCAAGAACAGTGGAAGGCAGGACACTTTCTTCTATTCTGGGAGCAACTAGAAGCAGCCTTCTGCTGAAACAAAAATGCTGTCCACTCACTGCAATTGCCAGGCTGAGGCTGAAACCCATATGGAGGTGTCACAGACCCTCCCCACAGACACCTGAACCCAAATAGACCTCATGAGGACTGAACAAGCTACCCAGGGAATATCTGGAAGTCGCTATAGGGCCTGAAGGCAGAAGCGTCAAGGGTGCAAGTGTGCACAGCTGGATGAACTTTTTTAGCAAGTTACCATATTGCAAGAGAAGCTTGCCAAGCAGCATAGTATCCAGGAATCCAAGCAAGAGATTGATGCATGGTATTGTGCACTGACACAAGACCCTGCGGACAATGGCCCTGTGTCAAGTCTTTACAAGGGGAAGGCAAACTAACCTCCAACCTTGAGCTGATGAACTTGATTGACTCGCAAGACAAGAGAGACTGGACCCTTGTCTCTGCTTGGAGCAGAGGATGAGCCTCCCTCTTTCCCCTGAAGTTCCTCGATGCAGCAGATATGTTGTTCAGGGACTGAGGAAAGGCAAATGCAGGATTAAATGATCAAAACCCAGTAAAGGACAGCCATAGAAAGGTGGACCAACAAACCACCTATAGTAGAGCCTGTGCCACCAAAAAATTGCAAAGGGTGTTAATAATTACAGATTCCTCACTGAGAAGCAATAAGCACCCATTTGCCTTCCAGTCTCTCTAGAGATGTTTGCTGCCTGCTGGGGGCCCACATTAACAGTATCAGGAGGAGGCTACCAAGCCTAGTAAAGACAGAGGACTAACACTTATTTCTACTCATTCACATAGGGTTGAATGAGGCTGCAATGAGAAGACACCAAAATACCAATATACCTTGGTGAAGTTCTTGTCCACTGTAAATCCAGGGAACAAAGACATTTAGTTTAGGTCTGTCTTCCAAAAGCTCGGTTCCTAAAATATGGTGCATCTGCACTTCATTAGTTGCATAATAACTGAGTTTCATATTCTTTCTTTTTCACTTATGTTGCTATGTGGCCTAAAGATTTTGTCTCTGCTGGAGCTTGAAAGTTCAGAGCAAATGGGAACGTAATAATTTGAAAATCTTTTTATTTAGGCAGGCCCATTAGAGAGGAGAGTTTTTCTGTTAGTCATGAAAGACACACAATATGTAAGATGCTAGAATGTGAAGGCTTTGAAAGTTAATTTATAGCTGAAGTCATAAGCAAAGGGCAGACAATATCAGGGGATGTATTCACACCATGTACAAGTGTTGTTTGTCCTAGTGATCTTGATCTTAAATGTCATTAAAATACGATTCATGGAACATTCCATAAGCCAGGCTCTAAACTTTGCCTCCCTATACCATTATAATGACCGAACCTCTATAAATTGTCTACCTGCTTCAGTGACTTCAGAGTGAGTCAAGGTCCAGCAGATACAGATAATATGCAGTCTATGATCTATATTACTCTATATTATTATACTATAATAACTATATTATTAACATAAAGTACTCTTCCTTCCTTCCTTCCTTCCTTCCTTCCTTCCTTCCTTCCTTCCTTCCTTCCTTCCTTCCTTCCTTCCTTTCTTCCCTCCTTCCTTCCTTCCTTCCTTCCTTCCTTCCTTCCTTCTTCCCTTCTCTCCCACTCCCCCTATCCTGCCACTTTTCTGCATTATCTAAATAAGTCAAAGCAAAGGACTGTGAAACAGTTATCTTTACAACAGAGTTACCGATAAACTGAGTAAAAATGTATTTTTCATACCTGAAGAAGCCAACATTTTAGTAACCTAAATGAAAAATATTGAACTTATGGACAAAATTTTATTTTTCCAGACCAAATCATTAAATTGTGTCTTTATCAGGTGACTTTAACAATTGAATAATCGAGGTTTATCTAATTGCTTTAAAAACTAAATGAAACTAAACTAAACTAAACTAATAAAATAAAATAATTTGTTGGACACCTGATCTAAAACAATATCTAGATCAGAATGTTAGAAATTCTGGTTTCAAGAAATTCATTGAATATTGATCACTACTGTCTGTTGTATTTAGAAATTGCTGGCAACCTATACTATCAGGCAGTAGTATAAAACAAAAATAGATCTAGCTACTGTCAGAGAAAATAATATAAAATGATTTATAAGATTTTTAAGAGTTAGTATAGCTATATGATAGTTCAGTTGAAGAACATAATTTTCATCTGCATTCTGAAAGAGAAAATAAATAGATTCCAAATTTCCAGTGGTAAGTAAGTTTTACAAGCACAGAACACATGAAGTCTTGTGACCATTTCACAGATACAGAAAGGAGAAAAGTATGTATTAACAGTATCTTATCTCACTAAAGGTAAGTGGATTCTAATTGAAACTATAAAATGAGCAGACAGTGAAGATGAAGAAATGCAGAAGGCTGTCAATAATGTTCCAGAAAAAGAAAAGAGAGGCGTTGTAAAATGGAAATTAAATGAAAATATATTATGAATTTTGATAGTCATTCTATTATATATTTATATATTTAATTTACATTTCTTTGATTTGTGTTACTCGTATTCTTATGGGTTATTGTGTGATAATGTACAAGAGAGGACAGATAATGTCAAATATAAGATTGGCAATAAAAAAGTAATCTGTAGTAGAGTTTTAAAGAGGAGAATGATTGTAAAAAGGGGATTGCAAGGTTGTGAAGCAGTGAGAAGTGTCTGTATCAGCATTAGGATAACTGATGTGGATGAGAAAGAAAACATTAATTATTATAATTATCTATTTTTAACCAAAATTTTTACACAGAAAAACAGAACTGTTGCTTAATTGCAACAACATTCTAATAAAAGCAGTATTTTCCTATTTACAGATGAAACTTTCCTAATCTACAATTTTCAGACAACTTGCTCACCTCTACTTGTGCATATATTGTTTTATCACATTAATTATTAGTATGTTTTAATCATTGTCTTTGCACAAATGGTAATTTACATTTTCCTTAAGTTATTTTATATTTTTCTGGCTATACAGTTTTCTGGAGTGAATCAGAAGAGGATCCAAAATCCAAAAGTCAGAATATATGTTCTTCTGAGGCTTTGTTGACTAGAGGAAAACCTCTCTCAAACAGTATACTTAAAAGTTAACAGAAAAACACACTGTGAGATATTATAGACATGATCTTATCTAGTTTTTTTTTTTTTTTTTTTTTTTTTTTTTTTTCTATCAAGACACTAGCCACAGACAAGGAAAGGTTTGTGAAAAAATACTCATTAAAGTGTGGCCTCATTAAAGTGTGGCCTTATCTTCATGCTGAGATAAAAAAGGATCTAAGCCATGAACTTCCCTTAGAGGAAGCATTGTCTTTGTATATGGGAAATAAGGAAAATAATGTAAATAATAATAATAAAAAAGATAGTCATAACACAGCTTTCATTTAACACCTTGTGTTAATGAGTGTGACCTTTCCATTACTCAGAAAGTACAGTCAGCTTGAATATAATTGCATTTTTGTCAAATTTGTAAGGCTCTTGAATTATTTTTTCTTTGAAGTTAATTATTTTCACTGAACTGTGGGATTGAGAAAAAATTATAAGCATCGGTCAAAAAGGGAAGGATGGTTCATAATATAAACATAAAATGTCTAAAAACGCTGATAAGTCTTTTCATTGGAACTTTGTTATATACAATGCTTGTTTAAAATAAGGCCATTAAAGGTTGTTTCAAAAACAGTACCTTTCATGAAGAACAGTGCTTGAGATTACTGATGTATAACAAATAAACTCTGACAGTTTGTAGAGCAGTCGTGGTCATCATCGTTTTGATCTGTCACACAGAAGCATGCATCCACAACACCATTTCCTCTTACCACCTTTTTCTGCTTGCATGTGTTTTTAAAATAAAAAATAAATGTTTTGCTATCAGCTATTTTGTTAGCATCAGCAAATAGCAAGAGTGAAAATGAATTAAAAAAAAAAAAAAAAAAAAAAAGACAAGACAAATAAAAAGCTGTTTTTAACTGGCATTGACCCCACTCTCTAACCCCTGACACTCTCTCTTGAAGGGCACTAGATTTTATTTGGGTATTGATGACTGACCTGTATTAGGTTTATGTGGCAAGATTTAGGTTGTAGGGAGGCTGCAGGATGGGCTCTGTAAGAAGAGATCAAGGGCTTTCTGTATGTAGTGGGTTTACATGGCAAGGTTTTGGTAGCAGGGTCCATAGAGGTGGCTTCTGTGAGAAGAATCTAGATGCTGCCCATGTTAGATAAGGGCCCTGCCACCAGCAAGAGCTGGGCCAATAAGTGATGTTTGCACCTCTGTGAAATCACATTTAAGAAAGAGGAACAAACAAACAAACAAACAAACAAATAACAACAACAAAAACTGCTGGGGAACAGCAGCTGGGAGAAAGAGGAGTGAGAAACAACCTTGCAAGTGCCAAGATCAGTGAAGGAGGAGGGGGAGAGGTGCTCCAGGCGCCAGAGCAGAAGTTCCCCTGCGGCCTGTGGTGAGGACCATGGTTGAAGAAGGCTGTCCCCCTGCAGCACATGGAGTACCACGGTAGAGCAGATCTCCACGCTCCAGCCCATGGATGAGACCACAATGGAGCAAGTGGATCTGCACTGAAGGAGGCTGCAGCCTGTGGAGGACCCTCTTGCCAGAGCAGGTCCTGGGCCAGAGCTGCAGCCTGTGGAGAAGAAACCACACAGGGGATCTGGAGGGAGCTGCCGCCCATGGGGAACCCGTGTTGGAGCAGTTTGTTCCTGACGGATGGACCCCATGGTACAGACACATATATGGAGCTGTTCTTGAAGAGCTGCTGCCTGTGGAAAGCCCACACAGTTCAGGAAGGATGGCATCCCGTGGAGGGACCCCACGTGGAACTGGGGCAGAGAGTGACCGAGAAGGAGTAGCAGAGACAAAGTGCTATGGAGTGACAGCAGCCCCCATTCCCCCATTCTCCTGTGCTGCTTGGGGGGAGGATGTGGAAGAAGGTGGATGGGGGGGGGAAGGTGCTTTTTTTTTTTTTTTTTTTTTTTTTCTGTAGCCTGTTAGTAATAGGCAATAAATCTTAATATATCCTTACTCTGAGTCTGTTTTGCCCATCCTAATAATTGTTGAGTGATTTCTCCCTGTCCTTGTTTCAACCCTTGAGCCCTTTGCATCGTATTTTCTCCCCCTTTCCCTTTGAGGAGGGGGAGTGAGAGATTGGATGAGGTGGAGCTCTGCTGCCCACCTGAGCAAAACCACTACACTGTGACAGTCACAGATGTTTCCTGCTGGCTCCAATCCACTGCTGGACAAAAGTGCCCCCTTAACCAGGCTGGTGGTGCTCATAATATATTTAAGAAAGGCTAGAAAATGCCATAGGGCAGCTGTGAGGCAGAGAGGTTGTCCTGGTTTCAGCTAGGATAGAGTTAATTTTTCTCCTAGTAGCTAGTATGGTGCTGTGCTTGGGATTTAGCATGAGAAGAATATTGATATCACACTGATGTTTTAATTGTTTCAAAGCAGTGCTTACACTAAGCCAAGGACTCTTCAGCTTCTCGCTCTGTCCTGCCAGTGGGCAGGCTGGGGGTGCAGCAGAAGATGGAAGGAGACAGACCCAGGACAGCTGACCCAAACTGGCCAAAGGGGTATTCCATACCATCTGATGTCATGCTGAACAATTAATACGGGGTGGCTGGCCAGGGTATGGGGACTGGCTGCTCAGGGATAGGCTGGGGGTATTGGTCAGCGGGTGATGAGCAATTGCATTGTGCATCACTTGTTATTGTTATTATTACTATTATCATTACTATTACTATTGTTACTATTATATTATAATTATTTATTTTCTGTCCTATTAAACTGTCTTTATCTCAACCCACACGCTTTTATTTTTTTTCTGATTCTCTCCCCCATTCCTCCCCACTGTGGGGGCTGGGTGAGTGAATGGCTGGGTGGTGCTTAGCTTAGCTGTGGTTAAACCACAACAGATCTTTAAGATCTTGGGCTTCCAACCCAAGCCATTCTATGGTTCTGTGTTTACCGAACTGGCAGATAAAGTCAGGCAGATACTTCATGCATTTCAGCTGTAAATGGGCAGTCTGTTCAACCAGGCTATATCTTGTCTGAAGTAAAGTAAACCCAAGAAACAGTTATAGTACAGATAATCAGGTCCCCAGCACCTTTTTTTTTTTCTTTTTCTTTTTAGTTCTGCTCCTTTTTAATTCATGCTATTTGCTGTTGTGGCCTTTTTATTATTATTATTATTTTTATTATTATTATTTTTTATTTTTCCTAATATAGCAGAACATTTTGCTCTTGATTATACTAGCAAGTCCTTTACGTTTACAGAAACAGAATAAAAATATTTTACTGATGAATTTGCCATCTTTCATTCATGAAAAATCTTTCAGAGAATCATCTAGAAAAGAAAAATAGTCACATAGATGCCTGTTATTTTTGGTCTCTTTGAACTTCAAGGTCTGTGAAGAGCTCAGTCAGTCTGAGAATAAGAGCAGAAGGGCAAGAAGTCCTAGCAATCATTGTTGTGACCTAACCTTGCTCACTTGCATTTAAAATTATGGTTTAAAAGTATTTCTTAAGGAGAGTCTGCAGTGCCTGAGTTTGGACATATTTAAGGAAGAGGATAGGAGGAGAGAGAGCTTGATTAGTACACAGCAGAAACGGCACTCTTAAAAGGGTGTGTTCCATACCAGTGGAGGGACACCCTTGAGATACTGTTGTTTGCAGGCAACAGATACCAAGGTAGGAACACTGACAGGCAAAAAGCAGTAGGGAGAAAATAGTAAGCAAAGAATGGTAGTAATTAAGACAACCTCTCGGTGTACTGCCTAACACTGAAAGAAATGGGACAGACTGAGTGCAACCTGCAGTGAATACAAAGGAAGTAGAGACAAGGAAGCAGGTTGAAAAAGTGTGTTTTTAGGCTTATTGTTGAGAAGGGAAGCTATTTAGTTAGTTATTTAGTAAGTTTTTATTTATTTATTGTGTGTGTGTGTTTTTCCCCACACTACTGGAATCAATGATCAGAAGTCACTGTTAATAGACCATATATTTAATTAAGTAAAATCTCAGAGTAAAGATTGTTCTGGTTGCTACAATAATTCATCTGGGACCACTTAACTTTAAATGATGGTTGTTTTTAATGTATGATTGGATGCAGAAATATTTCTGTGATGTGGTTTGCTTCTTGCAAATATTATATGTCTGCCTTTTTGTTTCAAAGCATGTTGAAATGACATTGGCATAGCACTGGGAGAGCTGAGGAAGAAAATATATTCTAGGGTTTCTATTCTGTGCAATATGTGAAGATTAATATATAACACATAGATCCTCTTACTCAAACTCTAGAAAGTAGCTAGGCTTCCCCAGTGCATAGTTTATTTTATCTTTATAGATTTATTTTATTGAGTTGTCTCTCTCCTCTTATTTCCTGTATTTGTTACACGAAAGTCTTTTAGAATGAAAATACATCGTGCATTAACTGGAGGCAAACTGTAATCTTCAGATTATGGTGACATCTATGTTTATTAAAGTATAGAAGATTAGGGTCCTGGATTGGTTTAGAGAAATACTGCATTTTCTACTTTATCCTACATTTGTAGCATGCATCAAAGTATTATTTCTAATGAATAAAAAATGCTTTGAAACCTACAGCCTTCTTATTAGTCATCTTTATTTTTTCCATCCCAAAAAACTGCTTTTGGGAAAGACAAAACACCAGTGCATAACTGTATTTGGGTTGCATTTTTCAGCAAATGCTCATTAGTGACATAACTAATAAGTTTAAGATTTAGCATTAACATAAGTTACTGATAAACAAGAGAAGAAATATATTTGAGTCTGTCACATTTTAAGAACAGTTATCACACACACACATTACATTCTTTACACTGTTTTGGATTTTATTTCACAGAATCACAGTATTACTGAGGTTGGAAGGGACCTCTGAAGATCATCTACTCCAACCCCTCTGCCAAGCAGGATCACCTAGAGCGCATTGCACAGGATGGCATCCAGGCGAGTCTTGAGTATCTCCAGAGGAGGAGACTCTACAACCTCTCTTGGCAACCTCTTCCAGTTCTCTGTCACCCTCACAGTAAAGAAAGATTTTCTCATATTGAGATGGAACTTCCTGTGTTTCATTTTGTGCCCATTGCCTCTTATCCTGTCACTGGGCACAACTGAAAAGAGACTAGCTCCATCTTCTTGACACCCTCCCTTCAGATATTTATACACATGGGTACGATCCCCTCTTGGTCTTCTCTTCTCTAAGCTAAAGAGGCCCAGCTCAATCAGCCTCTTCTTGTATGACAGGTGTTCCAGTCACCTAATCATCTTTGTAGCCCTCTGCTTCACTCACTTTAGTTCTATGTGCCTCTTGTACTGGGGAGCCCAGAACTGGACACAATACTCCAGGTGTGGCCTCACCAGGGCTGAGTAGAGGGGGAGGATCACCTCCCTTGACCTGCTGGCAACACTCTTCTGAATACACCTTAGGATTGGCCTTCTTGGCCACAAGGGCACATTGCTGGCTCATGCTTATACTGTTGTCCACTAGGTCTCCAATGTCTTTCTCTTCAGGGCTGCTCTCCAGCAGGTCAACCCACAGCCTGTATTGGTGCCTGGGGTTATTCCTCCCTAAGTGCAAGACCCTGAACTTGTCCTTGTTGAACTTCATGAGGTTCCAGACTGCTAAACTCTCCAAACTGTCGAGGTCCCTCTGAATGGCAACACAGCCCTTTCAAGTATCAACATCTTCTCCCAGCTTTGTATCATCTGCAAAATTGTTGAGGGTGCACTCCATTCTATTGTCCAGGTCATTAATGAGTAAGTTGAACATTACTGGACCCAGTACAGACCACTGGGGGACTAACACTTCCAACTAAACTGCACCACTGAACACAATCCTCTGAGCTTATCCATCCAGCCAATTATCAATCCACCTCACTGACCACTCATCTAGCTCACACTTCCTGAGCTTGTCTATTATTTGTTGCTATTTTTTCCTTTATTTGTTTGTTTTCCTGTTTTTTAATGTAACTGCAGGGTTTGTTTTTTTGTTTGTTTGTGTTTCACAATATCATATTTCAAAGAACTTTGGCATAATTTTGTGCAAGTTAGTTACTTGGAGAAGAGTAGCAGATCAAAGTAAAAATTTGCTGAGAAACTGAAGAGAAAAACATAAGAAACATTTTGGTAGTTGTGTTATGCAGTTTGAACAGTGGAAACCCATGGATAAGACATGAATTGCCTTTGCAGTCATGCCATTACCTAAACTAAATATACCCAACAAAATAAATCAAAGAGAGATCATGATCTTTGTAATAATCTAAAACCAAAACAACATTCCCATATTTAGTAGAATTTACAATACATTTTAACAGGATCTACCTGAGTCAAACATACATGATTAGACCAGGTGCAGAGTGATGAAGAATTAGGCTACATTTATCCTCTTCAAGCTTTTCTGCATTTTCGAAAGCATCACAACCAGTAAAAGCACAGCAACTGGTCATCATCATTGAAATTTATCATATTTGTCATGCATTACTTCCACTGGTGAAGAAATGCTGTCTACTCTTGATGATGTTAATGTCATTCATGTGCCTGGAAATGTTTTCCAGGACTAGTTGCTCCATCATCTTCCTGGGATCAGGGTATAGTTATCAGCCTATAGTTTTCTGCATCATCCTTCATGCCCTTCTTTAAAACAGGAGTGACATTTGTTTTCCTCCAGCCTTCAGGATTTTCTTCCAACCTCCATGTCTGCTCAAAGATTACTGAGAGTGGCCTTATGTTAACAGCCATCTCTCTCAGTTAATGTGGATGTATCCCATCAGGGCCTATAGACCTTGTATGTCCAACTTGTTTAGGTATTCCCTGCACCAGGGTATATCTTCCTTGCTCCCTGGCCTCTGGGACCTGGGATTCCTGAAGACCAGTCTTGCTAGTATAGACTGAGGCAAAGGTACCACTCAATACCACAGTCTCTTCCATATCATGTGTCACTAGATAGCAGACACACACTACAATGATGAATGCATCAGTATACATGCACCTCAGAAAGGCTTAGAGATTATCTGTCCCCATTACTTACAAATCTTCACTGGTATTCCATCAATGTTTGCACCCTTGAGTTTTCCCAGATCCCCATATGTCGCAGCCCAGAATGCACAATATATACTCTTAATTTCATTACATGAAAACACCATAATAGTTCTGCAATACTCACCTTACTGTGGAGGTTTAGCATTGTCTAGCCTCTCTGTGCTCACCAAGCTCCTCTCTCATTCCACCTCCTCAGCAAGGCAGTCTTGCTTTAATCATAAATATATTATCACAGAGGCACCACCAGCATCATTGGCTCAGCTGTGGCTCGTGGAAGGTCCCTTTTGGAATTGACTGGAACTGGCTCTGTGGGCAGCTCCTGATCTCTTCTCTGCTATAAAAAACTCACCATGCAAATCCAATATAACTATTTTGGAATTGTGGGTCTAAAATAAATACATAAAATATATATCGAAACGTATAAAAAATGCAAACAATCCAATATAGAAAATTACAAGAGCTCATAGTCAAAGGGCACAATAAAATGTCCATAGAAGATGTAGGGACGAGTTCTGTCTAGTGTGGACATAGTCATTCAGTAAGAGAAAAGTTCAATTAACATAGTGCAATATCAAGACAAATCTGCATAAATTGATATGCCCATGCATTCTAATAAAGTACTATAAATGTTCTGTGTAATTGCAATAAATCTGAGATTATGGTTCTGTGGCCCTTCCTTCCTTCCTTCCCTCCCTCCCTCTTTCCCTCCTTCCTTCTTTTTCCATGCTGTACTATTCCAGTTCCATGTATCTTTATTGAATAATCACAGTCAGAGTACTTTTGCTGCTAGTGTTCTAAAATTCTAAACTCATTAGTATGTACAAATTCCTCTTTTTTTCAAATTTCCCTTTGTGTATGTGTGTATTTTCATGTTTCCAACTTTGAATGGCAAAATATCAAAATGGATAGTGAATGAAAGCATAGGTGCTGTAGAGTTGCACGTCACCCATAAATATAAAATCCAAAAACCTATTGTTTTTCATTAATTTCCTTTCACTTTTCAAAACCCTGGATTTAATCAACAGATTCTGTATGACCATGAATAACACTAATTGAAAGCAAGATATATTTTCTAAAAGACTTTTTTAGCAATGAAAACCAAAACCAACAGCAAAACCAGCATCATTTATAACAACTCATCCCTCCATTTCCATTATAATTAATGAAAATATTTTTCTAAAATGAAGAGTTCATCAACCTGCCTTATAAAAAATGATGCTGTTGCAGATAGGCTTCAGGGAAGACTCCAAGAGAGTTTGGATGAATCTCCTTCAAGAAATTAACCTTAGTACACAGAGTAAATGAGAGACCTGGTTAAAAGCAAGTTGTTGCTCAGAGATGTCCTGGTTCTGGGAAGCTGTTAGTGAAAGTGGGGCATGGCCAGGTCAGGCTTTCATTTTATGTTTGCCAAGTGTCACCACAAAGAGCAGAACATGCTAGCTCAGATAGAACTTGAACAGCCATAAGCCAAATTCCGCATTGTGATGTTTGGAAGACAACACAACATATACCTTGTCATCTTCTGAAAATAAAAATAAATTAAAGTAAATTAAAGTAAATAAAAATAAATTAAAGTAAATTAAAGAAAAATAAAATTAAAGAAAAATAAAACTAAGTAATAAAATAAAATAAAATAAAATAAAATAAAATAAAATAGTAAGTGACTAAGCACGCCCTGAAGTACACATAGGATCAGGCATAAAGATTCTACACTAGAAATTTATGATACATTTTAACTTTTAATATACAATATGATTGGATTTATATACTGTAAATGAGGGGGAAAAATGGAACATGTGATAAGCATTGCAAAATATGTGGCATTTTAAAGTTCCTTTAATGAGTAGCCAAAAATATTATTGGAACCTTATTCTGAGAGAATTTGTTTGTATGCATGGCATTTAGGCCTACACTACATGAAAGACTTTCAAAGTCTAAGATTATGAATGGAAACTACTGTTGAGGTTACTATGAACTATAAAATTCAATGGAGTGCCAGAAACTGTCAGCTAGAAAGAAGACAGGAGAATATCAACAGACTGCATTTAGAAGGAATCCTGATATGTTGATGTAATAGCCAAATAATGAAATGATTTGCCTGCCTTAATATTCCATTTACAAAGAACTCTTTTAGCCTTTGAAGTGGAAGATTTTAGAGATCATATAAACATCCTAGGTTGAAAACAGTCTCTGTAAGTGTATTATATTTGTCTTTATAAACATTAATTCTGATACATTGGTAGTTAGTGTTGATGTACTTAATAAACAGATATAGAATTATATTTGATAGTTTGCTGGCTATGAGTTTAAAACTAAATCCCACTTTTCAGTTAGCACTGGAAAAAATAGATTTATCTGTCTACGCAAGGGCAAGTGTATTGTCATCACAAGAATAGTGTAATAGAGTAGCTGAAAGATTCACAGATATGTTGTATAAAAAAAAAGGAGCAAAAGTACTGTTTTCAAACAGTACTGAGGTGACCTGCCTCATAAATCAGAACTTTATCCCACTTCAATCAATGTCTACTCTATGAAAATACTCATATTGGGTTATAAAGGCTCAAGTTTCAACTGATAATTTTGACAAGAAAGCTACACTTGTCTTTACATTCTTCATCATCTTACTAAAACAACCATGTTGAATGCTGCAATGGAATTGAGACAGTATTACTTAATGTGACTGAAACCATGATTTCTACCATCTCATAAAATTTGACAAAGCACTTTATTATTACTCTTTTACTCATCCAGTAAGACTGCACTCATCTCAAAAATGCAGGATGTTGTATAATGAATACTACATAATTTTCATTACTTCATGCTGTTACACAATGCCATTTTTATTTTTACTGTTACTTTTATTTTTAGTTTTTTGGAACCTCTACTGTAACGCTTCAACATATTTGGTAATAAAATCATGATCTTCCTACAACTGAAATAGCAATTTATTTAAGTGTTTGTGTTTGTTTTTCTTAAAATGTGGAGGAAAATCATACTTAATTATGAATATATTTTTCAGATTTCAATAAATACTCTTTTAAATTATTCATATTTTTTTCATCCTTTGTATTTTAAAACTGTTTCCTTCTTTTTTACAATACTTTTTTTTTTTTTTTTGGTACTGAACTTGTAAAGTATGATTTAAAAATCAGAGATCTCCAACCTTGAAAGAATAACAGGAAAAAGAAAAGAAAAAAAAAAAAAAAGAAAAAAAAAAGAAAAAAGAAATCTTTCTTACTAGGTACATCCTCCAACAAGAAAATTTTAATTCTGATACTAAAAGAAATTAGATATGGTTTAAAAACAATGAAACTGATTAATCCTTTCATAACACAACTCTTAATATATAACAGGTTTATTTTTGTTCCAAAATAATAACTTCTAGTATTCTTTGAAGAGTAAGAGTTATCCTCAACATCAATGTTTCATAAAGATTTTCAGATGCACGTAACAATTATGTGGTAGTCTGTATAAGAGGAAAGATGACCACTGTGATTTCAGTCCCTGATTCCTTGATATACCACAAATTTTTAACAATTACTCAGTATTATCATAACATAAAATGATTTTGAGGTAAAGAAGAGTACTTTCCCAGTTTAAAAAAGGACTTTTCAAAAATTTACATTCCAAGGCCCAAATTCAGCTTCAAATGTTTGGAAAGTTATTCAGTTTGTCCAAAGCAGAGGCCTAATTTTGGGCTAATAAAGAATGCCTATCTGTATATATATATATATGATGCTGGAACGTGAAAAAATATGTAAACTTATAAAGCAGTATTAAAACCTACAGTGTACAATGTCTGACATTACAGTCAATTCTATGAAATTTAGAATGCAACATTGCAAAATATTTAAGTTGGGAAGCAGATATGAAGAAAATTATATGACAGTAAAAACAAAGTTTTTCCTTCATGATTCACATCAAAGTAATATTTCTTTGTAAGCCCACTTTTGAAATAAAATATTGGTGTCAAAGTATACCTTTTATTTCAAAAATCAGTAAAATATGTTTTATTTTCCTGAAGATTTATATATATATATTTATTTATATACATATTTCCAGAGAGCAAAAATAAACTTTATTCTCTTGAGTATCACAACCTATTTTGACAAATGGCAAACCAAACAGAAATGGTGGAACAAAAGTAAGTGATTCTTCACATTTAAGACAGAGGTAGTATCCAGGTTTGGAATCTAAGAGGTGATCTTTCTTCAACCTTTCTATTTCATATTTGAGATGTGATATGAGTTAATAATTCCATTTAGCCTAATAAGAGAAAGTCCGAATCATTTTAAGAAGAGGGCAGTTGGCCTCTACTTTGAACAAAATCTTATTAAGGTTTTGTGATGGTTTTACTCGGGTGGGCAGCCGAGTTCCACCACAACTGCTCTCTCACTCCCCCTCCTCAACAAGGAGTGAGGAGAAAAGACGATGAAAGGGGCTCAAGGGTTGAGATAAGGACAAGGAGATCGCGCAATAATTATTGTGACGGGCAAAACAGACTCAGCATAGAGAGAAAGTAAGATTTATTGCTTATACTAACAAGCTAGAGAAGTGAGAAACAAAGAAAAGAAACGAAAAGCACCTTTCCCCCATCCACCCTCTTCCACCTCCTCCCCCCCCGAGCGGCGCAGGGGAACGGGGGAAGGGGGGTTATGGTCAGTCTACAGCACTTCTTCTCTGCCGCTCCTTCTCGGTCACTCTTGTCCCCTGTGCTGTGGGGTCCCACCCACGGGATGCAGTCCTTGCTGAACTGATCCAGCGTGGGCTGTCCACAGGCAGCAGCTCTTCAAGAACTGCTCCAGATATGGGTCCGTACCACGGGGTCCATCCCTCAGGAGCAAACTGCTCCAACCTGGGTCCCCCACAGGCAGCAGCTCCTGCCGGCTCACCTGCTCCTGCGTGGACTCCTCTCCACGGCCTACAGGTCCGGCCTGGAATCTGCTCTGGCAGGGGTCTTCCACAGGCTGCAGTCTCCTTCGGGGCACAGGCTCCACCGTGGTCTCCTCCACGGGCTGCAGCGTGGAACCCTGCTCCACCGTGGTACTCTATGGGCTGCAGGGGGACATCCTGCTTCACCATGGTCCTCACCACAGGCCGCAGGGGACTTCTGCTCCGGTGCCTGGAGCACCTCTCCCCCTCCTTCTTCACTGACCTTGGCACCTGCAAGGCTATTTCTCACTCCTCTCACCCTCCCAGCTGCTGAGTGGTGCAGCGTTTTTTTCCCTGTCTTAAATATGCTCTCACAGTGGAGCAAAACAACATCGCTTATTGGCTCAGCTCTGGTCAGCAGTGGGGCCCTTACCAAACATGGGGCAGCTTCTAGATCCTTCTCACAGAAGCCACCCCTATGGCCCCCCACTACCAAAACCTTGCCACTTAAACCCAATACAGGTTTAAAAACAAAACAAAAAAGAGAAACAGATATATAAAAAGAATTATGCTTCTCTCTTGGGGGAAAAAAAGTGAAGGAAAAAATATATTATTTTCTAACTAAATCAAGGAAAAAGACGTGAAGAAGATAATTCCTAATGAACTTTTATAGTTGTATTTTTTCTTGTTCGGGGAAAATTATAATGAAAGCTAATTTGAAAAAGGAAGAGGATGATTGCTTTTCAACTGCATCAGAACTAATTCAGTTATCATAAAAGTAGACCCTGAGCTCTATGAATATTTGCCATGGGACAACTTAAGGTAGAGTAGCCAAGACAAGCAAACAACCCTCCCCAAAAAAACACAAAGAAAACAGAATCACACCAGATAGTGAAATAAAAAATTGTTTGTTTATTTATGAAGTGGGATGAGCGTAGCAGATGGACAGTGATCTCTTTTCTAAAGTTTTGTTCTACAGTACACACAGGATACAAATTTTTTTTACAGGGCACACACAGTAATGAAACCCTTCCGCAGCTTTGAGGGACACTATATCCTCAGGTGAGCAGTCTGCATCTCCTAGTCCTGGCGGGCTTCCTGGCTACTTAAAACCTTGAATTTACCCATTGTCATGGTATGTGATGTCTCTGTATGTTTCCCCTACCCCAGAGGCTATTGTTTTCACTATTTATTCCTTTCCAATTTAAATAGTTTAAGTAGTCTGTGGTCATTGGTCCCTAGAATGATCTCTTTTTCTCCATTATTTTTTAAACCTCTGTTGTTATCATTTCTGTCCTCTGCACCAAATGTGTTAAAAGAATTTAGAGTTGTTAATCATTTCTCCGTGCTTACCTTCCTATACATACCTTAAGAAGTTGCATTTTCAACACCTCTGTCAGGTGACATTTATGGTTTCTAGTGTGGATCTTGATTACAAATCATAGTTTACTAGATAGTCTTACTAGTTCTGACAAAAAAAAAAAAAAAAGAAAAGTCTACAGTCAGGCTAAAGGCTATGGCCATGAGATTTGAGCATGCTGATTTCAACTAAATATATCTGTCTACTTTGAATGTTTACTGTGAAATCCAGTACCAGTTCTAGTCTGTTAAGCCTCCATTTTCAATTCACTGCTTGAAAATAATCTTCCATTTTATTAAAATTGTTTTTCCACTGAAGGAATGAATTCTATGTTTTCTCTTGTGCTTCTGTAGTTAGTTTTCAGTTGGACTAACAAATTGAGTAAAGCTCTTCTAATTTTTTCTCATGACATAATTTTTCAAAATTTAGTTTGGATTAATAAGGTTTTGAATAAGATCATAATTATGCCATCCAGTAATATAATTTCTGGGGACATCATTTTATTTTATTTTATTACAGAATCTAAAACTGGAAAAAACCTCTCCCAACTTCTCACCTTCAAAAGAAAACAAACAAACAAGCAAACAAACAAGGTTTTGATACTGGAAAGTAAAACCAACCAACAAACAAACAAAGTAAAAAACAAACAAACAAACAAAACCCTTGGTATTTAAAATAGACTGTATATAACCTTATTTTTTAATGTGGTTTTCTCTCACTAGCTTTTCTCTTTCATACAATGCTATTACAAGTCAATAAACACTACTAAGTGACAGCTACTAAGATACTGCAACTAAAGGTAGCATAATAATCCTGAAAAAGTTACTTCCTTTTGATATATCCTCAGAGACAAGAACACATACATTAGTGTTTAAATTCCAAAGAGCTGAAAATTATGTGAGTAGCATTTTTTATAAAGAAAAAGGTGACATTGTTTCTCCTCAAATGACGTGTTATTCTTTTCACTGTCAGCTCTTCTCCTCCTATACAGACTTACATACATGTTAATGTACTAGCAAAAGTATAATGAAAATAACACACTCCTCTTTCTTATAGAGCTAGCTAAAATTATATAGACCTCGTCAAGGATTTGCTCCACTGCAGATACAGGTTGCTGATAGAAACGTATCACAAAAAATACCAGAAGGATTAAAACTTCTGTAGATCCAGTCTTATCTCTTTACGTTCATATGGAATTATGAATGCTTTTATAAATGTTGATATCTTCCTATAGAATACTTCACCAGTATTCAAAATATTTCTCAGTGTTAAACAATATAATAAAAGATATCAATTTCTATATTTTTTTCCTTAAGTCAATCTGTTCTTTTAAAGGGAAGTTTTGCATGTATTATGCTGTTAACTTACAAGAAAAACACTAAATAACTGTAGCATTACAATTTCATTTACACTTTACAGAATGGATGCAGCAAGGTCATTAAAGACATTCTGTGAATACAAAATTGAAAAGGATATCATATATCCTGGAATTTAAGAGTGAATATATGCCCTTTTATAGGGAATGTAGAGGGTCTCTAAGAGGGATCTGTATCTATGCATAGTTCAACAAAAATATATTAGGACTGGCAAAATAAATGTCATTTTTGTTCATTTTTCTGTGATAGTGTATATCATGGAAGATCTTTTAGAACAAGATATAACCTACCTTTTGCTAAAAAAGAAACTAGTCTAGTAGCACAAAGTGAGGAGGAAAAAAGTATTCTCTACCTTCACATTTCTATTTAATTCTGCCAATATTTATGTTTAGAAACTCAATTTTTAACACTAAGAAAATAATTTAAAATAGCTGTCCTAGTTTCAGCTAGGATAGAGTTAATTTTCCTCCTCATAGCTGGTAGGGTTCTACTTTTGGGATTAGGATGAAAAGAGCGTTGATAACACACTGGTGTTTTAATTTTTGCAAAGCAGTGCTTACACTAAGCCAAGGACTCTTCAGCTTCTCACTCTATCCTGCCAGTGGGCAGGCTGGGGGTGCAGCAGAAGATGGGAGGGGACAGACCCAGGACAGCTGACCCAAACTGGCCAAAGGGGTATTCCATACCATCTGATGTCATGCTGAACAATTAATACGGGGTGGCTGGCCAGCGTATGGGGACTGGCTGCTCAGGGATAGGCTGGGGGTATTGGTCAGCGGGTGATGAGCAATTGCATTGTGCATCACTTGATTTTTACACATTGTTATTAGTAGTACTATTATTATTGTTATTATTATTGTTATTATTGTTATTATTATTATTATTTTCCTGTCCTAATAAACTGTCTTTATCTCAACTCACAGGCTTCACTTTCCCGTTTCTCTCCCCTGAGAAGGAAGGGGGAGGGTGAGCGAACGGCTGTGTGGTGATTAGCTGCCAGCCAGGTTAAACCACAACAATATTTTAATAGTAATCCAACTGCTAGGATCTAATCTGCATTTTCCTGTTTTTTCCTCCTTCTATTTATTTATTTATTTATTTATTGGGTAAAAGCGTATAAATGCATATTTCCTGGAACTATAATAGAAGACATCTGTCACCTGTAAGCACACCGAAGAATGCTAATAGCTATCTTGGTCGAATTGCTCATTTCCAACATGATAGGAAAAATCTGTTTACAAGCTGTGTGCAAAGAAAGCATTGTTCCTTTTTTTATGTCATACGTATTTGACACACACGTTCTCCTCACCGCTCACCTGCTCATTTAGTACTATTGACCCATGGACAGAAATCCATTTGCTTGCACTACTGTTATGGGGGCATTCTTCTGTTACACTATTTTTGCACAAAAATACAGAATGAAAAACAAAACAAAATGAAAAAAGAACAAAGCTGAGATTCATATATATTTAACCCTCTGCTGTTGTAGACAAATTTTAATTTTTTTTTTTTTTTTTTTTTTTTTTTTTTGTAGTTTGGTCTTAGTACTTTGATTGTAGTTCTGCTAAGTGTTTGTATTTGTATTAGAGCTAGAGGCAGGTGTTACTCTTTTTCATTTGTACAAGCTGTTCACCCAACTTGCCTAGTAAGAGTTACTGAACTTGTTCCTGTGATTTATTTCACACTTACCCAGATTAGGAAAAAGAAATTCTACATCTAAGTAGACCACGTAATCTGGTCACAAGGGAGCTACATATCTCTTTTTCATTCAAGGGCTTAATTTTAGTTCCTGGGGAAGGCTTTCTAGCTCTGAAGGAAAGAACCTGAAGGGGTGAGGGGAGCATGAACTGAAAATTGAACAGGCTGTGTTCATCCAGACATGAAGGGTAGACATAGCAAGAGAAAGCTGAGGAGAATAACTATCCTTCCTGCATAGTACTTGAGGATATGCAGTAGCCATGTATGCCACGATGGGTTTGTTGAGTCTGGAGATTGCTCAGGGTGGGAATTTGTACTGCTAGAAGGATAATGGAAATATTTTATTATTAATTTATTATTATTGTTACTGTTATTTTACTTGCAGGTACACACCAAAGGACACAAAATAATTGATGCAGAAGAAATTCTGCAGAATTTCTTAGGAGAAGAAAAATTTGTAATGAGATCAATAATGACCAGAGTGTCTGTAAAATTTCTGTCCCTGGAGAATTTGAATACATGAACAGTTTAGGATGTGGGCAGCCTGATGTAATTCTAAACTTGGTACTGCATTCATGATCTCCAGAGGTCCTTTCCAACTTAAAGTATTCTGCTCTTCTGTCATTGCTCTAGCAATTTTATCTTAATTTTCAGTTGTTCACTTCTTCCTTTGAGCTACTCAGAGTGATCTGAATGGCTCTGCTCAAAATTTAGACTCCTGTAAGAACATAACCACTTAAATTTGGAAAAAAATGAGATGCACCCACCATTTTCTAATCCTATCCACTATTGTTTTAGATGAAGATTTAAAAAAAAAAGTTAAAATGAGACATAATTTAATAAATTCTCGTTGGTAAAATTTTGCAATATGAAACAACTCTTACATGGGACTATGACAGTAAGTTATGCTTTTTTCAAGATTTTCAAAGAAAAAAAAAATACTAGTGACTCTTTCTGTTCTTTCTTTTTCTTCAGAAACTGCTGGACTTTAGCTGGTGAAGTATTTTGAAATAACTCTACCAATAAGGAAAAATGGCAGAGGAAGATATTTAATCCATATTACTATTTCTTCAGTGAGTTCCACTGAAAGAAAAAGCATTGATATATTTTCAAATTAAGCTGATATTCTTCACCTTTGCATTTTAAGGCAGCATCTCCTTTGCAAAATGGGGACAGATACATGAACTAACTTTAGTCTAAGTATAATAACTACACAAAATATAACACTGAAACATGCCACTACAGACTTCAACATAGGTGATTCAGATGCAAAAAAATGCAATATTCCCAAGTAAACACATACAGCCTGAAATGAAGATCCTTCCACATGATTTTTTACAATGATTTAATTCAATCTGCTTAACATCAAACAATACAAAACATATTTTGATTGCCTCGCCACCAAAGTTTCAAATTCTATTTGGAATTTCAAAAAAAAAAAAAAAAAAAAAAAGAACAAAAGAATAAAAGAATGAAAGAACAACAACAACAAAATCTAACCTGCAGTAGGAAAATTTCTAATTCTGTCTTACTGCTTTTGTCATTTTATTTCATTTTATTTCATTAGTATCTAGACTCTCTTTTGGCTCTGCAAACCACATTCTATTCCATTGTTTGACACAGCTCAGAGTAAGAGTACTACAGGCAAATTTCATGTAATTCTATGAATAAGGGGACAGTTATTCGTGAAATATGGTTACCTCACACAAAGTAAGATTTCTGATTTACATCAAACAACTTTTTCAGCTATGATATTGCTTATACTATACAACACGTATTCCATAGTAAATATTTACAAGATTTAACTAAATATTTGAAGTGAGTTTGCCAAATAAAGAAGCTCTGTAAATTCACAAATGATTCAAGCAGTTTTCAGCTTACAAAGCACATTTCTCTGTAGGTATGTGTTTTAACTTCTTTTTGTCACAACCTGGATGTCAACTTTATACACTAAGCTACAATACAAAAGCATTCTGTCAAAATCATTGTTGGTTCACCTCACCATATTACTACTTATCCTCTGGAAGTTTTCTGAATTGTACTTCAATTAGTTTTTAGTTGTTTCTTCTACAGAAGAAAAAATGCATAGAGACCTATTTTTCTTTCAATCTGATTGAAATTCATAAATAGTTTCCAGATGACTGAAACCACATTACACAAATTAGTCACAAAAAGATAACTACTATTTGCAATAAATTTCAGCAATGTAATTACAAACTCAGAATTCATAAGCATAGGGGAGGTAGTTAATTATGGTTACACAGGAAATCATTTCTTGTATATTTCTAAACTACCACATTCTTGAATTTACAACAGTAATAAGGTTATTGCACTGGAGGATATTGTGTGTGTGTGTGTGTGTGTGAATCAACACAAATGACTTAAGACTAGAAAATACTATAAATTGTATAAATTAACTCTTCTCCCCTTATACTCATCCCCATTCTCCCCTGCCCCAATTCTCTGTTGTGTTCTACCAATTGCTTCTACCAATTTTACCAATTTCGGACTACCCAATATTGAGATTTGCTAATGGGAACATATTTTCATATACTAAAGGCTAAAAAAGGAAGAGAGATGGTAAAAACACATTATTATTAACTACTAATTATTATTAGTAGTAATTATTATTAATAGATTATTAGTAGAGTTAGAGAAAATATGTAAATTAGAATATACAAGCATACAAATGGAGACCCTTATCTTCCTCTTCTGACTAAGCTTTGGGTGATTGATTGAGTAAGATGGAATCTACGATTAAAAAACAAAAAACAAAACAAAAAAAAAAACAGTTGTTCAGTTAGCTCATTCTCCTACAAGCCTAAGTAATACTCTATCATAACACAGAATATTTTTGTATTTCTGTCTATTCTGTCTATACATCATTAAGTAGAAGAAATTCAGATAGCAGTAAAAATCTGAACCAATACTGCTAGCTTAAGCCAGATGCTTCTTTAACTTAGCTTTTATAGTACACTGAATACCCTTAGTTTTTTCAGTGTGTTTGTAAAGATTTCATTCTGTGTTTCAAAGAAAGAGCTAGAGCTACTCATGCTGAGTTCTGAGAGTCCCTCAGAAACACTTAGAAGTCCTCATGGAAAAGTCAAATGAGTAAAGTGCAGCAAAATTCAAGAAAGAGTATATTAAAAATACAAATAAAAAGGAAGAGAATAAGTGACTGATGTTATTAAATCCAGCAAATCACTTAATTGATCTATAGCCATATTCTTCTTTATCATTGTTTTCTCCATGAATTAGTGGCCTTCGTATTGAGGTCAGTTGTTTTTAATATCTTAATCAGCTATATTGATGAGGGGATTGAGCACACCTTCAGTAAGTTTTCAGATGAGACCAAGTTGGGCAGGAGTGCGTGAGGGTAGGAAGGCTCTGCAGAGGGATCTAGATAGGCTAGATCAATCGGCTGCATCCAATTGCATAACATTCAACAAGACTAAATGCTGTGTGCTGCACTTGGGTCTTAATAACTCCAAACAATTGTGTAGGCTTGGGGAAGAGGGACTGGAAAACTGCCTGGCAGAAAAGGACCTAAGGGTGCTGACTAACAGACTGTTGAACATGAGCCAACACTGCACCCAGGTGGCCGGCAGGACTTGGGAAATGATTGTCCCTCTGTACTTGGCTCTGGTGAGATCACACCTTAAGTTCTATGTTCAGTTTTGGGCCTCGCAGTGCAAGAAGGATGTTGAATTGCTTGAGTATGCAGAGAAGAGCAACAAAGCTGGTGAAGAAACTAGAAAACAGGATATACGAGGAGTAGCTGAGAGAACTGGGGTTGTTTAGTATAGAGGAAAAGAGGCTGAGGAGAGACCTCTTCGCTCTCTATAACTACCTGAAAGGTGGTTGCACGGAGGAGGGCATCAGTCTCTTTCTTGGGTGATAAGTGATAAAACATGAGGCAACAATCCTAAATTGCATTAGGGGAGGTTTAGATAGGATATCAAGAACACGTTATTCACAGAAGGAGTGGTTAGACACTGGAATAGGTTGCCCAGGAAGGTGGTGGAGTCCTCATCCTTAGAGGTATTTAAGAGATCTCTGGATGTGGTATTTAGGGACATAGTTTTAGCAGTGGATTTCTGGTGTTAGTTGGATGGTTGGCCTAGATGATCTTAAAAGTCTCTTCCAACCTAAATGATTCTATGATTCTAGTTTCTCTGTTAATTAGGAGGAAAAGAGACATGTAAAGTTGCCATAAATCCATAAAGGATAATTATGAAGAGAGTAAATTTTTTTTTTTTTTTTTTTTTTTTTCTCTTTTGTTAGCAAGAACTAAAGAAAAAAAAAAGGTTTAGAGGAAATAGCAGGGAACAATCAGGGAACATTTACTTCATGTTAATAGAAAAGTTAATCTAAAATTAAATTTTGAGTGAACTATGCTAAATAAGAATGTAAGATTTTTACTGTCAGAGAAAATTAAAGGTTTACCTGTCTCATATGTATAGTTCAGGCATAATTTAAACAGTCTTATCATGATGAACTATATTGTCAATCTCCTAATATCAGTTTTGTTCTCTGGTTCCTGCCTATATAGCTCTGCCTCCAAAGACATTATTAGTGTCTTATCAAAATGACTCTGTAATGTACCCCAACCTTACACTTTTTTTTTTTTTTTAAGCAATTATATACTGTATATTGTTTCTGTTGTAGATCCCATTTCAGTGTTAAATTCAGTGTTAAATCGTAGACTGTGAATACGTACGATGAAGTTTTGTCAAATATAAAAGGTTTCACTAAGAATCTACTTGCTCACTCTCTAAGAAGGTTTTATAAATATTGTTGTTGTTGTTATAGCAATCTTTTATTTTCAAGTATATCTCTGAGAATAACGATGAATTAATACTATTTGGTTATGATGCTTTTTCCCTATTAGCTGTCTGTCTCTTTTGCCTCAGCACAAGAGCTGAGCATCATTTAAATTCCATTAATATCAGAGCTTTCATGGTGGATAGGAGTGGAGCTATTTATTTTTCCCTGAGGATAGTGTTCTATTATATATTACATCAGTTACTTTCAGAAGTAAACAATTTTCAATTGTGTTAACTTATGCAAATTGTATGTATGAAATAAAAAAATATAATAATATATATGCAGAAATAATTATGATTAAATAATGGTGTATTTGTTCTCTCAGGTGACTTTCTTTGACCTGAATTCCTTAAATACAAATAAATGAAAATTTACTGCTAAGGTGTGTTTATTCTGATTTTTCAAAATCTTATTCCTTTTCAAAGACATTAATTGAAAACCTGCTTAATAATTTGTATGTGTATGTATATCTGTATATATCTGATGAACAGACTTAGTACACACAAAAGAATTTTATTTAATCATCCTTTCTAAACTGTGAGAGAAAGTGAACTGATGATGAATCTATAAGTAAATCAATGAGCATTTAGTGTCATGCTTCACTAAATTAATGGAAAGACTTCAACTGCCTGAACATCAGTCTGATAAAAAGAAGCAAAATAAAGAAGTGAAAAGAAGCGAAAATCCTTTAACCTTTAATTTCTAAATTATTTATGTCATCAAATGTCACACATTATAACATAGATATTTAAATTGTAACTCTCAAGTAAAAAAGGAAGATGAGAGTTTGAGTTTAAGAACTTGGAGGATTCTATTGATTTGAGAAACACAATAAATCATTGATATGATATTCTTCAATCATATTCATAGTAAATACTAAATATAATAAAACAACAACAAAATGCAAACCAACCTTTTGTTCACTCCTATATTTTAATTTCTTCACAATCTGCTATTGTAGATTGGAAACATCTTAAATCCATTATATATATGTAGTTAAAATTGTGCATGCTCTTGTCATTACCAAAACGGATGTTGAATTAAAACATAAATTTCTGTGTTCAGTGATACAGTTGTAAATAACAAAATAGACTCTCTAAGATAAGTCCACTTACTGGGATTTCTGATTTACCATATTCTTTTTTTTTGGCTGCTGAAATAAACTAGAAATTAACTTCATTTAAAAATTTTAGAACAGAACAAATATTTCATATTTGGACAAGAAAATATGACTTGTTCAGATGCAGACATCTACATTTTCATCATGTAAAAGTAAAGTTGGATCCCTCAAAAGTGTCTTCATTTGTTTTCCCCAGAAATACACTGGTCATTGAAGTTGAGTCTGTTCTTTAGGGGAAACAACCATGATAAAGATTTACACCTATTATTCAACTCTAACATCATAATTCCTTTATGTAGATACTGCATGTAAACTGAGGCTTACAAGCTAATTTCTATTTCTGTCAATTTTATGAAAATTATTATTTGTTTTGATTTTTCTCTAAAATTGAATTTTCAAATAGTAATTGTTTTTTCTCTTGTTCCTAATGGGTATTTCTCTGTTTGAGGTATGTAATGTGATATTGTACAAGAATTCAGAGGTTACTTGTAGCACTCAGTGAGAGCATTAAAAAGCCCCTTTCATATCTGAACTTTTTTTTTTTGAAGAGACATTTTGGCACCCCCACATGTGAGTAGAAAAGGCACAGCAGAATCTGTGTAATATCCAGTGACCCAAAGCCTGATTATTTCCCAAGACATTTAAAAATAATCTGTAAAATCTCACAACATAGCAGTGTTTACTGAGGTTGCATCAGTAGGTTGTACCTAAACAATTTGAGAACTGGTGCCACACTTCAGTGAAATGAAACAGTTTTCTGACATTCTGTTTTCCAAGTAAGCAGAGTGGTTCACATATACTTTAACAAATTCAGAGCCATCCTCTACTCATTCTGGCAAAATGCTAATTGATTCCATTAAGTGCAGCCAGGACCATAGTAATTCTTTCTTTATTCCATTAACTCAGTATTTTCTATAAATGCAGATTCAGGAGCAGAGACTGGAAGTGCCATGAGCTTTTAACTGAAACTGAAAGACATTATACTGAATTCAGCAAAAGCTTGTGTGCCCTTAGAGGTGAATTTGAAAAATTACTTCCCCCATTACGTACAACATTGTTTTTTATGTGGTACTCTGGAGTTATTCTGGAAAATAAAGTTTTGTTTGCAAAATTAAATAATTTCTAAAGAAAAGAATGAACCATGCATATATAAGTAGCTAAAGATACATGGTCCAAAAGATTGATCTGTAAACTGTAATTTATTTATTTATTTTTCCTAGACACTCTTGGGCAGCACATGGTTAACTTACCCTCTTCAGAAGCCTTAATCACAGTCATTGCTGAGAAACTGAGAAAGCATAGCTTTGGTAGTAAATCCTATTGCTCAACACACTGACTCAACAGGCTCAGGGCACATGGCAAGCCACCAAGAATAATTGAAGTCCTATATTAGCGATAGTTTCTAGAAAAGAACATGTGATCCTGTGTTCACCAACTACAACAGGAATGTTCCCAATATTTCCTTAAGTTGAACATCTGTAGTGGGTTTATGTGGCAAGGTTTTGGTAGCAGGGGGCCATAGGGTTGGCTTCTGTGACAAGGATCTAGAAGCAGCCCCATGTTTGGTAAGGGCCCCACTGCTGAGCCAATAAGCGATGTTGTTTTGAGCCTCTGTGAGAGCATATTTAAGACAGGGAAAAAAAAAAATGCTGCACCACACAGCAGCTGGGAGGCTGAGAGAAGTGAGGAACATCCTTGCAGGCGCCAAGGTCAGTGAAGAAGGAGGGGGAGAGGTGCTCCAGGGGCCAGAGCAGAAGTCCCCTGCGGTCTGTGGTGAGGACCATGGTGAAGCAGGATGTCCCCCTGCAGCCCATGGAGTACCGTGGTGGAACAGGGTTACACACTGCAGCCCGTGGAGGAGACCACAGTGGAGCAGGTGGACCTGCACCAATGGAGGCTGTGGCCTGTGGAAGACCCCTGCCAGAGCAGATTCCAGGCCGGACCTGTAGGCCGTGGAGAGGAGTCCATGCAGGAGCAGGTGACCTGGCAGGAGCTGTTGTCCTTGGGGAACCCAGGTTGGAGCAGTTTGCTCCTGAGGGATGGACCCCGTGGTACGGACCCATATATGGATCAGTTCTTGAAAAGCGTTGGCAGCCCACGCCAGATCAGTTCAGCAAGGACTGCTTGGAGTAGGCATCTGAAAGAGGTAAAAAAATAAGTGTATGAGAAAAAACAAAAACAAAAACAACACTCCAGCCCTCCAAATCCCATCTCTCTGAATGACTAGAATGGTTGCTAATATACTTCGAGGATTCTGTCTGAAAGATATCTAAGTTAAGTAAGATTTGTATTACATATTCAAAAGACTTTGATATCAGAAGAGAAAAGTGTAATCAATAAAGAAGAAGGTATTTTTGATGACTGGATGCCTTTCATCCCACTAATGATTAAGGCAATTCTAATAACCCCTAATATACAAAAATATAAACTATGCTCCTTGGAGTATCATGAATGGCACTTTGTTAGCAGAACTGCCACTCAGGCCCTCTGGAGGGAAAACTTTGGCTTGTTAAGAAGACTGATTGGTGAAGTCTCTTGGGAGGCAGGCCTGGAGGGCAAATGAGTCCAGGAAAGCTGAACACTCTTCAAGAAAGAAATCCTAAAGGCAGAGAAACAAGCATCTCCACATGCTGGAAGGTGAGCCGATGTGGAAGAAGACTTGCCTGGCTGAGCAGAGAGCTGTGGCTAGAGGAAGAAAAAGAGGGTTTATGACCTCTGGGAGAAGGAGTGGGCCACTTGGGAGGACTACAAAGGCGTCATGAGGCTGTGCAGTGTGAAAATTAAAAGGGCCAAAGCCCAATTTGAGCTCAATCTGGCTGGCTATGGCTGTTAAAGACAATAAAAATGAATTTATAAATCCATAAACAAGAACAGGAGGACTAAGGAGAGTCTCCATCCTTTATTGGATGGGGGGGTGGGGGAGGGGACACTCATGGAGACAAGAGATGAGGAAAAGGCTTATGTACTTAATGCCTACTTTGCCTCAGTCTTTAGCAGCAAGACCAGTTCTTCTTAGGATACTCAGCCCCCTGAGCTGGTAGATAGGGAGTAGAATGAAGCCCTTATGATCTGTGAGGAAATGGTTAGTTAGCTAAACCACTTAGACATACACAAGTCTATGGGGCTGGATGGGATCCACTTGAGGGTAATGAGGGAGCTGGTGGAAGTGCTCGCCAATCCTCTTTCCATCTTTTATCAGCAGTATTGTGTATCAGGGGAGGTGGTGTATCAGGGGAGCTGTGTATCAGCTGACTGGTGGCTAGCAAATGTGACATGCATCTACAAGAAAGGCTGGAAAAAGGATCAGGGGAACTACAGGCCTGTTAGTCTTACCTTGGTGCCTGGGAAGCTCATGGAACAGACTATCTTGAGTGTCATCACACAGCACTTACAGGACAACCAGGTGATCAGGCCCAGTCAGCATGGGTTTATCAAAGGCAGATCCCACTTGACAAATCTGATCTTCTACACTTATTGGATGAGGGAAGGGCTATGGATGTGGTCTACCTAAACTTCAGTAAGGCTTTTGACACTGTTTCCCACATTCTCCTGAAGAAACTGGCTGCTCAAGGCCTGGATGGGTGTATGCTTTTTTGGGTTAAAACTGGGTGGCCAGGCTCAGAGAGTGGTGTTGAATGGAGGAAATCCATCTGGACGACAGTCCCTAGTGGTGTCCCCAAAGACTCAGTACTGCGGCCAGTCCCCTTTAATATGTTTATTGATTATCTGGATAAGGGGATTGAGTGCACCCTCCATAAGTTTTCAGGCAACACCAAGTTAAGCACAAGTGTTGATCAGCTCAAGGGTAGCAAGGCTCTGCAGAGGCATCTGGATAGGCTAGACTGATGGGCTGAGGCCAACTGAGCTTCAGCAAGGCTAGGTGCTGGATCCTCCACTTGGGGCACAACAACCCCATGCAATGCTACAGGCTGGGGGAAGAGTGGCTGGAAAGCTTCCCAGAGGAAGGAGACCTGGGGGTTGATAACTGGCTGAATATAATCCAGCATTGTACTCAGGTGTCCAATAAGGCCAACAGCCTCCTGGCTTGTATCAGAAATAGTGTATCCAGCAGGACTAGGGAAGTGATTGTCTTTCTGAACTTGGCCCTGGTGAGGTGACACCTTTAATACGGTGTTCAGTTTGGGGCCCCTCACTAGAAGAAGGACATCAAAGTTCTGGAGTGTATCCAAAGCAGGGCAACAAAGCTGGTGAAGGGTCTAGAGAGCAAGTCTTATAAGGAGCAGCTGAGGGAACTGGGGTTGTTTAGCCTAGAGTAAAGGAGGCTCGGGGGAGACCTTATTGTAGTTTACAGTTACTTTAAAGGAAGTTAAAGGGGGTCAAGCTCTTCTCCCAAGCAACAAGTGATAAGATGAGAGGAAAGGTCTTCAATTGCTCCAGGGGAGGTTTAGGTTGGATATTAGGAGAAATTATTTACTGAAGGTGTTGTGTGGCATTGGAACAGGCTGCCCAGGTGTAGCCTATTAACTGTTATGGGTCTGGTAGTATTTAGGGTACTGAACTATCATGGTCACAAGTTCAACAACAATATAACACACCCTCACTCTATTTGCATTCAATGAGAACTATCACAGCTAGGAACAATGCAATTAAGTACAATTTATTACAGCAACAGGTACACACGTTCTTTGGATTACTGGCGATAAATTCACTGTCTGCAAAAGCAAGCTAGCATGCATAAAATACACAGGTACACAGCCTGGCTATTAACACTTTAAAAGCCAGAAAGACTCTATAGAGATTTCTAAGTTCCTGCGGAGACACCTGGTATAACCAAGTGTTTAAATCTGACCCAGCGGCATCCCAGTGGCGGGGGGAAGAGAGGCTCAATCCGTCAACTAATCCCAGAAGTCAGGATGGTATCTTCCCTGACATCCCTTTCTCTTAAGCCAATTTTTGTTGTTTTCTCTCTTTTAGGTGGAGCTTGAGTGACTCTAGTCAAGCATATCTTGATTATGATTGGTGACAAGTTTTCTTGCCTTCGCTTAAAGGCAGACGCTCCAAGAAATTCAGAGCATGTGCTCAGTGAGGGGTGGTTGCACGTTGGAGGCAGGTAGCTTTTGGGATGAAGTTGTGTTTTGGTATTATAATGATGTTATAATGAGCAAAAGTTCACCAGAGTACAGCATTTTGTCAAAAACCTGACAGATCATCAGCTCAGGGTGGCAAAAGTGCAGTTTATCGGTCTCAGTGTGCACAAGGACATTCAAGTCCCCCTCTTGTCACAGAGCCTAGTGGCAGTGTCTCCATTCTGCTCTACACTCCATACTGTTCCTTAGAGTTAGCACACCAGGTTCCCCTAGTGCGATAGCATCTAAGGTGGGAAGCCTAGGGAATGCTCAGGTCATGCAGCTATGCCCTACCCTGAAAGCCTCTTCAATGCTGTACATTTTCTTTAAAATGTGAAAGGCAATTTCTCCACACTAATGGAGTAGTTGAGTCACCATCCCTAGAAGTCTTTGAGAAACATGTATATTGTAGTATGGTTTAGTAATGAACTTTTCAGTACTAGGTTAAAGGTTGGGGTAGATGATCTTAAAGGTCTTTTCTGACCTGAATGATTCTCTAATTCTACTATTCTATGATTCTGTGAATACAGTGCTATCCAGAATTACTAGATGGACTTAAAAAGGAATAACTTTTAAAAGTCTTCATGTTGCAAACTGTGTTTTGTCTAGAAATCTACTTTGAATCTACAGTAGTTACAGTTGAAAAAAAAAAAAAAATAAGGAAGGGTTTATATATCAGTGGCACATCATAACTCTGACTCCTTGGAGCACGAGGACTGATAGAAAGGTTTGAAATTTAAAGGTGGTTGAAGCTACAGGCAAATAAATTGAACAGTCAGTGACAAAAATTTCACTATTATTACTAATGACCCAAGGGAAATAAAAATAGTCATTCTGGGTGGCACTGGTAGGTTTTCATTCTCCTCTCCGTTTTGGCAGGGCTCTTTGTTGATTACAAATCTTTGAGGACTGAATGGAAAACAGACATATACAACCTAAAATGCAGAATGAAAGTGTAGAGAAAATAGGATTTTGTAAACAGGAAATGAAGATAGGTTTCTATTTATGTTTAGAGGATGGTTTATTTATTGCACATGTTGTTCTTATGCTTTCCTATGTAGTTGAAATGTCAATGGTTTTGGAGAAATATCAAATTCCCCTCTTCTCACCCTCCTTTCTTTCCTCCCTCTAATGTGTTTATATTTTTCCATGCTGTAGAGCATTTGTGCTGAAATGTGATCAGAAAGATTTCTGCTATTTTATCAAGATTATTTCCAAACCTATAAATACCTGGGGGAAAAAGGAAGAGAGGAGAGGAGAGGAGAGGAGAGGAGAGGAGAGGAGAGGAGAGGA
>CM021765.1:156842368-156863909 GCA_011076525.1 Nettapus auritus
GGGAGGGGAGGGGAGGGGAGGGACAATAATTTGGTCTCTGATATCATCTGGAATTCCATGATATTTCAGGTGAATGAAATGGGATTACTGATGGGGCAAAATATTCCTCAGTTTGAAGGTGACATATTTTGTCACCAACATTGAAAGACTTAAAAAAGACATGAAAAAAAATATAAGGAAAGAAGTCATGTGTGCAAGACTGAATGCACCGAGCATCTTAATGATCTGATCTTTCTTCCTATGTGAGACTGCAAACCATATCATTTTAAACAAAAGTGGGGAAAACAGCCTTTTTCATACTGCAGCTTCCTTTTCTACAGTAGATTTTTTTCATGTCTATGGAGATTTTATCTTCTATATGCACAGTACTAATTACAGAAGTTTCTTCTTTGTTGTTTAAAAAAATTACCCACCCAAACACTCTGGCTCTCTCCAGTTACAATTTTCAAGCACTTAAAAGAATTGTAAAAGTTCTGTGCTTTTTAGTCTAATTTTGTATGTAACTGCTTTCCTCAAAATCAAATGAAACATTCAAATATATATAAACCTTCCATGCCATTGTTTATCTCAACCATTTTTATTAACCTGAGAAGTCACCAGTTTTACTGGTGGCAAAGAGCTGGGCAAAATGATAAAGTTTATAACTCAAAGATATTTAAATAAATAAATAAATAAGTAAATGTTTTACATACTAGGAGTTGAGTTAGTTAAGACACTTTTTGGCAAACGTCCACATTTGTAGACTTTGACATCTTTGTTTTGGAATTGTATTACATAATCACTGGCTACTTTGCCACTGGCAATCAGTTACCACATGGAAAACGTACACCACAGCATTAATGTAGACAGATACACTTAAATTTGACATGAATGGGAAGAGCAGGTTCTATCCCTGAAGAACTTGGGAAATCACAAATCTACTAAAATGGGCTTTGAGAATTATCTACATTAGACACTATGTGCAATCACGTAATTTTATTTAAGGTTATCTTATATGGTATGCATCGAAGAACAAAGATTGTTCCTTAGTCTCATTAGCAGCTCTGCCACTTTCTCCCTTGCTCTCAGGTAATCAAGTTAGTTATGTGGCAGTGTCAGTATCAGGAGAGTGGAATTCTCCCTGATTCCTTTTTTTGCACACTTCTCTACCTGGGAAAACCTAATATGCTCAGTGTGCTTATTTCATATTCTTTCCATGAATGAATAATGCCAAACAATTCAGATTGTGAAAGACTTTTTATAATCCACAAAAACCAATCACTTATCACTTAGAGCTGTGAAACAGCCCTTTTTGTTCCACTTACAAAGCTTTTTCTCTCATTTAAAAACAACAACAGCAAAATAAAATAAATAAAAAAGTATTACCTGAAAATCATTCTTATTTTGTACTTAGCCCAAAGTTTGTTACTTCTATTTCTCACCTAAATAAAGACTTATGTGAATGAAATCTTGTCCCTTTTTGTTCATCTTCAGGTATTAGATATCTGTTCTTTTTATGTACTTACCTTCACCAACAGAAATAGATTAATTCTACAGAAGAAAAATGAAACAAACTTTTAAAGATTCAAACTTTCTCAATCTTTGTGAGTATTCACATTAGGAATACAGAAAAAAATAATGCTGGCAGGAATTAAGATCAGTGGTTGGAACTAAGAATGACTTCACAGTAATATCTGCTTATAAAAAAGATGGAGAGTGACTCTTTGCTCAATCAGATAATGACAGAATAAGGGGGAATGGTTTTAAACTAAAAGAGGGGAGATTTATATTAGATGTTAGGAGGAAATTCTTCATTCAGAAGGTGGTGAGGCACTGGAACAGATTGCTCAGAGAAGTTGTGGATGTCCTGTCTCTGGAGGTGTTCAAGACCAGGTCACATGAGGTCCTGAGCAACCTGCTGTAGTAGGTAGCATCCCTTCCTGTGGCAGGGGGGGTTGGAACTGGATGGTCTTTAATGTCCCTTCCAACCTGAGACATTCTATGATTCTATGATCTTCTCAGGTTAAAAACAAACAAACAAACAAAACCAAACTAACGACAGGTTGACCATGACAACAGGTTGACCATGAGCCAGCAGTGTGCCCTTGTGGCCAAGAGGGCCAATGGGACCCTGGCGTGCATTAAAAGGAGCGTGGCCAGAAGGTCAAGGGAGGTGATCCTCCCCCTCTACTCTGCCCTGGTTAGGCCTCACCTGGAGTACTGTGTCCAGTTCTGGGCTCCCTGGTACAAAAAAGGCAGGGATCTCCTGGAAAGGGTGCAGCAGAGGGCCACAAAGATGATACGGGGCCTGGAGCATCTTTCCTATGAGGAAAGGCTGAGAGACCAGGGTCTGTTCAGCCTGGAGAAGAGAAGACTGAGAGGAGATCTCATCAATGTGTATAAATATCTGAGAGGTGGGAGACAGAAGGATGTAGCTAACCTCTTCTCAGTGGTTTGTGGGGATAGGACAAGGGGCAATGGGCGCAAGATAGAGCACAGGAAGTTCCGCTCTGACATGTGAAAGACCTTCTTCATGGTAAGGGTGACGGAGCACTGGAACAGGCTGCCTAGGGAGGTTGTGGAGTCTCCTTCTCTGGAGATATTCAAGGCCCATCTGGACGCCTACCTGGGCAGCCTACCTGAGGAACCTGCTTTGCAGGGGGGTTGGACCCGATGATCTTTCAAGGTCCCTTCCAATCCCTACAGTTTTGTGATTCTGTGGTTTTGTGAAACAAATACCACCACCACCAACAACAAAACACACACCAACTTGCTAGCTAAGACACTAAAGAGTTGTGAAGCCTGTATTTAAAAAACAAAAGGCAAAACTCTGCAGGGAGAAACTACACAGGAAGTAATTGCTACTTCAAGTACTTGCTTGAAGAATTACAAAAATACTAAAAATAAGAATGGCATTCAGTCTGTGGGGTGCAGGTTAGTTATCACTGGGGAAATCCTCAGGCCAGGAAGAAAGAATACATAAATATAAGTAATGACTAGCTGTGTGAAATAACATTTTCTCTTTCCTCTCCCTTGCTTTCTCCTTTCTTCTCCCTCTTTTGCTTTCTGAAAGTTCTTAAGGTTAAATTCAGGTCCTCTACAGAATTTGACTCTGACAGAGTTATTGCTCTTCCTTCTTTTAAAGGATTTCTAACTGTACAGATGCCAATTACATCTACTTTTTTCACTTCACATTAAGAAGAAACTTTCATTTTAAGAAAAACATCAACCAAAGAATATTATGATGCTTGAAAAGATACAGACACCATCTGATCTAACTCACATATACAGTTGTTAATTGGAGAGATATTAATTTTATTGATTTATTTTTCTGTTGCAGAAAACACTTGCTTTTTCTGTGTTAAAAGGTGACCTGCAATCAAAGAAGTATACATAAACCTAGTGAACTATAATCAGGTGACTTTAATGTATTACAAGACATGATACCACTTAATTGGAAAGAAGGGGAAAAAAGTACAAAAGAACTTTAATTCATATCCAATTTTAAAAAGAAAAATACAATCTTCCTGAAGTCAGTAATCTTTTAGAATATGTGGTTAAAGTTAATTAAACTATACACACATAGCACAGCCTGAGCTCTCCATCTGCTAACAAAAACCAGGCACTGAGACTATCTGATTCAGATGAAGTGTTTCCCTCATTCTTTCATTTGCATTGCTTGTTTCTAGTGAGAAACTGCTTGTGTATTTTTATTTTAGTTTAGTTTAGTTTTGGTTGATTGGTTTTATTCTTTATAGCCTGTATGTGTGAACCACCTACAATCTCATTAATCTTACATAGCAACATTTGGAAAATGAACTCTTCTTAACATTCTCAGTAGGCTGCAGTGGTCTAGAGGAAAGAACTAATTCATAATGAAATTTAACCTCAGTTCCTCAGTATGGAGAGAAAAAAGGAAGACTACTGAAGAAGGCGACAGCATCATTTCCAAGTTTGATATAGCAAAGTGACTGCCTTGTTAGAAACATGCAGGTGCATTATAAGATATAGCTTTTGGGAAAGAAAAACAAAACAAACAAACAAACAAAAACAAACAAACAACAAGAAAGCAGGAGCTTCTTGCCTGAAAAATCTGTGTTAACTGAAAAACATCTCTGAATATATTACCAAATGCAGATAGTGCCTACACAGACGGGACTGTAACTACTTCTCCATTTAGTGTGTCACGTGCCTCCAATACAACTAAAGGATTTTAAAGGTCATTTTCCAACATAAGATTCCACTATGAGAAATTATAATGCAAATAAATGGGTGATATTCAGCCTTGGCTTGCATCTCTGGGAGTCATATATTTCTTATATCCTTACTTGTACATCTTACATCCTTCACAAGATTTGGCAATGGTTATTAGCCAGAATTTCTGGAGGCTATTAAGTCACCCTTCCTAGCCCAACAGCAAAATGAAATGAGATAATCACTAAGCAGGTGGGGTTTCCAGCCTTTGCTGGCTCAGTCTGTTTCACCATGTACAGTACATTTATAAAAATTCGGTGAATTCATCACTAGGTGCCTTTGTCAAAATAAGATTTTAGATGAGAGAGGAAATCATGCTTTTCAGGAGGGCTTCTTAATTCTGTTCAGGAAGAATGAAACTAATTTCTTTAGCTTGTGCCATTTATACAAGAGTGTTTAATCCTTAAAAGTACTGTATATATGCTGTTTTAATAAGAATGCATCCAAAGTGACTTTGAACTAATTTCTATTAAGGGTTCCTTACGTCTACAGATAACTGTAATCTTCAGCTCATGATCTCAAATTACTCCCTTACTTGTCCATTGAAAGTATATATAGATACAGAGGGGCTTTTCATTTATGAAATTCAGCCAATGAAATATTATCTACAATTATGCTGAATATATATATATTTCCCCATCTTCTTTTTTTGAGGTGAATGGGCAGGCTTACTCTATAAATGAACTCAAAACCCAGAAATTTAGTGAGATCTCAGTATTACTGGGAACTTGTTTGGTATGCAAAGCAAGTGATGATAATATCTTAGAATTCAGTCCTTATAAAAAGTTTACCTTTAACTTCATGTTCAATCCATTGTTTTCCACCTTTAATAATGCATTAATTTATTCCTGTGGCTATGCTGTGTTATTTGTGTGCAGCACCAAGAAAGATATCTTGTGAACTACTGTCAGACAACAGTGCAACTGTGTTATTGCAATTTGGAAGACACATCAGTTAAAATTCTGCAATTACTTTATTCATATTTTTGTTTCTATATACCAGGGGAAAGTTAGTGTCTCTTGAGAATGAAATTATATACTTTGTTTGTAAGAGAGAAGCAACCATATATTTATTGATACAATGTACTGATCTAACAAAGTGTAATCATAAATAAGACAGCGACTTCACAAGATTTGAGATAGCGGGCTACATTCAATTATTTACTGCACAGAGAACAGGGTAAGTCAGATGTCAGGGAAACCCTTATTTTGAGTCACAAGCCACGCCCACTCCTGCAACAGATCCTGCAGCCTCTTCAACTCCCACAACTGGCCTTGTGGTCACTCTTGCTCCTGTGAAAGGCACTGCAGCTGGGCCAGAGAACAAATCCATGCTGGTATCTGTCACCCCTACACACAAGATGAAAAAATACACGTGAAAGTCAGCTTGCTTAGTAAGGAAAGAAACTCTGCTAAAATGGGGAGAGAGGAAGAAGAGGACAAGATAGACTACTCTGAAGCAAGGCCATTATGGGAACAGGAGGAGGAAGCAGCAGTAACCACCTGATCACTATCCTTGGGTGAGCTGCAAGATATTCAAAAAGATTACAGGCATTGTCTATGTGAGCACATTGTCACCTGGCTGCTCTAATTCTGAGATAACAAGGCTGGTAGCTTGGAATTAGAGGGCATGAAAGCCAAGCAGCTGGAATTTCTCTCTAGGTGTGATGATTTTACTTGGATGGGCAGCCGAGCTCCACCACAACTGCTCTCTCACTCCCCACCTCCTCAAAGAGGAAGGGGGAGAAAAGTCAACACAAAGAGCTCGAGGTTTGAGATGAGAATGATTTAATTACAGGGAAAGGGAATGGGGAGAAAAAGTAACAAAAAAAACAACAAGGCTGCGCGGAAGCACAGACAGAAAGGAAAAAAGTTATTCTCTACTTCCCATCAACAAGCGATGTTCGGCCACGTCCTGGGAAGCAGGGCCTCAAAACGTGTACCAGTTTTTCAGGAGGACTGCCCTCCCCCACAAGAGCCCCCCTTTATTGCTGAGTGTGACATCAGGTGTTATGGAATATTCCTTTGGTCGGTTTAGGTCAGCTGCTCTGGTGATGTCCCCTACCCATCTCTGGTGATGTCCCCTCCCCATCATTTGCCCACCCCCAGCCTGCTGGCTCCTGGGGGCTTGGAGGGAGTCCTGATGCTGTGCCAGCGCTATGCAGCAATAGACACAACACTGGAGTGGTACGAGTGCTGTTCCAGCTACGAGTGCAGAGCACAGCACTGTGTGGGCTGCTGCAGGGAAAGGTGACTCCATCCCAAACAAACCTAACACACTAGGGAAGGGGCATTGACAAAGCTATTGGATAAAGGGCACAAACTCTTAGGGCAACTCCTGTCACAGGTGTGAAGGTAAAATACCCTTTCAAGGAAGATGTTCTATGTCACCTAAACAAGTGGACCACCATGGAGAGATGTAGCCAGTCCCTGAGGGAATTAGCTATGCTGGAGGTGATTTATGACCTAGACAATGACCACATATCCAAAGATCCAGATGAAGCCAAATGCACGCAACCCATGTGGCAGAAGTTTGTACAGGGTGCACCGTCACTATATGCCAGCTCATGACCTGGAAAGATGAAGAGGAACCCACAGTGTATGCATTGGCTTTCCAATGCCAGCAATACAAGGAAAGTTGTTTGTTTGTTTGTTTGTTTGTTTTCCTCCCTACGGTCTACATCTTGGCCATGGAGAAACTTTCCTAAGAGGTCCACATACTCAAAGAGAATGTTGTAGAAAAACTGTCTTGGAAGTTCCAGCAATTCAAAGTGGACACGTCTTTCTCCCCACCTGTACGAACCAGTATCTTGACTATTAGGAGGAAGTGTTCCTTTACTGAAGAGAGACAATATAGCGAGTACACACCACTTGTCACCCTGTGGTTTTACCTGTGTGACTGCGAAGAGGACATGAGGAAATGGGATGGAAAATTTACCTAAACACTAGAGGCACAGATACATGAGTTACAAGGAAAAACAATAATAAAAGGGGGTTCTTCCATGAAAACTGTTGCTCCAGTTTCCAGTGGAAAGTCCCCCAGACACAGTAATAAACGCTATGACCAGGACTAGAGGGCATTGCCTCCAACCAGGTGAAGGAACATATGGGTTTACTGGGCTGTGGGGATTTGGTGTCCTGGCACATCAGACCCACAAAATTATAAGGCTCTAGTGGACACCAGTGCACAGTGTACCTTAATGCCATTAAGTTGTAAAGGGACAGAACATATTTATATATCTGAATTGACAGGGGGATCCTAACAGCTATCTATATTGGAGGCCAAAATGAACTTAACTGGGAATGAGTGGCAAAAGCACCCCTTTGGGACTGGCCTGGAGAATCCATGCATCCTTGGTAGATACTGCCTCAGGAGAGGACATTTCAAAGATCAAAAAGAATACCAGTGGGCTTTTGGCATAGCTGCTTTGGAGACAGAGGATATTGAACACTTGTCTACCTTGTGTGGTATCTCACGTGACCCTTCTGTTGTAGAGTTGCTGAGGGCTGAAGAACAGCTGGTGCCCATCACTACCACAACAGTGCACCAGCAGCAATATTACACTAACTGAGATTCCCTGATTCCAACGCATAAACTGATTCATCAGCTGGACAGACAGGGAGTGATCAGCATGACTCACTCATGCTTTAATAGTCCCAAATGGCCACTGCAAAAGTCTAATGGCGATACGGTGGTCAGAATGAACTCATGCCAGTGCTGAATGCTGCCATGCCAGACATGCTAGAACTTTGATATGAACTGGAGTCAAAGGCAGCCAAGTGGTATGCCACGTTTGATATTGCTAATGTGATTTTCTCAATCTCTTTGGCAGCAGCATGTAGGCCACAGTTTACTTTCATGTAAAAGGGCATCCAGTACACCTGGAATCGACTGACCAAGGGGTGGAAACTCAGTCCTACCATTTGCAGTGGACAGATCCAGACTGCACTGGAACAGAGTGAAGCATCTGCAGTACACCAATGATATCATCATGTGGGGCAACAAAGCAGAAGTATTTGAGAAAGGGAAGAAAATAGTCCAAATCCTTCTGAAAGCCAGTTTTGCCATAAAACAAAGTAAGGTCAAAGGACCTGCACAGGAAGTCCAGTTTTTAGGAATAAAATGGCAAGACCGATATTTTTGAGTGGACCTGTGTGGAGCCAGGAGTTGGACTCGATGATCCTTGTGGGTCGCTTCCATCTTGGGATTTTCTACAATTCCGTGATTCTATGATTCATGTTGTCAGATCCCAATGGATGTGATCAAGAAAATAAAAGCTATATCTCCGTCAAATAGCCAAAAGAAACATAAGCTTTCTTAGGTATTGTGGGGTTTTAAAAAGTGCATATTCCAAATTACAGTCTGATTTAAGCCCTCTCTATCATAGATAATCATAGAGTTGATAATCATAGATAATCAGCTCATAATCACAGAATGGCTCGATTGGAACGGATGTTAAAGATCATCTACTTCCTATCCCCTGCCATAGGCAGGGATGCCACCCACTAGATCAGGTTGCCCAGGGCCTCATCTAACCTGGTCTTGAACACCTCCATGGAGGGGGCATCCACAGTCTCTCTGGGCAACCTGTTCCAGTGCCTCACCCTCTGAGTGAAGAATTTCCCCCTAACCTCTAATCTAAATCTCCCGTCTTTAATTTAAAACCATTCCCCCTTGTCCTATCATTATCTGATAGGGCAAAAAGTCACTATCTTTTTTATAAATCTCCTTTAAGTACTAAAAGACAACAATGGGGTCACTCCTGGAGCCTTCTCTTCTGCAGGCTGACAGCCTCACCTCTCTCAACCTTTCTTCATAGGAGAGGTGCTCCAACCCTCTGATCAACTTCGTGGCACTCCTCTTGACCAGTTCTAACAGATTGACATACTTCTCCAGACCTGGATGCAGCACTCCAAGTGGGACATCACAAGGGCAGAGTAGAGGGGCAAAATCGTATCCCTTGACCTGATGGCAACACCTCTTTTGATGCAGCCCAGGATGCAGTTGGCCTTCTGGGCTGTAAGCTGGCTCATGCTGAGCTTTTCGTCCACCAAACTCCCCAAGTCCTTCTCTGCAGGGCTGCTCTGAATGAGTTCTTCTCACAGTATGTACTCATGTCTAAGATTGCCCTGGGCCAGGTGCAGCACCTTGCGATTAGATTTGTTGAACCTCATTAGGTACACGTGGGCCCAATTTTCAAGCCTGTTCAGGTCAGGTGACCTGGAAGAACAGTCTCAAATGTGCCCTGAGCAATGACAAGCCTTTGTACAAGTGGGTGATAGTTCATGCAGTAGCCATTGGGCCAGTCAGGAAGGACAAGATGCAAAAAATATGCTTACTATGCAGCCAGGAAGAATGGCCCTAGCTGGAGGTTCTGGCAGAAAAAAACAAAGGAGACTCAAGGCTGACCCCTAGCGTTTTAGGGTAAGGGATAAAGAGGACACAACTCCAATGGAAAGAGATATTAGCAATACATGAAGGGGTTTCAGTTAGGTTAGAAGTGGTTGGTACTGAAGCACAGCTCTTCCTGGCACCCTGACTGCTGGTGCTGGGCTGGATGTTCAAAGGGATGGTTTCCCCTACAGGTCATGCAAATGATGCTACATGGAGTAAGTGGGTTGTACTGATCACATAACAGGCTTGAATAGGAAACCCTGGTTGGCCAGAAATCTTTGAAGTGATCATGGACATGCGTCAAGGTAAAGGGTACTTTTCAGAGTCTCACATTTGCCTTTTTCAGGGCCCTGCTAAGGACTTTCACTGAGATAGTTTCACAAAGTTGAACATAGTTAATAAGGTGACCGATAAAAATGATTCGGAATTGCTGTTGATAAATACACTTACAGCAATAGTGCCAATATATGATAATAGTGATAGCAAAATGCTGTCCCAGGTATTCCTCACCAAAAGTGAAAGAACAGAGCTTACCAATAAGGTGTCCCTGTCTTGGTGGAGGAGGAATACAGCCCGTCAACTGCCTCTTCTAGACTTCCAATTTCTTCTTTCTTCCACCACTCCTTTTTTTCCTCACTTTTTTTTTTTTTTTTTTTTTTTTTTTTTTCCCCCCTAACCTTAACTTTACACTAACTTCTAACACTCTTTTATATCCTAACCTTATTTGTTCATTCCTGGGTGTGATATTTAGCATGATTTGTGTGAAGAGTCAAGTACTATAGTCATATATGTTTAGCATGCCCTCCATTAAGCTCATTATCATTGTCAGAGGTGTGAACATCAATATCCATTTTATACATAATAAAGCAAAAGTTTTCACTCTCGATGCTGTGGCCTTCAGGATTCTGTTCTTCCATCAAAACAGAGACATCCCACCAACACAAGACTCCCTCCTTCAGCAACCTCTCAAACTAAACCTGTGGACCTCCATCCACAAAGTTTGTATAATAAATAAAGAGGAGCAAGTTGCTGAACTCCCCTTTGCCCGAGGAAGGTGCTTATCAGTGACACTAACAAGACTGACTGATCTCCACAACAGGTCAGAAAGCAAAAATTTCAGGCAATTGTCAAAGCAGAATGTGATGCATGCTGAAGAGGACCCACTATATAATAAAGTAAGAGAAAATGAGGAGCAATATGCCCAGTTCACAGATGGGTCCTGTCATACTGTGGGAAAGCATTGGAGTTGGAGGGCTGCTGTATAAAGTCCTACATGACAAGTTGCAGAAACCTCTGAAGGAAAAGGTGAATCGAGCCAATTTGCAGAAGTGAAGGCCATCCAGCTGTCTTTAAATATTGCTGAATGAGAAAAGTGACCAGTGGTCTGTCTGTATACTGACTCATAGATAGTGGAAAAATGCCCTGTGGGGGTGGTTACAGCAATGGAAGCAGAGCAAATGGCAATGCAGAGGCAAACCTATCTGGGCTACTACACTCTGGCAAGATATTGCCATTCTTGTAGAGAACCTGGTTGTAAAAGTACACTACGTAGATGCTCATGTACCCAAGAATGCCACTGAGGGACATCAAAACAACCAGCAGGTGGATCAGACTTCTAAAATTGGAGTGGCTGAGGTGGACCTGGACTGGCAACATAAGGGTGAGTTATCAATAGCTCAGTGGGCCATGTGTGTCTTCCATGTCAAGGAAGAGATGCAACATATAGATGGGCTCATGTCTGAGGGGTGGACTTGACCACAGACACTACTGAACAGATTATCCATGTTTGTGAAACATGTGCTGCAATCAATCAAGCAAAATGATTAAAGCCTCTCTGGTAAGGAGAACAATGGCTGAAACAGCAGCATGAGGAGGGTTAGTGGATTGATTAAATCACAATTCCACAAACCCACCTTTGCAAATGCCATGTGCTTACTATGGTGGAAGGAACCATTTGATGGCTGGAAACATATCCTGTGCCCCATACCACTGCCTGGAACACTATTCTGGGCCTTGAAAAGCAAGTGTGGTGGCAACATGGCATCCCAGGAAGAACTGAGTCAGACAATAGGACTCATTTCCAAAACAACCTTAGACACCTGGGCCCAAAAGCCCATGGTATTGAATAGATTTATCCACATCCTTCATCATGTACCAGCCTCTGGAAAAAGGGAATGATACAATGGACTGTTTAAGACTACACGAAGAACAATAGGTGCTGGGAATTTCAAACACTGGGATACACATTTAGAAAAAGTCACCTGGTTAGTCAGCGCTAGGGGATCTGCTAACTGAGCTGGTATTGCCCAATCATAACTCTTACATCTGTAGAAAGGGATAAAGCCCCTGTAATGCACATAAAGAACATTCTGGGGAAGAAAGAATAGGTAATTTCTGCTTCAGACAAAGGCAAACCCCATGCATGGGATTCTTTTTGCTCAAGAACCTGGGTTACTTGGTGGGTAAATCAGAAGGATGGGGAAATCCAATATGTACCTCATGGGGATTTGTTTGCAGTGATAATAGCACATAATTTGAATCGTATTATGTTAATTGCTATATAATACTGTCATCACTGCTATGGTTGATATATGTCATATCAATGGCATTACAGTAAGAATCACATAGATTAATGAAAAATAAATTTTGACAGAACCAGACAAGTGCAGCAGTGATGGAACCAGAACTGGCTTCAGCATGCAACAGTCCAAAATCACTCACCTTCTCTCCTGCCTTAAAGGACATCTATGACAAATGGAGCCCAAAGTCATGGACTAAATGAACTCAAGAAACATTTTAAAGGGATGGCACATAGACTAAGGGAACAATATTTGTGTGTATATATCAAAAGACAACAAAGTTAGTGGTGATTAATTGGAATGTATTGGAAAGTGTGGGACCTGAACATGATGTAGATGATACGGAATAAGTGTGGATATTGTCCTTATTTTGTCTGGGATGGAGTTAGTTTTCCTCCTAGTAGGTGGTGTGAAGTGTTTTTGATTTAGGAAGATAATAATGCTGATAACACACTGATATTTTAGCAGTTGCAGAGCAGTGCTTACCCTATGCCAATGACTTTTTAACTTCTTACACTTCCCTGAGGGTGCACAAAAAGCTGCAAAAGGACAGAACCAAGACATCTGACCCAAACTGGCCAGACCAATATTCCATACCAGATGACACCATGCTGAAGAATAAAACTGAGTGGAGTTGGCTGGGGCATGCTGAAGGGAAGGCTGCTGCTTGGGGTCTGGCTGGGCATTGGTCAGCAGGTGGTGAGCAGTTGCATTGTGCATTTATATGTTCTTTTATGATTATCATTATCATCATCATCATCATCATCAAGTAAAACAGACAAAATGCCACCATGATTGGAATATCCTTTCAAATTCAGTGGCATTTTCCCAAATTACCATTCAAATTTCAGTGTGCAAGATGTCCCTCTCACCTTGTCTTATAATTGTTGCTACCATAGGTTGCATCCATAGTTGATCTTGCATACAACTAAGAGCTAGAGAATCTAACATTATCTTGGGCTATACCAAGTACATCTACAATCAGTTTGTTGTCCTTTATGTTATTTTTTTCCTACTGAGGTGATATATCTGATAAGAGCCATTGATTAGTTCTACAATTCTAATAGAGAAGACCAGAGAGAATACTCTAACTTGTTTAAATCACTTGTTATTGTGCTTAGTTTATTTATGAGTACGTCAGCATCTATACTATGTAAGACTGTTCCTATACCAGTCACATCTCTCCATGTTAGTTTTGGAGAGGTGAGGTTTTGCCTGTGTGTTGCAGAATTGGATTTACACAACCATAATGTAGCAACAATTAAGGATTTATTATATACCTTTATAGTAAATATCAAGGTTATATAATATGATTTTAGCAGCTCTTAATCAGTATCTAAGTATCTATGGTCTAAGTATTAGTCAATTAACACAATGATCCAAAGGAATTTACTACAATAGAAACAGTGACTTTGTTAAAGACTTGTGAATGGCAAGGTTCACCCAAGATTACTGCAGGGTTCTGGAGGGTTTCTGGATCCAGTCATGCACTTAAAATACACTTCCTAGACTGAATTACTCACCCTACATCCTTTTCGGTATTTGTCTGCAGACTGGTTTATTCCTTGAGGATTCAGCCTTGAGATGCTCTTCCCCTCAGGGCATCCCAGCTCAGGGAGAGATCAAGGGTGCAACTCACTGGGGTCCCTGGACAGCTCAAAGAATTCTTGTTTGGGATCGCTGTTTACAGGATTGAGAGACCATTGTCTCTTGATTTTCCAAAATTCAAGTCTTTTACCATTTTGTTTAGGAATCAGGTTGTGCAGTTCCCTTCCACTTAGCACTTAATTGTGTCCTTGTCCATTAGTCACACAACGTCAGGATATGATGATCCGGTGCCTATATCACATAAACAGCAGGTGTTAAGGGGAGAGAGGTTGTCAGTCTTCACCACACTCTTGATAACAGAGGAATGGTGTCAAGGTGACTTTTCCTTTGGTTATGGAGAAAAAACAGATGTGACACCATATTTATTAGGTAAAGTGACTGATTTGTAGTCAAGCTCAGATTCCTTCATTAATGCCTATAAGAGATTTTATGGGGATGAACTCTGCCTGGATAATGAGCTCTCTGGTTCAAGGAGTGATCACATCAAGACTGACTTTGGCTTACAAGCCTGAGTAAGACTTATGCCAAGTACAGGAGCAGAACATACCCAGCACACCGTACAGGGGCAGAGTGTATCCACCATACTGCATATTATAATTACTATACTATACTATACTATACTATACTATACTAACCATCCTGAATAGGATACACTTAGAGAACAGGTTGGTTTGATTGTAGAGATAATATTTTGCATCAGTACTTTTACTCATTTAAGAGACAATGATGGATGAAATAACACTAGTTGCATGCCTGTATTCCTGACCAAACACAGTCCAATTTCAGAAATGTTGGGGAATAGATTTTTTTTTTTTTTTTTTTTAATTATTTTTACTTGGGGCAGATGTTGCTGTACCAATCTTAGTAATGTCTAGTTTAAATTTAAATGATAGTCCCATGTTATGGTGAACCCAGAGGTAGAGTAAAAAACAAGTTGTATTAAGGTAAAATTGTACCAATAGTCCAATCTTTCAAAGGTGTAAAGTTTCATATATTTTAATTTTGGGTTTGATGTAATGTTGTACACAGAAATCTGAGATGCCTTCTCATGGGTATACCCATTCATCATCTGGCATCCTGTTTTAATTTCTTTCCTTACCATTCCCCAAAGTCAGGGAACTTTATTATCAGATTCATCTTTATCTAAGCTCCATTCGTTTTCTAAGTATAATTCAGTTTCATGTGTGACCATGGTAGAATTTTTTAAATACTACTTACTGCTTAAGAGTGTATGCCCATACTCCCAACATACTTAATGTGAGCTTCAGATCACAGCCACTCTAGGGTTCTTTGCCCACAGGTTGGGAAGAGTAGCATTGTTAAGATTTGGAATAACAATATGAACACAGCATTTCTGTCTGTCATCTTGTGGAGTGCAGAGAAAAATAAAGATTTGTTTCAATGGGGGAATTCCAAACATGTTACTCTGATAAAAAGAAGGAAAATTCCATTCTGCACTAATTCTACAATTTGCACTACTGCTATTGGTAGCTTACCAAGCAAGTAGGCCACCAGGTTTAGTTAGGGTCATATGTACAGTACTGTGGATGGTAAATTGCGAGCCAGCTTCCCTGGCTGTAATTTTGTTGTATATTCTCTTTCCCCAATAGGTGGAGAGCTAAATTTCACTTTTAAAATGAAAGCTCAGCCTACAGAGTTTCCCTTAAGTACATATGTCATTGATGGAGTACTTTGAGACAGGTATGGTTTGAGATTCCTTTTCAGTAAGCCATTAGTTCTTTCTGACATCCTATTTGATTGAGGGTAGTATGATCTGTGGAATACCCAATTAATTCCTTCTTGTTTTGCCCAGTCTTGTACTTTCTTACAAGAGAAATGTCACCCATTATTACTTTGGATAATATCAGGGGTGAGTAGGTAAAGTGAGAAACAAGACAATAGCCTTCACACTGTATTTTGCCCATCAGCTTTCTGCCACTTAATCACTATAAGCAATCTGTAGACTACTTCCATTCCTTTAAGGATGTATCGATATCCCACAGAGGATTTGAATGGTCAATCGGCCCAAGAGACCATAAAGTTTACCCTTCATTGATATGTAGATGTGGTGTTTTAGCAGGATGGTCTGCTTATAATTTCAATATACACTGGGAAAATTCTGTAAGAATATTTTCACAAGTTTGTTTTGTTTTGTTTTGTTTGTTTTGTTTTTCTCTTTATGGGGCAGCCCTTATTCTGTGCTTCAAATAAAGTGCTTCCTTACCAGTATGACCTAGGTTTTGATGTAACCATTCTCCCAACCAATCAACTCAGTATTTAGGGATTCAGGTACTATCTCCCTGAGCAAGGCCTTGGGCAAAATGGCCAGTGTTTAAGCAAGACAATGGCCAGACTAAGTGGGATGAGGAGGCACACTGTCACAGTGTTTAATTGTTTTGAAAATCTGAGCAACTGCCTCTGTAATAATAGATTTTCAATTTCAAACTAATTGGTAAAGGATCTGTTGCAATCTGGAATTTTGAGTTTTTAAATATTAGTAGGAGCATGCTTCTAGATACTGGTTGCCCTCTACAATCTTGATGGTCTGTGTGTGAAAGCAAACTCTACCCACCACTCACAGTCTTTCTCCCAGTGGAAATTCTGACTGCAGTGTTCATGATCACATGTTTTCCTGATAACATATTGGTTGTGTACGTACTTGGAATCCTGCCCTATAAACAAGGTTCTACATAAGAGCCATCTGTCATTAGAAAACATCACATATACAAACAAACAGGACAGAACATTTATTTTCCTTCCTGTATGCCTGTGTGGTCCTCTTGTCTGCTTCTCACTGAAGGCCACCTGGGTCTGCTTCACTTGCAAAACTGTCACACGGACCTCCATAACTGCTGGAGGAACATGGTGGCAAGCAGTAAATCTATGAAAAGCCATGATTTTTTTTTTTTTTTTTTTTTTTTTTTTTTTTTCATGTGCAACAATTAGGGGGATATAAATGCAAATCACTGACTGAACATTATGTATAAGCTATGTGACAACATTATGTGTGCTTTCTCAAGAAATAAATATGTCAGTCTTAGATCCAGTAGAGATCAATTGTCCACAGCAAACATAGAAATGCAGTCATGTTAATATAGTCAAAAGCAGGATGCAACCAGAGTTCTGCAAGATTTGCAGAATTGGAGGACACATCTACAGGAAAAAAAAAAAAACTGATAGGGGAAAATAGAGAGGATCAAAGCTATACTTCCGGTGGATGTTGGATCAGCATATTGAAATCCAGTAGCCAGACTGACAAACACAACAGTTTTGGGTCCAATAGGATAGTCATAGTTTCCAAGGAGCCTCGACTAGCAAAACACTAGTATTCCTGTACCATAAGGGTATCCAAGAGAGCTTCACAGACAAACAAGGTAAAACACGATATTTTACCTGGACCAAAGCTTTCAATAGTGTATTCTAAAGTCATTTACAGCCATTATTGGAAAGTATAATTAAAAACAGATTTCTTTGTGACTTCCAAATAATATCTAGCTGGCACTAGCAGCCACAGGTTTAGGTTTTTTAGGTTCTCCAAAAGATTCTGTATGCATGGAAAGCCAAAGTTTTCTTTTTCTCCTGATCTTATCTTATTCTGGATAGACTTAATTAAGGTATGCTATATTCCTTCTTCTAGTAAAAGATGTTTACCTTTTTATCATAATTATAATTTTGAGCTTTTAATTTTCTAGGTGTCTGTAGACTGATCTGGGACTGATAATTTGCTTTTCCTTAAAATGAACACAGATGTGTTAGTTATCATTTTTTTTTTTTTCCTTTTGTTTGCTGGTGAGTAGGCATTCATGTGTGTTTTAATTAACTAAAATAAATAAATAAATAAATAAATAAATAAATAAATAAATGCCTGCTTTGTCCCTCATGGTGGAAATGGTGAGGAAAATCTTAGAATTGCTATAGAAAGGAGAGTTGCTATTGTACCTGGAGACATTGAAGTCAATTTTCAATGGTTATTTCTTCTGGGATTTTAAAAGTTAGTGTCTTTAAACAAGAGTAAACCTCCAAAAAAATCATACCTTTCATACCTTTAGTTATCTAACAATACTTCTTTTCTCTCCTGTTCCCAGGTGCAAAATGTTACATCTATATAAGAAGAGGTATGAATTCAGATGCTGGAATAAAGGGGGAGGTCCATGTATTTAGTCATTCTGCATATCATAAATTGTGTAACTCCTATAGCAGTTGTTTGGGGTCTGGAGTTGTTAAACAAATTCTTATAGTTTTCTTGAATCCTAGTTAAATTATTAAAGACCCATCACAACATATTCTTCCTATATTTTATTTAATAACCCGCCCCCCGAAAAAAAAAAAAAAAGGAAAAGAAAGGAAAAAGGTAAAGGCATTCACAGTTCATACTAGCCTATCTGTTTCTCCTTCAAAATATTTTCTGGATAACGATATTCCTGTTCTCTACATTAAAACTATTTTGTTGTTGTTGTTGTTGTTTGTTTGTTTTTCTGAGAGTTTAACTGATTCAGGAGATTCCAATGCTATTTTTGAATTTTATAGACTGCAGAAATCTTTGACACTTTTCAGAAAAACTGATGGTTCTTTACTTTTCTGTTCTTTGGTGCCTAAATCTTTATCCTCTGATATAATTTGGGACCCTTCCCCCCATAAATATTGTAAGTACGCAACAATGGAAAATACTGCAGTCTTACATTTTTAGAGTGTTATATTCTTGTACTTTTCTAACCAGTAAAATAAGATGTGGTTCTATGGCCAAATAATGTGTTAAGTCAGATAGGTTTTAAATGGGATCTAAGGTAAACTGACATTTTGAAGTCAAAGGTGGTTGTTTGAACCAAATAATAATAATAATAATAATAAAATAAATCCTGAAATCAAATGAGAAATTTAAAACAGTTTTTTTTGTTTGTTTGTTTTGTTTGTTTGTTTGTTTGTTTGTTTTTTCCTTGTGGTGGATATATTTTTTCAACAGAGACATGTCTAGTCCACCAGAAGAGACACCAGCACTGACTAAAGCACTAGCTGTCTCACTCTGAAAGTCTGTTAAAGCCTCTCAAGCACTTAGCTTCTGGTGAAATTCTGTTTCCTAAAGGAAAATGATTGATGGAAGTTTTTTACTGACTATGGTTGAAGTCTAACTGAATATCAGGAATCAGGAAGAGGACTGCTTTGAACCAAGAGCAAATGCTGACCCTGTACCCAGACAAGGAGTAGCAGGAAGAACTTGTGTAAATGGCAAGGTCAAGTTTATCTAACTGGGGAAACAATGCTCCAGATCGATTTCCTTGAGGAAAATAGGTGGAAAAATTCTTCCTCTTGATATGCTCTTTTAGAAGCACAGAACCTGAGTTAATCTGGTTGACATAAGGGCATCACTTTTTAGAGTGCAGTACTTCCCAGAAAGAAAGAAAGAAAGAAAAAAGAAAGAAAGAAAGAAAGAATATTAAGTCATTTCCTTTCATAGAGTTACCTAAGCTTGTAAGAGTACTCTTAAGTAAACTAAGCATCACAACCATCCCTTTTAAGTACATAGCATATTTCTGAAGGCTTTGCAGCCTCTGACATAACTATACAGTAACATGAGCAAAGGAACTCCATACAAATAACAAAGACTCGTATTAAAACAAAGAACACCAATCACTTGCTTTTCCATCAATACAAACTATGAGAGTATACAATACATGACAAATGTCAATCACACCTCTGGGATGTACATGCATACTACAGTGATAGGCATATTGAAAATATATATTAGTCTACAGTGTCCAGCTAAATACAACGCAGCCTAGAAAATGAGAGGCATCAGTCATCTTCCCATTGTTATTATTTGATCTAGGATAGTATGTTGGAAGAAAAATGGAATTATGAATAAACAGGCATTTCCTGCCTTTCACAGGACTTCAGTGCTATACACAAGATGCAAGCAGTACCATTATCATAGCAAAGCATGAATGTCAGGAATGAATGCAAGGACAAGGAGATTCTTACTGCCCACCCTCTCTTCTGTCAATCTTGTGGTGGCACAGTGGTTATGGGTGCTCAACCTCAGCAAGATTGTTCTTGGGAATGTATATAAACTGTATATAAATGTAGGGTTAAGTATTCCATATAGGATCTGCATTTACAATAAGAGCTTTGTAATACCTACAGAAGTACAAAATACTGGGTCAGAAATTGGATAGATTTTTCCTGTGCAAGGTGGTGATACTATATAAAAAGTTTTCCACAAAAAATTTGCCTGAGATTTTCAACACTAGAAAAAGCTAAAAGCCCAGTTATGTATTAAGAATAAAGCTTTCAAAAACATCTTAAGTAAATAATATCTCAGCCTTTCAAGTCCATCAGCTAGTAAACAACACTTGTCCATAAAAGGCACATTTCATCACACTATCCCACAATTCAGTAAGTTATACAAACCCAAAGCAGAGGTAGTATACAAGTGTATTTTATATCTGGTTGAAACTGTCATGCATAAAGAATACCAATTATCTCAGTATCATCAATACAGGAATTTCAGCATACCAACATTTTATTTTGAATGTCAGCCTGAACAGAGGCAAGTACGGAAAGCTGCAAAAAATGCCTTGCTATAGGAGTATTCCTTTACTTGTGAATATTTTGTTTCATCAAAATAGCAACTCCTTATAGGAAACATTATTATTTGTGTGTCTTTGAAACCAATTAATGTCCATTAGTCATTACTGTTCTTTTTTTTTTTTTTTTTTTTTTCTTTTTTTTTTTTTAGCAAGAACTAAAACTTACTACAGCATTGTTAAATTGAGCAAAAATATATATATATATATATATATTTTTTTTCATACCAATAAAATCTAGATATTTGACCCTGAGGTGGGACCAAAAAAATATTTAACATAACATGTACATGTTTGGAAGTTTAATTTAAGCCACAGTATGCATTTTAGGAAACTTCTGAGAACTTCTTTTTTTACCTGCTTATCTTCAGTGTCTTTGACTATACAATTAAATGTCATTGATACTGAATAATTTGTGGGAATGAAGTGAAACATAAAATTTCAAATATAACTAAATAAAATATGTTTTTGATAAATCAGCATTTTTATTCAGATTTGTTGACCTCTAGACTCAGTGCTGCTGTAATTACGTAAATAAGAAAGCAGATTACAGGGATGGATAAATATAAACTCTGAACTATTTTTTCTAGTATAATGTGCAAATTTTTTGTCTAAGTGCATGCATAAATTTCTGATTTATTAATTCTCATATCTATGACTCCAAATCTTCATTCTTCTACACCATTTTGGACTAATCATATTAGCCATTTATTACTTAAAGTGCTCAGATATTTGGAAATGTTTCTGGAGAATGATGTTATTTCCATTTCATAAGTGATATAGAGTAATTCAAAATGTCTCATATTGCCCTTGGAGGCAACAACTCAGCAACGAGTGTATTTTTCCTTTTTTTTTTTAATTTTTTATTTTTATTTTTTTATTTTTTAGTTGCTTCTATGTTTGTTAAAATGTGTTATTTATACTTACGCCTCAATCAAAACATAATAACTGGACATTCCTACACAGCACAGTGGGTAAGAATTCAGGATCTGCTTCTGTTTCCATGCAAAATCAGATCCAATAGCTGAGATCTGATTTCACCGGGAATGAAACCATATTATCACACCATGTAACAGTCTGATATATTTTCTGTTCTTCCCTTTTTCTTTTTCTTTTTCTTTTTCTTTTTCTTTTTCTTTTTCTTTT
>CM021765.1:156863919-156919324 GCA_011076525.1 Nettapus auritus
CTTTTTCTTTTTCTTTTTCTTTTTCTTTTTCTTTTTCTTTTTCTTTTTCTTTTTCTTTTATAATACATCACAATACTATGATCAGTGGGAACTAATCTCCTGTCACATTAATGGGACTATATCAATTTAGAATCTGTGGAAATTCTGGGCTTATTTTTCTGTGCATGTAGTTTTCAGATGTACTACCTATTCATTCGATATGGCTTCAAAGCATGGCGATTTCTTCCTTGATGCAGAGCAACAGTATGAGAACACAGTGGTTGATTTATCCTGTGCAATTTAGTTCAGTGAATGTTCACTGTCAAATAGTGAAATGAAGTGAGTATATTGTATAATAGAGAAATTGATAATAATTGATAATTGATATAATAAACGGAGAGTTTATTATAAAATCTAATGCGATTTCTAGTAGATTCTTTAAAGTCTTATTGCAAGCTGTTTCAGCAGCAGCTGCAGCTGTTAAAAACATGCTGGGAAGAAGTGATAATGGCAGTGCTTAGCACTTCATTACGTATCATTAATTCATGTCATCATTATTTTTCTCTATTTACATTGTGCTGGCATGTAATTTATCTGCTTACTTTCCTATAAACTATTTTCAAAGATTATTTCCCTTAACTTTCACCGCCAGATTTTTTCTCAAATAAGATTACAACTTTGTTAGCTTCCTATATGCGCATTTGAAGGTTTTGTTGTTGTTGTTTCGTTTGTTTGTTTTTTGTTTGTTTGTTTGTTTGTGTTCTCTGCTTTTTGGATTCCTGCAAGTATTGCTAGGAAGCTAATCAATGGTGAGTTAGTTTAACACTTCATCACTTCATCACTCTTTCATTCAGAAGAAACCAGCATGCCCTTCACAGTGCAGCCAGATTACTTTCAAAAGGAAAGGAATTCCTTATCTGATTCCTGATCTCTTGTCGGGAATGCAAAATGCTTTCCACTAGTAGGAAATGGTGTTTCATATGTCAGGCTGTTGTGTTCATGCTATCGTTCTGATGTCTAGCACAAAAAGAGTCACATCTTCTTCACCTGGGAGGAGAATTAGAACTGCTTTGTCTCTCCTGAGGCCAATACTTATGCTGGTACTTCATTAAATTGCTCAAGAATGATGGAAACTGCAAGAGACTGAAAAGGTCACCTTGCAATGCCTCCTGTTTATGCCCAGTGAGCAGTAAACTTGAGGCTAAGTAGAGAAAAAAAAAAAAAAAAAAAAATCAAGTCCCTAACAAACGGGCAAGTAACCCTACCTAAGGATACATAGGGCAACTTAAACGTTTAATTGCTTTCTCTATTAGAAATCTAAACATAAATTTATGACTATAGTCGTTATTACTCGTGATTAATGAAATCACTTTTCTTGCGTGGTTGGTTGTTTGGTTTTGTTTCCCATTTGCTTTATATGTTGTTACACCTTCAGAACAGTTATACTCTTTAATTTTAGTCTAGCAAATCTCCAGCTGATTATGTATGTTTATCTTATATATATATATATATATATATATATATATATTTCTGAATTGTTTCCGTTAGCCTTTTGAGGTAAGAAAAGGAAGCCAACTTTATCATGTTGAAATACATATCTATATTGTGGATTTAAATGCTTGCCTCAACCGTAGGCACATACATCTCTAATAATTTTATTTGAATTCTAAATATTCTCTCATGCTTTAAATGAGTCCACAGTGACTCACACTGGAACAGGGCTTTGAGGAACCTAAAGCAGCATTCTGGTGTGAAAACATCAAAATAAGTTCCATATCAAGAACTATATTGAGACACTATGTATATACATATACATAATTTGTTTATTAAGGAAGTTAAATTCCAAAATATTTGCATATCTAAATATAACTTTTGCTAATTTAATATTAAAATGTGTGATGTTGAAATGATTTTTATTTTTTTTTTTAACCCCCGAAGTATTTTAAAATAAGCCATTCATTTTCATATAAGAAGACCCAGGGAAATGTAAATATATTACACTGTTGGAAGATTCTCTTCTTTGTATCACAAAGAGGTCTGGGAACGCATGGAAAATAAAATAAAATAAAAAATAAATAAAACAAAATAAAATAAAATAAAATAAAATAAAATCCTGACAAAAACTCTGAAGCCCTGAACTGAAAAATATTATGGATATATATGCAGAGTTAGTGTGACACACTGTCGGAGTCAAATAATCAGGATAACCAATAACCAATATCCAGAGTCCAATAACCAGGTTCTTTGAATACTCTACATGTGGAGAGTGGAGGGTTATACACACAAGTGTTCCCAAGGTACCAAGCATGATCTACACAATCAGAATGTGAAAGAAGCTAGTCCCTAATTTCCCAAAAAGTTATTTTGCAGAAAATATTATTTGGAAAATGACACTAGGTGTTTTAGAGTCATTGAATCACAGAATGGTTTGGTTTGGAAGGGACCTGAAAGATCCAGATTCAACCCCCCTGCCAGGGGCAGGGACACCTCCCACTACATGAGGTTGCTCAAAGCCCCATCCAACCTGGCCTTGAACACTCCAGGGATGGGGCATCCACAACTTCTCCAGGCAACTTTTTCCAGTGCCTCACCTATCTCACATTAAAGAATTTATTCCTTATATCTAATACAAACCTAGCCTCTTTTAGGCCATTACCCCTTGTCCTATCACTACACTACCTGACAAACAGTCCCTCCCCAGCTTTCCTGGAGGCTCCCTTTAGGCACAGTAAGGATCTAACAAACCATTTCTTACCCTTCTTGAAAACTGGAACATTTGCCATCTTCCAGTCAACTGGGACCTCTCCCCAGACTATTGAAGAATAATTGAATGAAGTCTTGCAATGACATCAGCCAGCTCTCTGAATAACCTGGGATGAATCCTATTAGCTTCCATTGATTTATATGCATCCTAGTAGAGCAATAAATGCCACGCAAGTTCATGGTTGGCTGGGAGTTTACTGTTACCACAGTCACAGTCCTCCAACTCAGGGCACTTGTGATCCCAGAGACCATCACTGGTGTTGAAGACAGAGGTGAAGAAAACATTATCTATGTCCCTGTCTGTGAGGCGAATATTTTCATTACATAAAAAATCAGTGTTATCTCTGGGTTCTCCATTTGCTGTTCACATATTTAAAATCAACAAAAATAAACAGACAAACAAACAAAAACCTTTGTTGTGTTTCCCAAAGTACTGGCCAGCTTTGACTTTAATTGAGCTTTGGCAGAATTAATTTTCTCCCTGCAAAAGTGAACTGCATCACTGTAGTTCTCCTGTGTCATCCAACCTCACTCCCTGCCGCCATACACTTTCTTTTTCCACTTAAGCTCTACAAGAAGAACCCTGTGCCTGGCCATCCAGAGAGTTTTTAAACAAGCAAAGAGTATACCTGTCTAAACCACGGGCTTCTAACTTCTCCAGGAGAATACTGTGGGAGACTATGTCAAAGGCTTTGCTGACGTCTAAGTAGACTACATCAACATCCTTTCCCTCATCCACCAGTCTGGTCACTGGGCTCTATCATGCCCTTAGTGAGAGATAGAGAATTTTCTTCTTTCGTTAGATCTTTCTCCCAGCATGGTCTCTACAGTAGTATGTTTTTCACCTTCCCCACTGCATGGCAACGGCTTAAGACAAACAAGAGTGAGATGGGTCTGCTGCAGAGGAAGCAGATGTAGTAAAACATAGCTCATATGGAAATCAGGGGAAATGAGAAAGCATAAATGAGCTCATGGAGAAATGAGATAGGAACTATGAGGGGAAGAATTGTCTGTGATATGCATGGGGATCATCTACCAAATGAGAGAGCAGAATGGGAGAGAACGTAGTAGCTTTACTTCATATCCACAGGGAAGAAAGAATGTAGGAGAGTAGAAAGAAGTGAAGGCTAAAGAAGGGGAGTGAGAGAGGTATCCACCATCAGCAACAGCTCCATCAAAGTCATGATAATTGTTACCATCTCACCAGTTTCACATTCACATCCTGAACACTCTGCTAACTTTTTCAGACTCCTTCTCATTCACAACCTACTTAAAAAAGCTTTAGACATTGATAAATCTCCTCCTGCTGTCATCAGCTTTCCAAAATTAAAATAAACCACACTTTCTCAAAAATTCATTTTGCTATCAGTGTAAAACCAAATTTTGCCTACAAGAGTAAGGAGCCTTGAGCTGTTTCATCTCTTTCCTGTCTAAACAGTGCCTGACAGCTCATTGTAATTATTGAATGTCATCTGTGAGTTCAGCCATGTGCAAACACATGGAAAGCAATTGTTCCTGTAAAAGACTTGAGTGGTTCAGAGATATGAAGACTCAATAACATAGGTTAAAAAATTTACATAAATATATACACATTTGTAAATATACAAGACCACAGACACTGACTTAAAATTACACTTTAAAAAGTAAACTTTATCAATGGCTCAGATGGTACACACCGTCCTCTGTTCCTTCAAAACACAGAATCACAGAATCATCTAGGTTGGAAGAGACCTCCAAGATCACCTAGTTCAACCTCTGACCTAATACTAACAAGTCTTCCACTAAACCTTATCACTAAGTTCTACATCTAAACATCTTTTAAAGACCTCCAGGGATGGTGACTCAGTCATTTCCTTGGGCAGCCCATTCCAATGCCTTACAACCCTTTCAGTAAATAACTTTTTCCTAATATCCAACCTAAATCTCCCCTGGCACAACTTTTAGCCCATTCCCCCTCGTCCTATCACCAGGCACATGGGAGACTAGGCCAATCCCCACCTCGCTACAGCCTCCTTTAAGGTACCTGTGGAGAGTGATAAGGTCGCCCCTGAGCCTCCTCCAGGCTAATATATATATATATATTTTTTACTGACTGTGCTTCAGAATCATTGCCATTGTGAATAATTCTCTAAACAGTCGAGAAGACAGAGTAAGGAAAGGAAGTTTAACACACAAATGTCTGATGACAAAACAACCTTCTCATCATATATTCAGATCTGTTGCAATACAAGTTGAATTCTTCACCATTAGGGTAATAGTACTGCTAATAGCACTCTGCGTGGGGCAGAGTGGCAAGAAAACCGTGAAGAGGAAATGTTTGATGCTCGGTTGAACATGAGACGACAGTGTGCCCAGGTGGCCAAGAAGGCCAATGGCATCCTGGCCTGCATTAGTGTAGCCAGTGGTAACAGGGAGGTGATCATCCCCTTGTACTCTGCTCTGGTGAGGCCGCACTTCAGGTACTGTGTTCAGTTTTGGGCCCCTCACTACAAGAAAGACATCAAGGCCCTGGAGCATGTCCAGAGAAAGGCAACAAAACTGTTGAGGGGTCTGGAGCACAAGTCTTATTAGGAGGTGCTGAGGGAGCTAGGATTGCTTAGCCTGGAGAAGAGGAGGCTCATGAGAGACCTCACTGCACTCTGCAACTTCCTGTAGGGAGGCTGTGATGAGGAGGGTTTTGGCCTCTTCTCCCAGATAACTAATGATTGGACTCGAAGAAATGGCTGCGATTTGTACCTGGGGAGATTTAGATTAGACATAAAGGAAAAACTTTTTCTCTCAAAGACTGGTCAGGCACAGGAAAGGCCTGCCCAGGGAGGTGGTGGGGTCACCATCCCTCACGGTGTTCACAAACACCTGGATGAGGTTCTACGAGTGTGATTTAGTAGTTCAATGGGGAGTATTGGTGATAGCAGGATGCTTGGAATAGATGATCTTGTAGGTCCTTTCCAATGTTGTGTTCCTATGATTCTAAGATCCTATAGTACCAAATTAAGACTTAGAAACAAAGGATCAGTCTACAGAACATATGCATGAGAAATAACCAAAGGGTATGCTAATATCTAGTTTACAAGTTTAAACTGTAAGTATTATTTCACAGTCCAGTGGTGTTACATATGATACAGATACTCTTAAATTTCCATCCATTGAAGTATATGAGCTTAAGACTAGACCAGCTGATTTCACTAGCTTGACGAGATGTAAATATCTATGTGCCTTGCTTATCTAAACAAAAAGCGATCTAGCCTAAGTCCCTGTTCTTTAGAAAAAGGTCAAGGGAATGTTTTGCAGTTGTTTAAAACAATTCTGACATATTGTAACATCAACTAAACAACAACGTAGATAAAATCAACAACAAAAATCAAACAACCAAAATTAGTTCAAAACCCTAAAATAAATGAATATTTAGTAAACAGTTTTTTTTTTGTTGTTGTTTGTTTGTTTGCTTTTTAATGAGTTTTAAGTGAAGTTGTAGTTCATCTGTAATTATAATTTAGCTGTTGTTGCTGCTATGAGCCATATGGACTGAGGTCTTTCTGAAAAAGTACACAAGCATTCCTAGTAAAAATACTCAGAAATGCACTTACTGAGAATAGTTGTTCCCTATTGTTTGCCCCTCACCTCAGGAAAGACGTAGAGGCCCTGGAGCATGTCCAGAGAAGGGCTATGAAGCTGGTGAAGAGTCTGGAACACAAGTCTTATGAGGATCGGCTGAGAGAACTGGGTTGTTTAGTCTGGAGAAGAGGAGGCTCGGGGAGACCTTGCTCTCCCCAGCTACCTGAAAGGAAAGTGTGGGGAGCTGGGAGCTGGACTCTTCTCACAGGTAATTAGTGATAGGGAATGGCCTCAAGTTGTGCCAGGGGAGGCTTAGGTTGTAAATTATGAGACATTTCTTCTCAGAAAGAGTAATCAGACATTGGAACAGGTTTCCCAGAGAGGTGGTGGAGTTCACCATCTCCAGGGGTGTTTAAGGAAAGGTTGGATGTGTTGCTTACAGACATGGTTTAATGGGTGGTAGGTGCATGGTTGGACCAGATGATCTTGAAGGTGTTTTCCAACCTTAATGATTCTATGATTTGTTTAAGCAAAGTAACAATATTCATGACAGGTGAAGAAAGATAAATTTAAACCAAATATTTGTAGGAATTTCTCTCTACATACTTTTTTCTATTTTCTTTATTTTATTTAACTTTGCAAACACTTTTGAGGACATACAATGCCAAGAATTTAAATAATAAGATATTGCCAAGACTGAAATGTCAATGTAGGGAACTGTAAAATAACTACTATTATTATTTTTAGAGTAACAAAAAATCATACTGTGATTGTTCATGTGTAAAGCTGTGTCTTGGAATTGTTGTACAAAACATGAACTTCTAAAATCTCAATATTTTAGGTAGATTTAATATATATATATGTGGAATTTGTACTTATCTTCCTTTTGAAGGATGAAATCTGAAGTCAAAGACAAATAGATTTTTTAAATATAATTTTTAATTCAGCCTGGGAGCATTACTTCAATTAGTTGTTTGTTTGTTTGTTCTGTTTTTGTTTTTATTCAATTGAAAACATTACTTCCTATGAAGAACTTTAGCAAATTTTTGTTTTCATAATCCTAGCATCTATCTCTACTTCCCTATAAAGTCCAAGTAAAATCTGGTGTGGAAGGTTTCTCATTCGTCCTGGGCCTTGATACTATTAGCTTCTAAAATTAATTTTGGCTACATTTGCTTTAGTTGGATTAATTACTTTTAAAGACAAAAGTCACTCTGAGTATCAGCCACATCAAATTTGTCCTTTTCTTTAGAGAGACTTGGCCACTGTCAGTTTTGTGCTGGGGTTTGTCAGGATTCTTTCTGTATTGCTATTCTTTTCTTCTCCTTCAGCTTAAAATTGCATGAATAGAGCAATCTTCATTATTCACTCAGAAGTGCACATATTTTTATAAAATTTCACGTCTGTCCAGAGTTAAATCTCATCCTTTCTTGCAAGTTAAAATCCTAGTAGGTTTGAAATAGTTTTCAAACTTGATAAATTCATGAACAGTATTCTACATGCAACATAAGTGATAACCTCACTAAGTTCTGCTTAGAAGATTTATAGTTTCACAGGCACTGCTAAAGGTTTCTTATGTCACGTCCATGACTTGTACATCACATATCTGTGTCAAGATGTGAACTGCCACTTAAACATAATCTACCAAATGTTATTCACGAGACTATCCAAACTGTTTAGCTTATGCTAAAGCCCTACCCACTGTGGAGATCTGGTCAGCATGGAGAAAAGAAGTTTCAGGGAGATCTGATCAATATTTATAAATACATGACAAGTGAATGCAAAGAAGACAGAGGCAGACTGTTAGAAGTATCTAATGACAAGACAAGAAGCAAAGGCCAAAAAATGAAATACATTTCCTTTTAATCTTAACTGAATAGTTTGTCAATTGTTTGTTTTCTTTGTTTTACTATGGGGTACTCAAACACTAAAATGGGTTATCCAGGTAGGTTGTGGACTCTCCATCCTTGAAGATACTCAAAATCTGAGCAGCCATTTTTATATTTATATATAAAAATATAAACTAGATGTTTATTATTATAAACACCAATTATCAGTTTGAATGACAAAATGCTATATTTGAATTAAGAAAAATTAATAACAAGGTAAAAGAAATACACGTTTTACCTATAAAGGACAATTTACCTGCTTGTCCTGGTTTTGGCTGAGATAGTTAATTATCTTCATAGTGATACATTGGAAAACAGAAACAGAAAATCAACTCTATCCCAGCAGAAACCAGGACACTAACTGGAAATGTCTATCATATTTTCAGGTTGTCCCATGCACAAGATGGAAGAAAAAATACATTTTTTTTTTTCACATGGATTGAATTGTTAACCATGCACTCATAGAACCATAGCATAATATAGGTGACTAGGACCTTTGCTGCACAATTTGTCCCATTGTTTGGCTGTCCACACTGGAGAAACTTCTCTTGCTTAATTCATACCTCCATGCTCCTGTCCTCCTGTCACTAATTACTGTAAAGAGTAGCTACTGGGGCTGCTCCTAGTTCTTCCACAGCCATCTCTTCCACAGGCTGAACAAAATCTTGTGCTTCAGTCTCTCCTCAAAATGCAACTGCTCCAGCCCTGAATCATTCTGGTGGCTTCCTTGTGGATTGACTTAAGTGTAATAATGTATTATTACACTTAAGAGCGACGAAGCTGGTGAGGGGCCTGGAGAACAAGTCCTACGAGGAGCGGCTGAGGGAGCTGGGATTGTTCAGCCTGGAGAAAAGGAGGCTCAGGGGTGACCTTATCGCTCTCTACAGGTACCTCAAAAGAGGCTGTAGCGAGGTGGGGGTTGGTCTGTTCTCCCACGTGCCTGGTGACAGGACGAGGGGGAATGGGCTTAAGTTGCGCCAGGGGAATTTTAGGTTGGATCTTAGGAAGAACTTCTTTACCGAAAGGGTTGTTAGACATTGGAACGCGCTGCCCAGGGAAGTGGTGGAGTCACCATCCCTGGAGGTCTTTAAAAGACGTTTAGATGTAGAGCTTAGGGATATGGTTTAGTGGGGACTGTTAGTGTTAGGTCAGAGGTTGGACTCGATGATCTTGAGGTCTCTTCCAACCTAGAAATTCTGTGATTCTGTGATTCTGTGATTATCTGAAATCCATAAACAGCTTTATTAAGTTCTTCATATTAGTAAAAATAAAATATGCCATGCAGTAGAAAGCATTCTAAAATATTAAAGTGAAGATAAACTCAATTAAAAAAAAAAAAAAAGAAAAAATTGAAAATCAAGATGTCCTGTGTTATCCTTGCATAATTAAGAAAATGAGTTTTGCCATATATTGAAGATCAAATGCTTTAGATACTAGAATTAGAGTGTTATAAATTACATTAATATATCCTGTTACATTATTCATATTAGTGGAATAAAAAAAAAAAAAAAAGAAAAAGATAGTTCTTGATACTTACTTGTCACTCACCTTCCAAGCCCTTTATTGTTGTCTCTTATTCCTCCTGGCAGAGAACAGTTTATTTTATACTTTATTAAAACTGTTGTATTACTGTTGCCATATTTTTATAGAATCGTAGAATATCCTGAGTTCTAAGGGACCCATAAGAATCATTGAGTCCAGCTCCTGGTACCATACAGGTCTACCCAAAAATTCAGACCATGTGACTAAGTGCACAGTCCAAATGCTTCTTAAACTCCAACAGGCTTGGAGTTTAAGAAGCATAGCTCCCTCCTAGGGAGCCTGTTCCAGTACACAACAACCCTCTCAGTGAAGAACCTCTTCCTGATATCCAGCCTGAACCTCCCCTGCTGAAGCTTGACACCATTCCCTTGGGTCCTATCACTGGTCACTAAAGAGATAAATCTGCTCCTGCCCCTCCACTTCCCCTTGTGAGGAAGCTGTAGAGTGCAATGAGGTCTCCCCTTAGCCTCCTCTTCTCTAGGCTGAACAGCCTAAGTGACCTCAGTCACTCCTCATACATCTTCCTCTCTAGGCCCTTCACTATCTTTGTAGCTCCTTCACATATTTGTAGCCACAAATACTAAAAAAGGTGAAACAAATCTGCAGAAAATTGTAATAGTTTATATATGAAATTCCTATCTCAAGCTTATATTTCAGTAAATTCAGTGACTCATATCAAAGAGGAAAACTTCCAGATAGTAAGGGTCAAGGATTTCAGTAAGTCTTATGACAAGCTTCAAATAAGGTTCTAGAAGTGTACCATAAAACTTAGGTGGAATGGAAGCAACCATATCTTCCATTGTGACCAAAATCCCTGACTCGGCTCCTGCCTATTCCCACAGTTTTTGTTAATGCCACACTTTCAAATCATTCCCAGAGTTACTTAGAAGTTATGTTTTGAGTCTTGATGGAGCTGAGTGTATTGCCATTGATGTGCAGGTGAGCTCTGCAACCTTTTTGTCCTGACCAAGAAATTAATTGTCATAATTGTGCATGCATTCCTGATCTTTGCCTACAGATATGGGTTCCACTAAAATAAAATGTGATTGTTTTATTTCATACACAGCTGTTCTTAGTCTCACTTTTTATTGCTGTCTAATGGATGAGATATTTGTCTTGCTAGTCATCACTTCTCGTGACTGAGGGGATTCAAATCTGCTAAGCTCTAGTTTCCCCAAAATACTTTGGTAATTAAATCACAGTTAAGATTTAAAATCAGCGTAAAAAAGGTTTGCCTATTCTTCTGAATCTGTTTCATTGTGTAGTAAAAAATTCCTTATGGTGCAGAAGTTGAAGCTTTTAGAGTGACAGAAGCTATCTAAGAAGGACACAACTCCATTGACTAACAAACTATCTAGGAAAGACAATTTGAGTTTGCAAGTATACTATCTCCAGGCTGGAGGAAGAGGGCAAGAAATGTCCATTGTTTGCTTCCTAATTTTTTATTTTATCTAATGAATATATCCAAAATTAAAATTAAGATTTTTCAGCACAGAAGTTAGAATAATCTTTTCCTTGTTTGCGTTCTGAATAAGTGGACCCGAAACAATTTGTTGGAGAGCATAAAATCTCCCAGAGAGGAACAGCAAATAACTTTATCTTCCAGCCAGAATAGCCTTTCAGTAAAGATGCTCTTCTTTTGGAATGGAGAATTCAGTTTCTGTTCTTTGGAAATTCAACTGAGATCTGTAATTTGCTGAGCTGAGGGGAGTGATTAATATCTTTAACCTGTTGTAAGAAGGTAAGCAGATAGGGTTTTATGCAGAGTATTTTAAGATAATTACTCTTAAGATGGCAGACAGATGCCTAAAGCGTGCTGTGAGGTGTACCTCACTAAACAGATGATGAGAAAATGCAGGGTATGACATAAAAAAAGACTGGACATGACAAATTACAAAGTGAGAAACTGACAGAAGTTACAGATAGAGTTGTTAGACATTGTTGAATCACATGCTCAAGAGAAAGCATTCAAGAGATGGCTGAGTTTTCAAGGCAGCAGTGGGGGCTATTTGGAGAAGAGAATCTCACAAGGCCAGGAACATCTTCATAATCTTACTAATGATATCATGTGGGGCTGGCATATTCTAGGAAACAGTAATGCTCAAGACAAACTGGTGGAAAAAGAGATATTTGCAAATTTGGGAGGGGACAAAGGTAGAGGAACAGAGAAATCAATGTAGATCATGGACAAATAAGCATGAGGAAAGGGAGAAAAGGAATCCAGTCTGTAAGACTGCATGTGAGTATACTCATGTACTGGGTCTGGCTGGGATGTTAACTTTCCCTGCAGCAGCCCATACAGTGCTACGCTCTGCACTTGTAGCTAAAACAACAGTGGTATCACACTAGTGTTGTGTCTGCTGCTGAGAAGTGCTGGCACAGTATCAGGACTTTCTCCAACCCTCCTGGGGGGGTGGGCAAAAAAGTGAGAAAGAAACATCACCAGGGCAGCTGACCTAAACCAACCAAAGAGATATTCCATACCATATGATGTCACACTCAGCAATAAAAGGTGGAAAAAGGAGGAAGAGGGGAGGGGTGGGCTTTCGTTGCGAAAACATCTGTCCTCTTCCCAAACACCGGCTACGTGGTTGAGGTCTTGCTTCAAGGACGTGGTCAGGCATCGCTCATTTGTGGGAAGCAGAGAATAATTTCTTTCCTCTGCACTTCTACATAGCCTTTACTTATCTTGTTTTGTTGTTCCCTTTCCCCCTCCCTTTTCCCCTTTCCCTATTTTTTCCCTCTAGTTGAATTGTTAATTGATAACATTTCCTTAATATATATATGTTTTCCTTTAATTAAATTATCCTTATCTCAGCCTGTGAGTTGTTCTTTCCTTGACTTCTTCCCCTCCTCATCTGAGGAGTGGCAGTGAGAGAGCGTTTGTGATGTTCAGTTGCCCAGCACGGTAAAACCACCACAACTCATCTGTCTCAGCCCTGCGTCTGAGCATTGATTTCTGTCCTATCTTCTTACTAAAATCCATTTCTAGCTATGTGATTGTGTGATATGTGTGTCTGAGAGATAGAGCAATTCTCTGGGGAACTGCAGGACTAGACAGTGACCAGTGGGTTTAACAACCTTTAGTAGGACACAACGACAGAGATGAAGGCTGGTAAAGGTGTCCTGGGTTGGGGCATGGATAAATATTAAGGCTGGGATGGAGTGCAGAGACTTGCAAGGGTGAGCATACACGTGAATATGTGTATCTTCCACCAGTAAATCTAAAGCCAAAATAGCCAAAGGAGAGAAAAAACGTCTTTTCATGCATGTTGTTGTTCTTTATAGTTATATGTGTGCTTGAAACCCTGCAGAGGGACCTGGTTGGATCGTTGGACAAAGTCCAATGGCATGAGGTTCAATATGGCTAAGAGCCGAGACTTGCACTTTTTTCACAACAGCCCCATGCAATGCTACAGGCTTGGGGTAGAGTGGCTGGGAAGCTGGGCAGACAAAAAGGATCTTGGGGGTGTTGGTCAATGTTCTCCTCAACTTGAGCCAGCAGTGTGCCCAGGTGGCTAAGAAGGCCAAGAGCCTCCCTGCTTGTATCAGGAATAGTGTAGCCAGCAGGACCAGGGAGGTGATCGTCCCCCTGTACTCTGCTCTGGTGAGGCCACACCTCAAGTACTGTGTTCAGTTTTGGACCCTTCACTTCAAGAAAGACATCGAGGCCCTGCAACATGTCCAGGGAAGGGCTGTGAAGCTGGTGAAGGGTCTGGAATATAAGTCCTATGAAGAGAAGCTGAGAGAACTGGGATTGTTTAGTCTGGAGAAGAGGAGGTTCAGGGAACAGAGAGAATGACCTCAAGTTGCACCAGGGGAGGTTTAGGTTGTAAATTATGAGACTTTTCTTCTCAGAAAGAATGGTTAGGCATTGGAAATTGTTGCACAGGGAGGTGGTGAAGTCACCGTCCCTGGGGGTATTTAAGGAAAGGTTGGACACAGTGCTTACGGACATGGTTTAGTGGGTGACATTGGTGGTAGATGCATGGTTCGACCAGATGATCTTGAAAGCCTTTTCCAATCTCAATGATTCTATGATTCTATGAAACAGCACAATTCTCTCTGTGTTAACCTCCTTTTGTAGTTGGCTGTATTCATCTTGTGTTTGTGGATGTGCTCATGTGTTGACTGGGAATATGTGCTCAGATGTGCTGTTGGCTGGACACAACGGCAGAGAAAAACAGTAACATGGATTCTAGGGAACCAGGAGTACGGCTTCTAGGGAACAGAATTGACTTCATCATTTACTATACCACATTCAGCTGTCTTAAATTATTATTATTTTTTGTATAATAATCATTATATTTGTAATATAATTTGATATTTTTATGTTCTTTTAGGAAATGAGACAAAACACACTTCTGTGCTTTGATTTTTCAAATAGATATTCAGAAGACATCAGTCCTTGGTATCGTAAATTGGCATCAAAACATACTGAACTGAACCACCCTTCACTGAAATTTTTTTATTTTTATTTTTTAAATCTTTTGACAAGTATAAATTTCTCTATGTTCATTTTATGTTCAGCCTAGAACCCTAATTTTGAGGTCTTTAGGGTTATATTTCAGGGTTGTATTTTATACATCTCACATACCTTCTGCATGTTTTTTTATTGTATTATATTTTGTATTGGTATATTTTGTATATCTCACATACTTTCCACATATTGAATTCCATGTGCTTTGTAGGTTATGCTTTTCATAAATATAAAATTAAATAGTAAAAGATATTCTAGTTCCTTTTATACTAATTAATATTTGTCAGTATTTTTGTTAGTGGAGCTTTTAAATGCATCTCTTTCTATTTTTCTCAGTTGTGCTTAGTTAATTTTTTTTTTTTTTTTTTTTTTTTTTTTTAGGCTTTTGTATTTGTCTTCCTCTTATTTTATGTTTAAGGCTTTTTTCAGCTAAATTTTAATATTTATAGTAAAATCATAATAACAAAAAGGAAATAATAAACATCGAAGGAGATAAAACATATGTTTTGTACTAGATAATTTAATTTTAGTGGCAGATAATGGAGTAGATTATCTTGGGCGTCATCATGTGGCAGTTGCAGGGCAAGCAGGCGATCAGACCCAGTCAGCATGGGTTTATGAAGGGCAGGTCCTGCTTGACGAACCTGATCTCCTTCTATGACAAGGTAACACTCTTAGTGGATGAGGGAAAGGCTGTGGATGTGATCTACCTTGACTTCAGTAAGGCATTTGACACCGTTCCCCACAGCATTCTCCTCAGGAAACTGGCTGCTCATGGCTTGGACTGGCGCACGCTTCGTTGGGTTAAGAGCTGGCAAATTAAGACCCCTCACCAGCTTTGCAGCCCTTCTCTGGACTTGCTCAAGCACCTCCATGTCCTTCTTGTAGTGAGGGGCCCAAAACTGAACACAGTACTCGAGGTGCAACCTCACCACAGCCGAGTACAGGGGGACAATCACTTCCCTGGTCCTGCTGGCCACGCTGTTCCTTATGCAAGCCAGGATGCTGTTGGCCTTCTTGGACACCTGAGCACATTGCTGGCTCATATTCAGCCGACTATCAACCAATACTCCCAGATCCTTCTCTGACAGGCAGCTTTCTAACCACACATCTCCCAACCTGTAGCTCTGTTTGGGGTTGCTGTGCCCCAGGTGCAGAACCCGGCACCCGGCTTTGTTGAACTTCATACCATTGGCCTTGGCCCATCGGTCCAGCCTATCCAGATCTTCCTGCAGAGCCTTCCTACCCTCAAGCGGATTGACACACGCACCTACCTTGGTGTCGTCTGCAAACTTAGTGAGGGTGCACTCGATCCCCTCATCCAGGTCATTGATGAAGATGTTAAAGAGGACTGGTCCCAGTACCGAGCCCTGGGGGACTCCACTAGTGACCGGCCTCCAACTGGATTTGACTCCATTCACTAAGACTCTCTGGGCCCGGCCACCCAGCCAGCTCTTAACCCAACGAAGCGTGCGCCAGTCCAAGCCATGAGCAGCCAGTTTCCTGAGGAGAATGCTGTGGGGAACGGTGTCAAATGCCTTACTGAAGTCAAGGTAGATCACATCCACAGCCTTTCCCTCATCCACTAAGAGTGTTACCTTGTCATAGAAGGAGATCAGGTTCGTCAAGCAGGACCTGCCCTTCATAAACCCATGCTGACAGGGCCTGATCGCCTGCTTGCCCTGCAAGTGCCATGTGATGACACTCAAAGTAATCTGCTCCATGATATTCCCTGGCACTGATGTCAAACTAACAGGCCTATAGCTCCCCAGGTCTACCCTCTGGCCCTTCTTGTAGATGGGCGTCACATTTGCTATCTGCCAAACGAGTGGGACCTCCCCCGACAGCCAGGACTGCCAATAAATGATGGAAAGCAGCTTGGCTAGCTCTTCTGCCAGTTCTCTCAGTACCCTTGGGTGGTGTTGTGGTTTAACCTGGCTGGTAGCTAAATACCACACAGCCGTTCACTCACCCTCCCCCCTCTCTCTCTGGGATGAGGGAGAGAAATGGAAAAGTGAAACGAGAGTTGAGATAAAGACAATTTATTAAGATAGAAAACAAGAACAAGAACAACAACAACAATAATAATAATAATAGTGTGTATGAAACAGCTGATGCACAATGCAATTGCTCACCACCCGCTGACCGATGCCCAGTCTATCCCTGAGCAGCCGGCCCCCTCATCCCGGCTAGCTACCCCTATATATTGTTTAGCATGACGTCAGATGGTATGGAATACTCCTTTGGCCAGTCTGGGTCAGCTGTCCTGGGTCTGTCCCCTCCCAGCTCTTGCTGCACCCCCAGCCTGCCCGCTGTCAGGACAGAGCAAGGAGCTGAAAAGTCCTTGGCTTGATACAAGCACTGCTCTGCAATAACCAAAACATCTTCATGTTATCAGCGCTCTTCTCATCCTAATCCAAAGCACACTACTCTACAAGCTACTAGGAGGAAAATTAACTCTGTTCTAACTGAAACCAGGACATGTGGATCTCATCTGGGCCCATCGACTTGCGTACATACAAATGCTGTAGCAGGTCGCCAACTGTTTCCCCGTGGATTGTGGTGGCCACATTCTGCTCCTCATCCCCTTCCACCAGCTCAGGGTACTGGGCGTCCAGAGAACAACTGGTTTTGCTGCTAAAGACTGAGGCAAAGAAGGCGTGAAGCACCTCAGTTACAACAAGTAACAACTGGTTACAGTTTACTGATTTTATATAATCAGATGGTGTTTGTAAAATGCAATGAGCAATCATCACAGTGTATTTGTGCCAGTGATGCTTGCTTTACTTTCTTAATAATAACTTGGAAGCTTTTTATGTTTGTTGCCCTTTTCACTGTCATGTGAAATGATTCTCAACAAATTATTCACAAGAAAGCAAAAAAAAAGTGACACGGGGAATGTACATGCATTTATTTTATTTTATTTTATTTTATTTTATTTTATTTTATTTTATTGATTTATTTATTTTTCCTGTGTCTAAAAACACATAGTGTGATTTTACCATGTCAGTTCATCCTCCTATGGTGTTTTCTTCAACTGATGTAGGAAACAGGCTTTCAGAACTGTTTGTGGCTTCCAACTAGCTAGGCATGTGTTTTTTTGCAGACTTACAAAGAAATGTACAGACCACTCCAAGGTTGTTGGATCAGTCCTGTGAGAAAGGTGTTACATCTTTATAAATATGTAACAAGATATGCAATGAATGTCTGGTAGAAAACATGTTTTTGAGTGCTCTGTTCTTGCTACATCCTAAGGCATTCTAGTATTTTTATAGCAGCCTTACACATATCAGTGAAGAACAGGATAGTGTTAAGAAACCTAGAAGGGGAAAAAAAGGCAGAAAAGAAAATGAAACAGCACTATTAATCTCTGGTGACTTCAGAAATATTTATCTTTCTGAGCCATAGGCTCAACTTGGTAAATTAGGGACTTATTCTGTACCATTAGAATCATACCCATTTGCACAAACAGGGACTAGTAAAGTCACTGCTATAATTTCCTTCATAAAGTAATTTAACTGAAACAGGAGTTGGCAACTCAAAAAAGTACACTACACAGTTTTCCACTGACAAAATCAGCTGACAACATCTTTACTGAAACATAGATACCAAAACTTGTATAAAGCAAACTTCTATAAAATCTTAGCTGTTGTATCATTGAAATAAAAAGAAATATATTTACAAAACTGTTGCCAAAGGAAGTCTGATATGAGATACTGAGATGGAAAGGTAAATAGAATATCAGGTCCATACTTTGAACCTCAAAAAAAAAAAAAAAAAAAAAAAAAAAAATCAATTTGTCAAAAGTTGAATTATTGAATTAGTCTATAGGCTGAAGATTTTGTATGCCTTACATCTGATTTTAGTTCTTACTGTTATAGAAAACAGTAAGAAAACAGTATAAAAAACTGTAGCTAATGAGGACTCCTGTTCAGTCCTTTGGACTTCTGCAGCACATTGAGTTGTACTCCAGAATATAAACAATACATCTGTGTGTGTTTATCAACAAACAGAAATTCCTAAAGGTCATTCAAGTGACAAATGTATTTTTAAGTACATGAATTACTTTGTGATTAGGAAATTATTAGATGATCTAATCATCATAATTAAATTATTATTAGATGATCTAAAAATTTAGATAAAGTAGATTATTAGATCATCTAATATAAGCTTAGAGTATAGCACAAGTTTAAAATTTTCTGGGTTGTATTTTACATGTGAAATAAATAATTATCTAGGAAGGAAAATCTCTTTTCCCCCAGAGCAACATCACAACTTGTCTCTATCTCCGTCAAACTTCACACAGGGCCAGTTTAAATAGAGGTGCTATGCGGTAATCATGAGAAGAAGGGATCTGCACTACCGAAACAAAACAAAACAAAACAAACAAACAAACAAAAAAATCTCTGCCAGCCCTAAGAATTTTATAACATGTTTGTTAATCCTATCAAATATTCACCATCCTAAGCAAAACATCGCCTTATTTTTCACCTGTATATTGATACTTGCAGACAAAGGAAAGCTTTGTGATGCTTATAAATTTTAAGTGTTATAATTATGATAATCAGTATTACCTCTAATCAAAATACAGGTTTATTAAAATATAATAAGCAGAAAAAATATATAAATAGCTGGTAATGCTTTGTGGGTATGGTCAGCTACAACATATAAGTCTGTATAAGTATATAAGCAATGAGACCACCAAAAAGAAAACAAAACAAACAAACAAACAAACAAAAAAACATAAATTGTTGCAATTAGGAGTCCTGAGAGAGCTTGTGAACAGCATCCTACCTAGCAGAATTTTCCAGATAAAGAACAAAGAACATGAAAAGCACAAGGGACAGTAAACAGCCAAATCATCCTTCTGAATGCACAGGAAGGATGACCAGCACAACCATAAAGAGAAGCAGCTAAGACACCAAGGATGATGGGGGAAAGACAGAGTACAATGGTAACACATCAGGTCCAACTTCTCTCAGCAAAGAGCTCTCAAACCTGGTTACCTTGACCTTAGTGACTACAGATCTCCAAGGACTGAAGCTATCAGTATTGTGCTCACAGACATTTTCATAGTTGTTAGATGTATATGGTCATGATGATTTGTTAGAACTAACCATTATTATGAAGTATTCCTTGTATACCTTGCTTTTCTGCGAGTATTACTAATGTTACAATTGGTTAATACATAAATATTTTTTTTTGAATGTGTTCTCAATGGAGGAAGTTCAGGTGTAGCTGGGTTGGAGGAACAAATGAGTTACAGTGAGAAGATGTGATGGGATGTATCCCATACACATGTAGTTAAATTTCACTGAAATTTAACTATGACATTTCCCTGAAGGGTCAATTACTCAAAAAGAAACCCAGCTGACTAAGTCAGAGATTTCAGTGTTTGTTTTTCACAAAAGCCTGTTAGATATTCATGTTCTGACACAAAACACATCCCAGAGTAAATACTAGTAAACAGGTACCTAGACATCAGAAATGTCCCTCCATTGGGATAACAAAATGATATGATTCTGTCAATTTGTGGTGAAGAACATACACACACATACATATTATTATTACTATTATTATTATTATTAATAGCAATTTTATAATTATTTTATCTGTTCAAATTAACCTAAGTTATTTACAATAAGCTTTGTTAACAAAGTATATGACTTACCTTTGTTTAAAGTTCAGTTACCAATAGTCTTTACACTGATTAATTTTCTGGTGATCTCAGTTTATAGATAGAAATGAAGACTGAAGCGGTTTAATTTTTGACATAGCATCTCTGCAATTCAGATTTGAAAATGGGATAGAAAATATGCTAAAGACTACTTGTCAACAGCTACTTAAATTTGCACTTACAGAAAAATTTAATCTTTAAAACAAAAAAACATTCACAATAAATCCATTATGAAAATCTCTGTTTCAAAAAGGGCCTAGTGGGTAAAGCACTGAGCAGTGCTAATACAGAAAATACAATTTTTTGAAGATACATCAGTTTTCTTAAATGTGCAGAGCACATGCATGATGCATATGCACAGGGGTGACTTGTAACAAGGCAGGTGTAAACTTAGAGATGCATAGTCATTGCAGAAATGCACAAGATGTTACCTAGGCCAGTAAGAGTAAAGTCTGGATGCTTACATCTTATGCAGTTACTCATTTTCACCCTGGTTAGGCCAACATAATGTCTCAAAATTATTTTTCTTGACAGATGAATTTTTATTATTATTTTTGGTTTTGTTCTCCCCCCTATTTATTTATTTATTTATTTATTTATAACTTGATCTACTTTGAAATGTATGCTACAAGCCTGAGGGCATCTGGATCTAATTAAAGATCTTTGTTATGTTCTGCCTAAAGATTTTTGGACAAATTTACTACGTTTATACTTCAACTCCTTAGTTCTCTGTCATATTTACTGACAACAGGGAAAAAATGTGGAAGAGCAGAACTATAACTGTATTCCACTTTATTTATTAGCTCAACTGAGCTGAGATTGTGGATTAATGTGGGTTAATAGAGGGAATGCTTGTACTAATATTAATATAAGGAGATGTCATACTTACACTAATATTTATATTTAATAGTAGGAAACATTAGGAAAGAGACATGTAGTTTCCAGATGTCTCTACATTTTCTCATGGCAGACCCTTTTTCTTTTCTGAAATGATTATATTCAGAAAGAAAAGTCCATCAATCATTTACAGGATTTATTTCCGATAGAGCAATAATTCATCAGAAACAGGCCAAAGGATGAATTGAGGCACTTTTTAGATTGAAAATAAAGTTCTTAATTTATTTGAAAACAGTTACCTTGACGTCTTGAGGGTCTTTAAATTAGGGTATGTATGCATTATAAACATATAAACATATAATTTTCCTATATTTTGTCTGTGCTAACAACCTGTAAGATAAGAATACATAGTATTTCCCCACCTCTACAGTGATTTAGATTACAGTGATTTAGATTACAGTGATTTAGATCAGTGATTACAGGGATACAGAAGGCAGGTAGAAGTAAAACGTGAAACAGTGATTTACATATCCCAAAGGAGCCTTATTTCAGTGAGAATTTTGACTGTGCCATAAGTAAGGAACTTGGCCAACAATTTTATAATACACTTTGACTTAGAAATCATGTGTTTAAATAAAAAAGTTCTGCAAGTTCTCATGACAATGTTTTTGTTTGTTTGTTTTGTTTTGTTTTGTTGCTCATGGTGGGTTTTGTTTATTTTTTGTTTGTTTCTGACAGTTTTGGAAGTCTCAATAAAAATGTTAAGTGTGAAATTTCAAAATTCTGTATGAATTTAAATTAATTGTAAATATACTGGCTGGATTCAGTCCAACAGGAAGATCATTAGCAAGGCAGTAAATGTTACAGTAGTTTCTTGTTCACAGTATCAAGTTAAAGTAATGAATTGCTATTCTTCAAAGCCTTTTGTCTCTTTTTGTTTTCCTTGGTACAGATAGCTTTCTTGATCAGGAGTCAGAAGCAAGTGTGATATGATTTTCTTGGCCTAAAGCATAAAACCTTATTAACAGCATTTTGTCCCTATCCTGGAATGTAGTATGTGTGTGTGTGTCTGTATATGGATGCAAGCTGACCCCAGAAAACAACAACAGCAACAACAACAACAAAACTAAAAGAGATCAAACAGGAAAATTGTTTCTGTGCGTTTACTTTTTCTATGGCTAAAAAAGTATCTGTCAAAATTTGATCTTCTTGAGCTTTTAATTAAATATTAATGTAAAGGGAAAGAAAAGTATCCCATTTAGTTGCTTTCATAAAGTACTAAATGCACCTGCATGTATATGCACGAATAATATTTTCAACAAATAGGGCTCCAGAATATGAATCTTCTTATAAGTGTTAATCTTAAATGCGAACAAATGGGACCAGATGTAGTGGCATTTTTTTAATACATCTCATTAGTTTGTATTGTGTCTTGAAGGTTACAGACAAATTTCATTTCAGGCATCCGGTACTATTATCCTCGTCAACAAGAACATTCAGTTAAAATCACTTCCTTTCCAAAAACAACTTCTCCCCATCAAATGAATTCAACATGTTATCCCACGGGTTCCTGAATCAGAGCTGTAAATGTACTAAAATGTGTACGGCATGCACTGGTATTAACATATGTAAATATTTTATTATTATTATTATTATTTATTATTTTTTTAGTTCATAGATGGTTTGCTGAGTACAAATGAACTGCTGAAGCTCTCAATTTATGGTATGAAAGTACCCCAACTGTAATTTTCAGTTTAGCTTTGGCATGAAATCCTGTTGTGCTTTAACCCAGCAGGCAGCTAAGCATCACAAAGCTGTTTGCTCACTCCCTCTGACAGTGGAATAGGAGAGAGAATTGGAAAAAGGTAAAACTCATGGGTTAAGATAAAGGCAGTTAAAAAGGACAGAAAAGGAAGGGAAAATTAAATAATAATAATAATAATGATAATGGTAATGATAATAATAACAATAATCATCATAATAATAGTATATACAAAGCAAGTGATGCACAATGCAACTGCTCACCACCTGGTAAACCTCAGCCAACTTCCCCTAGCTGTAACTGTTCTACATGAAGTAATCATAGAATCATATGTTATGGAATATCACTTTGGCTAGTCTGGGTCACCTGTCCTGGTTGTGTCACCTTCCAGCTTCTGGTGCATCCCTGGCCTCTTTGCTGTCAGGGCAATATGAGAAGATGAAAAGTCCTTGACTTACTGTAAGCAATGCTCAACAACTGCAAAAACATCACTGCGTTATAAACATTATTTTGTCTCCTAAATCCAAAACACAGCGTCATAGCAGACACTAAGGGAAAAATTAAGATTATCTCAGTGTGAAACCAGGACAATATCCTTAAAGAATAAATATATTAAATATTTATATATATAAAAAATAAAAATAATTTTTCAATATTTTGTCATTCTTTGGCTAAATAAATTGTTAAATAAGAGCCATATTGCCACTGTTTAAAACAAATAGCTAAAAACACTACATCAAGCCAAATGCAAAGATGGAGAAAATATGCACAGGTTGATTTTTATGTTTAAGAAAATAAGAATCAACTTTGACAATCTTCCAGATGAACCTTAGTCACCACAGAAGAGTCTCAACACTGCAAATCATTGTGGATTCAAGGTGTCTTACTGAAATTTGAGGGATTCCTCAAGTGAGTGCAGGCTATCGTTTACATCAAATATTTGTAGAAGACAGTTCCTTTGGATGTTGCATGTGACGAAAACATGTTGGCTCCATGTGGTATATCCATTCACATTATGGGACCTCTGCAAATTTTTTATATTATATGTAATATTTGACAAGCAGCAAAATGACCTAGCAAACCTTCAGCTAAAAACTTCTGCTAAATATATATATATATATATGAAAAGTGGAGGGAAAAAAGTATCCAGTAGCACAATATCAAGGAGAACTAGTGTCCTGGTTTCAGCTAGGATAGAGTTAATTTTCCTCCTTGTTTCTGGCACGGTGCTGTGTTTTGGATTTAGGATGTGAATAATGGTGATAACACGTTGATGTTTTAATTGTTGCAGACCAGTGCTTACACTTGCTCAGTCCTCCATAGTAATAAAGATGTAAGGACCAACCTTGTCTCTCTAAGATGTTAGAAAACCTATCCTAAATTCCAAACATTTTGTTTATGTCAATATTGCTAATGCCTACTGTATTAACATCAGTCCTGGCATGTACTTTTATTTTAACATCTCTATCTTGGAATTACCTTACTGCTTTTTAGTTTCAAATTATAATTATAAAGCTCTCCTTTCTTGTCATGCAGAAAAAGTAAAAGCCAGTTCAAAACTGAAAAATATCAAAAGTTTAGTGTTTAGCTTTTTTATGTAACTTGTATGAGAACAACTACAGAAACAACAACAAAAAAAATCATCCCTACCTTGTTATTCAAAGATGACTGTTGTTATTACTTTAATATAATTTCTTATCTGTTATTTACTTTTACCAGAGCAGTATTCCCCTTCTGTTGTTTCATGTAAAGAAATAAAATATTTTTTTTTATCTCCCCGTCAATCATTTTTCTGTGTTATTTCAGTTCAGGAGCAGATTCTCCTTTTAAAACAGAAGTAGCTCCACATATTTTTATAGTTTGTGTCATTTTTGTGTTGCTGTGTGTAAAGGAGAGTCTATTTATCAGTATTTCTTATGAAACAGCCACAACACCCATCAACAACACTGATATCGTTAGGATATAAAAAAACAGTGTGGTTTTGCACTTCAAAATATTTAAGCCAGTTTTGATATAATGCTAGTGTCCAAGGGACCTTACATTTACTTTACATTTTGAAGCAATTCTGCCCTCCCTCCCCCCCTTTTTTTTTAACAGTTCAATAATACATTACACCTCTTCTGTTGTGCAGTGTTATGGCAGTACCTATGCAAAATTTATGAACATGATCTGTTTTATTTGATTATATAGAGTTACTCAGAAGAAAAGCTTTCTTTTTGTGACAATTATATCAGCTGTAAGTGACTGGATGAGTGTTAGAATTTAGGCTGAAAAAAAAAAAAATCCCTAAATTTTGAAGAAAAAAAGAAATAACTTCATTTTTGTTAAGAGAAAGAAGCTTTTTTTTCTTTTTTTTTTTTTTTTTTTTTTTTTTTTTGGGGGGGGGGTGCTTTCAAAAATGGGTACATTTCATTGTAGTGTAAAGCTGAAAGATACAGAAAATAAAAATCTAAGAAACAAGTTTTTGAAAGTAACAGGTTTTGAAAAAGATAATAAGATTAATTATGTTTAAAGCATTTGGAAATCAATGTAATAAGTAGAGAATTGATAAGCAATATTTATGAATAGTTAAGGGACGCTGAGAAGATATACAAGATTGAATGAAAGGGTTGTGTGCCTTACAGTCCTCCAGTAGTTCTTGTAATGTAATTTCACAGAATCATAGAATCATAGAATATCCTGAGATGAAAGGGACCCATAAGGATCATCAAGTCCAACTCCTCGCACCGCAAAGGTCTACCCAAAATTTTAGACCATGTGACTAAGTGCACAGTCCAATCTCTTCTTAAATTCAGACAGGCTAGGTGCAGTACTTCACTGGGGAGCCTGTTCCAGTGTGCAACCACTCTCTCAGTGAAGAACCTCCTCCTGACGTCTTACTTTAAACAAACTAAAGTAAGAATTAGAATGAAACAAAGGAAAGCCCTTGAGATTTTCTTGAACACATTAAACTAACTTTATAATAATAACTTAAATAATATTTCTATTCCAATGTGAACTATATAAACAAAGATAGTATTACTACGAATAATAATTCTAGCAACTATTATATTAATATACACAATGTATTATTGAAATAACATTTTTAGAGTTAATGTTGTAAGGAAATAAGATATTCATACTGATTATTTATTCATACCCGAAATAAGTTTATATTTGCTAACAAAGATCACAAATCTACTAAGTACAGTACAAATGACGTTACGGATTTGTCTGGGATAGAGTTAATAATCTTCGTACAGGATCAAGCAATACTGTCATTTTAGGGTTTATGATGAAAATAGTGGTGATAACACACCAGTGGCTTTAGTTGTGGCAGAGCATTGCTTACACACAGTCAAGGACTTTTCAACTTCACGTACTGCCCTACTAGTGAGGAGGCTGGGGGTGCACACAAGGTTGAGAGGTGACAGCTGACCCAACGTGACCAAAAGGATATTCAATGCCATATGTTGTCATGCTCAGCTATAAAGTCTGGAGTGAATAAGGAGGAAATGGATGGCATTCAGAGTGATTTGTCTTCACCAGACTCTGTTACATGTGATGAACCCTGCTTTCCTGGAAGTGGTTGAACCCCTACCTGCCTGGCAACCTGATCTGGTGGGTGACATATCTGCCTATGGCAAATGAGTTGGAATTAGGTGTTCTTTAAGATCCCTTCCAACCTGAGACATTTTATGACACATTCTAAGATTCTATGTTATTTTCCAATTTGAAAAAAATAATAGCACAGTATATAGAATCTTCTGGTGAAGACAAATGCCGTCACTCTAAAGGTCATCCCCTTCTGAAATATTCTTACTTTAATTTCTAAATTATACTATTTTTTTCAGTCTTGAGAAGACTGAAATAATAAATAAATATAAATAATAAAACAAATGAATAATTAATTAAAATAATTAAAAAATTAAAGGTAATATGATTGCCCTCAACTACAGGATAACCATTAATGTAGATCTTTTTTCCTCCACATTTTCTCTGTTCAGAATCCCTGAGCTGTTATCTAAATCCAAAGGTTTCTGCTTCCAAAATTCTTCCTATTTTTTTAATGTAGAAATAATCATCCAGTGAGCGTGTGTGTGAACACAGTTTGCATGTTTACAGTATAAATATATGTTTGATTTAAAATATACATATATATATTATTCATGTCTGGGTTGAACTGACAAGTACATGTCCTTGTATTCTAAAGACTTAAGAAAAGATGTATTGTTATACACATTCATCTCATTTGTTAAATCTATGTAGTTCCTGCTGGAACACAACTGTTGTATCCTGGGGTCTTTCTTCCCATAATCATTCAGTCACACAGAAACAGTTCATGGCTTTCTGCCAGCCCAGATGGATCAGATTTTATTTCCAATGGAGATAAGAACTCAAGAGAAACTACTATGTACTTCAGTCTCTGTCTGGTTGAAAATCATTGAACCATAGTGAATCTCGAGGCTAATCTGAACAGTTCATCTGGCATGTCTAGGCATAACCATTAACAGAGGGGAAAAGTGCATACTTATGGTGTTTATTTTACTAGGTGTTTGCAGATAAGGCTTGTTTTAGACATATATCTTTAGCAATATGCAACCTAAGTATTAACTATGGTCTTATTCTTGGTCCCTTCCTATTGCAATTGTAAGAAAAGGCATAATAGACCTGTTTCTTGTGTAGCAGCTAAAAGAAAAATTTTGGGTAAATTTCTGATTAAAAAATAATAAAAATAAATAATAATAATAAAAAAAAATACAAAAGCTCTTCCATGTATTCAAACAGGACCAGAATTTTACCTACCATCTGCTAAAGTTAAAAGAGACTATGTTTAGAATTACTGAGATCTAGTGTATGTTTACTTCCATATGTTCAATTAGGAATGCCTAAAAAGGCATTGATTAGGGTCATGATTAGGCTTTCATTATCCTCACAACAATCTGTTGTGGTTTAATCCTGGCAGGCAGGTAAGTACTACACATCTGCATACTCACTCTACCCAGGTGGGACTGGGAAGAGAATTAGAAATGTGCAAGAACTCATAGGCTCGGATAAAGACAGTTTGCTAGGCAAAGCAAAAGCCACATGTACAAGCAAAGCAAAACAAGGAATTCATTTACTACTTCCCATCATAAGACAGGTGTTCAGCTACTTCCAGGAAATCAGGGTTCATCACATGTAACAGCTTCTGGTAAAGACAAATGCCATCATTCTGAATGCCATCCCCTTCCTCCTTAGTCACTCCAGATTTTATTGCTGAGTATGACACTATATGGCACGGAATATTCCTTTGGTCACTTTGTGTCAAAAACTTAAAATTACAGTATTGCCTAATCCTGAATGAAGATCATTAACTCTATCCCAGACAAACCCATGACACAACAAATGAAGGGGCAACATACTGTTGTCTTATATTGCTAGCAGGTAACTGAGTGTCAGAGACATGCTGAAGATCACATATGTTTAGCTAAAAACTAATTATTTGAATCTAGTGCTAGTAACTCTTATATTAACAGTGCCATTCTTCTTCTTTTTAGGGTATTTGAAGACTTATAAAAGACAGCTGAGTATAATTGGAGACTAAACTTATGTTTTAAAATCAAATGATAGCCTTTAAAAAAATAAAAATTCCACTTTTTTCCAGTGCCTTTTTTTTTTTTTTTTCCAACTCATGGGCTGACTCTAGAGCAGATTGTTATGTAAAATTTGTACTAATGAGGACTTGTGCACTGAACTTCCAACCTTGTTTATTTCAAAATTCAAGAGAGAATTTGTCCAATTAACATTAATGTTTCTGGAAAATATTATAAGAATATAAAATTTGATTCTTCTAGGAATTCAAAATCAATGTTCTCTGGGCAAGACTTATTAATGAGATGTTATTCTGTTAGGGCAGTTAATCAGGAAGAAGAAAAGATGTCAACACCTCTGCTTCTACTTTTAAAACAAGAGAAACATTAAAACAAGCAACAAATTGCAGAAGTGATGGAGGAAAAATTATTATTGAGAAGTGAAGTACAGTATGAGCACCTAAGGTGTTTTTAGCACCAAAGCAGACTTTTTTTTTTTTTAAGCAAAAAGATGTTAAGGCTGACAGTGTCCCTCTAAGCAAGAAGTGTCCTCAATCTAAAACATCTAATCTTACCCATCAAATCATAGTATTTCAAAAAATCTGTGTAGAGGAATTATTTGTCATTTCTTTCCAGACTGTCAGCCTGATAAAAGGGTTTTGTTGTTCTTCAAACAGTACTCAGACAGCATTGCTCAAGTCGTGCAAGATGCAAGTAGTTTTCAAAACTTAAAAAACTATGAAAAACATATATTAACTATATTATATACATATATATATCTTAGTACATTTATCATCTTCTTCTGGCCGAGGACTTTCAGAAATAAGAGAAAAAGCAGGTGAATATATATTCTTAAAGTTCAGTTCTTAAAGTTGTTTATTGCTGCCTTTTTCAATGCCCCTTTGAAGCCCAAGCTGAAACTACACAGAATGTCAGGTCTTCAATTTCTTTCCTAATTTTGTGCTAATGGATATCATCATGAAGAACAATAATTACTTTCACATACATACTTTTACTTATAAATATTTTATTTATAAATATTTACTATTTATATGTATTGTATTGATATGTTAATCACAGGAGAAAAAGAAAAGAAGAATGATTAAAAACCAACCAATCAACTAAATAAATAAAACAATGCCTACAGGATTAACACAATCTTTACAGGTAAGAAGAGAAAAAGTACATTTGAACAGCTTCTCCTGTTGGCTACAGCTTTTCAGAATGATCTATAAATGAAAACCAAAATCTAGTACTCTAGTACTCTCTCTGTTCTTAAAGAGAAATTATACTGCATTGTTCTAGAAGAGATATGCATGGAATAGCTAAAGCTGACACTTTATTATATAGCATAATCCCAGAAGCAAAAATTTGGGAAGCAAAGCTCTGCTTCTATTTTTATACACGTGAGTAAATCCAAATGTAAGTTAGAAATTAGTCCATTTAGTGATGTTATTGAACCTCTGCATAGAGCTTATCCTTTTGGGGGGCTTGTATCTTCTTTAACCCAAGCAATTGTTCATATGTGTGAACAGATATGCCAGGTCACTTATTAGCATGATTTTAAACCTGAATTTGAAAACTTAGTCAAATGGTTGCATGATGAAATTAGGACGTTAATTCCTTAAAGTAAAGTCTTTAAAGTCTCTTAACAGTCAGAGAGGGATGCAGGGAGGGAAAAAAATAAAGACGAAGGGAGATACTGTTTTTTTTTTAATACTTCTTCCTTAAGCTGCTCAAGTTTATTTTCTTTCCCAGTGTAAGATATTAGCATTTATATAATTACTTTGAGAAACAGGCCATAACACTAAGTGGAAACTGAGTAACGCACCTTTTACCTTCACTTCTTTAATCAGAAGTCACTGTTAGGTGACAAATTCCTTAGCACAACTTCTTGATCTCAGTCATAGTCACACTGGAAGATGTAGTTAATCATCCTATTACACAGGAAAAATTCAAGAAATCGGAGAGATGAACAACAAATCTAACTATATGGTAGCCTAAATCCAAGTCAATCTAATGACTGTGCTTTATCTCAGTGAGATCAGATTACGATTATTTTTTGCAGATGCTACTATGAGGGAAGTAAAGTTTTAAATTATAAAATAGAGTGTTCTCCTCCAAATTAGTAGTTGTAATCTGGTTAGGTAGTTACACTGATGTTTTGGACAATCAGTGAAAATAAGAAATCCTGAAAATAAAAAAAAAAAAAATTCAATTTAAAGCCAAATGTAAGCCTTTCTCCTACATTTGAATTTCAATTTTTTTTCACAGCCTCTTTATTTTACATTACTATATGTTGTCATTACATGGTGCCAAAATCTGAAGGAAGCAAAAATCTTTTATTGGGCCCACTGATATACTTGAGGAAAAAATTATGCAGGCATAGTTTTTCAAATAAACTTCAGGTCTGGAAAGGAAGAACCAAACATGATAACTATATAAATTTTGGGAATGGTTGCTGTGAAATTCATTTCATTATGTTACATTACCAGTTTGACAGAAAAAAAGTAGTTAACATTTGGAGTGGAGTGACGCATTAGCAAGGAGAGAGCTGAAAGATAAAACTAGTGGGGTACACTGTTTTTCTTTCATCAAAGAAAATTTATGAGTTCTCGTCTCCAGTTTTGCCCCTCCATAGCTCTAACTGAGTGAAGTAGTAGGGGTCAGAATGGTCTCTTATTCCTGAAGCAGATAAAATTAGTGAACCAGCTAACATCTGCTGTTCAAGCTGTTGCAGAGTTGATCTATGATCAAAGGGAACAAATGGCACAGATACTCCAAGCTGGCTTTGAAAGAAAAGTCATTGTCTTATGAAACAACACGCTGGAAGAGAGAGAAAGAAAGATGCAATTGATTCTTGCAGAATGTGGTGGTTAGCAGAAGTGGTTAGCAGAAGATGAGAGTGAAAAATTAGCAAAGGCAAATAGATACTTGCCTTTATATATATATGTATATATATATATATGTCACATATTATTTCTCCATATGTATTGTTTTATGATATTCAGCTGTTGGATAGAAAGCATGGGATATTGAATAGAACAACCTTTGTAATCTCTGCCATTCATTTTCATTGACCAAGTACTTTATTTTTGTTCCCCAGAAGTTATAATGCAAACACCTCTAACGAAATATCAGAATTAATTTATTTTGCTTAAATTTCCTTAATTTCCCCAAGTTGCAACAAATACACATCTCATCATTGAGCAGAAATTAATGTTTAAACTAAAACTTTGGTCTGGTATAGTTGATGAAACAGTGCATTGGCATTGACTTACAGATAAAACACGTTCTGTAACTTGGTCACTGAATTAATAGTCATTTAATGTAGTTTGTAGCACATTAATTGTTCAGGCTGTATCTTCACATTTTAAGCAATACTGTAATTGAACTTTTAAAGCATTATTTTTAATTGTCCATGAATTTGGGGGTAAGAGAAGTACGGCCTACTTCCATTTACTTTTTTTGTTTGTTTTATGAAAAAGAATATTCAAAATGAAAAATAATATAGGAATTTTTTTTTTTTTTTTTTTTTTGAAATAAATGAAAAGGAAACTTTTAAACCATATTTTACAATGAGAACTATTGCAATATATATATATAAATATATCTGCAAAAGTATTTATTCAAAAATATGTTTCAAAATTTTACACGTTTATTCAAACTTTGTTAGTAAAGTGTAGCAGTACAGTCTTCAGTTACATTGTACCAAACCTTTTTTTGTTTGTTTGTTTTGACAGGCTTTACATTACTTAGAATATGGAAATAGTCTTAGAGTGTGATTAAAAAAGAGTAAAAAACATAATTATCACTTTCTTCTTTAGTGTCCTTTTCTCTTCAGTATCTGTGTTTCTCAAAAGCTGTAGTAAGTGATTTGATGAAAAAATATTATTTTTGGTATCATTTGTAGTTCACCTTATTAATAAATTGTCAACTAAATCCGTGCAAATAATAAAAATATTAAATGTGAAAACGTGTATGTCTGTTTTTATAAAAAACATACTTTTTCATTAGTGAGAATAATTGCTCTGATAATTTGATTGTGTCTCTTAGAGTTAGTATGCTCTATAATCCAAAATGTGCAGGTGACATCAATGTGTTTTCAAAACTTGAGGCAGTATTGGGCCACAAAAAAGGCTGGGGTAATCATCATCAACATAGCCTGAAAACATATCAGGAACTATTTGAACAGTTTAACATGACATAAAATCCCAAGCCTAAAAGCATGTCAGGAACTGTTCATACAGTTTAATACAACTTAAAATTCCATTTCAATGTCCCAAAATGTTCCAAAGCATTATTGAGTATGTATGTATACATGTAGCCCTTACAGGTTTTACTCAGTTTTGTGAATTCATAAGGCTTCAGCTTGTAGTCTACATGCTAAAAGATACTCAGTTTTAACACATTCTTATGAGAAATGTTTGATGTTTTCATTTTCCTTATTGCAGATTTGGGAAGAAATGAAATTAATCATTATTGTTGGTCTGTAATTCTTGCCACCATTACAATTATACGAATGGTTGGTTTTGTTTCATTATGGTACCTGTACTTTTTGAAGAACTGACCTTGTTCTGTCTGAATACTAAACAGTCTGCATGCAGTGAAAAGACCATATGCAATAAATAAATATTTATTCATGGATAACATATTGTTTAAATTAGAATGGAAAGGTCTCCTAGAATTTAACATGATTCTATTATAAAAGGGCAAAATAAATATCCAAATTAGTCTCAGACTGAGCAAGCTTTCCATGTCAGACTGGAAGATTTCAACTTCAGGACAGAGCAACAGCCAAATGAGTCTAAGATGTTTTGATTCTTGTTTGTTCCTGCATGACTAGATTCTCCTTTATGCTTTCTTCAGTTTACATAAGAGCTTGAGGGTTTTATATCATTAATACTGGACCAACTGTTTGCTTTTGAGCAAATGGAATCAAGCCAATAATACCCTGCTGAAGGAATTTCCAAAGCAGAGGAAAGGAGACTGGAAATGCAGATTCTTTCCTGCCTCAGTTCTGCAGGGTTAATTTGAAAGTAAGGGTACATGATAGAGAGCAGTTGTGCTACCATTTCTTAAGAAGTCTACTGTAAAACTATAATTGACAGTGAAGAAATTTTGAGTCAGCCTCAATTACAAGAGAAATATATTACCCTAAAATACCTCCATCAGGCAACAGACTAAGCATGAACGATAAAATGTCAAGACATGGTAGCATAATATTTATTGAATGCTAGTATCTCCATAGATTTTGTCTTGCTGGAAAAGAAAGTAGAGTTTAACATTATTAGTTAATTGAGCATGACCTGAGTTAGCTAATTTTTACAATCAAACCAAAATAACAGGGCAAAATTTCTGACACATAGACCATTTATCTCGAGTTTTCTGTGTCATGTTTGCCCAAATTAGAAGCACATAAGTTATTCTCCTTTCCAGAACTTCTTGTCTAAACTGTCACAAAAATGCAAAGCTAAGCGATGAAATTTTTGAATTCTTATAACCAAATACTGGGAAAACAAGAAAGTAAGATATCTGGAAGATATAGGCAAAGATATACTTCCTGACTACGCAGGATTTCATTTTATTTTAGCAGTTGAACACTCATTTTGTCAGGCTAGATGATGTATTCTCTCACTGTAGAGGTCAACTTTTGGTACTCAGTGGCATTATTCTCAAACAACGGAGTCTAGCTCATTCAAACATGATACTTTAATTTGAAAGATATATGACATATTTTTTCTCCTCTGAATGAGTGAAATCCGAGTGCAAACTTTATTTTTTTTAAACCAATTCAAAATCAAAGAACATTCTGTTCTGCCTTTTTCATCCTATCAATTTACCCAGTATTTCAAGCCTACTCGATAACCTCAGACTCTAATGCTTTTATTACTGTTATAGCATTGCTACCTGTCTACCAGCTCTACAGCAATTAAGAAAATTATGCTTGTCTTCCCAGGGTAATTTCTAATGAGGTACCCAACAGACTTCTTCTAAAACAAGTAAATTACAGCCATCAAAGTAAAGAAAATGAGGAAATGAAGACATACAAATCCTTTTTCATCTCCAGTTTGTATCTTGTAGATTTAGAACACAAGGCACCCCTTAATGGAAGAAACACAGTATTCCTTACAGTGTTGTTACCTTTTTCTTCCTTTCCCACTCAAAACAAACAAACAAAAAAAAGCAAGATGATATTCATATTTTGTACAAATTCCAAAATCTTGTTTAGATCATGATATTTTCTCTAGGGCATTTTTTTGCAAGATGTGTTCTGTACACAGGTCTTTAAGGCATGTGTCTTCTATCAGCCAGGAACCATTGTCCTTCCTAGTTTCCAAATCTGATAATATTAATGGGATCATCAAAAAATAAAAAAAAAGGGAATTACTAAAGCTGAAGTTTGCTACATTTCTTGGTGAAAAACATATGCTGTAATGTACAACATTACAGATTTGTCAATTGGTTACAAAATACTTTTATTTATTTTACACAGACAGAGATTGTTTTTATGTATGTCATGCATTCTTGCCATGTTTGGAGATACTCCAGCTTTCAGTGGCCTTTTAATGTAAATACAATATGTATATGGATGTAGGTCACACACTTGTTGCAAGTCTAGCTTGGCTCAGTTCAGTTTTAGGCCTCCAAATAGTTTATTAACATTGCTCAAAATTATACAACACGTTACAGAATTCCTGTAGGAATTACTGAATTCCTGAAGTAATTTCTAACTTCATTGATCTTACTGTCAAGGTAAGACACCTCATACCTTCCAAAAAGTATGTACCACAATGTATTTGAAAGAGACAGTATCTTTGAAGCACAGAATGTTGTTGTAATATTATGACTTTAATTCTCCTACTCAGAGGGAATCATTGTTTACTTACCTTGATGACAAGCAACAGCTATTGGCTTGCTAGTCTTGGGGTAGCAGATATTAGATTTTCTATCTTTCTTCATAGAGCTGTAAAACTGTTGAATATGAAGGAAATTATTCATCAGTATACATACAAATGTCATGTAAATGTAAATGGACATTGTAGTGTGCTTCCCATATTTGCCTTTGCACATACCATGATCTTTTGGGATTACATGGATTTGTATTTGGCATTTTTATTTTATTTTTTTTTTTTGCTAGGCAGCTGGACATTATGCAAACTACATTAAAAAGAACAAACTAAAAAACAAGTAATTTCCTTATCTGTCTGTAAACAAAGAAATATCAAGACTGCATAAACATAAAACACAACATTGAAAGATACTAAAAAAGTCATAGCATACTTTTTTTTTTTTTTTTTTTTAAATAATAAAAAAAAAATAACTTGAAGTTTTTGTCATGCGATCTTTTTTGGGAAATTATTTTTTTTTTTTTTTTTTTTTTTTTTTTTTTTTTTTTTTTTCCAGATACTGATGTCTATATATTCAATTAACTAAAACTACATTTTTAACTTTTTCTTTCACCTCTGAAGCTCTTTTCTAGTGACTCTATATTGTATTTTATATTCATTTTTGTTTTGTTTATAGAATTTGTTGAATTTCATGAGCTTTACTTTGTCTTTATATTAGATCCACTGCTCAAAGATTTCTTATTTAATTATGTACCAATTCTACTTGGTATCCATGCAGTACTGTACATATTAGTATAACACTAATCGATATGTAAGACCTCATTTAACAGTCTTAACTAAGGCTGAACACACACAATATAAAGCCAAGATGACTATAAAATAGTAGTTAACATAAGTAAGGACTGCAAAATAGGATATATAATATTGATTTATGTTGGATAGCACTTGTTTCTGCCTACCACAAATTTCTTTCCATAGTTTTATTTTGATTGGTGTGTATGAAGACACCAAGTCAGTTATAGGTTTTTATGTTGGATAGCACTTGTTTCTGCCTACCACAAATTTCTTTCCATAGTTTTATTTTGATTGGTGTGTATGAAGACACCAAGTCAGTTATAGGTTATATTTACTGCTCTAATTATTTTTATGTGGTCACAGAAAAGTTTGTGCACTTGTGTAAACATGTAAAACACATCTGAAAAAGAAGTGAATTAGCGTTTGGAAAACACACACAAACAGAAACACATGAAAGCACTTCAGGGCAAATTAAAGATAAAGGAGAAGGAACTCTATTTTTAGAGTTTATTTTTCCTCTTCTTAAACTCCTGTAATGATTGGTAATACCTGTGATAATGCAATGCTTAAGATGATGGTTAACAGAGGCTATTAAAGTCTGCTTATAATCAGTATAACTGTTTCAGCTTTAACAATTTGGAGAATAAGTTTTTCCTTTGTGGAGAGCTGTGGCAGCATTACTAGGAGAGAGCTGTGGCATCCCTCCTAGGAATACCTTCTGGCTCATTTTCATCTGGAAGAAATTCTATTCTTGTATTCTTAGACCACTCCACATTATGCTCTGATCTGAACAAAAAGTCTAGTAAAGAGGTGCACCATGCTATCTGCAGGGAATTAAGCTCTCTGGGCCCATAATGTAAAATCATACTGAATCTTAACAACTTAAAGGGGAGAGGTGCATTCTATCCTTGGTTCACTTGGTCTTTATTCCATCTGTAGCCTCATGGCTAATGTTATATAATATCTAGCTAAATCTATTTCTGGAAGCAATTACGATAGGAATCATAGGAATGTTGGCTGGGTAGGACCTTTGAACTTTGCATTATGAGTCATGTTTTAACCCCCTATATCACTGTGGTGACAGATTAAAACACTCTGTACTTGTGTTCAGCACTTTGTAGAGCAAATGGCTTTAGACATCTGGTAGACATCTGGTTCTGATAAAAGAACATGTAAGACATTCAGTTCTCCAAATTAATCTATAACTATAACTAAGAAAGAGAAGAAACAAGTTCAATTCCTATTCCTTTTCACTGCCTTAAGTAGCCAGATGATACAGAGAGAGAACTGTTCCCACTCAAGTTCCTGTACAGTTTATTGTGTTTAAGGTTATAGAAAGGGTCACTTGAATTGATAAATACTATTAATTTGTTATGTAGTTTACTTCTTATTCAGTTATTACTGACATTTTATAATCAGAGTATAAAAACATAAATTCTTATGTTGTCATCTGAATTCTTATGTTTTCATCTGGAAACTGACATTACAAAAAGTTTTGTCAAGTTTTCCTATCCAGGGAAGTAACCAGTGGGATAAAGTGACCCTCCTTTTAGTTTAATGGAGAATAGTTGTCTGAAGTAGAGAGCAAAACCATAACAATGTTAGTGGAAGACACTCACTTAGATATTCAAATACCCAGTCAAACTTCCATTGGTCTGGGATGCTTGGCTGGCCTGGTGAAAGAGTCCTTGCAGAGTTTGCAAGTTCCTTGCAGCTTTGACCTCGTGTGCGCAGTAAGACAAATCCACCAGCATCACATGCCTGGTGTGCACAGAAAGACAAATCCACCACCACCACATACCCTTTTGTCAGGCTTCCAGGATGAGTCCCTGACATCATTAGATTAATCTCCAGAAAGCAGCTGCATTTGTGTACCCCAGTCTAGACCAACCAGTGCATTTTGTGGCATTCAAGACCCTCTTTAACCAAGTCACCCCAATCTTGGTTAGAACTCACTCATTCCCCCTTGTTTACATGGACAGCCTCAGCTCATGTAGAAACCTTCTGATATTACCTGCAGTTTGTAATTTCCTTGGCATTGCTTGGGAGGAGACAGCAGAGGCTGGTAATTCTTGTTCTAGAACCAACAAGCTTCCTAGGAAGCACAAGTTCAGGGAGAGTAGCCCTTGCTTCACAGAACAGATTTTTCTATTTATATTATATTAATTCTCACACACTCACCAAAATGTAATAAAAAGTTCAGCAAAGACTTCTAGACCAAATATGTTTTATGCCATAGCAACTCTGATGTGTCTGTCAAATAACGTTATTTATATAGATGAATTTCCCAATGAAAGGGGAGGATAGAGAAAGGAGGAAACAAATGACCACTCATTTAGAACCACAAAAAAGCAAGAGAGAGAAAAAAAAAAATCTTATATGCCTGGATCCTTTAATTTGTTAGAACAAGTATGCCCAGAAGTATTATTTAAAATCTGTAGAAAGAATTATGTGGCTCAAATATCAATAAAAATACTATAAAATATTAGAAAAGATTAAATGAAAAAGGAAAAATGATAATTTATATGAAATATGTTTTACATTTTTCTAAGTCACTGACATCTGAAAAAAAAAAAATATCTTGCTTGTTTATGAATTAGCAGGCTAGGAAAAGTACAAAAAGTATATCACAAGCCATACAAACATGCAAGAGAACAAGACAAGCTTCCAAGCTTCTTTAATCCTTCATAATATGTATTTTATTATTATTATTATTTTGGAGATCTTTTAGTTTCATACTACTAAGACTTGTGGAAATTTGAAGTAATAAAACCAAAATGTTTTAAAGCAAATAAGCACACTCAGAGTTAGAAAAGTCTGTATCTTCAGAAATGCCTTGAAAAAAGAAGTACTGTTCAAAAAAAAAAAAAAAAAAAAAAAAAAAAAAAAAATAATAATTTATGAGTTACTCATAAATAAAAAGATGCTGGTGGTGGTCTCTTTTTAAGCACATGTTAGCTATCACTATGAAAATTTTGGTGAACTAATAAGTAGGCTACTATTCTACTGTATAAAATTAAGTGCCAGTATGGTATACCCCCTTGCTAATAAATTACACATACATATATATGTACCTGTACATATATAAAAAGATACACAAAAAACATTCATGAATATACACTTACAAATGCATTAGAAGAAAAGGAAGTTGATAATTTTAATTCACTAATAATTTCAGAAAATTACTAAGTGATGTGAAAATGTAGAGAAACAGCACAGGAAAGAAGAACTGAAGGGTAACAAAGATGTTGCTAAAAATGTCAGGATGTACTTTTAACTCTAAATCTATATTGTATTTATATTATACCACACCATATATATAAAATATGAATAGATTTTTATCTGTTTAGGGAAAATGTCCTGGTTTCAACTGGGATAGAGTTAATTTTCTTCCTAGTAGCTGGTATGGTGCTGTGTTTTGAATTTAAGATGAGAATAATGCTGATAACACACTGAGGTTTTAGTTGTAGCGAGCAGCGCTTTCTCTAAGTCAAAGATTTTTCAGCTTCTCATGTTGCCCTGCTAGGAAGAAGGCTGGGGATGCACAAAAAGATGGGCGAGAACAGAACCAAGAAAACTGATGCAGACTGGTCACAGGGATATTCCATAACATACGGTTGAAGAATGAAACTGAAGGACTTGGCCTGGGAGGCTGCTGTTGCTCAAGGACTGGCTGGGCATCATTTGGCTGGTGGTGAGAAAATGTCACTCATTAATATTTTATTATTATTATTATTATTACTAATTTTATTGTATTTTACTTTTACTTATTTTTCTTATTATTCTTTCTTATTATCCTTACTAAACTCTCCTTATCTCAACTCATAAATTCTCATATTTTATTTATTTATTTTTGGATTATCTCTCCCATCCCACTTCAGGGTAGTGAGTGAATGGCTGTGTGGTACTTAGCTGTCTGTTGTGTTAAATCATAGTAGGGAAAAAGCCAGGTGACCTTCCTATCATGATAAAATATTTCCACTTAATCCTAATTAAGAGTCCAATAAAGAATATCCATTAATATTAGAATCTTAATGCTATCAGATCTAGACAATGTGTTTTAGACAATTTAAAAAGAACTAGCTGCTGAAAGCTCTGGAATATAAAGGTCAGTTTTCACTAAGTGTCTGGAACTGATGAAATTATAGTTGCTCAAGAGAAAAATAGTATGGTGCCAGAATCTAAAAGTCATGGGGTGACTTAAGTCATTAAAAACTCATAAAAGTGGTTAGTTAGGTCATTACAGTTCTGAGACTGATCCCTAAATAAGGGTAGAGCTAATAAAAGACCTGTTTTTATCTATCATCAGTATTTCTTCTAACCAAAATTTAATTTTGTTTGGTAGAAGCAATTGAATGATAAATTTATTCAAATACTTATAAGTAGAATTTTAAGCACCACATTTAGATTAGTGACCTGACACAATATTAATAAGTTTATACATTGTGAATTGTGCATCATCCTTTATATAGAAAGAAATTATTAACATATTATTTTCTTTCAGTGAATGATGTCACACAATTTAAATTCTGCCTTCAAAGTTTAAACCTTTTTTTATTAATTCATAAGGAAATTTATTGCCGATGAAGTTTGTACATGACTATTGTGAATGTTGTAATAAAGAAATGTGAGTGATATATTAGTGAGATTAAAAAGTCTACTTTCCACAGTGTACTGGGTCTGGCTGGGATGTTAGCTTTCCCTGCAGCAGCCCATACAGTGCTACACTCTGCACTTGTAGCTAGAACAGCAGTGGTATCACAATAGTGTTGTGTCTGCTGCTGAGAAGTGCTGGCACAGCATCAGGACTTTCTCCAACCCTCCTGGGGGGTGGGCAAAAAAGTGAGAAAGAAACATCACCAGGGCAGCTGGCCTAAACCAGCCAAAGAGATATTCCATACCATATGATGTCACACTCAGCAATAAAAGGTGGAAAAAGGAGGAAGAGGGGAGGGGTGGGCTTTCATTGCGAAAATGTCTGTCCTCCTCGAGAACACCGGCTACGTGCGTTGAGGCCCTGCTTCAAGGACGTGGTCACGCATCGCTCATTTGTGGGAAGTAGAGAATACTTTCTTTCCTCTGCACTTCTACATACCCTTTACTTGTCTTGTTTTGTTTTTCCCTTTCCCCCTCCCTTTTCCCCTTTCCCTTTTTTTCACTTTAGTTGAATTGTTAATTAATAATATTTCCTATATATATATATATTTCCTTTAATTAAATTATCCTTATCTCAGCCTGTGAGTTGTTCTTTCCTTTACTTCTTCCCCTCCTCATCTGAGGAGGGGGAATGAGAGAGCAGTTGTGATGTTCAGCTGCCCAGCATGGTAAAACCACCACACACAGCCAAATATGCACAATCAGATGAGATTCATTTTAGTGTGAACTACTGTAAAGTTGTCTATCTTAGATGGAAGAATGCATATAATATGGGTTGGAAAAAGCATATCTTGGAAAGTAATAGAAACCAAGATATAAAATCTTGAATAGCCAATGACACAAGGAGTGCTATTTATCTTCTGGACTTAGATTATATATATATATAATTTTAAATTGGAAAGCAAACACAGTAATAAAAAAAAAAAAAAAAAAAAAAAAAAAAAAAAAAAGTGTGATCACAGTCCTTGACTCTTTTTTTCTACGTGAAAGGGCTTTAGGTCTGCTTTTGTAGCTAACCTAAGAAAAAAACTGAAGCTAGAAAACGAATGAAAGACTATTTTTATCTGGGATATTCATATAAGTTGGAGTTCACTTTGTGGGTTAGAATCTTTCATACATGAGCGAGGTGCTAATGTTTTCATTAAACTAGCATACATTTTTTGATTTACTGTTCAATGCCAGGTCTTTCATCCAGCATTGGAATCTTAGTTACAAGTGTGCAAATAGAATGCAATCAATAACTAGAGAAGCCTCTGTCTTTGTGGAATCAACCTTAATTAAGAATCAGTTATCTCAGATTGTTTGACATAACTCAAACAGATTCTGCTAAAGCAGAGTGTACTACCTGAGAATTTATGACAAGGTCACAACCCAATAGTGTAGCCCTTCTAGCCCCGCCTAGGGCATTGTCAGAACATTTACCTTGAAAGCTTTTCTGTATTTAAACTATTTACTGCCTGCAGAGTAAAAAGAATTAAGAGGGCCTGAAAACAAAAGTGTGGGGCAAAAGTCACAGTTGACAATCTCTGGTATATGTTTTGTTACACCAAATAATAGCATGTAATAAAAAAGCAATGAAATGGATAGGACAGAAATAGTCAAAGTATGCTGAGAAACATAAAAGAAGTTGCAAATGCTGCTTACTTATATTATGTTGACCAAGAACCAATGCTACTATAATAGGGCTAACTATAAGGTATTATGCAATCAATAAAACAGCTGTACCACTCTGAAATATTACTGGAAATAACAAAATATTGAAAAAAAAAAAACAACCCTAAAAAAATAGTGAATAAATGTGTTTCCTATATTTTTGTGGCACAAAGATCAGTTTAACATTAAAAGTAAGACAAGAGGCAACAAACAGCACTGATATTTGAAAGCTCTACTGTTCCACTTTTAACTGCAAATTATTTCAGAAAATATGTTTTTTAATCTAGGAAATACCTCTTCCATAAGCACAGTTAAAACTTTTGATACCATATCCTGTGTGTGTGCCCCCCTTCATCATGTATATTTAAATCGCATTTTTATTAGTCTGCCTGTCTAACTCACAAGTAGCATTAAGCTTTGTTATTGCTTAAAAGCTACTTTGTAGTTTCAAAACATTTTTCATTAATCTGGATAACTGGAGCACAGATTATCAGAACATTTTATTTATTTATTTATTTTGAATTGCTATTATCTGAAAATTCCCATTAAAAACAGATAGCAAATTTAAGAAACTGTGTAAAGTAACATTTTTTTTTTTTTCTTTCTGTTTTGTATGGTTCCACAACATTTTTCAAGCTGATGATTGAACACTAGCTATCCAGACTTCATATGGAGTACAGCTCCTTCACAGCAAAGCTAATTAATGCTCTGAAAAGAACCTCATGAAGTTCACCAAAGGCAAGTTCAGGGTCCTGCACCTAGGGAGGAACTCCATTCACCAGTCCAGGCTGCGAGCTGACCTGCTGGACAGCAGCCCTGCAGAGAGGGACCTGGGAGTCCTGGTGGACATCAGGCTGACCATGAGTCAGCAATGTGACCTTGAGGCCAAGAAGGCCAACTGTATCCTGGGGTATTCAGAAGAGTGTTGCCAGCAGGTCAAAATCGGTGATCCTCCCCCTCTACCCTGGTGAGGCCACACCTGCAGTATTGTGTCCAGTTCTGGTCTCCTCTGTACAAGAGGGACATGGAACTACTGCAGTGAGTCTAGAGGAGCACTGGAACAGGTTCCCCAGAGAGGTTGTGGAGTCTCCTTCTCTGGAGATATTCAAAACCCGCCTGGATGCCATCCTGTGTAATGTACTCTAGGCGATCCTGCCTGGCAGGGAGTTGGACAAGGTGAGGAGCAGGGAGCTGGACTAGAGGTCCTTCCAATCTCAGTCATCCTGTGATTCTGTTATTCTGTTATTCTGTAACAGCAGTTTTGATTACAAGATATGGACAGAATATTCTATTCAGTTATAGTTATTTGAACCTCCAAAACAAAACACTTTAAGGAAGCAAACACACAAATTAAATAGTCTAGACGTAGGAAAAGCACAGTAAAAAGAAAAAAAAAAAAAAGAAAAAAAAGAAAAAAAGAAAAAAAACAACTAAGTTTTCTGACAATTGTTGTCTTTAATGTATGAAAGAAATTGTTAACAAATGATGTTAAAACTAACACATGAGGTTTCACAGAGCCACAGAATCACAGAATCACATAATAGTCTAGGTTAGAAGAGACCTACAAGATCACCAAGTCCAACCTCTGACCTAATACTAACAAATCATCCACTAAACCGTATCCCTAAGCTCTACATCTAAAAGTCTTTTAAAGACCTCCAGGGATGGTGACTCAACCACTTCCCTGGGCAGCCTATTCCAGTGACTAACAACCCATTCAGTAAAGAAGTTCTTCCTAATATCCAACCTAAACCTCCCCTGGTGCAACTTTAGCCCATTCCCCTTCGTCCTCTCACCAGGCACATGGAGGAATAGACCAACCGCCGCCTCGCTACAGCCTCCTTTAAGGTACCTGTACAGTGCAATAAGGTCGCCCCTGAGCCTCCTTTTCTGCAGGCTGAACAATCCCAGTTCCCTCAGCTGCTCCTCATAAGACTTGTTCTCCAGACCCTTCACCAGCTTCGCAGCCCTTCTCTGGACTTGCTCAAGCACCTCCATGTCCTTCTTGTAGTGAGGGGCCCAAAACTGAACACAGTACTCGAGGTGCAACCTCACCACAGCCGAGTACAGGGGGACAATCACTTCCCTGGAGATGCTGGCCACGCTGTTTCTTATGCAAGCCAGGATGCTGTTGGCCTTCTTGGACACCTGAGCACACTGCTGGCTCATATTCAGCCGACTATCAAACAATACTCCCAGGTCCTTCTCTGCCTTGCAGCTTTCTAACCACACATCTCCCAGCCTGTAGCTCTGCCCCAGGTGCAGAACCCAGCACCCGGCTTTGTTGAACTTCACACCATTGGCCTTGGCCCATCGGTCCAGCCTATCCAGATCTTCCTGCAGAGCCTTCCTACCCTCAAGCGGATTGACACACGCACCTACCTTGGTGTCGTCTGCAAACTTACTGAGGGTGCACTCGATCCCCTCATCCAGGTCATTGATGAAGATGTTAAAGAGGACTGGTCCCAGTACCAAGCCCTGGGGGACTCCACTAGTGACCGGCCTCCAACTGGATTTGGCTCCATTCACTAAGACTCTCTGGGCCCGGCCATCCAGCCAGCTCTTAACCCAACAAAGCGTGCGCCAGTCCAAGCCATGGGCAGCCAGTTTCCTGAGGAGAATGCTGTGGGGAACGGTGTCAAATGCCTTACTGAAGTCAAGGTAGACCACATCCACAGCCTTTCCCTCATCCACTAAGCGTGTCACCTTGTCATAGAAGGAGATCAGGTTCGTCAAGCAGGACCTACCCTTCATAAACCCATGCTGACAGGGCCTGATCGCCTGCTTGCCCTGCAAGTGCCATGTGATGACACTCAAGGTAATCTGCTCCATGAGCTTCCCTGGCACTGATGTCAAACTAACAGGCCTATAGTTCCCCAGGTCTACCCTCCGGCCCGTCTTGTAGATGGGTCATGTTTGCTATCCGTCCGTCAAGTGGCACTTCCCCAGATAGCCAGGACTGCCGATAAATGATGGAAAGAGGCTTGGCCAGCTCTTCTGCCAGTTCTCTCAGTACCTTCGGGTGGATCCCATCTGGCCCCATAGACTTGCATATATCTAAGTGCTGAACCAGTTTGCCGACTATTTCCTCGTGGATTGTGAGGGCCACATTCTTCTCCCCATCCCCTTCCACCAGCTCAGGGTACTGGGTATCTAGAGAACAACTGGTCTTTCCAGTAAAGACTGAGGCAAAGAAGGCGTTAAGCACCTTGGCTTTTTCCTCGTCTCTGGTAACTAAGTTTCCCCTGCATCCAGTAAAGGGTGGAGATTCTCCTTAGTCCTCCTTTTGGTATTGATGTATTTATAAAAACATTTTTTTTTTTGTCTTTAACAGCAGCAGCCAGATTGAGCTCCAGATGAGCTTTGGCCTTTCTAATTTTGTCCCTGCACCACCTCGCAACATTCTTGTAGTCCCCTTGAGTGGCCCGCCCTCTTTTCCAAAGATTATAAACCCTCTTTTTTCTCCTAAGCTCGAGCCACAACTCTCTGTTCAGCCAGGCCGGTCTTCTTCCGCGCCGGCTTGTCTTTGGGCATGTGGGGACAGACTGCTCCTGAGCCATTAAGATTTCTTTCTCGAAGAGCGCCCAGCCTTCCTGGGCTCCTCTGTTCTTCAGAACCACCTCCCAGGGGACTCTGCCAACAAGTGTCCTGAACAGCTCAAAGTCAGCCCTCCAGAAGTGCAAGACAGCGGTTTTACCGGTCCCCTTTCTGACTTCGCCAAGTATCGAGAACTCTACCATTTTGTGGTCACTCTGCCCAAGACAGCCCCCGACCACCACATCTCCCACCAGTCCTTCTCTGTTAGTGAACAGAAGGTCTAGCGGGGCACCTCCCCTGGTGGGCTTGCCAACCAGCTGCATCAGGAAGTTATCTTCCACGCTCTCCAGAAACCTCCTGGACTGCTTTCTCTGGGCTGTGTTGTCTTTCCAGGATATTTCTGGGAAGTTAAAGTCCCCCAGAAGAACAAGGGCTGATGATTTTGCAACCTCTGCCAGCTGTCTATAGAACTCCTCCTCCACCGCCTCATTCTGGTTTGGCGGTCTATAACAGACCCCCATCAGGATGCTTGCCTTGTTGGCCTTTCCGTTGATCCTAACCTATAGCGACTCCACCTTGTCATTGCCAGCCTCAAGTTCAACGACATCGGAACACTTTCTAATATAGAGAGCCACTCCACCACCCCTTCCGTGCTGCCTGTCCCTTCTGAAGAGCCTATAGCCAGTCATTGCAGCACTCCAGTCATGAGAGTGGTCCCACCATGTTTCCGTGATGGCAACCAAGTCATAGCCTGCGTGCTGCACAATGGCTTCCAGATCCTCCTGCTTGTTGCCCATGCTGTGTGCATTAGTGTAGATGCACTTCAGCTGAGCCTTTGCCTTCTCCCCCAGCCTAGCCACTGTTCCCTCTGGCACACCTCCAACAAGCTTTATTTCATCCCCGTCCCCCTTCTTACCTAGTTTAAAGCCCTCTCAATGAGCCCTGCCAGCTCCTGGGCCAGGATCCGTTTTACCCTTGGGGACACTTGGGACCCATCTGCAGCCATCAGGCCGAGTGCCATTCATATTCTTACCAGTTACATGACCATATTTTCAAAGAGAGGTATGTAATAAGCAATTCCATATTCATATTCAAGCATGTACTCTTCTCTGGAGAATGACTGCTATGAAATATATATATAATTATGTAATATATATAATATCATATATAGTATATAAATATATATATATAAAGAGAGTCTTTCCCTTTTCTAGTCTTAGAGATAATATATAAATACTCCCTTTATATATATATATATATATATATATATATATAAAAAAAGACTTTTTCCCTTTTCTAGTCTTCTTAGAGTTTACTCTAAGGGATAGATTAACCCAGGGTTATATTAATTAGAACATTAAGACAAAAGATGGACAATCAAAGTATTATGCCTCGACAACCCCTCCTCCCCTCCTCTCACCCAGAGTTTTTTCCTGGTATATGTCTCTCCCTTTTTGGGTTCCTTTGCAATTTGTCAGCTAGCTCCATATCCTTACTGATACAAGTTACTGTCCTGTAAATTCGTCCTATTTTTTCCATGTGGAGAATTCCTCTACTTCAGATTACAGACCTGAAGTGATGATCTGAAAGCAAGTAGAATGACAAAGGGTACAGCAATATTAAAAACTGACATTAGTAAAAAGGTATTTGTGTACACCTGCCAAGGACTTAATAATAGTGTGAAACCATGGCTCACTTTTCACAGGCAAAGACAAGTGACCAGAATCAATTCAGAGCACAGGTAGGTGACAACATTAAATTTCTGAGTAATACATGCCTCTATATTTCTAGGTTTTCTTAAACAAACAAACAAACAAACAAACAAGTAAACACACACATACAAAACAAACAAACAAACAAACAAACAAACAAAAACACCCTGACTTCTCTAATAACTTCGCTGGGTGCAAAGTTATTTCCCTCTGGCTAAACATATAGTTCAGACACAGAAACATCCTCTTTACCCCTGACATTGCATAACTTTTTTTGTGTTATTACTTGTTTTTCAATCTTTGCTCTTTTACTTACATTCATTATACAGCAGCACCAGAGAATGTAGGCAACAATCGTTAGCATTACCTTTCCCTTTACAATCTCTTCTCATCAGTAACTTGAAATGCAACATCCAAAACCACACTGATATTCAACATCTATGACATAGTGGTTTCCAGTAACATGTATAAAATACCAGAGATGAGCTTAATTTTTATCTAATATCAAGTTCCTATAAAATTTTCCCATCCCCCCCAAAAAAATCTTTTTCTGAACAGAAATTATGTGCTGAAACACCAGCTATTTCTGCTATAGACCTCTTTTTAAATTGCTCTAAATCATGTGTATTGTGCAGTAGAGGAACAGTAAATATATTAAGATTTATTTACTATTTGATCTAAGTCAAGAATTGAGCCAAGTTACTGTAGATGAACTAAAGGTTAGACTGAGAGAGAATTCTTAGGCAACATTGCTTGAAGTACTGAGGTTAGACTTAGACATAGACTAACTCAAAGCATTGTCACTCAAAATATTGACACATTGGAAAGCTAAGGCCCTGGGTTTTATCTTTATATCACCAGGCATGAACATCACTAGGCCTCAAAAATGAGGTACACCAGAAAGGTTTTGGAAGAGTCGCTTTAGCACACAAAGGATGACTAGGTCACCAGAGACACAGGACCTGAAATTTCATTTGACTGGGGTGTCAGTGTCAGCTGCAAGCCCTATGATAGAAAGTTTCAGTCTGACAGTCCCCACTCTTCGGCGGGGGGGGGGGGGGGCCCCTTTATCTTTCATTAAAAGCACTTAGAGTATTTAGGGAGCCAGAGATTTATGTAAGTTTTTCCTGACCCTCGGGGCATTGAATCTTTCTGTTCCCACTTCCCAGAGTTTGCTTTCATTAACACGCTATAGACAAGGACAATTTGGAGAAAAGAAGAGGGAGAAGAAGCATACATTCATTATTCCACTTGCTGAAAGTGAATTGCTCTGCAAAGAATGCAAGATTGACAACATCAGAGAGAATAAACAAGAGGGAGTCTGGCTCTGCAGGCCAACAGAGCTGACAGGCAAAGGACCGCTGCCATATGCAGCAAACTGTCCAAGACAAAAAACTGGCCAAGACTGAATGGACAGAAATCAGCATCACAGACTCTTATATAAAGGTATGTCTTTAAGGAATATCAACATTTAGGAGACCTTTATTTATTCTGCAGAGGCAAATATGTTACCTCATCCCAAGAAATCACTTCAGAAAAAAATGACCTTTTTGAGGACATTAATTTTTATTCCAATAGAACAATACACTGCTTTTGCTGGGAGAAAATAGCAGTGACATAGTTTCAGCCTGACAGTTTAGTTATAACCCTGTCTTCCTTGTGCTGAATATCCATTGAGCAATATCAGTTTTCACAAAGTCTAGATATTTTTCTTCAAAAGCGTCTGATTAAAGAGTTACTTTTTAGAAGTAATTATATAACATTAACGGAGAATAATTTGAAATAGTTCCACACAAGATCAGTGAACTACCTAAGAATTACAGACAGAAAAAACAGCTTAGATATCTTGAATGAAAGTGAGCTAAAGTAAAAATAATTAGAGATTGATGAGTAAAATGAAACAATCAAAAAACAATAACTTCAGGGATTCAAATTATCACCAGTGAAAGTATTTCAAGAGAGCTACTTAAAATGATTATGAAAACAGCTATAGCTATAGCAGGATACTTTATAAAATATAAAATAAAATAAAATAAATAATAAAATAGAGGCTACACATAGAGGCTGTAATAATTAAAATAAAATACAGGGTATATTCCCAAAAAGTGGCTAAATGTCACCTTATTTATTTATTTATTTATTTTCAGTTAAAGAACAAAATCTTCTATTACTAAGCACCAGCCATGCAAACTCACCATGAAGTTCAATCAAAGTAGATTCTTTCAGTTTTATTTATCGTTACCAATTTTGCAGTAAGAACTTAGCTGGGAATTCTGTGTATGTATAACTAAGAATTGTCCATTATGTTCAGCTCCAGGTACATAATATAGCCTTGCAAAAATAATAGAGTGTTGTAACAAAAATAGACACAAAAATGTCCAGTTCACCATTTTTTCTCTAACTTTTTGACCAAAATTAAATTTCAGAATTTGATAGTAAAAAGTATATTTAACATCAGATAAAAACAAAACAAAACAAAACAAAAAAAAACAAACAAACAAAAAAACACAATTAATATGTACTATATTTGTAGTGCATATCTGCAAGTGCAGTACAACAAACAGAAGTTAAAGAATAAAAATCAGATTTTTCCTGAATCTTCTCCTAGTGTCAGCCAAATATATTGATATATTGCCTAGAATTTCAAATCTGCGTGATGATCTCAATTCAAAGCATGATAATCTCAATTCAAATTCAATTCATAATTTATATCTATCTATTTTCTGACTTATAGCGTTAACTACTGACAAAAATATATCCATCTGTCTATATATATATATATACATGAAAATATATATATACACATGTACAGAATTCTCAAGGGACCAGAACACATTATTAATTTATATCTTATATACTACAAGTTAAGGGGCAGGAATGAGGGACAGAGAGTAAAATACTTCATAGTTGAATAAGAGTGAGAGTGATGAAAAGTAAACATCAAACTGCTTGTACAACTGAGAGAACACCTCTTTTTTCAGGATATATACAGTGTCATCTCCAGTTTTGCTACACCATATTCCCAGAGGCAGTGGCACCTTACAAGACAAATAAACATCTTATCTAAGTTCTATTGTGGATTAAGATTTATTAACAGTATGCCCTTGCTGCTATGAAATATAACGTCTCATCCTGAAAAAAACTACTTAATATAAAAAAATTCGTAATACAGGGAAGTTAACGTAAGTGGAAGAATTCAATGCAAACCACAATCAGCACTCTTTCACCAAACTGAAAAGTGCCTTCTAGCTTTGTTTGCTCTGTGGATTTCCTGATGTCTCTGCAGAGACATTGCTTTATGTAATTCAGACCACTGGACACCTTCCACTAGAGCTAGTTCCTCAAAGCCCCATCCAATCTGAACACTTCCAGTGATGAGTCATCCACAACTTCTCTGGGATGACAGGTTGTCATCCACAACTTGTTCCTGTGCCTGTTAAAGAACAAGTTTAATGTGGAAATGATTTATTGGAACAAGAATGAGGATGTGAGCTTTTTAAACATGGCTTGCTTCCATGACAATTTATTCAGGAAAATAAACATGCATGATAAATGAGACCAATGATGCAAGGATTGAAGTCTTTTACTTTTGCTTTGTTTCATTTTGTTTTCTAGTGTGTTCATCTCAGAAGTTTCCCATTACCTTATGAGACTAGGGAAGACAAAAACATAAATAAAATATAAATAAAATGATAGACATTACCACTTTTGATCAGTCACAAATATTACAGAAAGAATACATAATAATATACATAACACAGAAAGACTGGATCTAATGAGGAACTTAGCCTTAAGTTACAGTACTCTGGCCTCTGCAGAGAAAAATGAAATAGTGAAGCAATTGTTTATACCTTTTTTACAGTATGTAAGAAGAGCATGCAGTTTTAAGTGAGAATTGTCATATCACAAACCTTTAAACAGAGTTGTTTAAAACTGATTAGGAAATTATATTAAAAATAATAATAATAAAAAAAAAATAAAACAAGACAACAACAACAACAACAAAACACCAAATATAAAAAACCAACCAATGAAACAAACAAAAATATGACAATTGGCCTGGAATCCAATTGTTCTGTAGGTTGTTTATTGTCTGCAGCACTGACTTTGATGCCTTTGCCTGTTTGGAGTTTTCAGTGTACAAGACTCCTTAATAGCTTTGTTATTTGATACGCTTTTGTACATTATTTAAGTATTAAGGGTAGATAAATCCCTGAATCTTTTATGATAAAACATTATTTTTTATTATTATTACAGGAAATTAACAGTGAAGATTATTCTACATTTGAGCTTGAGGTCCTAAATAAAGATTTTTGAAAGCTTCATTGCTGTGACCCTCAGTCTTGCTTCATTAAAGTTCCATAATATTATGCAAAAAGTAGGTTATTCTTAGTACAAGTCTGGTCCAGTCATAAGGGAACAATTTTTCATGGTAATTAATCAGGCTCCATGGTGGCCTATATAATTTTTTTTTTTTTTTTTTTTTAATTCTGTAAAACATTTTTTGTGGGAGGAAAAGAAAATGACAAGAGAGAAAAAGACCTATATTATTTTATAAGTTGATTACAAAAATAAAATAAAATAAAATAGAAAAAAAATAAAATAAAATTACTTGTCTATTTAAAACTTAAATTACAACAAAATTGGTTTAAATGAGACTTCAGCTTGGCAGGCACCTTTATAATAACAAGTCTTTATGCACTTGTAAAAAGCATTTCATATGGTCTAGTAGCTTATGGAAAAGTTTTGCTTGGTTTAATATCAATTTCCACTTGCAGAGGATGATTAATTTTTAGGGGAAGTAGAATAGAAAATGTTAAAAATAATTATTTGATCCAATAGAGAGGTAATACCATATGTAATTGATTGGATTACTTCCTGGTGAAAATATTGCAATTTCCCAGGGCAGGCTGCAGGTATCTTCTCTGACCACAGCTTAACAGTGAACTCAAATGAAGGATTTGGGATAAATCTTCATGGGTCTGGTAAAAACCTACGAATTCATAAAGAAATTTCTTCCATTTATGGAAATGTCCGAGAAAAACAATTTCTTAAACAAACAAACAAACAAATAAACATGCAAAAATATTGTCAGACTCACCCAACTTAAAAATGTGTGAATATCACAGGTTGCATCAACAATACATATAAGAACATCCTCATATGTTCAGGCATTATTTAAAAAACAAACAAACAAAACAAAACAAAACAAAAAAAAACTGAGAGAGAGAGTTTGGGAAAAGATGCTTAGTCATGAGGTAAAAAAAAAAAAAAAGGAGGGTGGGGAGGGGGAAGGAGGAAAGACAGAAAGAAAGAAAAAAGACTGGAACTGCAAAAGGAACACAGTTTCTTAATGTTTAACTTTCCATAAGTCAATCAGTAGGACCACATACCAAGTGATATTTTCATACACAATGTTGGGCACAGATGTTATATGAATATGTGTGTGTGTGATTGTATGTCTTTATAATAGAGTTTGGGGGAGGTTGTTTTTAATATAACTATTTTTCCTTCGATGTTGATCAACAATTTTTGAAAATAAATAGCTTTCTCAATGAAGGGTTAAATAGTAAATTCCTGCTTTATTAACAGAAAGGAAACTCAAAACAGATTCAGTGAACTGAAGAGAAAGAAAACACATTTGGAATGAGTATCTACAGGGAATTTTATGTATAGTTATTAGAAATAAGATAATGAATTGTATTGGATTTACAAAGCTTTGGTAACAGGAGGGCTGTAGGGATGGTTTCTTGGAGATAAGGCCAGAAGTTTTCCCATGTTAAATATGGGCGAGTTCCAGATGGCTCCAAAAGGGACCCACAGCTGGCCAGAGCTGAGCCATTGAGTGATGCTGGTTGCACCTCTGTGAAAACATATTTAAGAAAGGGAGGAGATGCTACACCACAGTAGCTGGGAGAGAGGAATGAGAAAATGGAGAGAGAAACAGCCCTGCAGAAACCAAGGCCAGTGAAGAAGGAGCAGAAGGAGGCACTGCAGGTGCTGGAGCAGGCTGTTTCCCTGCAGCCCATGATGTACCACAGCAGAGCAGATGTCCACACTGCAGCCCATGGAAGAGCACACGGAAGAGTAGGTGGATAAGATCTGAAGGAAGCTGCAGTCCATGGAGAGCCCTTGCAAGAGCAGACTCTGGGCCAGAGCTGCAGTCTGTGGAGGGGAGCCCATGGTGGAGTAGGTAGTCTGGCAGCATCTGCAATGCACAGGGGACCACTGCTGGAGTAGTCTGTTCCTGAAGTACTGCACCCCATGGAATGTCAACTCATATTGGAGTAATTTTTGAAGAACTGCAATCTGTGAGAAGCCCACATTGGATCATTTTGGGATGGATCACATCCCATGGGAGGGACCCCACACTGGATTTGGGGAGAAGAATGAGGAAGAAGGAGCAGCAGCAATGAAATATTATGGAATGGCTGTATCCCCTATTCCCCCGCACTGTCATTTGTAGTCATTTGCAGTCATCAAATTACATGAATCTTTCCTAAGCTGACATTTTTTCCTGTGACAGTAATTGGCAAGTGATCTCCTTGTTCTCATCTCAAACCATGAGCTTTTTCATTACATTTTGATCCCCCTGTTCTGTTAAGGAGAAAGAGTGAGAGAGACTTGGTGGTGCTTAGCTGTCCATGGTTGTTAAATCACCACATGAATAGATCAGAACTTCAGATATTTTGTATTGTTTATTAATTTATTTAAATTTAACTACTGCTGGAACTAATGTATTTTGTTACAAAAACAAAGTTTTTTGATTATAAAAACTGGTAAACTATCCAGTGATAACTAAGACCTGAAATGAATGAGAAGTGAAAGGAAAGACTTGCACATTTTTTTTCATTCTTATATTTGTTATCACACTAGTGGATATTTCACAATTTCTAGAAGCTTTCACTTTCACAGTGAAGTTAAAAAACTAAGACAAATATGATAACAGAAGACAAAACTTGATGACATGGTGTCCTTTGAAGGCAAAATAAATATTGATTTTTTAAGCTATTGACTGAAGCTGGCATAGATACTTTAAAAATATTGATATGTGATGAAATATATAGTGCAAACAGGTTTGACTACTGTTCAAATTGATTTGGGTACATTAATGTTTAATTTTTAATAACTTCTGTCACTAAAGACATTTTCCACTTCTGGACAGATAGTTCCAGAAGGTTATTTAGACTATAGAAGACTTTTCATCTCCAATGATAGTAAGAGCCTGGAGCCTTAGGCTGGGAAAGAATGTTACATTTAGTGCAACCACCACCAGATGCTTCAACCAATGATCAAGAAACTCTGTTATCTGTTGAAAATAAACACACCTTTCTTACAAAGCACACCTTTCTTTAAGCATAAATTTAAACTTTCATAACTTTCCCCTCCCTCCAATAGTACCGTCAAGATCATACCGTCTAGTGATATATTCTCTGGAAAATAGATAAAAAATATTATTTTGGTTTCAAGAAATGCTGTTAGAAAAAGAAAAAATAAATAAATCATTCATTTAAAAATAGTTACTTGAGTATATAAATAATGACATCAGAAATTATCTTGTGCTGTATACAAGGAAAAATGATAGTCTTTTCAAGTTTTAAAAAACAAAACAAAACTTTTCATCCCCATAATACTGTAACATCATATAGATTCCTACATTTGATTTTGCTGCCTTGACATTTTTTTCCTTTTCTTTTTTTTTTTTTTGGCTGTTGTTTGTTTGTTATGTTTTTTTTTTCTCTTTAACAGCCTGATATACCTAAGTTACCTTGTATTTTTTGCTAAACAATTTAAATAGTAACATTCTGTATTCCAAAATACATACATTTTCATAACTGATATATTGAAACATGATGAAACAATTGGCACTGTAAAATATTATGAGTGCTGAAAGTAATTTTTTCATTAATCACTGTAAATGGTTCTGACATTTTTTTAGGGCCAATTTTATGTGAAAATTATTCAAACCCTTTGGGTATAATGATATGCTATTTAAAACCTCTTAACATGGATTGGTGATGCTACTTCAATTTGTTTCAAGAGAATTATATAGCCTTTTGGAGGAAATTCCTAAAGAATGCATTTTAAAAATGAAAACATTTTTACTTGTACTATTTACTAGTAAATAAAATTACAGTTATGCTTTTTTCCTTTTTTTTTTTTTT
>CM021765.1:156919334-156965112 GCA_011076525.1 Nettapus auritus
CTAGTAAATAAAATTACAGTTATGCTTTTTTCCTTTTTTTTTTTTTTTTCATGTAAAAGTACAATTTTATGGTACGGATGGCTAAGGATAAGCCTTTAATTTCTAATATTTATTTTAGCAATTTATTAACACATAATGTATTTTAACAAGCCTGAGATGTTTCTTGTTCTTGTGAAAGGAAAATAGAGAATTTTTATGTACCTCCTTACTATCACAGAGCTTTACCTTGAAAAGTTCAGTCTCATATATTCAGATTTTTAATGTAACTTCATCTCCCTCACAAATCTATGTATTTCATTGTAATTAATTTTTAAGATTTTTTTTTTTTAATAACTAGTTCATACAAATTATATTTACTGTGAAAATTGGCTTTTTATTAATCATTAAGAATAATTTGTTTATTTTCATAAAGATAAGGGTAAATACATGTCAAATCTGCAGAATGTCCTCATTCTGCCTACTGAAACTGAATATTCTTTCAATCATTTCTACCCAGATGACTTCATGAATTTGCCCACTGAAAAAGTCTAAAATGTGCATTCACTGAGATATTTTCCTCAGAGGCTGGTAAGCATGAAAGATCTGATCTTGTTTGATCATCTGGAAGAACCAGTGTACATGGCCTCATAGGGTTAATAAGCACAAGTATTTTTTAAGATAAATATGATATTTTTACATTTATTTTTATGTTGGTTGCTACTTTCCCAACAGCACAGAGTGGCAAGTATTAGCTGTCTTCTGCATTTCTCACCTTTGAGTGGCTTTTCTTCCCCAGGCTTCTAAAGAGAGGGGCTAGGAATAAAGAACATCAAGGAAAACAAGTGAAGAGGGGGGAAAAAATGGCTTTTGAGAATAGTTTCATGGACCATGCTATCACTAAATGAATGGTGATGCTGTCCTTGACAACCTTCATTTACTTTTTTGAAGTTTTCTGTCTACTGGTCAGACATCCAACAGTATGCTGGCTTGCTTCTGCAAGGCCTTATTCTCCTCTTCTTTAAATTCCTGCTATGGTGAAATCCATTGCTCTGTTGCAGACATGACTCCAGCCTGTCTGTGTATAAATGCAGTAAGTGAAAAAGGCAGACAATGTGAATTAATTATCCTGCCCCCCGCCCCCCCCCAAAAAAAAACAAAAAAACAACCACCACCACCACCAACAAAATAATAATAATAAAAAAAACCACCTTTGGCAACAACATATCAAGATCAAGCTTTGATGAAAACTGACAGCTAAGAAAACTGTGGTTTTTTTTTTTTTTTTTTTTTTTTTTTTTTTTTTTTTTTTTTAATTTTATTATCCACACTTCGGACTGTTTGTGATTCTGTTACCTTCTAAGAAGATTGTTCTTTATTACAAGAGAAAAGTAAAGTGTAAAGGTTCATTGTTTGTTTGAATAGAAAAAAGATATACTTTCCTTATCTATTAAAGACTGTTAGGTTTTAGACGAAAACAGTCATTTATAGCTATTTTTAGTAGCTGAGGCATGAATCAAAAAAAAAAATATTTGTATCTGAGGCCAAATTATACAATTATAAATAATTAACAATACCAGGTTTACCATATCATAGTTAAGAAAAATGAGAATAGTGTTGATAACTCATTCCAAAGTCTTCCTTGTCCTACTGGCTACTGACTGCAGCTGATACATCAGACATTAGTTTCAGTAATCCCCTACTCTGCAACCATTTGACTTAATCATTTTTCGGTAATTTCAGATGGAGCATGTGACTGATCAGAATGGGCTGCCACAGAATACTTTAGAAATCAGACTTCTCCAGCCTTGCCTAACAGCACAATTTTATTGCATGCTCTTTTTCATAGTGATTTCTACTTGTCCTTAAGCAAAATATGTATAGAAATTCTAGTCACCTTTTGTGTTCAGTTCATGATGTGCTCTTTAAAAGATATACATAGACACTTAGATATATATATATGTACACTTATAAAATGGGTAAAAAAAAAAAAATGGTAAGTGAATCAACTTACAGAGATGCAATTTACTGGTTTTGTGAAGGGAAGAAATAACATAATTTCCATGACCTCTCTTTCAGTATAATGAAAATGTTGTCCATTATCAAGAAAGAGAATGATGACAGTCACCAAAGAGTTTTAATTGTTTTAGTTTACAGATTTATGTGTGGTTGTACCTTAATTGCTTCCATCACACATCAGTCACAGCATTGCAGACCATTACGAATGACTCAATTGGGTCAGAATTTGTATAAGGATATCATTTAATGGAACTGATTTTAAGCCCCCACAATATCAGTTATATATATATATATATATATATATATGTATATATATGTATACACTCTTCTTCAGGGTTTCAGTTGTCTTTAAGTAAGCATAAAATTTCACTACTTTGATGAACAACAGAAATCTTCAATATCCAACAACTTATTTATCGTAGTATAAAGCAGATCATATTTCAACAAAATTGTAATATTTAGATTTAATATTTTTATGCTTGCATACATTAAGTTATAATGTTATGCTTACATAGATTAAGTTATAATGGTAGAATATTGGATTTGTGAAAATCTCTTTTGTTCTGATTTCCCTTAACCTAAGGAAATTAGGTTTATGTGATTATCCTAATCCTTTCTGGATACATACAGAATCACAGAATCACAGAATTATCTAAGTTGGAAGAGACCTTCAAGATCACCTAGCCCAACCTCTGACCTAACACTAACAAGTACTCCACTAAACCATATAACTAAGCTCTACATCTAAATATCTTTTAAAGACCTCCTGGGATGGTGACTCAACCATTTCCCTGGGCAGCCCATTCCAATGCATAACAACCCTTTCAGTAAATAAATTCTTCCTAATATCCAACCTAAACCTCCCCTGGTGCAACTTTAGCCTATTCCCCCTCCTCCGGTCACCAGGCACATGAGAGAACAGACCAATGCCCACCTCGCTACAGCCTCCTTTAAGGTATCTACAGAGAGCAATAAGGTCGCCCCTGAACCTCCTCTTCTCCACGTTGAATAATTTCAGCTCCCGCAGCCAGACCTTGTAAGAGTTGTTATTCAGACCCCTCACCAGCCTCGTTGCCCTTCTCTGGACTTGCTTGAGCACCTCCATGTCCTTCTTGTAGAGAGGGGCCCAAAACTGAACACAGTACTTGAAGTGCAGCCTCACCAGAGCCGCGTATAGGGGGACAATCACTTCCCTAGCCCTGCTGGCCACACTGTTTCTTATACAAGCCAGGATGCTGTTGGTCTTCTTGGACACCTGAGCTCATTGCTGGCTCATATTCAGCCAATTATCAAACAATACTCCCAGGTCCTTTTCTGCCAGGCAGCTTTCCAACCACACATTTCCCAGCCTGTAGCTCTGTTTGGGGTTGTGCCCCAGGTGCAGGACCTGGCACTTGGCCTTGTTGAACTTCTTACCATTGGCCTCGGCCCATCGGTCCAGCCTATCCAGATCATCCTGCAGAGCCTTCATACACTTGAACAGGTTGATACACCCAACTAACTTGGTGTTGTCTGCAAACTTACTGAGGGTATACTCGATCCCCTCATCCAGATCATTGATAAAGATATTAAAGAGGACTGGCCCCACTACCAAGCCCTGGGGGACTCCACTAGTGACCGGCCTCCAACTGGATTTAAATCCATTCACCACAACTCTTTGGGCCTTGCTACCCAGCCAGTTTTTAACCCAACAAAGCATACACCAGTCCAAGCCATGAACAGCCAGTTTCTTGAGGGGAATGCTGTGGGGAACGGTGTCAAATGCCTTACTGAAGTCAAGGTAGACCGCATCCACAGCCTTTCCCTCATCCACTAAGAGTGTTACTTTGTCATAGAAGGAGATCAGGTTTATCAAGCAGGACCTGCCCTTCATAAACCCATGCTGACAGGGCCTGATCGCCTGCTTGCCCTGCAAGTGCCATGTGATGACACTCAAAGTAATCTGCTCCATGATATTCCCTGGCACTGATGTCAAACTAACAGGCCTATAGTTCCCCAGGTCTACCCTCCGGCCCTTCTTGTAGATGGGCGTCATGTTTGTTATCCGCCAGTCAAGTGGGACCTCCCCCAGTAGCCAGGACTGCTAATAAATGATGGAAAGAGGCTTGGCCAGCTCTTCTGCCAGTTCTCTCAGTACCTTCGGGTGGATCCCATCTGGCCCCATAGACTTGCATGTATCTAAGTGCTGAACCAGTTTGCCAACCATTTCCTCGTGGATTGTGAGGGCCACATTCTTCTCCCCATCCCCTTCCACCAGCTCAGGGTACTGGGTGTCTAGAGAACAACTGGTCTTTCCAGTAAAGACTGAGGCAAAGAAGGCATTAAACACCTCAGCCTTTTCCTCATCTCTCGTCACTAAGTTTCACCCCATAACCAGTAAAGGATGGAGATTGTCCTTAATCCTCCTTTTTGTGTTGATATATTTATTAAAACATTTTTTTTTTGTCTTTAACAGCAGTAGCCAGATTGAGCTCCAGATGAGTTTGGCCTTTCTAATTTTGTCCCTGCACAGCTTTACAACATCCTTATAGTCCTCCTGAGTCGCCCACCCTCTTTTCCAAAGGCCATAAACCCACTTTTTTTTTTTTTTTTTTTTTTTTTTTTTTTTTTTTTTTCCCTAAGCTCTAGCCACAGTTCTTTGTTCAGCCAGGCCAGTCTTCTTCCAAGAAGGCTCATCTTTGGGCATGTGGGGACAGACTACTCCTGAGCCACTAAGATTTCCTTCTTGAAGAGTGCCCAGCTGTCCTGGACTCCTCTGCCCTTCAGGACTGCCTGCCAAGGGACTCTGCCAATTAGTGTCCTGAACAGCTCAAAGTCTACCCTCCACAAGTCCAATACAGCAGTTTTACCTATCTCTCTCCTGACTTCACCAAGAACAGAGAACTCTACCATTTTGTGGCCATTCTGCCCAAGACAGCTCCCAACTACCACATCTCCCACCCATCCTTCTCTGTGAAGAGAAGGTCAAGTGGGACACTTCCCCTGGTAGGCTTACAGCTGCATCAGGAAGCTATCTTCCATGCTCTCCAGAAACCTCCTAAACTGCTTCCTCTGAGGTATATTTTATTTCTAGGATTTGTCTGAGAAGTTGAAGTCCCCCATGAGAACAAGTGCCAGTGACTGCGCAACTTCTGCCAGCTGCTTATAGAATGCCTTATCTGTCTCCTTATCCTGGTTTGGCTGTCTGTAACAGACTCCCACCAGGATGCTTGCCTTGTTGGCCTTCCCGCTGACCCGAACCCATAGGGACTCAACATCCCCACCCTCTGGTTCCACAACATCAAAACCCTCTTTAATATAGAGAGCCACTCCACCACCCCTTCTGTGCTTCTTGTCCCTTCTGAAGAGCCTATAGCTCCTGAGAAACAAGTTTTTAACTGGAATTGCAACAGGTACTAATGTTTCCAACCACATGACAAAAAGACATAGGAAAAAAAATAAACAAATAAACAAATAAACAAACAAAAACCAGAGTTTGTTAGTTCCAGTGTGTTCAAAAGTTGATTGACTAAAAATTATCTGTAAGATGGAAACTTCAACATTCACCTCAGGTTGCGATGAGGCAATGCTGCAAAAACATTACTAGTTTATTTTATCAGATTTGTTGTATTACTTTGCCCAAACCTTTATCTTAGGAACCCCATCTTTAATCCTCATAGTTTTTGTGTCCTACCTTCTGCAAAATTATTACCTCTTATTTGTGACAAACTACAGTTACAAAAGGAGCTGATCCAATAAGGAATGAAGAAATCAGTCAAAAGTGATAGTGTTTGTTTTCATTGTTATTCTTTTTGTTTGTTTGTTTTCTTTTCTTTGTTGTTGTTGTTGTTGTTTTTAAAGTGAGGAGCTGGGATAATTTTGAAAGTCCTTTTCATCCCATGCAACCAGATAAAGGAAACCCTGAGTACAAAATTCTGTAGTGGAAATGATTTGCTAGAGACAGCCAAGTCAGAGAATGGTGACTGACTTTAATCGAAGCGAGTGCTCCCGAACATGCAAGCTGAGGTGGACCCTGGAGGGATTTAGGAAGATGGAACTTTGGAAACTATGAGTTAGTATCTATTTGACAATGAAGCTGACACTTGCCATAAGGATCAGAAAAAGGAGATTGCTTTCATGTTTGTTATTTGTATTTTACCTTCTAAAATGCATTTTAGATATTGAAATATAAATGTATTCTGCTTTCAAATTATATATCTTTTAAAGTTTGGAATAAGAGAAGCATAACCTGATGCATGATGTGTCAACTGTTGCTTAAGTCTGAATGCCATGCTTTGTTTTTTTAAAATATATTTTGTTTTGTGCAGGTATCTAAAAAAGTGAGGGGATCATTCTATCCTAAAAGGTATCTGAACATGAGGAAATTTGCAAAGCTATCAATCCTCATAGTGTGCATATAAAAATGTTCCATACTAATGAGATGTGTTACTATTATGCTGAATCTCACAAATTGAAAAGCAATAAAATCAAGAAAGGCCCAACTGAGCTATCCAGGCTAACAATGTGGTAAACCACAGTTTTCCTAATGTGGTGAAAGTTGTAAAAAAAAAAAAAAAAAAAGTAAAAAATAAGTGAAAAAGTGTCAAAAATAAAAGAGACTTCAAATATATATTCCCTGAAGGGTTATATGTTCTTCAACTTTTATTTAAAACTGCTCTTTCTGTCTTGTGTATTGAATCCATCCAGAGAATCATCTGAAAAAATAACCCTATTTTCAACGATCAATCAAATTTAACTTTGACATTTTATCTTTCAAAAAAGGTCTCTAAACAAAATATTTATTTTCCCACTCAGATGTTTTCTTTGTGTATCTACAGGTGTGTCCCTAACTTCTACCCTCCTGTAGAATGTTTCATATAGTTTTACAAATTCTGAGAAAACTTCTTATGTAATGTATTTGATCAAAAATACATGATTAGTAAATAGCATTAAAAGCAGATGTTTTGATCCAATTGATTAGGAAATAATCAGATCACCTTCAGTACGGTTCATGTCACTTCATCAGTGTAGTTTACTTCTAAAACATAAAATCTTTGAGTCAATAAAGGGAAAGAACAATTTTAAAACATTGAATTGAATTATTTTAGCTCTATACATTATGAAAGGCATGGCACCTTAAAGACATTTTTCCTCCTCCAACAAAAACAAATACAAATTTTGCTAATGACCCCAATTGTGTAGTGTAAATATTTACATTTGGTCAAATAAATTTCTATATTAGATGTTAGGAAGAGTAAGAAACATTTTAATGACAAAATAATAAAAAAAGACAGGCTTTTCAAATAATATTTTCCTAAATAAAGTTTTTTATTTTTATTTTTCCTGTTAATGTTGTAAGCATTTTTATGTTAATCATCCTCTTAAGTTACTTTAACTTTCCTACTGGAAAAAGGTTCTGCATACCTTTAGAGAGAGAATGCAATAGATAAACATTGGGCCAGATTTTCTGTGAATATTTATGTGGATATACACTTCAAGAATAATTCTTGATTAAATATTCCTAGTTGCCTTCTAAGACAAACTTTTTTTTTTTTTTTTTCCCCAGGTAAGAAAGCTTATTCTAGCAAAAAAAACAACAACAACAAAAAACAACAACAACAACAACAACAACAACAACAACAAAAAAAAACAGTATTTTTTTTCTCCAGCTGTGTCTTCCCTCTGCACCTAGGTTTCTCTCTTTTTGTCTGTTCTCAGCCATAGTTTTATCGCTCAAAAAGAAAAACTTTCTACTGTTTTAGTGATTTGAATTGGTTAAGTGTAGTATCATTTTCCTTTGGACACTCTCCAATAGTTTTATTTCCTTCTTATGCTGTGGTGCCCCAAAGTACACACAGTGCTTGAGGACATAATACTATTGGAGAATGTCCAAAGGAGGGCTACAAAGATGGTGAAGCGTCTAAAGGGAAAGACATGTGGCTGAGGTTACTTGTTATGTTCAACCTGGAAAAGAGGAGGCTGAGGGGATGCCTCATGGCAGTCTACAGCTTTCTCATGAGGGGAGAGGAAGGGCAGGTGCTGATTTATGCTCTCTGGTGACCAGCAATAGGACCCAAGGGAACAGCATGAAGCTACATCAGAGGAGGTTCAGAGTACATGTTAGGAAAAAGTTATTCACTGAGAAGATAGCTTGGCACTGGAGTGGGCTCCCCAGGGCAGTGTTCACAGCATTGGGCCTGCGAAAATTCAGGAAGTGTTTGAACAACTTTGAACATATTGTTTGATTTTTGGCTGGTCCTGTGGAGACCTGGGAGTAGGAGGTTATGATCCTTGTGGTTCCCTTCCAACTCAGGATATTCGATTCTGTGATTCTAGGCACCGGATATGAATAGGTGCAGTGGTTTGGGAGTGATAAAGGTAGAGATAAAACCATAATATTTAGGTTCACTCTCAGAATGAAGTTCCTTTATTCCAGTAGAAGAATTAATGATGATTAGCTTTTCTAAAACAAACAACAACAATATAATTAGCTTTGTAGTATTTGAGAACACAGTATGATATTTTTGTTCATTCAAAAAGAGTACAGTTCATGTGTTATCGCTATACATATAAAACCTGCCACATTTAAACATATATTAATAAAATAAATTTCTAATTTTCAATTTTAAAATAATTGAGAAAATAGCTTAATTCATTTTAAGTTATTCTGCATCCTTTTATAATGTTTCTTGAATATCATCTTAATGAGGTATATTATGGGTGAACAATCTGAAGAATATTAAACACCAGACCAAAAGCATGATTAATGTAGGGCAGAGAAGCAGGTTTGCTTTAGTCATGCAAGACAGAAAATGTATCCAAGCTAATTACATTACTGAGTTATGTGTAAGTGTGCTGTCCCCTATTACATGGAATTTTTCAGAGGTAAAAAACAAAACAAAACAAACAAAAAATAGAGCTTCAGTCACTCTTAATATATATTATTGATATTTATCAATTGTGTTTAGCAAATATTTAATTCAACTATATTAGCTATAATCTAGGAAATAAGAAAGAAAACAATGTTTTATATTTCTCAAATCTATTTCCTTCTTACTAGCTTTACCAAGTAGCTAAAATGATGTTTAAGACTCCATGCCACTTAAGTTTTGATAGTTTCATTTTATAATTACTCATCTTAATAATAAAATTACTAATTGTATAATTTCAGAGATAAAAAAGTATTTTTTGTAATCTCCTATTAGTGACTTGGAAAAAGATAATCTTAATAAAGACAGGCAAGAAAAAGAAAAGGAACGTTTCATCCATCCAATTTCCGTATTGTTTCACAAATAGCTATAAATAATTTATATATTGCTTTATAAATAACCTTTCTTAAGTACAAGAACAATTAAAGTTTCACTAAATATTTTCATTAAAACCTACGTGTACTTGGTATTCCTTTTAAATTCCCAACATGCAAAAAGAACAAGTTTCATTAAATTATATTTATTTTAATTTGGTAAATATTATTTGCTAAGTATACATTAACAATTCAGTTTTTTCTATTTCTATGTTTATATAGTTAATAAAACTATGTTTCAATCTTTTCCAAATTGATGGTAAATCCTGCAACTGGATTAAAATGCACATATTTTAGAGCAATATCTTTTAAAAATAAATTAACTGGAATTAATTTGCATACTATGCATCAATTTTCTAATTAAAACATTTCATTTCAGTAATTAATTTTCTTCATTTATCTTTTTTCTGTGATCGTATTGTATATTTATTTCAGAGTTTTAATCCAAATATAATTAAATTTTATGTCACTACAAACACTTGTTCATTGTAGTGTCACATTAGTTTGTTACACTATAAGATTAAAGAGAGTCTGACATAGTGATTGCAGTCCCAGAACAGTTGCTTTCATTTATTACTGAAGCATGTAATTGTTCCATTTCCCACAACTGGTTTACTTGATGAACCCATTCTGTTCTTTAAGCATCTATGCACTCTTAATCTTCATGCCTCTTATATCCTCTCTTCCAACAAATTCATGAGCAGGCATATTCAGCTTATAGTAAACAACTTGTGGATTATTAATTTATCCTTCTTTATTTTTTGTTTAATCAATTTTCAAAACTCATTTACTTTTTCTAACTTACTGCATAAACTCTATTTTTTTCTATATTGTTCTTGGATTATAAATAAATAAATAAATAGATAAATAGGAGCAAAGAGCAAATAAAGCTTTATTTACTGAAGACCCTGATCAATCTGTACTTTCATTATGTTGAGTAATACCATTTTCACTGTCCTAATCTGAAAACACAAAAAATATTTTTTGTTGCTTTCTTGTTTTTTAAGCAGATCTGTTATAGCACAGAAATTATATGACCTTCTCTGTTAATGTCTGTCCACAAATGTTTCTAAGTGGGATCTTAGATGACACTTCCTTAACATCACTTTTTGACTGAACTGGTCAAAGTACAGTGTCTGTTGTTTATGAAATGCATAATTAATTATATCAAAGTAATTTTAAATACATCCAAATACTTCTGTGAGACCTTGCAATAAATACAAAATTATGGTTTCTGTTATACAGATGTTTGCCACTATTTTGGTATCTGCATCTGAATTAGTTATAACTAAGATTCATCTACAGAAAGTTGAGACAAATGACTGTGATTTAAGACTGTGATGTCTCTGATTTATTTTATATGTCAGCATTGTGGTTAGATTTATCATATTCAAAGGTCCAATCCCCATTTGTTTTAAAGGAAGAAAGACTGAGTAACTACCTCAGATATAGATATCAACAACATTTGGCAGGAATTTCAACCTAAATCTGCCTATTCCGTCTTAGTTTTTAAGGACATTAGAGTTAAAATGTCTTTGAATTTCTGAGGAAGACTTATTGATTTATGCTTTTCATCGGGGAGCTGATAATTGTTTCCAGATAATGAATATGCTTCGCTGACTGTGAATTACAATTTCCAGGTTCTATATTTTGCTGAAGATAAATGGTAAAATTTACTTGAAATTTTGGGAGTTGATGTTCAAGAAACTATGCTTGTTTATAGTCAATCAAAAAGCAGGCCTAACCAAAGGGTCAAGAGAGTATTCACAAATGTTTTCTAATGTTCTTCAACATATGCAATAAGCTCCGTGGGCCCTAATCTTAAAAAGTACTTGAAAGATTTCTTAGTTTGACAAAAATGTAACCCAATTATTAGTGAGAAATAATCCTGTGATAACAGTGACAATAGTACATGTGCCTGGAATTGTTAGGTACATTCAGCGAATGTACAAAATCATGTCCAAAGTGGAGAAGAAAAAATAAAAGTTCCACTGTAGTTAATGCAAAGTGAAGAAAAAAAAAATATATATATATATATGTAATCCCTTCATTATTTACTGCTGAAAAACTGGGAACTGATTGGGTCCTCTTTCATAGATGTAAATGCAAACTGCCAGTAAAACAAAATATGTGAAAGGTAACAAAAGGCATGAACAGCATTTTAGGAATGCAATAAGTGCCATTTTTATGCTTTTTTCTCTAGAATATTAGAGAAAAAATGAGGTATGAAATTAATATTTAGTAAAAACACTTTGCCTTTCCTTTCTCATTACACCAAATCACTTTTCTACCAATTTTCTGACAGTCACAACCTTCAAAATAACCCTTAACAGCAAAGATGCTATCAGTGCTCCAGCAGAATAGATGAACTTTCAAGATCCTTTCCAATCCCCAACATTCTGTGATTCTGTGATTCTGTGATTCTGTGATTCTGTGAATGTTAGCATAAAAGTATAAACACCTAAGCCTTTGCAATACTCATAAGTATGGCAGTATCTGCTAAACAAAATGAAGACAGGTAAAAAGAATAAAGGAAAGTAGAAAATCTATTCCAAGTGAGAAAGCAAATATGTGAAACATCAAAATGAATAAGAAAATCAAGGGAAAATGTATAATTATGTGGGATGAAACAGTTTCCCTTCTTTAAATAAAAATGAAATCTGCAAAATCTCAAATATGATGAAATGCGTATATTTAGCTGAGCAATTCACTTATGTTTTCTTCCTTTCTTTTTTTTTTTTGTCTGTTTTATATATATATAAATATATATTTCAAGTTACATGGGAAAAAATAATATGAGTGGAATTTTGTCAGCATTTTTATTTTGAATTTTGAATAAGGTGATATTTTAACTCTTCCCTTTCTGCTGTGTTTGTCTTTGTTTCCTTTGTTATTTTTACATTTTCTCCTTGTCCATTTTGCCATTTTTCAAATAATTACTCTTCATATTTTGCTTTTCATTGTATTTCCTGTGTGCTTGTAGGCCTATGTGCTATCAAAATTCTGTTTAATATATACAGAGTTCTCATCCACTTTGAAGGAATTTGAAAATTTCTCATCCAATTTGAAGGAGTACAGAGATGTCTATGGTTTTCATCTTTCTGAATTCTTACATATTTCTTAGTTACATACACACACATCCAAACATGTTCTTTAACATGTATATATTTCCAAATATCTCTTGAAGAACAAACACACCAAGATAATGGAAACCAATTTCTGGTTTGGAAAAAATATCTGCCCTGAAGAAAAAAAAAAATATGTATATATATATATACATTTTCCCCCTGTGGCTTGAAAATATCAGTGCTTTTGATATTTTTCCTTTTTTATCTTCGTTATTTGGAATGACTTTTATATCTATCTATCTATGAAACTATATAATATAGTATAAAGTATAAAGCAATAAATTTTTCATCTATCTATGAAAATATAATTCCCATTTCTCACCATATTCTCAATTTGGTCAAGTGATCTCACTCAAATAGCCGTAAGGAAACAAGTTAATTTGGATACCAAAAGTGAAAAAATATTTAGCACACTTTCTGACTGAAATTGGAAGCAATAGAGTAACAAATTATGTATAACAAGTATTATTATAAATACAGACAACAATTATATGATAATAATTTTATAATTATATATGCTTATATATTTTTTAAAAACTAACTGCATTTTAATAAATAATTTAACAATGCTGTTGCATCATTCCTTTTTTATTCTATCCCTTGTACAAATACAGCTTGATACTTAAGAAAATGACTTTGTACTTTATGCTTTAATTATTTTTTTAAAATATTCTGTGAAATCTTTGTAGAAAATCTTTTCTACTCTTTTTATCAGATATTTGTATCAAGCACTTCTTTGTCAAAATTTTCTTTTTCCAGATATTTTAAATCACATCCTTTTTACAGCAGTGATTCATAAGTAATTAAAATGATAATTTAGTTTCAGTTCAAATTCAGACAATTTTCCCTTTGCATAATGTGCACTATAAATTGCTATTACAAAATATCTTCCTTCATAGTATCTCCTGAATGTGTTAGAGTATTTACTAGATATTTGTATGGATTTAGATTTCATAGTCTGTAACACTTTTGGAAATATTTGTCTTGCTTTTTTTTTTTGACTCTGACTTCAAATGATCTGAATTGTGACCTGAAATTCTGAATTGTGATCTGAATTCTGAATTGAAAATCTGAAACAGGTGCCAAAAATAGGCACAACATGATTTATATTATCACATAATGTGGAGCTAACAAATAAATATTTTATTTTATTCTGCGTTTCTTAATCTGCATTCTGGTTGGAGAGCAGTTTCTAAGAAGATAATATCTTTCCTCTGAAAATTGTCCATTATTATTTTATTTATTAAAAAAAAAAAAAAGAAAAAAGAAAGAAAATCAGCATTGCTGTGTTTTTTGAAAAAACAAACAAATAAAAAAAAAAAACAACACAAAAAACAGAAAGAAATGGAGAATATAATATGTATGCACATATATTTCAAGATAAAAACAAAAGTGCAAATCAAATACCAACAGAACTGGTTCACAGGGCTTCTGTTTTCAGACAGACAGGAAGAAAATCCTAGACCACAAAAGTTCTTTGAACCAAAGATTTCTGACAGGCAGACACCATGAGGTTATCTGATATTTTTAAAATGTATGGGGCATTTGTTCATATGTAGTTTGCCTGATTAAAGCCTAATTGAACGAACACTATTACAACTTCAGGGAGGAAAAAAAAAAAAAAAAAAAAAAAAAAACATAACAAAACAGCTGTCAGGGATCATCCAACAAATATGTTAAGACAGTGCTAATACAACGTTGTTTGTAGTCATAGTCATTCTGTTGATCATTGTTCTAAGCTCATAAGTAATGCAAGATACTGTTGGTTTATATGTTGTGAAAACCTAAGTTCAACTAATCTCTCCAAACTCAGAAGCTTGGTGCAGGGAGCTTGAATAAATCCATAACATTTGCAATTATCTGGCTGCCATAAATGTGAAATCTTTTCTGAATTTTCACTGAAAATATGTGTTGGAAAATATTTGGTTATGCCTATACTAGTAAACTATATAAGTCTATGAATTTTTGGGTGCATAAAAGCTAGCTAAACAGAATGGTCTGCATCTTGTCTGGTAAGCTCTTAGATCATACCCAACAATAGTTTTGACAATGCTAGTAGGCATAAGTCAAAACACGCTAAGAGCTCTTTTAGCCCAGGAACTGTATATGAGGTTGTATCCCAGGGCCCAGGAATGCCCTGTCATGTCTATTGTGTGCAATCGTATTAAAGGGTAAGACTCTGGTGCTTCCACTAAGATACCATTTAAAGGGAACAATATATTATGAACGGCATCCTCTCTTGAAAACAAAAACAACAACAAACAACAACAACAACAACAACAAAAATAAAACAATCTTTATCTACAGAGCAATTGGGATTTTTAAGATTTAACTATCTGTGATGGTCAAGAGAATTTTTATTTCTATTTGTATTTATTGCTTTTTTTGTTTGTTTGTTTGTTTGTTTTTCTCATTCAGTACCATTGCCTGCTTTGTAACACATAAAAATAAGAGAGAAGCCTATCAACAGTATATAAGGATTTTGTGAGAGTTTTATTAATTTCTTTTTCATTCTCTCATTTTTTAGTAAATATCATAACATAATGGCACAGATACTTTAGCAATTAGTAAAATAAATTAAAATAATACATAACTCCCCAGACTTCGTAATCATGAAAAGGGAGAGGGGCACTTTTATTATGACTGCACTGTTTACTTCCAATGACACAGTACATTGGTTCCCACAAATGTCACCTAGATTAATTTTGGCTTAAAAATGGAATGAGAGCCCCTTAGCAGTCATTATGCAAAAATAAATTAAAACAAAACAAAATAAAAGTGATCTCTATTAATTTCCAGATTCTGCTGCCTTTTGATGTCCTGAATATTATGTTATTCCTACTACATAAAAGCAGAACCTATATCTATGTGTAAATTATTATCTAAAAGTACTAAAAAAGATATGCATGGTGCCTTATAAGCACAATAATTCTTGAAACAACCTTGATTCTCAAAATTTTCAATCATTTTTTTTCTTATAGAAAAGAAACTCTAATGGAGGCAAGCAACATAACCTAATTTTATTTTCCTTGTTACATAGGCCTCCAAAAGAAAGGGTAGAAGCAGTCTTTGTTCTCTTGAAGATTAGATTTTTCAAGTTTATATGATCTTTCAAACAGAGGTACATAGTAGCCCAAGTGAAACAGAGGGTGTATTGAACAATAGCTTTATGTATTGCTCAGTATGACTAAAAAAATTCTGACTGATATGCCTTGTGGTATAAATAATAAACAATAACACTAAGTTCGTAAAAACAGGCATAGGTAAAGTGGTGTGCCAAAACAGTGAGTGCCTAAATTCTGTACGCTTTAGTGATCTACTTTGTTTCTGCTTCTTATTTCTTTGATAATGGACATGAAAAAAGTATATGATAAATAATATAAAGAAAATATTTAGAATACTGAGAAAATATATTTTTTAATATTTAAATGTTGTATGAAGTTAAGAAAAGTAAAAAAAAAAAAAAAAAAAAAAAAAAAAAAATACAGCAACTAAGACAGAAGAAAATGAAAGGCAATCACATCTGTTGAAACTGTTACATGATTAAGCAATGTGCCCCCACCACAGTGTGGCACCAGAATGCAACACTTAGACTGCATTACCAGTAGGTCAAGGGAGGTGATCCTTTTCGTGTGCTCAGCCCTGCTGAAACCACAGTTAGAGTGCTGGGCCTAGGTCTGTCTTTCCCAGAAGACATATCTGGAAATACTAGAGGGAGTCCAGTGAAAGGCATTGCAAATGATTAAGCATCTAACGTAAAAGGAGGTGCTGAAAAAGCTGGGACTGGTCTGCCTGGAGAGAGATCACAGATATGTTGATATGCTCATTTTTCTCTCTGTCCCTTACCATTTACTTCCTCAATTTTCCAAGCAGTAAAATCAAGAAATTATAGCTATTTTTTGTGTTCAATCATTCAGTCATAGTTCATTGGTTTACACACACACACACACAATCTGTAATCCCTTACTATTTTTCCATTACTTAAATTGCATAACAAATGGTTTCAGTTGGAAGGTCCAACCCAGAGCAAGTTGCCCAGAACCATGTCTAGGTGGCTTTTGAATACTTCTATGAAGAGAGACTCCACAACCTCTCTGGGATGCCTGACCCTCATGGTGAAATATATATATATATATATGTATTTTTTTCTCTGATGTTTAAATGAATTTTTCTGTATTTTAATTTGAGCTCAAGGAAGACACACCTGCACTATGAAATTTAAAGAATTCAACAAATGATTTTTGAACATTTAAATTGGTAGGTGTTTTAATAATACTTCAAATATGATAGCAAAATATTAAATATGTAGATTTTATTTAGAGTAAAAGTTCCAATACTGATTAGATCCATTGAAATGGATAACAAATTTTCTTGCTTGAAAATTTAAAGGCATGTCATTCCATTATCCAAAACAGTTAAAAGTACAATTGTTCATGGACGATTGAACAATCTGTACAAGAAAATGTACTTTAATACTTGTCTTCAAACACAGATGTTTTCCATGTACAAATAAGGCTTTTTAGGGATAAAATGAATCTCTTTAAGTTTGACTTAAAAAAAAAAAAAAAATCATTGAAAAAAAAATAATAATTATAAAGGCGAGATTTCAAGCATCAGTCAAATTTAACAAAAACGTATTTTAAAGTAAATTTTAAAAGGAGATGAATTTCTAAATAAGACCGGAGCATCCATGTATGTTAGATAAATAAAATGAAATGCATCTTAAAGGTGAAACAAATTACTCTTTATTGCCAGTACCTATGTTCAAGCTATTTTTTGACAACAGCAGACATCATTGGGATCAAAAAAACAGGAAACTACTTTCAAATGATCCAGCTGAAGACAGTGAAGGCAAAAGAAAAAAGATCTTTGACAATAGGATGCACACTTTGGTATTGTGGTGATAATGAGTTTTCAACAATTATATTTTCATTTAACTGAAATGAAAAAAATGTAAAATAATGTAAAATAATGTAAAATAATATAATCAGAATGTAAAATACTTTTAAGAAGATCTACTTGGGTATCTAAGATTAAAAATGGCTATAAATGGCTATAAATTTCAAAATCTTGGGTGTTCTTTTTTTTTTTAAAAAAAAAAAAATAAAACACTTATCATTTATTTGTAATTTATATATATACATTACTCATATTTTTTTTTAAAAAACGTTCCTGCACTTCATATCATTTTCAGTATAGAATACTGTCTCTGCAGTTAACTGTTTTGATTGTATGTGTCATATTCCTACCTTATTTCTTAGATATGGCAGTAATTTAAAACAAAACCATATGATGGAATGTAACCCAAAACATGTTAGCAAAATATTGAAAATAGTTTTTGTGCTGATGTTTTTTTTTTTTTTTTCTGTTTTGTCTGATTTTTTCTGGGAAATAACCTCATGATTGTTTGCTTGTGTTTTTGTTTGTTTGTTTGTTTGTTTTTAATTATTATTATTATTATTATTATTATTTCAGTAATTATCACTCTTCTGTATAGCACTGCAGTCATGATTCTCTGCTACTAACTCTCTGAATAGCCAAGAGCAGAAGGTATTCATTAGTAGCAAGAAGTTGGAGGCCAGTGATTAGCAGGGTACCCAAGAGATTAGTACAGGATGCAGTGCTGTTTAACATCTTCATTAATGATCTGGATGATGAGGTAGAGTGTACCCTCAGCAAGTTTGCAGATGACACAAAACTGGTAGGAGTGGCAGATAGACCAGAGGTTCATGCTGCTATCCAGATGGACCTTGAAAGGCCAGAGAAGTGGGCTAAGAGGAACCTCATGAAGTTCAACATGGAAAACTGCAAAGTCCTGCAGCTAGAAAGGAACAACCATGTGCATGAAAATATCTTGGGGTTCAACCATCTGAAAAGCAGATTTGCAGAACCTGGGGGTCCTGTTGGATACCAAATCGAACAAGAGCCATCCACGTACCCTTGCTGCCAAGAAGATTAATGTTATGCTGAGTTGCCTTAAGCAAAATATTGCCAGCAGGACAAGGGAGGCAATAGTTCTCCTCTACTCATCACTGGTGAGTTCAAACATGGAGTTTTGGGTCCAGTTCAGTGCTCCCTAGTACAAGAAATACCTTAACACTACTGGAGAAAATCCAGTGTAGGACCATGAAGATGATGAAGAGACTGGAGCTTCTCTCCTATGAGAAAAGTTGAGAAATATGGGACACTTCGGCCTGGAGAAGAGATCCCTCATCCATTGACAAGATCCCTCAGCTGGGATCTTATCAATGTACATAAATATCTGAAGACAGGGTCTGAAGAGCATGGAGCCAGGTTCTTTTCAGTGGTGCCAAGTACCAGGACAAAAGTCAATGGGCACAAACTGAAACAGAGGAGGTTCAGTCTGAACATCAGGAAGCACTTCTTTACTGTATGGATCTCCTTAAGATCTTCAAAAGCCATCTGGACACAGTCCTGGGCAACGTGCTCTAGGTGTCCTTGCTTGAGTAGGGTGTTTAGATAAGAATACCATTTCAGCCAAAATCATTCAGTGATTCTGTCATGTGCACATTGTTTAAGATTTCTCTTACTCCCTTTTACTCTGAGGCTTAATGGAGGCATACACATAATCTTTTCCTTTTTATGATTCCTGAAAATGACTGAGTAAATATTTTACAGCTATGTTTTATATCTTCAGATTGTACCTTACTGTGAGGCAAATGGGTTGTTTGAGAATTATTGTTATTATTCCACCTGTTTTCCTGCTATTGTAAAAAATGTCGGGAATGATCACAGTCAAAATATGGATTTTTTATTTTATTTTTTTTAATCTAATCTCACATAAACTCTATAATGTGAGCTTACTACTAACATGAGCTACTTTCACTTAGACTATGATTCCTAAGTTGTTCTGCATATATTTTGATCTCTGAATGTTCATTGTTAACCACAGTAATGGACCTGGTCTTACAGAAATATACATGAGATTAATTTTTGCACTTTTAGTAGTTCTGTTGTGATCATTGAGATGAACTATATGAATGTCTGTGCAATAACATATTTATACGCGGGAAGGATCAAGATATGATTACATGGTTGGCATAATCAAATATTGTATGGCAAAAGGTTGTATTGCAGACTTCTCCAACATGTTTTTTTCTTTTTTACTTTCTAATGAGACCCTAATTTAGATTTCAAATCCATGCTTATGTCATGGGAAATTTTCTTTCCACCAATTCAATCTCTCTGAAGTCAGGTCAAGGAAAACATATCTGAACTGCTTCATTTCTTTTTCTTTGAACACTTTTCACAATATTGAACTTTTACACTATATTGAGGATTAGCAAGACTAGAACACATACTTTTCTCATGAACAAATTTTTAAAATGTCATAGGTAAATTTTTTTCTTTATCTGGATGGATGAATCATGTAAACTGTTAAAGAAAGGAAGTCACATTTAAGCATGATCTCAACACTGGAATTAGCATCTTCAGCACTTACTTTGCATTATTTAGTCCAACAACTTTAAATAATTAATGGAAAATCTACTGAACTTACATTTCTAGAACACAAATTTTGGCTATTTTTAGAGTGAAGTTTTATTGTTCTCTCTTTTGGCCCAGTACAGCATAACAAGCAGTTCTTTACCTAAGTAAAAATTATGTAATGAAAAAAAATATATATTTCCCTTTCTGAGACCACTATTTTATTTTTATTTTATTATTTTATTTATTTTACTTTATTTTATTTTTTTATTTTTCCTGAAATTGTGCCTGATATTTTTTAAGAGGGGAGGGGGTCTCTTTTTAGGTTCGCCAAAAGTTTATTGTGTCAGGATCCTGGAAGCAGTAGTATGTGTTTTTTTGTTGTTGTTATTTTTTTTTTTTTTTTTTTTGGGGGGGGGCGGGCCGCCCCGGGGATAAATCCTACAATCACATCTCTCCAAGCTGGCTTTTGGTGAAGAAAAGCCACCTGGGAACATCTTCCTTCATGTTTCAATGTGCTTATGTTTATCCATATGTACCGTGGATAAACATGATGCTAGAATTTAAGGTTCTTTAATAAGAATATCAGCTTTTATAGATTAAACAAAAAAAAAAAAAAAAAGGAAAAAGAAAAAAAAAAAAAAAAAATATTATTATGAGCTTGTTTTTGCACAAAAAAAGATGAAATTGATTGATACAATTGATTCATATAAATTTACATACATTTACAGTGTATAGATATACTAGATATACTAATATAGATATACTAGATATACTAATCAGGTATGTCACAACCAAGAGTACATTAATGTTATAATGTACTGTCAACAAAACCAACATAGGATCTTTATAACTATTATAATCACTGATTCTAGCAAAAGTGAGCAGAAAATGAAGATGCTATAAGGGGGCTATAAATCTCTTTTTGAAGATCCACAAACAAGCATATGCCAACTATACTTACTTTGTACACATCCTCAGAAATATTTGATTGAGATTAGATTATATGTTGGGCTATCCATTTTATTACATCAATAGTCATCTGATATTTACATATTTAAATATTCAAATAAACATCAAATATTAATTTTATCAATATTTCATTCAATATTTGTAAAACAATTTCCACAAGAAGCAGAATCTAACACCATATTAACTGTCACATCATATTTCACACAAAGTAATAAGCGTATTTACACACCTATATATATCTTCAAACAAAATAAAATCAGAAGGCATACTTATCTGTCCTTTACAGTGCTTACAGCAAAGATGAGTATCAATATTTATTTGTCTGAAAAGTAAACACATCAGTCCTTTGTAATATTTACCACAATCGATCTTTAGTATCACTGAGTTATGAAGTGAATGTTGAACCTCTCTGAACCATCCAACCAAAAATCAAATACCAATCAGTTGAGACTGACTTTGGTGTCACTGTAGGACAAAAACCCATATTTCTCACACACACACCAATGTAATTTATAAGATGTGTCATGGTTTTTATTTAGTTTCAAAGATCACCCTTTGAAGTCAGTTGCATAGGAAGAAACTCATATCTTTTTCTTTATCACTAATAGTCTTTTTTAGATATCTGTAATATATCCATAACAGACAGTACAGTTCATTGTGTCCCTGAACAGAATATATCTTCTGATGTGGTATTTTAACTGCTTTTACTTCTAAAATTAAAAAGGAGAAAAAAAAAATAAATAATAATAATAATTCTGACAATGGCATGAAAGTGAGAGGGATAGTTACTCTTTCAGGCTTAGAAGGAACTCTCTGAAATGTAGTTAAAAAAAGAACAAGCTTTTTCATGGTCTTCCTTTAAACTGTAAAACTGTTATTTTAAAATCTACAGCACAGCTTGTTTTCCAGACAGCACTTTGATACCATACAATACCAATCCAAATGCTGTCAACTGGCACATTTACCTTTAGAACATTTGAATAATAAACTAGAAATTCAGCCAGCTATTCATTCAAAATCTAAATTCCTGTATCCATGGACTATTCTCAGTCCATTACTTGAGCCAGAATTTTAACTGATTTAAGGTAAAATATCCACTAAAGAAAAAGAGACTACTCTTATTTTCTTAACTGAAAATCCAAATGGTGGAACACATTCCTGAAACACAAGTAACATACATGGCCTGTCCATGCATTGACTAAAGTCTGTTTGAAATTAGACTTGCTGGGATGGAGATCAAAGTGTTTCATGCCTTCTCTGGATTTGCAGAAAGATATTAGGAACACAGACCTTCATTGGTAGGTGACTACAGACCAGACAATACTTTGATTCTTAAGGTTTAGAAACTCCACTTCTTTGGACTTCGTTCAAGAATCGGTACTGTAACCAAAACGTTGCTGAATATTGCTAGCACTACGTTCAAACAGGTCATAATCAATAGTATTACAACAACATAATCATGAAAATGTCTATGTGTGGTAAAAATGTAAACTAGTAATAAATGTTTGGAATATGACATATATGTTAAAAATAATTACATAATTACTCTACATAAACTGAAAATAAGGAAATACAATATTTATGATACAATACAATGATCTATAGATCATTGACTGCCAAACTCTGTAAGCATATTTTACAATATATGTCAAAATTTGATTATGGTAAAAATGAACCATGTTACTTTATTGTTTCTTCCAAGCTAGCTTAATAATGTACTTATGTTAAAGAAAAATATGTCTTTTATAGCTTACTTCTGGGAAATTCAGGTATGGAAAGATGTAAAATCCTATGCAGAATAATCTGTGATCATCCAATATAAATTCTCTCCTTTAGGAGTTGTATGCTTCATTGTCTTTCCTCTTACATAGTCAACATAATAGCTGAATACCATGAAATATGAACCTTTTAAACTCTAACTGAGGGATTTATTGAACATTTGCATTACAAAGGAAATGGATACCACTACAATAAATTTGCACAGTCAAAGTATTATGTAGTCAGAGGTAGGGATTCCCATTAAAAGAATCTTTCATACACACTTCGCATAACTGACCCAGAGATCTGTAAACTGAGTTCCTAGTTACAATACTGTTCTGACAGATAAATAAGGAGATACTAAAACTTTTGTAGCAAGCATACTAATGAAGATCTAAATTACAGTTTATAAGCCATACCTAAGTTTTAGTGAGGAATCTTAAAATAAGCAAATGTACTTCATGATTATATTGCAATTGAAATGCTTCTGACACAGAAATTATGACCAAAATCAGCTCTGAAACCAGAGCTCTTTTTAAATGTAGCAGTTTACCAAACAGAGATGTTGTTTTCACCTTATTAATAATAATCTCTCAAAAGTTATTATTGTGCTGGTATTTTTAAATGTTAACCTTTAAAATGAGAAAAGAAGAAAAAAAAACTGTGGAAAAAGATTTTGTATTAAGAAAACCTTGAATGCAAAAGCAAAAACAATAACATTTTTCCTTTTCCATTATTTCCATTATTTCTACTCTCACTAAATCTTATCTGCTTTCCTTAAGTTTATATCCTCCTATATTGTACAAAAATAAAATAATTGCCCTAAATAATGCACACTTTTCAGTGTGGTGGTATGTTTTATGTTATAAAATTCTAGTAATTATTATAAGGTGTTCAAGGCCTGTAACAACAGTCAGTAAAACAAGATGATTCATAGAAAGGGTCAAAAGACAACTGTTGCACCTGAGATATTATAATATTTTTGTGCAGAATAATCATTTTGTACACTGGATAGGTGAAAATGCATAAAAATAATCAGGTTTAAATAGTTTGAAAGAAAAGTAGTATTTATTTGAAATTATAATGTCAACAAGAAATTAAATATATGCTGTATGTTTCTTGTATAAATTTTAAAGGAAAAAAAATATAGAGTGATTTATCTTTAAGAATCAGAAAAATGAATAGAAAAAGCAAAGTCATTATTGTTTCGAGGATTTTGTGTTTCTCTTGGCTGCTATGGCATACCCTGAAGGTATTTAGAGGACACCAAGGAACTACCTTCCAGGGCCTGTCATATTCTGAACATACAAAAAAAAAAAAAAAAAAAAAAAAAAAGAAGCATTCACATTGACCCTGGTTTCCATAGGAAATAAAATCAAACTCTCAGTATTCAACCATATAAAACATAAGATTTGGGGAAAATAAGTTTTCTTAAATGTTCTCAAGAGAACCTCTGCAGGCTTCAATGGTTCAGCTCTCTTGAAGCCTAATTCTAATTCAGCTGCATAAAATCTCACCTCGCTGGCCCTGCAGCACATAAGCTTGTTTTTAAAGTCCTGTGATCCATAAAAAATCTCCTGAAAAATTCTCTGTATTGACCAAAGTACCCCAGAAACTTCTTTTCAGATTCAGGAGGCAGAATAGGAGTGCTAATAAAAACTGAAAGGACAGTATATTTACAGCAAGTACATCATGTGAAGCCAATAAAGCAAACTAATAGAGATTTATAAATCCTGACAAAATTCAGAGATGCTATCAAATTAAAGAATTTGACTGGTCCAGTTTCAGCTGAAAATTTGAAATTTCACTTCTGGTATTCAGTTGAACTATAGGCCTGAGTTATGGCAAACAGAATCCTAAGTTTTTTGTTGTTGTTTGTTTGTGAAAATATGATTTATACATTTGAAAATCAGCGTGTCACAGTAAGTCTTGAAGAGGTACTGTATGAGGTAAAATTAATTGTTTCCCTTCACAGTCAAGTTCAGCAAGCAAATAATAAAATTTTGTCCCAGGAACTCATGGAAGAAAACTGTTCCTACGTTATTAATTCCATACTGCTCTTACATAAAACCCATATGCTCTCCAGCTCCTTTCTATGCAATACCTTTTGTATTAATACATTAATGCAAAATAATACAGTGTATTTCTCTCATCTTTTTTTTTTGTTTGTTTTGTTTTGTTTTTTTTCCAAGATCCCAAGCAATTAATATGTTAATTTATAAACTCTTAGGTAAAATGTACATCCACATAAAATTGATTGACACTATGAGTTTAGAAAGTCCATTGATGCAATTCAGATTCTTTCAATGATATGATGAAAAGGGTTAACTTCAATATCTTGCAGTGCTGTTTGGGGAAAAGAAATATATATATTTCTTTATATTTCTGTATAACAAAGAAGTTTAGGAATATACTTTTTTTTTTTTTTTTTTTTTAGCATTAGCATTTTAGAAGACATATCTTCTATAAACAATGCACATACTGGAGCAATAATTATTGCAGATTTCCCAAAGTAAAGCTTATTCTTATTTACTAATACTTATTCTGTATTAGTGTATCTGATGGAGACTCTTCTTAATGTCCTGCATGAATGTTCACTATCCCAAAGTCATATGAGCTCTTGGATTGCTAAGATTACAAACTAGTGAGCTACTTATCTAAAGGTTGCCTTATTTACAGACTTATGTTTTGGCGTTACAGCACTTTGGCTGAAGGGATTCTTAAATTAAGAGAGAAAACTTTCTACAGGTAATTTAGAAGACTGATTTGGAAAGGCTAAGTTTACAGTAATATATTTTAATCAAACATACAGGGAGACAGCATCTCAGCAAACCTAATGAAAGCTCAAGTAGTTAAGTCACATGTAGAAATCGCTTTTACAGATGTCTATATTTTGGGATCTGAATTTGAAGTTGAATCTTCTTCATAAACACATACCGACCATGGTATACAAACAGATTATTTGGGGCAGTTCCTAGAGCTGTCTAATTATGTAACTGCTGTTAGATTTGTCTTGGAGGATGCATATTTTTGCCTCTGTGGGAAGGAACCTGCAGACAATCTCAGATATGGGAAGAGGACCCTGGGGGCAATCATTATTGACAAAGTGGTTGCATACAAGGTGCTTAGTTCTTTGTCTGATCAGGAACTCAGGAAATCCAAATGGGGTCATGAGCAGGTCAGTAATTCAACATCTCTTCAAGCCTTCCTGAAATAGAAATCTCAGCATTTGTACTTAAAACCAGTGAGGGACTGAAATCACCTGGAGTTCTTAAGGCATCCATTTAATGTATAGATTTTTCTTTTCTTTTGTAGGATACTGAGTTCTTCCTCTTCCCACCCACCTCCACCCCCCCCCCCTTCTCCTGAGCAGTGAAACAGAGTAATAATAAGCTTATTATTTATGGTGACATATGGTGCTGCATGACTGATAATGATCCAGAATGATAAAGAAAAGCAGCAAAATATATTTTGTGCGCTGGCATTTTATATATGCAAATGGATTAATAATATTTTGTCAGTTATTAATTAGTGTCAAATTAACAAATGACATCCAATTGGTAGTATCTAAACTAATTCCTACAAGGGAATCAAAATTTTAAGCAGATGTCTATGCTGCAAAATTAATTAAACATGGTTAAATAGTGTGTATGCAATTCTTTTTCTTTCATCATGTCTTGCTGCTAGAATGAAGGAATAAATTTTTATTCTGCCCCGTTCAGATAAGGGTGACAGCCACAGCCATCTGGGCTGTGAGTTTGCAGTGCAGTTCATGCACAGAACCCCTCCCCCCCATCTCCATACTGCCACACACACACACACACACACACACACACACACACAAAAGTAAAAAGTAAAATCCTAGGTTTCCAGATGACTTATGGCATTTATTATATAATAGGCTACCTATCATATTATATAATAGGCATTTCCTATTCTGTAAATAGGAAACTATATTATGTGCTTTGGAAGTAAATAAAAATAAGAGAAGACAACTTCAATATTTGCAATTTGGGCCCGTAAGGGAAATGATTCACTGCATGGAAAAGACTTTTCTAGAACAAATGAATTCTGTAATGTTCACCTGATTTTATTTTATGAGCCTGTGTGGATGTGTGAAATTCTACCTGGCTGACAAGAAAGTCAACTTTTTATTAACAGTCCTATATTGATTTCATGGATTCCCAGACCTCTATAATACTTTAGAGAAAAGATGTATATTAGAAAAATGCACAATAATAGAGCTGTTAATATTAGTTCCTATTTTACTGATTTTTTTTTTCAAGTATCAAAGTATTCCAGAATTCTGATCATTTTGAGTACATTTTATTACACTTCATCCTCTCATCCAAGTTTCTCTCTGCTATAATTAACAGAAATAATTCAAGAGTACATTTTGTTAATTTTCATTAATTTCATAGAGCACTGATAATTGTTTTTAAGAAGACAGTAGCAGAATTGAATGACTGAAAAAAGAAAACACTTGCAAAAAAAGCTGCACTTGCTGCTTTTTTAAAGAAACTAAAGAATAGTTTCTTTATCTTTTGAGAGATACTGACAGGCTCAGGGAATTTAGCAATCCAGAAGGACAAAGTTCCCTCCATCACAGAACAATGTAGAATTCTATATGGGGAATTTGATATACAAAGTGGAATAGAAATTCAGTTTGATCAGATCGTGTTTGCAGTCCTCAGACACTACTTGTGAGACTGACAAGTCAATTCACTCTCTGCCTGTCATGAATCCTACAGCTTGTCTCCATGTGACTTATGACTCTGTCGTGTTGCTCCTCAAGGGACAAGACTGGAGGTGTAAACAGATCTCAGGTACTTTATCATCATGGTAAATTAATTTCAATTTCTGAGCAAAATTGCATAACACAATACCAAAAATGCCATTGCTAGTTCTGTTTTGTTGGTGGTGGTGGTTGTTTTTTTACCAATTCTACTACTCCAGCAGTTGACAGTAAGAAACACAGATGATATATAGTCTATAAAAACAACAGATTTTAATCTTCATGGATTTATATGTGTGTGCATGTATGCAAATGTATATATGTATTATTTTTTTCTTACAGAAAAGAAAGGATTCCCTACCTACAGACAGGTAGGAGTTAGATCTTCCATGAAAATTCAGAGTTTTATTGGAAAAAAAAAAAAAAAAAAAGCAAACATTTTCAAAATAATATTTGGAAGAAAATGCTTCTTGGATCAGTAAAAGCTTTCTTTCTAGTTGGTATAACAGAATATATTTTAAAGTAAAAATTTAATTATATTTCAATGAAAAATCAAAGTATTAAGTATTACAATCTCTGTAGCTCTTTGTGTTATTGTGTTATTCTAAAAATATTTTGTTATACTATTTAGATTTCTAACTATTAACTATTTAGATTTCAGATTTCAGTAAAACAATACTATAAGAGAAAAATATTTTACAATCCATAGACTGACAGTTCTCCAAAAAGAGATATAATAATATCTTAATAATATATATATTCACCAAAAATATATATAATAAATATATCAAAGTAATTTCATTAAAAAAAAGGCATTAAATCATGTTTCATGGCATGAAGCAGACAATTGGTGATGCTTTTTAGGAAGATAATTGCTTTGCTCTGTTTATTTCATAACTCCATCCTTTAAATACAGATAAATTGTGTAAGACAACATACTTCAGGGGAAATAGCTATTGTGCTGCTGCTTAATTTGACTATATCAGGGCCCTGTAATGACACCTGATGTAGCACCCTCCTACTGACATAGCCCTGATCAAACTGCTATGCATGCTCTAAGCATAGAGTGAGGTTCTAACCTTCTCTAGAGACTTATGAGAAGGATTAGTGAATATTACATACTACATGGGCAGAGACACTTTGATCAAGGTAGTCTTAAAAGCATGCACAAAGGGGCAGATCACCCTTGAGAGCTCTCAAAACATAACTTTGTACATTTCAGCCGAGTCCCACTTTGTTGGCATAGATATTTTCACTCATCCATGTCTTAGCTTTATCCCTGCCTTAAAGCTGAAAGCTAAAGTCCTGAATCAGGCAACTTTCCAGTTTCAGGAATGGGGAGTTCCGTGCCAGCACTATTTAGTCTGACCTTTCACTTACTTCAATGAGCTGTAAGTAAAACATTTAATCTTATGTGATCCAGAGTACTAGGAAGAATGTTATTGTGAAAGAGTAGTTTTAAAATCTCTTTCCTGTGATTTACATGAGAAAACATGATTTCTATGGTTTATATAAACTTATTATAAAGTTTATTCTTGCAAAAGTACCCCTGATTATTTAAAGTGAATTCCCCACTATTTAAAGACATCTCCTAAGTGTAAATGAAGAAAGAGAAAGAATTTTCAATTACTTGCTCTCAGTAGAAAAGCAAGACCATTAGTTATTTTCCACAAATATATACATTTTTAAAGACAATTTCACCAGTTCAGATTTTTTCCAATATTAGAAAATAATACTTTCAGTCATTCTCCCATCCCCTATATATATAAAGTTTGAACATATTGAATATAGTTCTTTGGAAAAAAATGATAATTCACTCAAGGCATCTGTAATTACACCAGTCAGCCCTGCTTTGTAGTATTATTAATTCATTTCTATATAAAATATCTTTTATTTTTTGAACAATGTCCATTTCTACTATAAATTGTACAAAATAATTCTGTCAAACTTTCCTTTACTCCTTTAACATGTTTGAAAATTACATTTTTACTGCTTTGCACTGGTAAGGAGTTCCACATAGGGTAATTTCTCTCAGAATCAGCGGCTGGTTCAAAAGAAAATGTGAACATGTTTTCAGCAGTTCTTGAAGGTTTGAACAGCTACTGACCTCTGGGTAGAATGAATAAACGGCAGAGCTGAGAATAAAAGGAGTCCTCAGGCTACTATTAACTCACACTAATAAGGCAGACATGATGTGCTATGGTCAGTACAAGTCTCATTTGTAGATAAGCCATAAAGAAAAAAACATTTCATCACTAAAGAAAGATCAAAGGTTAAAGTATGATATGATTGTTTTTAACTTAACTTCCAGTGAAAATTTTCTGAAATATGAAGTAGTTCTTACATTTCAGAAATATATTGTGACTTTACATGGTGTTTGGTGTTACAAAATGTACATGCCAAAGAAAAAGTTTTTTTGTGTATTTGTGGGCACAGGCAGGTTTTCATATGTGATCATCACCCTTTATTTCTTCCGAGTCATGGCTCTGACTCAGATTCCTATACATACTCAGACCAACATGTCATTGTTCTTTGAAATTTCTATTTTGTCAAGAAAGTTGTCAATTTAAGAAGACATGTTAGAAAAATAATTGAAATCTTCATATTTAAGTATCTATCTATTGTGATCTTGCAGCTTTATGGGTAATAGACTGGCCAGAATATATAGAACAAACCATGTTTTTAACAACTCCATATTAGTCTTTCTCTTCTTCTAATAATTTTTATTCAGTAAAATGTATATTATTAATTTCAGTGCCTGTACAAAACAATTTTGTCTTTCGTAAAGCTATTCGCATCCTAGATGTTGAAAAGAAATAAGCATGTTAAGCTACTAAGTCCTGGCCTTAAGCTGACCTCTTTCTCTTATATAATAAAAATGTGAAAAGCTTGCTGTTAATTAATGCAAATTCTTAAGAATTCTGCCTGTTCAGACCATCTTTAATGCAAAAATTCTAAATAATTATGTTCTCTAAGGACATAATTACAGCTCCAATGGTAACTTTCACAAAAACAATGAAGAGTTCCACTTGACTTTTTCTTTTTCCCTCAATAGTGTTTTTTAATGAATAGTTTAAGAATTGCTAATGGTAAATTAAAAACCAGGCCCTAAAAGTAGATTTTATGAGATGATAATTATTTGATTTGGCTGAAGCCTCCAGATGAATTTGACATATTTTTCTTTTCTTTTAAAATATTTAATGTAGATAGGATGCAATAGAGAAAACATCATAGCTTTACTCTGTAGTACAAATGTAAAACAAAGTCCTTTTTTCCCAATTCACTCACTTCAGATAAATGTCTCTATGACTAACATGCTTTGGAGTGAATTAAGGGAGAATCTAAGTTGCTTTTTACCCTGTCAAGTAAAGAACTGTAATGCTAAGAAGGACTGCAAGAATCAATCTAAATTAGATACCAAGAATTATTTTGCTTCATTTCAAGTTATTCAACTTCTGAGGATGAGTCAAAAATGTAAGATAATGAGCTGAGCAAGAATGAAAAACTGCTTTTTTTATGACATCCTTTCTCCTCTTGATTTTAAATGTACTAAATGCTTGAATGTTGCTTGAAACATGGCTTTTAGCCTCAAGAACAATTTCAACATTGTAAGATGCATTTCTCATCCCTCTGTGCTTCAGCAGTTGAGGACAATACAAAAGTTGATTGTTGGATGCAGCATAGCCAGTCATGTCAGTGGAACTGCTCAACAGGTTGCTGGAACCTTGTTCCATGTTTCCCATCATGGCTGTAAGTGAAAACTGGAAAATCTGGCCTTATATAACTTAAGGAACTCAGAGTAGAATTTTCCAAGATAAGCACTACCAGCCTGAGATTTATGGAGGAGGTGTACTATGTCATTTTATATCAAGCACACAATAAGGAATTCCTTGTGGCCCTATGTACAGTAATCAAATTTCCTGGTTACAGTGTATTCACCCAAAAGACAGGCTTCAAGTCTTCAAATCTCGCCTTAGAGCTCCACAATGTTGCCTGCTTTGGAGGATAAGAAATCATGTACATAACAAAGATATACATCTCCAAAGTTAAAAAAAAAAAAAAAAAAAAAAAAAAAAAGGCTCATGACATATAATTAGAAAGAAGATGCCCGATTAAAAGCAAAGTGGCAGCATCATTGCAAACTCATGGCTGGATTATAATAGGATTTTATTTTATTCTATTTTTATTCCAAAATACTTATCTACTGGTAGAAAAGGGGCTTTTGACAGCTTATTTCATGGTGTGGTTTACTTGAAAGGAAGTCACTTTCATAGTTCAGAAATTTCCATTTGAATGTATTCATTAAGCAAGTGAAAAAATGCCTGACATTCCCAGTCTTTAATTAAAATGTAGATAACTTTCTCAGTTTGACTGTCAAAAAACAAAATGGCATTTCCATGTTTCTGTAGGGTGTGACAATGTTCATGTGACTTAGCCTACATTACAGTTTAGCTTTGTGATTTTAGATTGAAGTTTCAAGAAAAAAAGACAGGAGTTGCACTGGATATTTTATTCAAAAAACATTTCTCCTCTCTCCCAAAGTTGTTTCTCAGGCATAAGTGTTCTATTTCAGTCATACACAAAACAAAAATCTAAATTATGGTCACAGTGAGATCATCATACAATGATCTCTGCTCTCAATTCCCCTGCTGTCTTGGTACTTATTGAGAAGAGGAATGCCTCAGTTCTCAGTGCCTCCTGCACTTGCTGCTGTGGCATGTGCATTTTTAGCTAAACTGTGGTGTAATTTTTTCCTGTTTCTGTTAGGACCAACTCAACAACAGCAGGCGAAGAACACTTAAAGGACCTTTGGCTAGTATGTTACTCTATAGTGAAACTAGCTTCAGCAAGGGCTATTTTGATGGAGTAGATACAAAGATACTGCACAAGAGGTAATTCAGTTCAGTGTGTAAACAGAGTGATTACAATAACAGCAACTGAATAAAGCCGTTACTTCATGGCTTCTCATTTAGTCATTACTTACACTCCAGCAGAAAGATTTTTGAAATTCAATATGCTATTTCCTGTCCTTTTGATCTATAAAGAGGAAAATGATCCTCTTTTCAAAGAGCCAATGCTTAAAAGAATACAGGAATGAACATTTTACAAACTGTAAGCATGTAAATTACTGGTGGTAGTTACTGTCTTTGCTGCTGGAGGAAAAATGAGAACTTTGTTTGGCTGGTGGTAGAGTACTTGACAGGCTGTCTCGAAGGTTGTTTAAATACAGAATACAAACTCAGTGCATTTTATTAGCTTATAAAAAAGTTGCAATTAAATGACATTTTTAAATTTTTTAGAAGACATGGTCTAGATTGGATTAATTTATGACAACTAAAACTATATGTATTCGTAGCAAATGAATAAAATGTAAATACGGGACATACTTTGAGGAAGGGTTTCAGGCTTTCCAGTTCTATGCAAATAAATTAAAACAGTTCTCACTCATGGCACTTTCAGCAACCTTGTTATGATGAAGAACCTTTTGACAGTGATCGTATTACAATCAAGTAGAATAACAAATGCAAACGCTTAAAAAAAAAAATAAAAAAATCTTTCCTTTATTTGAAGTTGTACGTGGAGATAGCTCTAACAGTAGAAGGAATGACAGAAATACTGCAGTCTAATAGGAATTTCAAATATAGTGGGATTTAGGCTAGTAAAGAATAGAATGGAAAAAAGAGTTTGGTTATGGCAGAGTAGGGAATGGAGAATATAAATGCTAGGAACAGCAGGAATTTGGGAGAAAGGACTCAGAATTAAAAAGGTAAGTATAAAGAGAGTCAACTGATAAATCATTTCTTCAATACAGTGATTGATATGGGTTTTGTATTTCCCTCTCTGCCTGATAATCTCATCTACTTTCAATTTTGTTTGGTAAGAATATTTTTTATACTTTTTAATGCTAATTTTTGTATATCTAGAGGTCCCTGTTCAAATGATACCATGGTTGCAATTTTATAGTAAACATGAGAAGAAAGGCTAGGATCACTAAAGGCTCTAGACATCTCCAAAACACAGATAATTTTATCTTAAATTCTCTTCTAGAAATCAAAATTGTAATACCATTTTATTTCTGACTCCACCTCCAAGGGAAAGACATTGACATAAAATCTCAGTATCTTTTTCTGTTTTGACCTGAACCTTCTCCGCTTATTCTTTCATACCTATCCAGATAAAGTTGTTTGGCTCTCAGCTGAACCCTACAATAATCCAGAAAGTAAATAAAATTTTTGATAAATTTGTTGTGAAACCTGATTTGAGATATCTTACTCTGCATACGCACGCATGCTCAAATACAATGCCTGGATTACATAGCAAAAAAAATGTGGTCTCAGAAATATTCAGATGCATCCCTTTTAAAATGTGGTAACTGGAGGTAAAGGAAATTATACCCCTTTTTACATAGTTTATAGTTATATTACTTGACCAAGAGGAAGCAACCTTCATTCTAGGTCTTCTCCAAAACACATGGATTAAATATGAAAATATTAATTTCTGCAAGAGTGTAAATCCTAAAATAGTGACTAGGCATTAATTAGGATATATGAGGCTCTCTACATTTCATCTGTTAAACACTGTTATGGAGAAAGAAGCTTAAGTTTCACAAAGTCAGTGAGGAAAAGAAGTTTAAGAGAGAGCAGGGTGTGTGCTTGAGCTGTTTTCTGCAATAAGCAGAGTTCTGATCCCTTCTTAAAGTGTTAACTCTTGGTTTTATTTTTTATTGAATTTATACACTTCTGAATTTATAGAATATGTTGTTACCTGGAATTCTTGTTACCTACTTCTTGTGTTGCATATATTTTAGCTGAATATCACCTTGAAACACTTATCTTCCCCTGTGCCCTAAATGGTACACCTAGCACATGAATATTATCCTGCTGTATTTCAGATGTTTGTTTACTTGTTTGTTTCACTAGTTGGAATTAATAAGATAAATAACTATTCCTCAAATTGAAATAAATGATATTTAAATGTTAAGCTCTTCTTTCTGCTACAATAAAAATATAGAAATAAGATTATTTTTGCTTTTAAAAATTGGATTAATGACTTGGCTTCCCTTATTTATTAATTTAGGAGCATTAGTCCTTAAAAAGCACTAATTTGCTAACCACGATTTTAACTATCTGCTTTGTTTATCCAGTATTGTTAAACAAGTCCTTTTGGACACAGGGGAATGGAAGTCTGTCTCCTGACCTGTGTCAGGGATGAAATTGTATGCTTCAATTGTAAGAGAGAAATAGCAATATATTTTTGATATACTGTTGTGATCTTACAAAGCTTAATCATAAATAAGCCAACATAACAAGATTTGAGATGGCGAGTTACACCTGATTATTCACTACATAGGGGACAGGGTAAATCAGACACATTGGCGAGACCTCCAGTTGAGGTTCAGAATGGACCCCCTTGCTTTCTAAACTCCTTGAACCACAGAGCTAAGGAGCCTAGCTACAGCTGAATCCACGCCTAGTCCCAGTCTTAGTCAATGGTTATGTCTAAGGATTATATGTGCACAGCTAATCTAAGTTATAATCTTAGCAAAGCTTACAGAGTTTATCAAGCTATTAATCACTTACCGAGGATCTGTTGCAGCAAGGACTCTCTTGCAAGGCGTATGTGACCTTGAGAGGCATCTCTACTCAAGGGGAGATCCTGTCATGCAGCCAGCTTCTGTGCAGTATATCTCAAACAGCCATCAGCCTGCTTACCATTTATAGGGTAAGATGACAGACTAATAGTCATATTGGTTTTTAGGCACGTTCCATTGAACCTCAGCTTCTGAATAAGGCATCTCTGTCAGTTTCTCCAGCAACCCAGCTTGATCTGATATTGCATTTGCTATCTTCCTGAGCAAGGCCTCGTGTGTAGCCAGTTCACTGGTAACTCTGTCTACCTGAGAAAGGCCTTGGAGCAAGGGACAGTGTTTAAGCAAGGCAATGGCCAGACCAAAGGCAAGTGGGGGCGAGCTCACCATCACAACCTGTTCACCTATGTCAGAGTCATCATGTATATCCGGGATGAATCCAACAACTTGAGCACTGCAACAGCTTTCTGCACAGTCTAGGCTTTTAGCTTAGCTTAACTTCAATGGTATGGGAGGAAGAGGAGAAAATAAAACTTGATGAATATAGAAACAAAAGTAGCAGCCCAACTTCCTACAGATCATTGATATATATTCTCCTCTTTTTGGTGTCTGGGTCTGCCCAACCACATTCCTCACCTGCTTGCAGCAGTGCCTAATGCAAAGTAAAAAAAAAAAAAAAAAAAAAAAAAAGATGACCAGGAAATAGAATAGAAACAAAAATAGACAACAACAGAAGGAAAAGAGGGAATGGATGCTAGACACAGCACAGAAAAAGAACAGAGTGTGTTCAGAATTAAAGGAAAGGAAAAATTAGACAAAGGTGTGAGTTAAAACCTGAGATGGACTGTTAATTTTACTTAAATAACACTTCATTTTACTCACTTAGTGTTAAGGATTTCCAGTAAAAACTAGAATCACAGAATAGAATAGAATCATTAAGTTTGGAAAAGACCCCTACCACCCATGTCATTCACTAAACCATGTTCCTAAGCACCATGTCCAACCTTTCCTTAAACACCCCCACAGACAGTGACTCCACCTCTCTGGGCAACCCATTTGAATGTCTAACCACTCTTTCTGAGAAGGAATTTCTCCTAATTTACAACCTGAACCTCTTCTGCTGCAGCTTGAGGCCATTCCCTCCAGTCCTATCACTAGTTATCTGCGGGAAGAGGCCAACACCCAGCTACCCACAACTTCCTTCCAGGTAGTTATAGAGAGCAAGCAGGTCTCCCCTGTGCCTCCTCTTCTCCAGACTAAACAACCCCAGTTCCCTCAGCCACTCCTCATAGGATTTGTGTTCCAGGTCCTTCACCAGCTTTTCAGCCCTTCTACTGGACATGCCTCAGTGCCTTGATGTCATTCTTGTAGTAAGGATCCTAAAACTGAACACAGTACTCAAAGTGAGGCCTCACCAGAGCAGAGTACAGGGGGACAATCACCTCCTTGGTCCTGCTGGCTACACTATTCCTGATCCAAGCTGGGATGTTTTTGGCCTTCTTGGCCACCTGGGCACACTGCTGGCTCAAGTTCTGGCAAGCATCAACCAACACCTCCAGATCCTTTTCTGCTGTCCAGCTTTCCAGCCACTCTGCCCCAAGCCTGTAACATTGCATGGGGTTGTTGTGGCCAAAGTGCAGGACCTGGCACTTAGCCATGTTGAACCTCATCCCATTGGCTTCTGCCCATTGATCCAAATTATTCAGGTCCCTCTGCAGGGCCTTCCTACCCTCTGGCAGATTGACACTCCCCCCACAACTTGGTGTCATCTGCAAACTTACTGCAGGTGCACTCAGTTCCCTCATCCAAATAATCAGTAAAGATATTAAAGAGGATGAGCCCCAGTACCAACCTCTGGGGAACACCACTGGTGACCAGTCACCAGCTGGGTTTAACTCCATTCACCACTACTCTCTAGTCCCACTATCCATCCAGTTTTTAACCCAGCAAATAGTATACCTGTCCAAGCCATGGGTTGTCAGCTTCTCTAGGAGAATACTTTGGGAGACTGTGTCAAGGCCTTGCTGAGATCTAGGTAAACTACATCAACACTCTTTCCCTCATCCACCAGGTGGGTCACCTGGTCATAGAAGGAGATGAGGTTGGTCAGGCAGGACTTGCCTTTCACGAACCCATGCTGGCTGGGCCTGATCCCCTGGTTGTCTTGCACATGTTGTGTGATTGTACTCAAGATGATCTGTTCTATAACCTTCCCTGGCACTGAGGTCAGGCTGAGAGGCCTGTAGTTCCCCAGATCCTCTTTACTCCCCTTCTTACAGATAGGCATCACATCGGCAAGTCTCCAGTCATCTGGGACCTCTCTGGATGACCATGACTGCTTATAGATGATGGAAAGCGGTCCAACAATCACATCTGCTAACTCCCTCAGCGCTCTAAGGTGGATCCCATGTGGTCCCATGGACTTGTGACAGTCCAGGTGGAGCTACAGGTCTCTAATTGTTTCCACCTGAACTGGTGTGTGTGTGTGTGTTTATTCTTTTCTCTGTCCCAGACTTCCAGGTTGGGAGGATGAGTAATCCTAGGATAAGTCACGATCCGAGATTAGTCATGTTCCCCTCTGCATCAAATAAAGGATGGAGATTCTCCTTGTCCCTCTTCCTACTGTTAATATATTTATAAAAAACAAGTTTTGTTATCTTTTCCTATAGAGGCCAGGTTGAGAACAGGCAAGGCTCATTAGCTTTTTTTTTTTTTTTTTTTTTTTTTTTTTTAATCCCAGCATATGCTAGCAACTTCCTTGTATTCTCATCAAGTTGCCTGCCCTTTCTTCCATCAGACATAAGCTCTCCTTTTCTCCCAGAGACTCATCAAAATTTCCCTGTTCAGTCATGATGGTCTTCTTCCCTGCCACTGCCGGCTCATCCTACAGCACGCAGGGACAGCCTGCTCCTGCACCTTTAAGACTTCCTTCTTGAGAGGTGTACAGCCTTCGTGGACCCCTCTGCCCTTCAGGACTCACTCCTCAAGGAACCCTCCTTGACAGTGCCCTGAACAGTTCAAAGTCTGCCCTGTGGAGGTCCAAGGTAGCAGCTTTACTGCCTCTGCTCCTGACTTCACCAAGAATAGAAAACTCTACCATTTTATGGTCACTCTGCCCAAGACAGCTCCCTACCACCCACCTCACACCTTCAACTTCTCTGTTTGTGAACAGCAGATTTAGTGAGGCGCCCCCTCTGGTAGGCTCACTAACTAGCTGAATCAGGAAGCTATCTTCCACACACTTCAGAAACCTCCTAGACTACTTCTTCAGGGTTGTACTGTATTTCCAACATATACCAGGGAAGTCGAAGTCTCCCATGAGAACAAGTGCTGGCAATCGTGTGACTTCCGCAAGGAAAGTCTTCCATTGCTGCAGTTTCCCTGTTTGTCACTATTGTTTTAATCTTTTCATGATTTCCAGTCTTAACTATGCAATCTTAAAGTTTTGCATTTTCAATTACTGCAGTTCCTGAGAGCTATAAGATACTAGTTTCTATAAAGTTAAATCATAACTTGCCTTCCCTTTGCTTAGCTTATATTCTAATAATCTACTTTTAAATTAATATCAGAAAATCAGTAGATTTCATATATATATATATATATCTGTAGGTCTTGGAAATTTCCTTCTGTTGTCCCAAAATTCTGAAATAAACATGTTTATGTTTAAGATTTTTGAGCACTATAGTTTTGCCATACAAATTTGCAAATTTTGATTGAAACATGTAAGTAAAGTAATCTGACCTAGGTCCCATCTGGAGCTCATTGACCAGCAATTTTAGAGGCTTTCTTTCTTTATTTACTTACTCAGTTACTGATTTGATGAATTATATTTGATGGAAGGTCGTTTTGATTAAAATGTAGGTGCTCCTGATTGGAAATGGAATCTGTAAGTGTGACTTACACCTTAAATCAACCTTCTAATCATAATATGACCTTCCAGCACTTGTAATTTTTTTATTTGTTTTAGCTGTTGTTGTCATTGTTGTTGTTGTTGTTGTTGTTGTTGTTGTGTGGCACAATAGATGTGAGAGAGAATTAAGTTTTTCCTACCTTCACTTCCTTGTGACATTTTAAAAGGAACATTCTTAGGGGATTAATTTACAGGCAAGTAGTGATGATAAGGAGTGAGCCTTACAACATTTTTAGTAAATGCTGTCATTACTAAATTATTATAGAAACTATACAGTAGAGTTGTCTTAGAAGAAAGTTGAAACCTGCAAAAAATTGTACTGCACTATTATGAACTGAGACCTTTAAGAGCCTTAGGTAAAAGAACAGCCAGGAGAGCTGTGTGCTGACCTATTCTGGCTAGGAAAGTTTCTAACATGCATAGAAGCAGGAGTCTTGGAAGTGGGATGGCTCTGCACTAACTTTATATACCTCTGTTGTAAATATTTACATTGGAGTTACAAAGCTTAGTCATGCTGTGGAGATAATGAAGAGAAAAATGTCACTTCATGTAGCTAAGGTGTCTAATATTGGTCAGTATCACCCTAAGCATACATAATTCTTTCTTTTCATTTACTGCAGCTACCTGAAGCTAGGACAAATATAACACCATAAGAACTTTCAGACTTTCAAGTCAAATAAACCCATATATTATATTAAAATGTTCAGATGCTCCAAGACTTTAGGCTGCAGGGACATTTAGATCCCAGTTTGGACTAAGACAATTCAGTTTCAAATAAATCCTTCTTCAGGCTTTATAGATTGGAACAGGCATGTAGTGGTATAAGAGACTGTTGCACAGCAAGTATTTTAACTTTAGACGTTTTGCACTTTCCTCTGCTTCCACTGAAACTAGGAGAACGTTTTGTAGGTTAAATTACATCTAATTTTAAAACACACAAAGAATAGAGTCTAAGCATCTAAACCACTTTAGGTTGCAGTGTTTAATGTATACATGTTAAGATGACCATAAAGCATCCATTTGGAATAACCTGCACCACTTAGAAGATCTAACTATTTGAAGCTCCTGTCAAAAAAAAAAAAACAACTTTATGCAACAACATATCATCATTTATTTCTCCTATTCTTTAATAGATGCAGAAAAAGATGCAGAAAGATAGTAATGAAGGTTAAAGCAAAAAAAAAAAAAAAAAAAAAAAAAAAAAAGGCAAAGAAAAACAATTTTTTAAATAATTAATAATTATTAAGAGGTTAATGTTGCAGTAAAGATACTAACAAAGCAAATTCCAAAATAGTACATTATTATTGGGTTTAGGTTTTTCAGTTTCCCTTTTTTTTCTTTTTTTTTTTCTTTTTTTTTTTTTTTTTTTTTTTTTTTTTTTTTTTTTTTTTTTTTTTTTTTTTTTTTTTTTCCCCACCACCATTTAATGCTTAAGTTGAGTTCTCTCACAAAGAAGCTAAGCCCAGTGACATACCAACCTGAGCAAGCAATGGCCCTATGGCCAGTTCTTATTATCCAATTCTATAGATTGGATGAATATGAAAACTAAATAAATCTTCTTTTTTTCATGCTACTCTAAGGTCCCAGTACTGAAGGCTGATTTGTGTGTGGCTGGACATAAATATAAATAACAGCAATCTTCTAACTGGGCTTTACATTTTAATGACTTTAAATCAAGCATTAGGTTAGAATTTAGATTATTGCAGTTTTATCCTCAAATTTTAATTTTTCAGGGGCTATAACTATAACTAATACCCTGGGAATGAGTCACTTTGGGGTTTTTGTTTTGTTTTGTTTTATATGCTGGGGCAGTGAAAGCTTTATACCTAAGGCAGGGCTATTTCTTTTAAAGCTGTCCTTTTGTTTGTCCTCACAAAAAAAAGTATGTCCATCCTTTAAGCCAGGATGTGAAATCTGTTTTCACTTAATTTCTGTAAATCATTCAGTATGAGGTGTGGAGATCAGTGTTTGCTTAGGAAAACTCAGCTAGTATATTTCCCTTATAAAATGTCAAGGCTCTTTGGGCTGAAGGAACTTTCCTGTGTAAGGTGGTTGAAGATAGTTCTTTGAAAGGGGGTTGACAGAGTACTGCCAATGAATCAAATGTGAACCATTAAATTTAGTGAACTGAAAACTTCAGAGAACCTTCACTTCTCCTACAGAATAAATATTTTCTTCTGTATTCTTTCCAGTCTTAATATGGAGTCTCTACTTCAACATTCAAATATAGACTTTTAATTTAAGACTTATTTGTTAACTGTGGTGGTGATTTTTCCTTAGGTCTAGTTATTGTATTTTAGCTTTACAAAACTACATGTATGACTTTTATTTTGTTTTTACTTTATTTTTAAAGGAAAATGTTACCAGAAAGGGAGTGAGTTTAGTCAGAATGCCATACTGACATTACTATACTGCTTTTAAGGACTTGAACCCGTAACACTGTGACCTACTCACAGTGTTATTCTGGCAAACAGAGAAAGTGCTGAATCAAGATTTTGTAGCTAAATAAAATTAATTCACACTTTAAAAACCCCTGTTTGGTTAAATGAATCCCATACTGGATGGCTTTAAATGCTGTTTAAAATGGATATCCCACATTTTTTTTTTTTTTTTTAAATGTGGATTCTCATGGGACGTTCTGCCCTGTGGAACTGTATGGGGTGTAGGTGTTAAAGTACTGGCAGAGGTGGGGCTGCAGAGGTGACCTCTGTCAGAAAAAGCCAGAAGCTGCCCTGTTACAGACACAGCTGGTTCCAGCTGGCTCCAGTGGCTCCACTGCAGGACATGGCTGAGCTCAGTGCCCTGGGGAAACACGCAAGAATAAAATGTCACACAGCAGGCAGAGGAGGAGGGGAGAAAAAAAAAATAAAAAATAAAAAATAAAAATAAAATATAAAAAATAAAAATGTGAGAAACAACCAAGGGAGCAAGGGAGCATGAAGTTCAGAGAAGTTGGAAAAGGACATATTCCATGCAATCAGAGCAGATATTACCTGTAGCCCAATGTAGTGATTATGGTCATGATCTATGTGGGTTATTTGACCTGCACGTGTGTGAAGGTTATGACCACAACCACTATGCCTAAGGAGGACCCAGAATGGAGCAGATGAATACTTCCTAGATGAACTGAAGCCCTTTGAAAACTCTGCAAGAGCAGATCACAGAATCACAGAAAGTTAGGGTTTGGAAGGGACCTTGAAAGATCATCTAGTCCAATCCCCCTGCCAGAGCAGGAACACCTAAATCATGTCACACAGGAACTTGTCCAGGCAGGTTTTGAAAGTTTCCAGTGAAGAAGACTCCACAACCCCTCTGGGCAGCCCATTCTAGTGTTCTATCACCCTTACTGTAAGAGTTTTGTCTCATATTTAGACAGAACCTCCTATGTTCCAGCTTGCACCCATTGCCCTTTGTTCTATAATTGGATGTCACTGAAAAGAGCCTGGCTCCATCCTCCTGTTACTAGCCCTTTACATATTTATAAACATTAATAAGGTCACCCCTCGGTCTCCTCTTCTCCAAGCTAAAGAGACCCAGCTCCCTCAGCCTTTCCTTGTAAGGGGGATGCTCCACTCCCTTAATCATGCTTGGGGCTCTGCACTGGACTCTCTCAAGCATTTATTGAGAGAACTTCACCTGAAGTCTGTGGAAGAGTATCTATAGAGTAAAGAAAAGAGAGAGGAGGTGTGGCTGAGAGAAAAGGGCTATGTACTATGTACTGTGATCATAACCCCTCCTCCCCATTCACCTGTACTGTTCAGGGGTCCTTAGAGGAGTTGAGTATGAAGGCAGAAGAAACAACGTTTGTTTAACATTTGTTATTGTTTCTCACTACCAGAACCTATTTTCATTGGTAATAAATATTTTTGTTTTTCCACAAGGCAAGTCTGTTTTGGCCACTACAATAACTGGTAATGCAATCTGCCTGCCTTTATCTGGACCCATGACTGTTCTCATCCTATTTTCTCCCTCTATCCCTCTCAGGAGGGAGAGTGAATGAGCAGCTGCGTGGGTGTTTGGCTGTTAGCCAAGGCTAACCCACTACAGAAACAAAAGTTCTGTTCAGTGGCATATGAATCACATAATCAATCACAGAATAGCTGAGGTTGGAAGGGACTTCTGGAGGTCATAGGGCCACAACCCTTGCTCAAACAGGGCAACCCTCCCATCAAAAATACTCTTAGATGTTTGCATAGCTGATAAGAAAGCTGTATTCTTGTTATTCATTGTCAAACTGAAAGGTTATTATTTTGTCCTGTATCTCACAATTTTCAGTCTTACCAAATTATATAAAGATAATATTCATATTGGTTTTGATGCTAATGCCCACTGGTAGATTTTCAAGCAGTTTAGGGGGTAGGGTTAAGTTAAAAACATATCAACAACTCAGAGGAATACTCAGAAAAGATTAAATCTGATTTGGCAAAAACAAAATCGTTATACTTGGTGATAATTAGCTGAAGAAATATAATATGTATCATTAGTGGATAAGCCCTAACAGTGAGCAAGGGAACTGGGAGTTACAGTGAATAATAAATATTTTTCACAGTTGTGAAAAAGAAAATTATGCAGGGATGTATAACAGATGTATTGTCCAAAACAAAATTAATTGATTTATCCATCCTCAGAGTTCAATTTAGAGATATGCACAATTCAAGAAGTATACAGGCCAATTTAAGAGAACACGGAGAGAAAGAAAATAGTCAGAGATCTAGAAAACATGATCTACGGAAGGGATTAAGGAATTGGGGATATTTCATTTAGAGAAATGAAAATCTGAGGTGTAAAACTTGATGCATAGGGAGGAGTGATCTGTCCTCCATGCCTGCAGTAAACAGCACAAAGAAGAATAAACTAAGTTATTGTGAGATAGAGATAAGATGTTTTTCTGGAGGAAATAATTATGAAGCACTGCATTAGATTACTTGAGAGCCTGACAAATTTATATCACTAGAAGCCTTTAAAAACATGCTAGACTAACAAATGCACAGTGGCATAGGCTTATGTGATTTTTGCCTTCAGGCGGGAGTATGAGATAAATAAACACTTGAGGTCCTTTTCAGATATTTTAAATGATTTTTTTTTTTTTTTTTGGTGGTGTTTTTAAGATCACTACTCTTGTAATATATCAGGAATAGTTTAAAATGACTGTATAAAAGTGTTTTATTTTTTTCCACAACTATTAAATTGTCAAATCATAAAAATCTCCTCATAAAGTTTCTGGTATATATGAAGGTACTAATTTCAGTTAAATAAACATAGCCTGTGTTTATTTTTAGACTTATTCATATATGATTTCCCCTCTAGTGAATAGTTTCATTCATTGCCAAAATTTTCTGAATATCAGGGGGATGTACGGTAATTGAATAATTATTACAATCTTTGCCATCAGCAAAACCTGTGTGTTTTCCAGTCTTTCACCTCTGATGAAAGTGACATGTAAACCTTTTATGTATTTTCTTATTTTTTTGGCTCTACCTCTCTATTTGACAGAAGATGGGCACACTCTGCTTGCCAGCGTGAGTCCAGAACAGTCAGATGACATTTCTTTTGAAAATTCATGTTTTGTACCAGAGAACTACAATATGGATATAATTGCTAATAAATCAACTACAAAAGGCATTTTGTAAATGAATAATAATATTACTTATAGAGGCAATGCATATTATTTAAAATAGATAAAATATAAAGCCTAGACAGGCTTGGAAATTATTATTAATATAATTTCACAGTCTAAATTTGCAGGTGCTAGGAAAATGCTATATTTGTTCTGTGACCTAATAAAGAATGTACCAGTACGTTTGCATTATCCATGCCAGCAGCAACTAAAAGAAATAAGGTTTCATTTTGGTTTAATTTTTATGTTATATTGTTATATGTTTATGCTGTCTTCCTGGCTTTAAGAGCAAAGCAGAAGTTTTCTGTGTGAGATACAAATATTCCAAAATAGGTAACCTAAAACATTTGTTTTCATAAGGTTTGGAGGAGGGTTGAGGGGGGAGGGAGGCCACAGAAGTAATTAGTATTTTTTTTTTTTTTTTTTTTTTGAAACATGACTTCAGCTATTTAAGATGCCATTTAAGTAGCAGAACAAGAGGCAATGGGCAAAAACTGGAAGATTAAAAGTTCTATCTCAACATTAGGAAGCACTATCTGTTTCCCTTTGATCTGGGAGGAATAGGATCCATAGGGCCCTAAGGCCAAGTTGCTTAACAACTTAAAGCAAGACATACTGTTCCCACGACTAGTTCCTGAAACTCGAAGGTGTTTGTAATCAAGAAATTGAATAGAAAATGTAGACTGTTATATGATCTGAGAAAAATTAATGAAGTCATGGAAGATATGGGAGCACTTCAACCAGGATTGCCATCTCCAACTATGCTCCCCCAGTCATGGACATTAATAATAGTAGACTTAAAGGATTGTTTGTTACACGTGCCAGAATTCAGAAAAATTCACTATGTTTATTTTTCAATTGACACCTTTTCTGATTATATTTTTGCATCTGTCCATGCAGGAGAAAAAGCAAAGGGTGTGTGTAAACATTTTCTATCAGTTTTTGCGACATTAGAAATCCCCAAAGCAATTAAAACCAGGAAATGGGCCAGGACATGTGGCCCATGCAACTCACCTTTTTTCAACAGTGGGGTATTCAACATCTGATGAGTATATCTCATTCTCCCCACGGGTCAAGCAATTATTAAACAAGCCTGTGGTACCCTAAAAGCTATGCTTAAAAAAAAAAAAAAAAAAAAAAAAGGGGGTAGTAGAGGTGTGACCCCCAGGAAAAGACAGCTAAACCTTGCTATGTTCTTAAATTTTTAAATCGATGGACAGAGGAAGGTCCTCCAATTCACAGACATTTTAATCACAATACTTTAAACTCAGTTAAAGAAAGGGCAAAAGTTGTGGTAAAAAAAGAAAGAAAGAAAGAAAGAAAGAAAGAAAGAAAGAAAGAAAGAAA
>CM021765.1:156965122-157010305 GCA_011076525.1 Nettapus auritus
AAGAAAGAAAGAAAGAAAGAAAGAAAGAAAGAAAGAAAGAAAGAAAGGAAAAAGCACCAATCATTGGGAAGGGCCCGACTCCCTAATAACTTGGGTCCAAGGCTGTGCTTGTGTTTCAACAGGAGCCGGTCCTAGATGGGTGTCAGCACGATGGGTCCATCTGTCCCTCTCATCATCTGCCTTAAGATGACCACAGCACTCTCCTCCACAGTTTGGACTCCAGCTCAAACAAACAAACAAACAAAAAAAACACAACATATGGGAGGGTCTCGCTGGCATATGCAGGACCCACAAACAAGTACTCCAGGAGCTGGAGGGACAGCAAGAGCCCCCCGTCTGGGCAGCACTCAGTGCCTGCCTCTCTCAGGGATGTGGCTACAAAGTTTAAGGCAGGATTAGTATGCCTGGTAGTTTTTCTCTGTGTTTTAGTTTGTGTTAATCTTGCTTTCTTAATTTGTGTTAATCATGCTTTCTTTGATAATAAAGAAGGGGGAGATGTGGGAGTGTAGCCATTGTGGTCGACAAGCCCCATGGTTGGTGATAACATTGGAATCTTAATGCTGAGGCCATCAGGAATGTAAAGAGTTTAGAAGGAACAAAGAAGCGTGATTCAGGAGATGCCTTGCCACCTCTGGTTGCTTATTCTCCAGCCATTAAGACATGGAAGTTGCTGGGTGTTTGCTGTTGCTGGACAAAGTTGTTGACCAATGAATAGTTAGTAGAAAAGTACTGCTTTAGAGTGGAATGGTATAAGAAGGGAGCCTGTCCTCAGTAAGAGAGAGATGAAGTTATGCCCTCAGTAAGAGAGTTAAAGTTATGTCATCAATAAAGTAGCAGCAGTTACTGATCCTGAAAGAACCCTGGTGTCTGAGTGGTCCTTAGGCCACCCCTCTCCTGACCTGATGGCTTTACGTTGCTTAATGCAGCACAAGATACCATTAGACTTCTCTGAAGCTGGAGAACACTTGGTTTGGTGTCCACCAGAATTCCCTGGATATTTTCCAGCTGGTTGGCCCCCAACATATATTGGTGCCTGAGATTGTTCCTCCCACAGTGTAAGAACTTTCTGAAATTCATGAGGTTCATATCAGTCCATTTCTTCAGCCTGTCCACATCAGCAAAACCCTCTGGTGTATCAGCCACTCCTCCCAAATGTTTGTCATCTGCAAACTTGCTGAGGGTACATTCTGTCCCATCAGCCAGACAATTAATGAAGAGGTTGAACAGTATTGGACCCAGTATTGACCCCCAGCATTGACCCTAGTTACTGGCTTCCAACTAGACTTTGTGCCACAAATCACCACCCTTGGGCCTAGCCATTCAGCCATTTTTTAATCCAACTCACTGTCTATCCATCCACCCATGACCAATTTGACTGTGAGAATCTTATAGGAGACAGGCCTTACTGAAGTCCAGGTAGAAATATTCACAGCTCTCCCCTCACCTACCTTGCCAGTCTTTTCAACATAGAAGTTTATCGAGTTGGTTAGGCATGACTTCCCCATGGTGAATCCATGCTAAACTTGTCTGGTGATTTTCTTGTCCTTTATGTGCTTTCCAGAATTAGCTCCTCCATCGAACTTTTCAGGGATCAAGGTGAGGGTGAATATTCTGTAGTTCTCTCAGTCTTCCTTCCTGTCCTTTTTGTAGACAGGAGTGACATTTGTTTTCACAGAATCACAGAATCATTATGGTTGGAAAGAATAGAATCATTAATGTTGGAAAAGACGTTCAGTTTTCAGGCAATTTTCCCAGCAGCCATGATAAATCAAGGACTGTTAAAAGGAGTCTCACAATGACACCTGCCAGCTCCCTTAGCACTTGTGGACTTAATAACTACTTTTTTATTTTTTCTTGTGAAGCAAACAAGTTCAGAAGGTAACTAACAACTAGTTTTTAAGCCTGATCAGAACTTTTAAAAGGGAAGTCTGGGATTTGCATCTGTATTTCCCTCCGGAAGTCTTTTTTATGGTGAATCCATATGGTTCCTTTTTTGCATTTATTGAAAAACACCTTTGCTGTAACCATGGATTGTAATTGTGGATATATTTATGACAATATTTGGAAATACCCAGAAATTGTCAGCTACTCTTCAATAATTATGTATTAAAAATTAGCAAATGTGAAATTGATCAGTGTTGACGAGACTTTGATGGTTCAGTTATATACTCTGTGCTGATCAGGTAGTGTTTAACTGCCTAAGGAAACTATACTCACGTCCTTCTTCCCCCAGTTTGTTTATTCCCCATTCACCAAAAAAATAAAAAATAAATAAATAAATAAAAAATTGTCAGTGACAGTGACAATTTCACCACCTTTTCCCTCAACACTTTTCTGCTTATTAGGTTTATGTGGCAAGATTTTGGTAGCAGGGAACTGAAGGGGTGGCCTCTTAGTGAAGAGTCCAGAAGATGCCCCATATCAGACAAGGGCCATTTTCATGTGACTCCAAAGGGGACCCACTGCTGACCAGAGCTGAGTCAATAGATGATGTTATTTGCATCTCTGTGAAAGCATATTTAAGAAAGGAGAAAAAATGATGCACAACTTCAGCTGGGAGAGCAAGGATTGAGAAACAACCTTGCAGACACAACGCCAAGGTCAGAGCAGAAGGATGGCAGTAGGTATTCCTGGCATGCAGCATAAGTTCCCCTGCAGCCTATGTAGAGGCCCCTGGTGGAGCAGGCTGTCTCCCTGCAGCCCATTGGTCCCACATGGAGCAGATCTCCATGCTGCAGTCTGTGGAGGAGCCTCCAGTGGAGCAGGTGAATGTGGCCTGGAGGAGGCTGCAGCCCATGGAGAGCCCCTGAAGGAACAGGCCATGGGCTAAAGCTGCAACCTGCGGAGAGGAGCCCACACAAGAGCCAGGTGATATGGAGGGAGCTGCTGCCCATGGAGGACCCATGTTAGAGCATTTTGCTCCAGATGGATGGACCCTGTGGTACAGACCCATGTTCAAGCAGTTCTTGAAGAGCTGCTGCCTATGGGAAGCTCACACAGGATCAGTTAGGGAAAGACATCATCATGTGGGAGGGACCCCACAAGGGGCAGGGGCAGAGGCTGACTGAGAAGGAGCAGTGGAGATGAAGCATTAGGGACTGACCACACCCCCCACTGCCCAACCGCAGCACTTGGGGGGGGAACTAACATATAAGAAGAGAGATGGGGGATGTTTGTTTGTTTGTTTGTTTGTTTGTTTTTTAGTTTCTCACTGCTCTAGTTTGTTAGTAATAGGCAATAAATTTTAGTAATCTCCATATGATGTTTTTTTTTGCCCATTGCAATAATTGGCAGATGTTCTCCCTATCCTTATCTCAACCTTTGAACCTTTTTCCTCATATTTTCTCCCTCCTTTTCCCTTTGAGGAGGGGGAGTGAGAGGGCAGTTGTAGTAGAGCTCAGCTGCCCAGCTGAGTAAAACTACCACACTCTGTTGGATAAGTGTTTTATATATTTGAATTTATTTCAGATTTCATTTTTATTCTTCTGTTGCTGTCACAAATGTCTTAGAGCTGTCTTCCTCTGCATTACTTACTAATAAATTTTCCAGTACTTCAACACTCTTTACTCTCAGAGATCCAATTTCTCAGCACTCTTATTTTCTGCTTTCCTCATTCTAACTGTTCTAGGTACTGATTTCTCCTAAATCCAGTCACGAGTCCTTACATCGGTCACGTTATACGTTAATTTTTGGCTGCCTTATTCCCCAATTTATTCAGGGCAGACAGTCATTTGAAGATTTTTCCCAAAATAGCCATCATATATGCAGCTACTAAATGATGATTCTCTTTAATGTTTATGGTTTGGGATTTATCAGGAAGATGACATTTTTTTGTTAAGTTAGCTTTCTTCTATTTGACTAAATTCATAGAATCATAGAATGTCTTGGGTTGTAAGGGACCTTAAAGATCATGTAGTTCCAACCATCCAGCCATGGGCAAGGATGTCACCTACTAGACAGGTTGCTCAGGGCTCCATCCAGCCTGGCCTTGAACACCTCCAGGGATGGGGCATCCACAACTCCTTTGGGGAACCTGTTCCAGTGCCTCATCACTCTCTGAGTAAAGAACTTACTCCTGATGTCTAATCTAAATCTTCCCTCTTTTAGTTTAAAACAATCTAGACTTGTTTTATCACTATCTGCCTGTACAAAAAAGTCACTCTCCATCTTTTTTATAAGTCCCTTTTAAATACTGAAAAGCTGCAATGAGGTCTCCCTGGAGCCTTCTCTTCTGCAGGCTTAACATCCCCATCTCTCTCAGCCTTTTTTCATAGAAGTGCTCCAACTCTCTAATAATCTTTGTGCCCCTCCTCTGGACCCTCTCTCTCAGATCTATCAGGTCACATTTTTCTGGTGCATGAGGCCACAGACCTGGATGCAATACTCCAAGTGGGACCTCAAAAGGCAGGCCATCAGCCTTCTGGCCACTCCTCTCTTTAATGGAACCCAGGATGCAGTTGGCCTTCTGGGCAACAAGTTTACACTGCTGGCTCATGTCAAGCTTTTAATCCATCAAAACTCCTAAGTCTTCCTCCGCAAGGCTGCTCTCAGTGAGTTCTTCTCCCAGTCTGTCTTCTCCCATTCTCTTCTGCCTCAGCTTAGAAGTCTCAACATGAACTTGTTAAGCCTCATTAAGTTCACATAGGCCCACTTATCTAGCTTGTTGAGGCCCCTTCATTCTGTTCTATCAGCTGTACCACTCAACTTCATGTCTTTTGCAAACTTGCTGAGGGTGCTTTCAATCCCACTATGTCATTGAGAAAGAGTATTAAACAGCACTGGGACCCAGACCCACCCTTGAGTGACACCACTCGTCACTTGTACTTCTGATCAGATTCCTCTTATATAATGTTTTAGAAGATGAAGGAAAGAAAACTAAGAGGAACTCAACATTACAACACTTAACCACTGTCTGCAAGTAAGTTATTGAAAACAATAAGAAAAATGTCAAGAGACATAATGTGATACACCTTTTAAAATCAAAAGAATAACAAAAACAAAACAAACACCAACACCAGAGAAACAGTAAACCGAACAAAACCAAATCAGACCAAAACAAAACTTACCTAAATATTCTACAGTGGAAAACACAAATATGTGAAATACCTAGGTGGGCAGCTATGAACATTTAGAATAAGAAATTGTGATTAGTGAATTTACTCAAAACATTATAGAAGGAACTACACAGATAACTCATGATACCTCTAAATCTCTACTTTGAAAGCAATTTATTATTGATCAACTTGTATACTGGAGACTAATTATAGAATAACTTGCTCATTATGGACTGTCTTTTAAAATTTACCAGACAAACATGTTAATAATGCATAGTAAGGATATGAGTCTTTTGCATTGTAGAGAACTACACTTAGGAAGATAAATCACAACATCCAAGCTTGAGATATTTGACCTTAACATTTTTGGAAATAATTTAAAATTTATGTATGTGTGCTATCAATCTTTATTATACACAGCTCAGGGGACTAGCTGAAATATATCTGTAAATATATTTCAAAATGCTCATACTAATCAAAGTAACCATAGGCTATGTTTGTTGAAAGCATTACTTGAGAACTGAAGGGCTTCACTTTGAAGTACAAAAATGAAGCTCAAAAAGACAAAATATTGAGGGGTCATTGAAAAACATCAGAGTTACAAACCATGACATAGTAAAATAAATCTATTCGAATAGACGAATATTTTTTAATCAAAATGAAATACATGCATCCTACTGTTTCAATAAACTATCACAGGCTGAATTCAAATAACAAAAAGAAAATGAAAATGAAAAAGAAAAAGAGAAAAAGAAAAAGAGAAAAAGAAAAAGAAAAAGAAAAAGAAAAAGAAACAGAAAAAGACATTTAGTTGGAACAGTCACGTAATGTGGAAGATTTTTTAAAATCCAGTTATGAACATAACAGAAGCTTTTTTTTTTTTGGGGGGGGGGGGAGGGGGAGAAGGGGGGAACTAGTTTAAAGCCATCTTATACTTGGACCTGGACAGAAGATTATTATTAATCTAATGTAATTAAAAACAAAACAAACAAAAAAGAAAACAACTATATTAATTCAAATTTTGGATAAGCAACATTCATAATGGCAAGATCAAGAATAATTGTTGAAGTACCCAGATATTGTTAACAGATGCCTTGTATACTTATATACTCAATTATTTCTGTTGTTCTCTGTGTCAGTGATGTATCTTATGACTAAGGATTTATAATTTTATATTGCTTCAGACGGTTTTATAGGTCATTTTTAGGATGTACCAAAAGCATATTAGCAAACATGATAATTACAATATACTAATTTTAGCAATTTTTCTTCATTAACCAAAAATGTATTCAGACATGAAAGAAAGAAAAAAATATATCTTTATACTCAACATCTGGAGACACTAAAAAAGACTGAAAATGGTGAACTTAAAAATATGTACAAACACCCTGGACAAGCATGCAAACATTAGATGAGTTGTTCATTTTAAATAGATTGTTTGAGCTCTACTTTCTTCTTCTGTTCACTAGTGCTTTTAGTCACCAGCTCTTCATGCTGTTTCTACTTGCTTCCCTGCTGCTACATTTTGATTTTTGCTTCTTTTCTCTGTCTCCTGCTGTTCTTTTCAAGAGTGTTCTGCTTTTTGTTTGATGAGCAGTGAAAATTGCAGAATTCTTGACCTCTAAAGAACAGACAGAACTTCAGAAATCAGGAATCTTGTAAACTGGGCTTGACTGCGGCTACATGGAATACCATTAAACATCAAGGAGGACTAATCCCCTCAACCCCCCCCCCCCTTTTTTTTTTTTTTTTTTAATTCTAAAAAAGTGTATATAAAAGGTCTTATGCTGTAATATTGAACATGGAATAATTTGAGACTCTGGCAAGCATTAGTACAGACATTCCTGTTTTTAATTCTGCAGAACAAAGGCAAGTTCAAATTAAAGCCAGGAGCAATTTTTTGCACAATTACAAAACATCTCAGAGTAAAGGGTTATCATTTACACTATCCAAATTATTACTCCTTTACTCCAGACAGCGGCTGAGGAGGCGGCGCAGGGGATGGTGCGCCCGGCCGCGGCGGTGCCGGCCACCACTGCTGCTCCGGCTCCGGCTCCGCCCCCCCGGCCCTGCCGCCAGGGCTGTGAGCAGGGCCCGCGGCCCGAGCAGCTATGAGGCATCTATTAACAATCTATAAAGGGACAGAACCCATCTGTATCTCTGGAGTGACAGGAGGATCCCAACAGCTAACTGTATTGGAAGCTGAAGTGAGTCTAACTGGGAATGAGTGGCAAAAGCATCCCATTGTGACTGGCCCAGAGGCTCCATGCATCCTTGGCATAGACTACCTCAAGAGAGGGTACTTCAAGGATCCAAAAGGGTACCGGTGGGCTTTTGGCATAGCTGCCTTAGAGACAGAGGGCACTAAACAGCTGTCCACCTTGCCTGGTCTCTCAGAGGATCCTTCTGTGGTGGGGTTGCTGAGGGTCGAAGAACAGCAAGTGCCAATTGCTACCACAACTGTGCACCGGCAACAATATCACACCAGTCGAGACTCCCTGATTCCCATCCATAAGTTAATTCGTCAGCTGGAGAGCCAAGGAGTGATCAGCAAGACTCATTCACCTTTTAATAGTCCCATATGGCCAGTGCGAAAGTCTAATGGTGAGTGGAGACTAACAGTGGACTATCGTGGCCTGAACGAAGTGATGCCACCACTGAGCGCTGCAGTGCTGGACATGCTAGAACTCCAGTATGAACTGGAATTAAAGGCAGCCAAGTGGTACGCCACAATTGATATTGCTAATGCATTCTTCTCCATCCCTCTAGAAGCAGAGTGCAGGCCACAGTTTGCTTTCACTTGGAGGGGTGTCCAGTACACCCGGAATCGACTGCCCCAGGGGTGGAAACACAGCCCTACCATTTGCCATGGACTGATCCAGTCTGCGCTGGAGCAGGGGGAAGCTCCTGAACATCTGCAGTACATCGATGACATCATTGTGTGGGGTGATACAGCAGAGGAAGTTTTTGAGAAAGGGAAGAAAATAGTCCAAATCCTTCTGAAGGCCGGTTTTGCCATAAAACAAAACAAAGTTAAAGGACCTGCACGAGAGATCCAGTTTTTAGGAATAAAATGGCAGGATGGACGTCGTCAAATCCCAATGGATGTGATCAACAAAATAACAGCTATGTCTCCACCAACTAACAAAAAAGAAACACAAACTTTCCTAGGCGTCGTGGGGTTTTGGAGAATGCACATTCCAAATTACAGTCTGATTGTAAACCCGCTCTACCAAGTAACCCGTAAGAAGAACGATTTTGAATGGGGCCCTGAGCAACGACAAGCCTTTGAACAAATTAAGCAGGAAATAGTTCATGCAGTAGCCCTTGGGCCAGTCCGAACAGGACCAGATGTAAAGAATGTGCTCTACACCGCAGCCGGGGAGAATGGCCCCACCTGGAGCCTCTGGCAGAAGGAACCTGGGGAAACTCGAGGTCGACCCCTAGGGTTCTGGAGTCGGGGATACAGAGGATCTGAGGCCCGCTACACTCCAACCGAAAAGGAAATATTGGCAGCATATGAAGGAGTTCGATCTGCTTCAGAAGTGATCGGTACTGAAGCACAGCTCCTCCTGGTACCCCGACTGCCAGTACTGGGCTGGATGTTCAAAGGAAGGGTCCCCTCTACACATCATGCAAGTGATGCTACATGGAGCAAGTGGGTTGCACTGATTACTCAGCGGGCTCGAATAGGAAACCCCAGTCACCCAGGAATCTTGGAAGTTATTATGGACTGGCCAGAAGGCAAATACTTTGGGATATCGCCAGAAGAAGAAGTGGTCCGTGCTGACGAAGCCCCACTGTACAACAAGCTACCAGAAGATGAGAAGAGATATGCTCTGTTCACTGATGGGTCCTGTCGTATTGTGGGAAAGCATCGGAGATGGAAAGCTGCTGTATGGAGTCCTACACGACAAGTTGCTGAAGCTACTGAGGGAGAAGGTGAATCGAGTCAGTTTGCAGAAGTGAAAGCCATCCAACTGGCTTTAGATATTGCTGAACGAGAAAAATGGCCAGTTCTCTACCTTTATACTGATTCATGGATGGTAGCAAATGCCCTGTGGGGGTGGTTACAACAATGGAAGCAGAACAACTGGCAGCGCAGAGGTAAACCCATCTGGGCTGCGGCGTTGTGGCAAGATATTGCTGCCCGGGTAGAGAACCTAGTTGTAAAGGTACGCCATGTAGATGCTCATGTGCCCAAGAATCAGGCTACTGAAGAACATCAAAACAACCAGCAGGTGGATCAGGCTGCTAAGATCAAAGTGGCTCAGGTGGACCTGGACTGGCAACATAAAGGTGAATTATTTATAGCCCGATGGGCCCATGACACCTCAGGCCATCAAGGCAGAGATGCAACATACAGATGGGCTCGTGATCGAGGGGTGGACCTGACCATGGAAGCTATAGCACAGGTTATTCATGATTGTGAAACATGTGCCGCAATCAAGCAAGCCAAACGGTCAAAGCCTCTCTGGTACGGAGGACGATGGCTGAAATATAAATATGGAGAGGCCTGGCAGATTACATCACACTCCCTCAAACCCGCAATGGCAAGCACCACGTACTTACAATGGTGGAAGCAACCACCGGATGGCTGGAAACATATCCTGTGCCCCATGCCACTGCCCGGAACACTATCCTGGGCCTTGAAAAACAATGGCGACATGGCGCCCCAGAAAGAATTGAGTCAGACAACGGGACTCATTTCCGAAACAACCTTATAGACACTTGGGCCAAAGAACATGGTATTGAATGGGTATATCACATTCCTTATCATGCACCAGCCTCTGGGAAAGTTGAGCGATATAATGGACTGTTAAAGACTACACTGAAAGCAATGGGTGCTGGGACATTTAAAAACTGGGACACACATTTGGCAAAGGCCACCTGGTTAGTCAATACTAGGGGATCTGCTAACCGAGCTGGACCTGCCCAATCAAACCTGTTACGTACTGTAGAAGGGGATAAAGTTCCTGTAGTGCATATAAGAAACATGCTGGGAAAGACAGTCTGGGCTACTCCTGCCTCAGGAAAAGGCAAACCCATTCGCGGGATTGCTTTTGCTCAGGGACCTGGATGCACTTGGTGGGTAATGCAAAAAAATGGGGAGGTCCGATGTGTACCTCAAGGGGATTTAATAGTGGGTGAAAATAGCCCATGAGCTGAATTGTATTATATTAATTACTGTATAATACTGTATGTCATCACTACCATGATTGCTATATACCATAGATGAAAATGGTGATTAATTAAAATGTATTGAAAAGAGTGTAACCTCAGCATGACATAAATGGTATGGAATAAGGGGTGGATATATGTCCTGGTTTCAGTTAGGACAGTTTCCTCCTGGTAGCTGGTGGAATGCTGTGTTTTGGATTAGGATGGGAAGAATGCTGATAACATGCCGATGTTTTGGTTGCTGCAGAGCAGTGCTTGTACCAAGCCAAGGACTTTTCAGCTCCTCGCTCTGTCCTGCCAGCAGGCAGGCTGGGGGTGCAGCAACAGCTGGGAGGGGACAGACCCAGGACAGCTGACCCAAACTGGCCAAAGGAGTATTCCATACCATCTGACGTCATGCTAAACAATATATAGGGGTAGCTAGCCGGGTTGGGGGGGCCGGCTGCTCGGGATAGACTGGGCATCGGTCAGCGGGTGGTGAGCAATTGCATTGTGCATTACTTGTTTCATATACACTATTATTATTATTACTATTATTATTATTATTATTATTATTATTGTTGTTGTTGTTTCCTATCTTAATAAACTGTCTCGATCTCAACTCTCGTTTCACTTTTCCGTTTCTCTCCCCCATCCCAGAGAGGGAGGGGGGAGGGTGAGCAAACGGCTGTGTGGTGTTTAGCTGCCGGCCGGGTTAAACCACAACACCCCATTAGGTAATAAAAGTGGAACATTATGCACAACAGATGGTGGTGCTTTCATGATTACCTTGTACAATTCCTGTGCCTTGAATAACATAAAGGTTCTTTTTCCTTTTCCTTTTCCTTTTTCTTTTCTTTTTTTTTTCTTTTTTCTTTTTTTTTTCCTTTTTAATTTTTTTTTCCTGAAAGCCTGTCAGACATGTCAGAACATATGACATCTAGTCTTTGGTATATGGGTATTTTGTTGTATGCAGTACTCAAATCAGACAGGCATATTAATTAGTTTAGCACATGTGTACAAATTTTTTTTTATATATATTTCCCAGAATGCTAGCTGAAAGAGCATGTGCGTCTGTACAGATAAGCAATAAGTTATTTTGAGAATGTCTTTACCTAGTGCATGGCTGCTTAGTTCACTTTGTTCTCAGAATGTAGGTCAAAACTAAGCAAAATTTGTACTGGTAAATGTGTAGAAAAGACTTTCATGTCAACAGTTTATTTATTTTCCATTTTTGAAACGTTATTAACTAGCTCAGAACTTAAGCACCTTACTTAAGCTTAAACCTCCCATACCCTTTAAAAGTCTCTATCCTCATATAGTAGTAAATTGAGAGTGAGTTGAATGACTTCAGATTTCACTTCTAGAAAATTCTTATCTGCATAAGTAATTTTCTACTCTTTGCAGTATACTTTTCAGGGCTGTGAGTGTCTAATAGGCAGCTCCTCTCTATTGCTCCTTTCCTTCACATTTTCCCCCTTCTCCCCTGTGTGAGGCTGCTCCCACAGGCTGCAGTCTTGACTGTAGTCAATGACTGCTCCATTGTGGGTCCTCTCCTGCAACAGCAAGTGCTCTCCGTATGTGGCAGTTTCCTCTCAGAGCTGTACTGGATCTGGATGGGAAGGTATTAGCTTTCCTCATGGCAGCCCAGCTAGCGCAGCGCTTAGTATTTTTGGCTAGAATGGTGTTGATAATACACCAGTGTTTTGGCTATTGCTGAGAAGTGCTTGTGGTTTAACCCAGCAGGCAGCTAAGCACCACACAGCAATTCACTCAATCCCCACACTCCAGTGCAATGGAGGAGAGATAAGGAAAGAAAAAATAAAACTGGTGAGTTGAAGTAAAGACAGTTTAATAGGACAGAAAATGGAGGGAAAATAATTATAATATTTATGAAAAGGGAATATACAAAACAAGTGAAGCACAGAGCGTTTGTTCATCGCCCACTGACCAATGCCCAGCCAGACCCCAAGAAGTGGCCACCCTTCCTTCAGCCAACCCCACCAGTTCCATTGTTCATCATGATGTTTTATATTATGGTATATATATTTGGTCAGTTTGGGTCAGCTGTTCTTCTGTCCCCTTCCAACTTCTTGTGCACCCCCAGCCTCCTCACTGGCAGTACGGTTTGAAAAGTTGAAAACCCCTTGATTTAGTGTGAGCACTGCTCTGCAACAAGTAAAATACCAGTGTGTTATTACCATTATTCTCATCCCAAATCCAAAACACAACACATAACCATAAATTAACTCTATTCCAGCTGAAACCAGGACAAGCACCAAGGCTGCTTCTCCAATCTCCCCACCCCTGCCAAAGGCCAGTGGGCTGGGGGTGAGCAAGGGACTGGGAGGGAAGCAAGACAACTGTCACAAAGAAACCAAAGGGATATTGCATACTTTATGAAATCAGTATGTTGAACAGTAAAACCTAAGAGAAAAGAGAAGGTGGGGCATTTTATGAGGGAGTTTGACTTCTGAAGAGAGCTGCTACTTGTACTGAGGCCATGCTTCCCAGGCAGTGGCTGCATGTTGCCTGTTGATGAAATGTATCCTGGTTTCAGTTAGGACAGGGTTAATTTTCCTCCTAGTAGCTGGTAGGGTGCTATGTTTTGCATTAGGATGAGAAGAGTGCTGATAACATGCTGATGTTTTCATTGTTGCAGAGCAACGGTTACACTAAGCCAAGGACTTTTCAGCTCCTCACTCTGTCCTGCCAGTGAGAAGGCTAGGGGTGCAGCAAGAGCTGGGAGAGGACATACCCTGGACAGCTGAGCCAAACTGGCCAAAGGAGTATTCCATACCATCTGACGTCATGCTAAACAATATATAGGGGAGGTTAGCTGGGGTGGGGGGGGCGGCTGCTCAGGGATAGACTGGGCATTGGTCAGCGGGTTTTTAAACTTCAAAAAGTAGAATTTCAAATGGGAGATATGAAGCTATCTAGAAATGGAAGTCTGAGATCAGCTAAGACATTGTAAGTTTGGGATATACATGTTATCTGTATTAACAGAGAAACTAACAACTTTTCCTCTTCAGCCCTAAAGCAATAGAAATCTCTATTCTATTGCTGCTACAGGTATTCGTATTTCATCAGAAGGTTCTTTCACAGATATCCAATGAATAGCTACCTCTTTCCAACAGAGATATGTCAGACCATATCAAATATGATCCCTCCCATTTCTCTTCTTTCTTGCATAAAGAAAGCAAATCTAAAAATATATCCCAACTTGTTACAAGACATCTCATCTCATTCTCCCCTCCCATTTCTTCATGAAATAGGGACGATTTGTGATCCTGAAGAGAGCAGGTTTGGTGGATTTAGAGACTACACTTTTTGAGAAAGTACATCCCTGCAGAGATCCTAGCATGGGGGCAGAGGTGTCGAGATTAAGTGTGAAGTGTCACATTGCACATATTAATAGTAGAAAAGTAGAAAAAAGAGTAACTAAGGAAAGAAGTATATACTTTCGGTTGAATAACGGAAAATGTCTAGAAAAATGAGGAATTTTTCTTTCCCTTAGGAAAGGATATATTGATTCTACTTATATTGTTAGATCTTGGATTAATCTTTCCTGTGTACTAAAACAATTGCAAATATTTTATAGTTTTTAAAATGTATGAAGTTTTGTTTGTTATGATGATGTCACTTGCCAAAATTACTGATTCATCTGACTTAATAGTAGCCTATAAGTACTTAATCTTTACTTGTAAGTATTCTAATATTTTTGAGAGATAAGGAAATGCTATGAGAATCTCCACTGGTCATGAATCACCATAGCTTAAACTAGGACATTTATTTCACTATCTGTATTCCAAGTTACTGTGTTATTGCTCTAGAGATCATTAATAAAATTTATGTAATCATTTCATATGAAGTCTTACTTCAAGACTTCAAGGTCAAGTAAGGTGTTCAATTTTTATATGTCAATATGTTTATATTCGGGGCCTAGATATCCATCCTTACAGAAATCTAAGCTAGATCAAATCTACATTAGGTTTCACGTTTCAGAGGCTTCTTTGAAAACAAATGAAAGAAAAACTACCTTGCACGTAGGGTGTAGAAAGTCATAGTACATGTTATGTGATGAACAAAGGTGAGGCTACAACAGGACAAACATACCATAAAATACAAAAAGGATGTCAGCTAAAGTGTTCTATTACTCTCTGTAGAGTTAAGACAAATTGGCTTTTTATTAGGCCTGCCTGCATCAGCAAATCTGGTAATTTTTCTTCAGCTGAAAAAGACACAAATCTGTTAACATGTAGGAAGCTGGTAACATTTTCCAGCTTCTTATATGTTGCTCTGAGTTTCTTCGTCATTCTCAGAAACAATAAATAGTGGCTGCTAGATGTGAAGTCAAGCCTTTCAAAATGGGGAATGCTCTTCCAGCTGAGGTCAGAAAAGTATCCAATTAACTGTCACATCATTGACTGCTCATAGTCCTGCAGCAAAAAAAAAAAATAAAAAAAATTGCTTATCTATTCACAAAGTAAAATTTGCACTAGGTCGCTGCTAGCAATGTATTTCCCTTGCTGTAACAGTGATTTCTTAACTGTAATAATCTCTTTTCTCTCCCTGGTCTTTTGATGTGAACAATATGTTAACTAATCAAGACGGAGGGGAAAAAATATGGTCCTTGCTATCACCTGCTGTTTGGAAATATAACTAACATTCTTTATTCAAGAAGTTCTTTCTGTAAATTTTTAAACAGTTTCTTCTCATTAAGAAATGTAGAGGTATTACATTTCTTTAAACTTATTTTGTGGTTTGGGGCTCACAGTTATTAATGATACAAAATAAAGTTCTGACAGTGACTCTGCCACGCTGCTAAGATTTTACTGTTTTCAGTAGTAAACATGAAGATGTGCTTTAGTCTCACCAGGTGTGAAGCCTTCCATTCATAGAAGTAAGAATTTTATACATTTTATTGGTAACCTCAGTTCATGCTAGGTATTTCTCAAGTCATACTCTTGTAGGAAGCCCCAACATTGAGGCTAATTATTATAACAGAAGCGTTGAATTAAGTATTAACTAGTTCTCTCTCATTGAAATAATTGCAGTTTGATGCTAATGCAGTGGATTACCAATTAATTTATTATTATTATTATTATTTTATATTTAAAAAAGAGCAGATTCTAGATTCCTGAATAACTGATGCAGCTGAAAGTTTATAAAGCTGTATCTGCACTGTCTCTGCCCCTACAATGTTTAATACTTTTGATTTTTCATAAGACCTTAGAATAGTGAAAAGAGAATAGAAAATGATTCCATACTGATTACTAGCAACTTTAACATGGTTATTTGACATAAAGGGCACAAAGAAGTGACGTTTCCTTGTACCATTTCGGTGAATATGGAAAGATTTTTTTGAGTTCTGACTCTTCCATAACTGATAAAGCATTTCTAGAATGACTCTGAAGCCTGTGTTACCCCTGAGGTCCTGGCACCACAAGTAGGTAAGGTAGTTCATAAGCTGCCTGCTTTCAGACTACTCTGGCTGACTACAAGTCCTATCCATTCTTGTCAGAACATTTCTAGGAAAGACTAAAAAAAATTAATTCTCACTGGAAGTGCACTTGGATACCTAGACTATATGCACTAGGTTAGTTAAACTTGGAGAGTACTATAAACACACGAGATATCACCCCAGGAATCTGCAACACAATGTCCCTATGTTACAGGCACAACACAGCCACCCTCTAGCACACCAACTTCTAAGTGATTTGTGAGTGTTATTGTTCTTGCCTGGAGGCTACCCTAGGCACCACTCTATGCATCATGTTGTATCACCTCAGAACTGCACATTTTTAAAGGATTTATTTGACTTAGAACTATCAGTAGCAGAACTGTCATTCTAAGAGATGCATGTTGAATAATTTTCCTTATGTGTTTATTGCAGTTACAGTTTTGAAACTGACAGGGACACCATAGTTTTGTTCATTTACTAAGGAAATTAAAGCATTCAACCAATAAGAGCAAGAAGAGAAGGAGGCAAGCTTTTTTTTTTTTTTTTTTTTTTTTTTAATATTAATTTTATGTATTAATTCATTTTTTTTTAATTTAAAACATTAAGCTAATAGGAGCAAGAAGTGAAGAGAGCTCCAAGTATATTAAATATGTATCTAGTGAACTACTTTATGTCAAAGCACTTATCTGCATCTACGGGTAATTTACATAATAGTCATTGTAGATACAGAAGGTTTAAGGTCAGTATTAACACTAGAAAGAATGTTATTTATAGACTGTATAACATATCCCATTAACTGTGTATTCAGTAGGGTGTTGGATTTGGATTAATAAAGGTTTCAATTTCTTTCTATTGTTTAATTTTCTCACGGAAAATTTTGAGTGTGTACTTTTTGAGATTCTCACATGGAAATCTTGTTTATTTGCTTATTTTAACTGCAATTACTATTGTATTGTACAGTGTGTGGAGCAATTACTATTGTATGTCCCACACTGAAGTTTTATCAGATAAAGAGCTAATCTGAATCTGACTGTGAGGAACTAGTAAAGTCTATATATTCAGGTCACCCAAGATAACTGCACACCCATTCTATCTCCCTGATATGACAACTGCTGAACTTCTGATGCTTGCACTACAGATATTTGCATATGATAGTGGTATTGGATGGATTAGTTTCAGTTTGAGTTTTTTTTACATGGACATGATGTTATAACGGGACCTGATATAAGCCATGCTTTAAGCAGGGAGTTACATCAGATGACCTCCAAAGGTTCCTTCCACCCTAAATAGTTATGTGATTTTATAATCTTACCGCCTGGAGTTTCAAATCTGATACTTCTTCAATATGACTACTTCTAGTAGCTGCATAACTTCTCTGTCATTCATGTTGGCTATTTTAACAAGAACAAACAAATAACGTTTCTCCCAGATGTGTTATTCCTTATGCTTAGTGCGTAGTTGAGGACTTAATAAATATATTCTTGTAATCAAAATAGCAGGAGTAGAATTACAAAGCGGATCTCTGACTTTGCTACAATCACATTATTACTCATATTTTTAGGGATCAATTATATATATTGCTTCTTATTTATTTCTTAACCGGTAAATACTTGATTAAGAAAAATAAATACTTGAGGAAGTGCATAAAATGTAAAAGTAAACTAAGGTGAATCATGGTGTCATTTAAGGCAAATAAACTATCTGACAGAAAACTTTCTATTCTACCTGGGACTCCTTGTCTAGGAGAGGCTCTTTGCTGTGATACTGGGATTCTGTTTGTTTATAGTCATTGCCAAATCACACATAAAATTTCTATAGTGTTATGGTTAATGACAACACCAGGCCTATGCAGCAGCAGAACAGGCAACACTTAGTCATCACTTTACAGACAGCTGTCAGTGTTCTATGATTTTTTTTTTTTTTTTCAGTAATTAAATATGGATTGTCATTAAACAGTTAGTTTTCCCATCACAGTATTACATTGAAATATATGTCAGAATTTCAACTAATACTGACATATAAAGTAATAAAATAGGAACCCTTTGTCCTTCTAACATGTAAAATACAAGTCAATATTATAGCATTTATAATAATTTGTATAATTATTTAAGGTTTTCAGGTCTAAGTTATATTTTTTCATGACCTTTTAAAGGGCAATAGGAAATCTGATAAAGGCCCATTTCCATTCAATCAATTACATTCAAATCAAAAAACAAACAAACAAACAAACAAAATATATATATATATTTTAATGAGTTGTTACAATTTTTTAAGAACATGTCTCTGTGTAAGATTATGACTTCCTAAATACTTTTACACCATAGCACATTTTCTGTAAATATACATATCAAAAATTATCTTGAGAAAAACATAAATTTTTACGATTATTATTTTCTGATATGTCTTTGATATTAAATATGTGAGAATTGTAATGCAAGAAACATTTTGTGTAGTTCTAATGTAAGGGGCTAGTCTCCACAATTTCTTTCACAGACTTTTTGTTTGTTTGTTTTTCATTACTACATCTGATGTGATTACAGAATTTTCCTTCTCCTGGGTTATTACAGACTCTTGGAAACCACTCTTTATCTGTTATGTTGACTGCATCTCATGGTATGACTAGGTACATTATTTTTGTTTAAAATATGAAGCTCCTTGTTGCAAAGTTCGATTTCAAATTCAGATCATGGGTGTTTTTTCAAATCAATACCTAGAGGCTATAGAGGAAACGTAAAACTCTACAATATAAACATGATGAAAATTTAAATTTTTGTTGCAAACCAGTCAGTAATTTCTCAAAGCACAACCCAATGGTGTATTATACTTATCAAGTATATATGTGTAGAGCTATTAATGCAGAAGAACAAATTAAATCTTTTCAAATAAGAGGAGAATGAAACTATGAACTAGTGAAGACTGGGGAAAAAAAAAAAAAGAAAAACAAACAAACAAAAAAAAAAGTGGAAAAAGAACCCAGTCCTCATTAACATGCTGTCTTGATGTTTTATGGTATATTTACTTATAGCTGTTCACAATCCTACTTTAAAGTAAGGATGTAATGCACCATGGTAAATGTAATCCTGTACGGAGCTTGACCTGAAAAGGACAGTAGGAGAATAGAAAACAAGACACACAAGCTCCAAGCCCCAACAGTATTTGTATCATTTACATAACACTTTTCATATCAACATTTCAGGCTTTTATAGGGCAATACATTGCATTTGATTGTTCACCAAGAGGAATATGTCCAAAGGAAAAAAAAAAAAAAAAAGTGTAAATCATCAGAAAATGATGTAGCTAAGGTATGAATCTGACTAAACAAGAAAAAAGAAAAACTATTTTTTTTTCTCCTCTTGTTATTGTTTAAGTTATTTTAATTGACTGAACTGCTAGTTACCTAAGTCTTGCTGCCAACCTAGCAAATATTTAGGAAGAAATTTCCTCTTTCAATATGAAATTGCATTAAATTTATAATTACTGATTTATTATTAAAAACAAACAAACAAAAAAACACTTTTATTGAGTGTTAATTTTCTAGTATGCTTCATCTTTGTCACTTTTCAGAAGTTTAAGCTATAAATCTCAAAATCAGGCAGGTTTATAATGTAGGACTACCTTTGAAAGGTAGTAAATGAAATATGGCCAAATAATATTCTAACGCTTTGGAACTCAATCTTCTACACTTTAAACCTAACAAAAATTCCTTGACATATTATTGGACCATGCTAAATTAACATTAAAAAAAAAATAATCTCAAGTATAAATAGGTCAGATACACTTTCTAATATGCAGTTTTATTTGACTACCTGTTTGGAAAAGCAGAAAAATTTAATAGTATCAGTGTGAGCTCGTCCATGCCAGGTGGCTTTAGCAGCAAAGAATGATTAATCACATTTTAATTACTATATGCATAGCTCAGAATTTCTAGATATATTTTGGTAATACAGAATTTAATCAACTAAACAAAAACATTTTATTCTGTATTAGCTTATGCTACCAGAATTTACTTGGAGGTGTGTCTTAAGTTAGTTTGTGATCAAAAGACCTTAAGTCTCTAAAGTATACATGTTGGTCTATTTAAAAATGACATCTGAAGAAAATAAAACACACTAACATGCTATTTAAACTGCAGTGGCTGATGGAAGGAACTGAAAGTAAATCACAGAATCACAGAGTCACAGAATTTTCTAGGTTGGAAGAGACCTACAAGATCACCGAGTCCAACCTCTAACCTAATACTAACAAATCATCCACTAAACCACATCCCTAAGCTCTATATCTAAACGTCTTTTAAAGACCTCCAGGGATGGTGACTCAACCACTTCCCTGGGCAGCCTATTCCAGTGGCTAACAACTCGTTCAGTAAAGAAGTTCTTCCTAATATCCAACTTAAACCTCCCCTGGCGCAACTTTAGCCTATTCCCCCTTGTCCTGTCACCAGGCACGTGGGAGAACAGACTAACCCCCACCTCGCTACAGCCTCCTTTCAGGTACCTGTACAGTGCAATAAGGTCGCCCCTGAGCCTCCTTTTCTCCAGGCTAAATAGTCCCAGCTCCCTCAGCCACTCCCTGTAAGACTTGTCCTCCAGACCCTTCACCAGCTTCGTAGCCCTTCTCTGGACTTGCTCAAGCACCTCCATGTCCTTCTTGTAGTGAGGGGCCCAAAACTGAACACAGTACTCGAGGTGCGGCCTCACCAGAGCCAAGTACAGGGAGACAATCACTTCCCTGGACCTGCTGGCCACACTGTTTCTTATGCAAGCCAGGATGCTGTTGGCCTTCTTGGCCACCTGAGCACACCGCTGGCTCATAGTCAGCCAACTGTCAACCAAAACTCCCAGATCCTTCTCTGACAGGCAGCTTTCTAACCACACATCTCCCAGCCTGTAGCTCTGTTTGGAGTTGTGCCCCAGGTGGAGGACCCGGCACTTGGCCTTGTTGAACTTCATGCAGTTGACCTCGGCCCATCGGTCCAGCTTATCCAGATATTCTTGCAGAGCCTTCCTACCCTCAAGCAGGTGGACACATGCACCTAACTTGGTGTCGTCTGCAAACTTACTGAGGGTGCACTCAATCCCTTCATCCAGGTCATCGATTAAGATATTAAAGAGGACTGGTCCCAGTACTGAGCCCTGGGGGACTCCACTAGTGACTGGCCTCCAGCTGGATTTGACTCCATTCACTAAGACTCTCTGGGCCCGGCCACCCAGCCAGCTCTTAACCCAACGAAGCGTGCATCAGTCCAAGCCATGAGCAGCCAGTTTCCTGAGGAGAATGCTATGGGGAACGGTGTCAAAGCCTTACTGAAGTCAAGGTAGACCACATCCACAGCCTTTCCCTCATCCACTCAGCGTGTCACCTTGTCATAGAAGGAGATCGGGTTCATCAAGCAGGACCTGCCCTTCATAAACCCATGCTGACTACGCCTGATCGCCTGCTTGCCCTGCAACTGCCGCATGATGACGCCCAGGACAATCTGCTCCATGATCTTCCCTGGCACTGATGGTAAACTAACAGGCCTATAGTTCCCCAGGTCTACCTTCTGGCCCTTCTTGTAGATGGGCGTCATGTTTGCTATCCGCCAGTCAAGTGGAATCTCCCCCGATAGCCAGGACTGCTAATAAATGATGGAAAGAGGCTTGGCCAGCTCTTCCGCCAGTTCTCTCAGTGCCCTCGGGTGGATCCCATCCGGCCCCATCGACTTGCGTACATCCAAATGCTGTAGCAGGTCGCCAACTATTTCCTCGTGGGTTGTGGGGGCCACATTCTTCTCCCCATCCCCTTCCATCAGCTCAGGGTACTGGGCGTCCAGAGAACAACTGGTTTTTGCTGCTAAAGACTGAGGTAAAGAAGGCGTTAAGCACCTTGGTGTTTTCCTCGTCTCTGGTAACTAAGTTCCCCCCTGCATCCAGTAAAGGGTGGAGATTCTCCTTAGTCCTCCTTTTGGTATTGATGTATTTATAAAAACATTTTTTTGTTGTTGTCTTTAACAGCTGTAGCCAGATTGAGCTCCAGATAAGCTTTGGCCTTTCTAATTTTGTCCCTGCACCGCCTCACAATATCCTTGTAGTCCCCTTGAGTGGCCCGCCCTCTTTTCCAAAGATTATAAACCCTCTTTTTTCTCCTAAGCTCGAGCCACAACTCTCTGTTCAGCCAGGCCGGTCTTCTTCCACACTAGCTAGTCTTTGGGCACGTGGGGACAGACCGCTCCTGAGCCATTAAGATTTCTTTCTTGAATAGCGCCCAGCCTTCCTGGGCTCCTCCGTCCTTCAGAACCACCTCCCAGGGGACTCTGCCAACCAGCGTCCTGAACAGCTCAAAGTCAGCCCTCCGGAAGTCCAAGACAGAGTTCCTGACTTCGCCAAGTATTGAGAACTCTACCATTTTGTGGTCACTCTGCCCAAGACAGCCCCCGACCACCACATCTCCCACCAGTCCTTCTCTGTTAGTGAACAGAAGGTCTAGCGGGGCACCTCCCCTGGTAGGCTCATCAACCAGCTGCGTCAGGAAGTTATCTTCCACGCTCTCCAGAAACCTCCTGGACTGCTTTCTCTGGGCTGTGTTGTCTTTCCAGGATATTTCTGGGAAGTTAAAGTCCCCCACAAGAACAAGCGCTGACAATTTTGCAACTTCTGCCACCTGTCTTTAGAACTCCTCGTCCACCCCCTCATCCTGGTTTGGCGGTCTATAACAGACCCCCATCAGGATGCTTGCCTTGTTGGCCTTTCTGGTGATCCTAACCCATAGCGACTCCACCTTGTCATTGCCAGCCTCAAGTTCAACGACATCAAAACACTTTCTAATACAGACAGCCACTCCACCACTCCTGGGCCAAGATCTATTTTCCCCTTGGATACAGTTGGGACCCATCTGCGGCCATCAGGCTGGGTGCCGAGTAAAGCACCCCGTAGCCGAAGAACCCAAAACTTCTGTGTTGGCACCAGCCTCTAAGCCAAGTGTTTATAAGGTGGGCTTTGCGTGTCCTCTCTGAACCCCTCCCTGCCACTGTAGGAATGGACGAAAACACCACCTGTACTCCCGCTCCGTCCACTAACCTTCCCAGACACCTGAAGTCCCGTTTGATAGCCTTCAGGCTTCTCTTGTCAATGTTATCACTGCCAGCCTGGACTGTCAGTAGTGGGTAGTAATCGGAGGGGAGTGGGTAGTAATCGGAGGGGAGAATTCATTATACTCAAAAACCAAAGTTTTCAGTAGTGGTTTGTGATTCATGGTAGTCATAATCTCAGTCAGTTCTTATTCTTCTTGAAACAAGGTTATCAAAAACTGATTATATGAATATGTTTCAATTAAACTCAGTAGCATCCTTTTTTTTAACAGTGTAGTTTCCCAGTAAATTTTGTTTACTCTAATGCAAAAAAAATAGCATGCATACGTTTTATTAATTTTTAAGAAGTATTTAATTATTTTCAATTCCATAAATATAGTTATCAGTAACAAAAATCACGGTGCTGAAAACTGGTTCTGAAAAGCAAACACGTAAACACTACTTCTATGTTTTTCAACTAAGCGTGTTTGGTTCAGCAAAATCATCAACATCTTGAATTTATCTTGAATGCATCTATAATTATATTTGGTGATTGTCACGTGATGTTTTATTGAATTGGTTTTGTTAGCTTTTTATCAACTCTTAGAAAATTTCCTAATAAAATCGTAATTTGCCTATCTATTGAGTTAAAATATTGGAATTCATTCATGAATGGATATATTATTGCACAGCTTTCAGCACTGTTCAAGCAAGGTATTGAGAAAAGCTACATAAACTCTAAAGGTCATGTTCCAGACAGTAACTGTAATTACCATATTAATTACCATCGAATTCTGATAGTATCTAAAATTTGTTTGAATTTCTATTTCTAGGCTCCCTATATATCTGTGTAGATACTCTTTTCTACCAAAAGTGGCAAGAGTTAGTGCAGAAGTTTCTATAATTTCTTAGAGCCTTCAGAAGATTTCAATCAGTTAAGCATGCTCAGATTGCATCAGATTTAGCTTACAGCACAGAAAAATCAAATAGACCAATTTTTGCATAAATGTTGGTAGCTATAATGGCACTTTCAAATGCAATCAAAATCCTGAAACTAGTTTGAAAAAAAAAAAAAAAAAAAAAAAAAAGGAAAAAAAGAAATTTTGTTATCACACTCACTTGCCAAGGCAATCAGCTGTGGGTGGGCAAATTCCACAGCAAAATTCGGGGAGGTGATGTACAGGGGGTTTTCCTGAGTCAGGGGAGCCCCAGGGGAGTGCAGAGACTCTTGAGGGGTCAGGCAGCTGGCATGAGAGCAGATGACAAGGCATGGGTTGGTCCAGCAGTAATGGTGGCCACCCTCCACTGCCCCATAAGCAACCCTCAGCGAACTCAAGCAACCATTTGTGTGGTGACCAGAGCAGGCAAACAGGGTGTCTCGCTGCAGCTGACATGCAGGGAGGGCACCCCTTGAGGGAGGGCCATTCCACTGGCAGAGTGGGAGGCACCAAGTACACCTTAACCCTATACCTGGATCTGCACAGGCTGAGGGCACAGCTAACAGCTGCAGCAGTTTGCACAGTAGTAGGCAGAAGGGCACAAGAGGGCATCTTTGTTTCCAATCCTTGCAGCGTACACCTCCTCAGATATGACCATGACATGCTGCAGAGCATGTTCCCCATTAGCTGCTGGAGTCACTTTGTTAGCTGTGTCAGAGGGGTTGACCCAGACAGACCCTCTGACTGCAGATGTGTCTTTTCAGGTCTCAGGCTGCAGGGAGTGCTTGGGGCCACTCTGGGAGGCCTCAACTAACAGTCAGATCTCATATATAAGGTGTTCAGGTGTAGACAGGGTGTTCACGGAGACCATACAGCTCCAGGAGTCCCAACCCCATACAGCAGTGGAGCTGTATGAAGGCTCAGTGCTACATAAAGCAGTACATCATGACACTACAGAAGAGAGTTGGAAACTTCACTTCTCGTAGGAGGAGAAAGGCTCTTACTTCCGCTGAAGCCTTGCTATTGAGGGAGAGATTCAGTGCCCTCCAAGCTGAGGAAGAGCTGGGCAAGACTTCAAGGGAGGCAGCTGGGCCGACAGATCCTGAGACTAGCAGGAATACTTGGAAGAAGAGGTGGGGGACTCTTGTGGGTGACTCCTTGCTGCTGGGTATGGAGGCACCTGTCTCCTGACCTGATCTCTTGTCTAGACAGGTTTGTTGCCTGCCAGGGGCTTGGATAAGACATGTCTTGGAAAACCTGGCAAAACTTGACCGTGAGTCAATTATTGTCTGCTCCTATTCCACGTGGGTGCTAATGACACCAAGGGTAAATTAGAAATCATCAAACAGGATTTTAGGGCTCTGAGAATGGTGGTCAAGGCCCAGGGAGCCCAGGTAATTTTTTCCTCAATATTTCCAGTGGGTGCGAAGGATGGGCGTGGGAGAAGGCTGATGTTCCAAGTTAATGACTGGCTGTTCTACTGGTATTGGCAACAGGGTTTTGGTTCTATTGCCATGGAACCCTGTTTGATGAACAGGAACTGATGGGGAGAGGTAGGATACACCTCACTAAGAGGATGCACGTGTCTTTGCTATCAGGATGGCCACAATGGTAAGGAGAGCTTTAAACTATGAAAGATGGGGGAAGGGGAGAGTTACAGGGATGGGGAAGGGAAGTCAGCAAAAAAGTGGCTTGAGTCGGGCTGCCTCCAGTGGGTGCATGCAGACAAGGAAGTGAGCACAGGACATGACTATGGAGGATCCTCTTGCACCTTTCCTGGGAAACTGTAGGCTTGATCACCTCCCTGAAGTGCTTGTATAGCAATGTGTAGAAATGTTTGAATAGCAAATGACCCTGATATCTGCTGGAAAGACCATATATCTGGGCACAAACAGTCCAAGAGGTTCCTGCAGAGCACTGATGATAACTTTTTTACACAAGTGGTCAAGGAGCCAATTAGGACAAGTGTGTTGCTGGACCATGTATTAACAAAAAATGAAGGGTTGATTAGAGATGTGAAGGCTGGGGGCAGCCTTGGCTGCAGTGACCATGAGATGGTGGAGCTCAGAATCTTGAGAGGAAGAAGGAAGGCAAAAGTATGATCACAACCCTGGACTTCATGAGATAAAATTTTGGCCTCTTTGGGGACTTACTTGGAGGAATTCCATGAGTTAGGGTCCTAGAAGGAAGTGAGTGGGGGGTTGCAAGAGAGCTGGTCAATATTCAAACATCACTTCCTCCAAGCTCAAGTTCAACATGTCCTTATGAGTAAGAAGGCAAGCAGAGGGGGCAGGAGACTGCATGGATGAGCAGGGAGATCCTGGCAAAATTCAGTCAGAACAAGGAAGTATACAGCCTGTGGAAAAAGGGACAGGTTACTTCGGAGGAATATAGGGACATTGTCAGAGTGTGCAGGGATATGACAAGGAAGGCCAAGACTCATTTTAAATTAAGTCTGGAAAGGGATGTCAAGGACAATGAGAAGGGCTTCTTCAAATATGTTAGTAGCAAGAGGAAGACTAGGGAAAATGCAGGCCTGCTGCTGAATGGGGTGAATGTCCTGCTGACATAGGATAAAAAGAAGGCAAAGTTGCTGAATGCCTTTTTTCCCTCAGGCTCCACTGCTAATGCCAGCACCCAGGAATCTCAGATCCTAGAGACAAGAGAGGAAGTATGAAGAAAGGAAGACTTTCCCTTGGTCAAGGAGGATCAGGTTAGAGTGTTTAGGTACACTTGACACCCACAGATTCAAACAGTTTTGCTCACTGGCCTGGCTCTGACCAGTGGAAGGTCCCTTTTGGAGCTGGCTGAAACTGGCTCTTATGTAGACTCTTGAACTCTTCTCACAGGTGCCACCCATACATCTACCCTTCTACCAAGCTCTTCCCATGTAAACCCAATACACCTCTTGACAAAGAATACAGAGAAAGCAGAATTTCTGAATAACTTCTTTGCTTCTGTCTTCACTGCTAAGACCAGACCTCAAAAATCTCAGACTAGAATCAAGAAAGGAAGTGTGAAAAAAGGGCAACTTTGTCAAAGAGTATCAGGTTAGAGATCATATAGGCACATTTGATACCACAAATCCGTGGGCCCAAATGTGATACACTTATGAGTGCTGAGGGAGCTGGGCACTGTTATTGCTAAGACACTCTCTGTTGTCTTTGAAAGGTCATGAAGAACAGGAGAGGTGCCTGAGGACTGAAATAAAGCATGTGTCACTTGAGTATTCAAAAAGGGCAAGAGAGAGAAACCAGGAAACTACAGGCCAGTCAGCCTTACCTCCACCCCTGGAAAGGTGATAGAAGAGCTCATCCTGGACGTCATCTCCAAGCAGGTAATCAGGACTAGTCAGAGTGGATTTGCCAAAGGGAAGTCATGCTTACCCAATTTGACAGCCTACTATGATGGGATGAGATGACTGGCTGGGTAGATGAGGGAAGAGCAGTGGATGTTGTCTACCTTGACTTCAGTAAGGTTTTCAACAATATTTTCCATAACATACTCATAGGCAAGCTCAGGAAGTGTGTGATACATGAGTGGACACCGAGACGGATTGAGAACTGTCTGGATGGCAGAACTCAGAGAGTTGTGCTCAGCAGCAATGTAGCTGGAGATCTGTGTCTAGAGGTGTCCCCCTGGGGTCAGTACTGGGTCCAGTCTTGTTCAACTTATTCATCAGTGACCTGGATGATGGAACAGAGTGCACCCTCAGCAAGTTTGCTGATGACACAAAACTGGGAGGAGTGGCTCATACCCCAGAGGTTTGTGCTGCTATTCAGAGGGACCTGGACAGGCTGAAGAGTTTAGCAGTGAGGAACCTCGTGAAGCTCAACAAAGGCAAATGCAGCACCCTTTACCTAGGGAGAAATAACCTCTTGCACCAGTACAGGCTGAAGGCTGACCTGCTGGAAAGAAATGCTGCTGGAGAAGGACGTGGGAGTTCTGGTGGTCGACCATGCATGAGCAATGTGCCCTTGTGGCCAAAAAGCCCAACGGTTTCCTGAGGTGCATTAGGAAGACTGTTGCCAGCAGGTTGCGGGAGGTGATCTTTCATATCCCTCTACTCAGCCTTCGTGAGGCCACACCTGCAGTATTGTGTCCAGTTCTGGGATCCTCACTACAAGAGGGACGTAGAGCTATGGGAGCAAGTCCAGCAGAGAGCTGCTAGGATGATAAGGTGACTGGAGCATATGTCATATGAGGAGAGGCTCAGAGACCCGGGCCTGTTTAGCTTGAAGAAGAGAAGACCGAGAGAGCATCTTATCAATGTGTATAAATATCTGAAGGGAGGGTGTCAAGAGGATTGGGCCAGACAGTCTTCAGTGGTGCCAAGCAACAGGACAAGAGGCAATGGGTTCAAACTGAGGCACAGGAAGTTCCATCTGAATATGAGAAAACACTTTACTGTGAGGGTGACAGATCACTGACAGAGGTTGCCCAGAGAGGCTGTGGAGTCTCCTTTTCTGGAGATATTCAAAACCTGTCTGAACATATTCCTGTGCAACATGCTCTAGGTGACCCTACTTGGATGGGGGTTCAGACTAGATGATTTCCAGAGTTCCCTTCCAACCTCAACCATTCTGTGATTCTGTGATACTGAGTGGAAAATGCAGTTTTCTATATTAGAACTCAATAAAAACATTAAAATATAAATAAAATATTCCTTTGGCTAGGAATGTAGATGCTGTTTATATCTGAAACTGAAATAATTTGTAATATTTTTTAATTATATTTTCCTCTGTGGCTGTTATAAATTAGGCAAAAGTATTTGGGGCACATTTCTAAGACTACCAAAGTTCTTAAGTAACATCAGTCGGCTTCCATATGAAGAATGCAAGTCCTACATTCATTATTTTAAAATGAACTATGTATAATGATGTATCCAGTTCTTCTGAAACACAGTATTCAGAGTGTGTTATAAATTACTTCTTTAAATGTGTCTGTTCTCAAATTTGTTATTTCTGAACCTCATAAAAAATTTTGGTAATTCTCTAATTTTGAATAATTCTGGACATTCCAAGGAAGCCCCTGTGTATCCTGGACATACATTTTATGACAACTGCAAATGAATAAAGAAATAACTTTAGTTAAACAAATGTATGATTCTGTCTAGTAAAGAAGAAATGTATACCATACATATTCATTCATAACAATCTATTTGCTGTGAGTTCTTTGAAAACTACCTTTTCCTTCAGAATTTCAGTATAGTCTTGCTTGTTTGATCATTCATAATTGAATTGTAAGATACATATTCACTTTTCCTTTTAGCTTCATTCTGACATGCTGTTTTAATCACTTTTTGAATTCTGGGGGGAGTTCATGATAGAATATCTTGTTACAACTACTATTAAAATGTATCTATTATTAAAATCTGTCTACTTCCAGCTTAGTTCATTTCCAGTCATCGACTGAATTAATACATTCTTTTAATAGAAAAGCATTGTCAAAGATATTTACGAAGAACATATCCTATAAAACAAATAGGATAAGTAAATACTTAATATAGCATATTTCTACTGAAGAAAAAGCTACTACAGATTTCTGTTCTATTATTCATACCCAATTCAGTTATAAATAACTAGAACCATTTGTTTTGCAAATTTTTGTGGTTTACAATTATATAAGATAATATACATATATGCATACTTACATGTATACACAAATAATATGCATATATATACATATATATATTTATTTACAATAAACCAGTATTCAGAAAGCTAGTCTCAAAGGCTTCTCCATCATTTCAAATGAGCTTGAAAAATAATTTGCACTAACACCTTACCCATTATGCCATCAGCAGAAAGCTAAACATTTTTAACCTTATGTAAAACACCTTTAAACTGTCAACTAAAGCAAATTTTAACACTCAGCTTTGAATCTCAGCAGGATTTCTTCAATTTCTTGCTTTTTTCCTTTATTATCACAAAACCTTCTTAAAGGTGGCCTGAAATGACATTAATCTAGCATAGCTATTTGCAGTTTAATGAATGGATTTCTGTCTATGTAAATTTACACGGATGTTTTGGGCCTCACCTGCTGGAAGTATGATGGCATTATCAGGATGGAGTCACTCTGTGTTTCAAATAGCAGAATAATACTTCTGTAATAACAAATATGTACATCCAGAAGAAAATCATACTATTTACTGGAATTAAAAAAGCAGACGGGACCTTTGGCAAATGATGCTATTCTTGCTTGCCATTGAGTGTTTATTCTAAAAGCATCTGTAGCACTGCAGGCAACATTTTTTTTCTGAGTGAAGAACCCTGTGTACTGAGTATTAAGTACCTCAAATTTCCTTCAAAAACAGCATGAAAATTTACTTAATTTTGAAACTTTTTCCTCTACTGCCTTGTGAATGATGCAGAAAATAGAATCAAAATATATAAGACTAAAAGATTACAACTATGCTGTTTTTTCTACGTAGTAATGTATATTTTGCAAAAAAATATTATGACAAATATATTTTTTACAGTAACGTAATTTGCAATTCTCAGCAATATATCAACAATATAACAAGCTTACATATTACTAAGTTATCATTACTTTTTTTTTTTTTGAAATATATTATAAAATTTTCTATCACAGATTAATGTTTATACCACAGTGCACCTCTACCGTTAGTCAACAAATAACTGATTTAGCAAAGTTACAGCTGAAACAGTACTGTCTTGTTTTCTTACTATGTTTGTTCACTTTCTTAAACAAATTTTCATTTTGAATAGCTCTCCATAGGAATAGCAAGAATATAGGACTTGATGCATTATCATTACAGGGCCATATGTCTTATCTCTTATATCATTTTGCAATATGTAAACTTTCCCTAAGTATTTTATATTGAGTAAATAATTCTTTACTCATAAAAGTTTTTCTTGGGTACACTATTTGAAATCAGTAAGGTAGCTTGAAAGAGTGAAGACAGAATACAAATACATATTTTAGAGGATGGAAATGTAGAGTTAAACATGGAGAGCGGATGGAGATTATTGGTGAGTCTTGGAGTTTTACTGGGAATAGGAATCCATCTCAACTATAGAGAGAAAGAAAACTTGAAAACAAATGAGGAAAAAATATATAAAAAATAAAAAATAAAAATAAAAAGGAAAAAAAAAATAATGAATGAGAGTACTTTAAAAAAATAGCAAAAGCATGACACAGTCCAGAAGAAGTTTCATTATGAGAAGAGATTGGAAACTGAGAAAGAATTTTAATGTAAAAAAAAACAATTAAATGCTGGACTTATTAATGTGTAAGAATAGGAAAGTAGGCAAAATACACACACACAAAAAAAACGAAGTTCTGACACCGAGAAATACATTTATGGAAGCCTTTGGACAGTCTATGAATTGTAAAATGAAAGCAAGAAGGGTAAATTACTTAAAATGGTAACAAGAGAATCAAAATAATATTTTACAGTAAATTAGAAAGAGGATAAAATAATCTTTGAAAACATTTTAAGTGATAATTTTAAGGAAAACAATGGTATATTTACATCATGAAAACATTTCCTGAGATAAAATTTTAGAAAGCTGAATAAGAAAAACCAAGAATGGGAACAGATTATGGTTTCTTAGTTGTCTTAGGTAGCTTAGGTGGAACATTTGTGACTAGGCTTTTGGAATGGCTTTTATCTCTTTCATTTGAGATTTCTGAGAACTTCAAACAAACACCTCAAATCACAGATTCAAAAGATTTTTTTTTTTTTTTTAATTACATAGAAAATTTAATCCTGTGTCTATTCTATTCTATCATCTTTTACTATGCAACATTTTGAACACATTAGCATGTGTCCTCATCAATTACTATTTGCATTAAAGGCTACTAGATTTTCCATTCTTTAAGTGTTTATTATGTATTTATTTGTTTATTTATATATTTTGGTTTCTTGGTTTTATTTTTCTAGCACTTCTTAAGGCCACAATACACCATGCTTTCTAATCTTTTAGTGGAAACATTCTTTTACAGCACAGACACAAATACATGTAAGTTTGCAGCCCTGATCCCCTACACTGTTTCCCTCCTAGAAAATGTCTTCAGAAAGACTTTTGAAGGTAATCACTCAAACTGTATGTCATTTGAATTCTGTTTCTTCTCTGGAAGAAAATAAAATTTCTACAGATATACTTTGCAGGTGATACTGATCATTTTCCTCAAGATTCCTTTCACTTTTTTTAAAGACAGTTAGCACCTTTTCTAATTTGTAATTTAGAAAAAAATAAATGCATAGAAATTTATAAGAAAATTATAAGGAAAATTATTTCTTCCACTGTTTTCCATTTCTCTTCCTCTTTCCAGCCCAATATTTAAATAAATCTTAAATATATATCTATATATTAAAAGAGGGAACAATTTATCTTCAGAATCACAGAACGGGTCGAGGTTGGAAGGGAACTCTGGTGATCATCTAGTCCAAACCCCCATCCAAGGAGGGTCACCTAGAGCACGTTGCGCAGGATCACGTTCAGGCAGGTTTTGAACATCTCCAGAAAAAGAGACTCCACAGCCTCTCTGGGCAACCACTTTCAGTGCTCTGTCACCCTCACAGTAAATAAGTGTTTTCTCATATTCAGGTAGAACTTCCTTTGTTTCAGTTTATGCCTGTTGCCTCTCGTGCTGTCACTGGGCACCTTAGTCCTAGTGAAAAAAAGGAACGTCTAAAAATAAATTAGTCATTTATTTCAAGCACTATGATATTGTTGTATTTACACTAACTGTATCTTTGACTCAAGGTAATTTATAGTTTCAGTAAGCTATATTCTATGCAAACTAATGCTTTAATTAAGTTTTCTGTAAATACATACATATATATATATATGTATATATAACCAGTTCTTGATAAATAAACATGATGATATTAATTCATCTTTCCATTACATAAAATCACTCAGGTAATTTAAGTAATTCAAAGTTCTGCCTCATCCCCTTGTTTTCTGGAACTAATCTCACCCATTTTTAAGATGATCTGAATGTGTAACCTGGTAGAAAGCTGACAGGCTTTTTTGTTGTTGCTTTTTTGTTTGTCTGTTTGTTTTTTGAGGGGTAAGGGGATAGGAGAGGGATCTGTTTTGTTGGTGGTGGTGTTGTTTGGTTGGTTGTTTTGTTTTGTTTTATTTTCCTGCTGGGCTTACTTATTGCTGTAGAGAGAACTTAAATGTCTATCTGCAGCCAGTAAGATCAGCAAAATATCACTTCACTTGAAGTGGGATATAATATTGCATAATTCAAGTCTATAAACAAAGCTAGACAAGAAATCCAAGGTAGTCTGTCTGAGTGATTTCTTATAAGCATGAGCATATTAATCTTTTGGATGTATGTTGTTAGCCAATATTTGGAGTCCAGCCGATTGTATCAATTAAAGAAGAAATTTCATCTAAGGAACTGTTTAATTTGATTCAGTCCTGTTTATTTATAAACAAATTTGTTTTAATCCTGATCACAGCACAAATCACATAAAAAGAGATTTGGAACTTAGAGCACAGAAACTCTAAGCTAAAACTCTCAAGAGAGCATCATGCACCTGGTATTTGCCAGCGAGTTTTAACTGAAAACCTTTGGTTTTCAGAATTATTCTACATTCACTTTTGAGAAGGGAATTCCCATTTGTCCCTCAAATGTCATATTCATTAAATAATACTCATGGAATATTGTTATACATATAAGACAAATTCCAAGTAATTTGTTGGATGGTGCTCCTTTCATTTTGGCACTGCAGATGTAAAAAAATAAATTTTTATATCCTTCTTAATAATTAATAAAATGCCTATCCTTGCTTCCTGTTCTATTTTTTAATCTCTAAACCACTCAGATTTCGTTTCTTATCCATTGGAGGGTTTTGTTTGTTTGTTTGTTTGTTTGTTTTCAAAAGTGAAAAGTTTTGGGCACATTAAGGAAATGGATAATTCATTTTCCTTTTCAGACTTTTTAACTTGCATATCATCTATTTATAGTTGCAAGTAGAGACATGACTTTTAGTATAGTGTAATAATAGTATAGTGTAATAATAATAATATCACATCCATCATATGACATTAAAAATGCAAATTAAAAAAAAAATCAGTATCTGAATCAATGAAGTAATGGCAGAACATAGCAAAGCATAGGAAGATTAGAAGATTTTTACAGACATATAGAGATACATATGTAGCAATCACGTAATACTAGTGCTGGTTTCACTTCATTGTTCATCTTCAAGTAGTTAAGAGTTTGATTATTTTACAAAATCTAATAGTATTATAGTGTATCAAGCTACAGGTATTTAAATGTAAGTAAAAAGAAATATCTACTTAAGGAAAAAAATATATACACTTTGTGTGGATTAATAAGTTACAAGAAAAGTTCCACTTTCCCTGTTGTAGGTGGGACACCTACCAGTAGACCAGGTTGCACAAAGTCCCAGCTGACTTTGAACACTTGAACACTTCCTTGGGATGGGGCATCCACAACTTCTCTGAGCAACCTGTTCTGATGCCTCATCACCCTCAGAGGAAAGAATTTATTCCTTGTATGTAATTCAAATCTACCTTTTGTTGTTGTTGTTGTTTGTTTGTTTGATCTTGTTGTTGTTGTTTGTTTTGTTTTGTTTCAAAAAATGAATATTAATTGTGGGCAAAAAGAAATCTTTAATAGATACGAAGCTAAATTTTCAGTAAGAGAGGTAAAGAGAAAAATATATGACTTAAAATATTATCCAATTACATTTCTCAAAGAACTCATGCTGTTCCAATATAATTGTGACAGTACTTTAAGAGTACTGAATTAAGAGTCTGGAGAAGAGGAGGCTCAGGGGAGACCTTATTGCACTGTACAAGTACCTGAAAGGAGGCTGTAGCGAGGTGGCAGTTGGTCTATTCTCCCACTTTCCTGATGACAGGACGAGGGGGAATGGGCTAAAGTTATGCCAGGGGAGGTTTAAGCTGGATATTTGGAAGAAATTTACTGAGAGGGTTGTTAGGCATTGGAACAGAACAGGGAACTGGTTGAGTCACCATCCTTGGAGGTTTTAAAAGACTTTTAGATGTAGAGCTTAGTGATATGGTTTAGTGGAGGACTTGTTAGTGTTAGGTCAGAGGTTGGACTACGTGATCTTCGAGGTCTCTTCCAACCTAAATGATTCTGATTCTGTGATCATAGAATGGCTTGGGTAGGAAAGGACCTCAAAGATCATTTAACTCCAGCCCCCCTGCCATAGACAATGGTGCTACCCACTAGATCAAGTTGTCCAAGGCCCCATCCATCCTGGCCTTGAACACCTCCAGGTATGAAGCATCCACAATTTCACTTGGCATCTTGTTCCAGTGCCTCACTACCTTTTCAGTGATGAATTTCATCTTAACATGTAATCCAAATCTCCCTTCTTTTTTTTTTAGTTTAATACCATTCCCCCTTGTCCTATCATTATCTACCCAATATCCTTTTCCATCTTTTTTATAAGACCCTTTAAAACATTGGAAGGTCACAATGAGGTGTCCCTGGAGCCTTCTCTTCTCCGGGTGGAACTTCCCCATCTCTCAACCTTTCTTCATAGGAGAGGTGCTCCAGTGCTCTGATCATCTTTGTAGCTCTCTTCTGGACTTGCTTTAACAGGTCCACCTCTTTTTGTGCTGGGGCCTCAATATATATAATATATTACAAAACAATATAATGTTGCAGAACAGAGTATAACAATATTTCTAAGTTATTTCCTATATTTTAGATATTGCCATTAGAAATGTTGTGACATTATTTTTAAAATTTAGCTGGTACATTTCTTAGAAAATCAAAGACCTCCAATGGAGCAAAAGTAGTAACAGTACATGCAAACTCTTTTTTTGGGTTCAGCTTCTCTAGTTGATTTTCAGGGTTTTCTGTTGTTTGTACTCACTCCTCCCTCCCACCCCCCCTTTTTTTTATTTCTTTAATAAGAAATCATTAATGAATGGCATGTACAATGCTATTTTTCAACAAAATTAATTAACTTTCTGGTTGACTGTCCAATATGCAAATGGATAGTAGAGGTAGAGCCTGCCCTTTCCAGAACCCTGGAGATATCTCTTTGCATGTATGTAAGGTCTGACAGAGAAAATGTTCCTGGAATTATTCTCCATCTAAAATGCAGACTGCAAGCCTTGCCTTTCCATTTCTACCATGCTTGATTTCAAGAGCTTCTAGTATCTGGCAATCTGACAATTGCCAGAACAGAAAAGGAAAGCTACTCTGCAATGGGAAGTACCAGCCGATGTTCTGGCACAGAGGTACAGCACAAGATTTTTACTGTTTAAACACATATGAAATGTGGTTTCTTGTGACCATGGTTTGACATCAAACATGAACAATAGGTCTGACACATAAACTATTCCCAAGCTCTTTTAAAAAAAGCTTTAAAGTACTTGAAAGTAGCCAAGTGTCGTTACTAAACAAACATTGGAAGGAAGAAAATATGCCATTGACAAACAGCTGTTCTTCTTCAAAATATCTATATACATTCTTGATGTTCCTTCCTATCTCTGTATCTTACAAACATTCTAAAATGTGGCTGGCAGGGACTACAAGGGGAGGCCATGTGGAACACACATGGGAAGAGGAGCCTCAAATGTAGACCTAAAAATAATTCTAAAATAAAAAGTAGAAGAAAAAAAAAAAAAAAAAAAAAAAAAAAAAAGTGGTATTCTGACTAAAGTTAGTATTCTAACTAATTCTATAGTAGAAAAAAATCTGATAATATTTTTATGCATAAATAACCAGACTATTTCAGTTCATGACCTTTGATTATACTGCCAGTGAGTCTGGCAACTAGTATACAATGACAGTTTAGGGGATGCACATGGTTACACCTTGGGAAGTGACCTGTGGCAGTTCATTCCTACATTCTCTCAATTAACAAGAAGTTTCAGTCACTACTGACCTTGGATTAGTTAAATCCATCAGCCTAACACAAGTTATACCAAAGTAAAAAAGAAGAGAATCATCTTTGCTGTTTTAACATACCTTAAAATGTTTCTGCCTTTTCTTGTATAGAAAGACCCTAACAGCAAGTTGCATCAACAGTGAAAATAGTAGCTCTGAAAAGCTGAAAGGCTAATCTATTTTTCAAAAATGAAAATAAAAATAACATCTGTCTCCCTTTTGGGGATGTTGGAGGGGTGGAAGTAATGCATCAGACATCACTCTTTCATATATGTGATTTCACAGGGATGACATGCTATGGGAAAATTTCACTGGAAGTGATATAATGTCATGTAACATCATATGACTCTTGTGCTTTTCCAACATTATATTGTCCAAATATTATTTTTTTTCTGTTAATGTAAGGTTCAGTTATGCTATTTTTCCTTACTCCCTTGAGCAATTAATTCTATGAATTCACTCTATGAAACATTCATTTCAGTAGTATTATTTTCCTTGTTAAAATTAAAATCCCTAAAAGTCTAATCAGTCAAGTCAATATGTTCAATACTTTATTTTCAAAGTTTCCTTTTTTTTCTGTTGTACTTTTCTAAAAACAGGCGTTGATTTTCTTTGCTTTTTGTTAGACAACTGGAGGTATCTTAAAAAACAACAACAAAAAACAACAAAAAAAACCAAACCCCTCAACTTTCAGAAATTTTTGAGGACTACTCTCTGAAAATAACTGATTTAAAAGCCTAAGATTGGCCAATTAAACACTGTAAAATTCAAACATTAGATTTCTTACAATGTTACCCTAAGCCATTATTAAAAATGATTTATTTTGATCGTTTTAAAGTCAAACATCACTGTCATCTTGCACAATCTGTTGGTCTGTTACCATGAAATAAACTATATAGTCTTTTATACAGACTAAAACAAAAACCTTTTTGGTAACAAAATACCAAGAGAAAGTGCAGTTATTCTATGTTGTGATTGTCTTTATTCGGCTAAGTGACATATTTGCAAGAAACTAGGTATTACAAAAATATTTCCATGTTTTTCAGAATGCTTATCTATCCTGAATGACTAAAGGTAAAATAGAGTTCATATACATCTCACACATTATTTTCAGAGTTTCATTTTCAATTGACCTTTTGCTGATTCATAATGAGGCATTTAGAAAAGTTTTAAATCCTTTTTTTTTTTTAAAGAACCTGTGTGCAAACTAATGATAATTTTCATGAGATGCATTAGATAATGCTTAACAGATGATCTGCAGACAATACTCAAAAGACCTGATGAACTATAATAACTTTAGTATTACTCTGTCTCTACTGTTTTTTTCTACAGTTATTACTAATACACATTTGCATCTGAAAAGAGAATTGTACTCCATATTCCCCTCAGAAGGAAAATAATAATAATAATAATAATAATAATACTTTTATATTTATGATTTTGAATGGATGATTACAGGTACAGTTCAAAAGAAGTTTGTATAAAAATTTCATGCAGAAATATATAACTATTGTTTTCTGTTATTAACCAGATGACTAATTTCAGACTTCAGCTATTTGGTAAAAGTATTTTAAATAGAGAAATTAACAGAAAGAAGTTTTATTTGTTTTTTTAAATTGAAATATTTTCTACCTCCACTAGCAGAGAAGAGAGAGAATGAAAGTCATTTATTCTCAAGGGAAATGTGTCTCTCTTCAACAGGAGTAAAAATGGCTGGATATCAGTCAAAATTTTTATTTTTATTTTGCTTTCTAAACTTTGAGCATAGAAAATATGATAAAAAATCAAACAGATGTTTCCTGTTTTTATTAACACATAATACAATATTGCGAATATTGTGACTCTTGAAAATAATTACTCTTTCATGCTTCTGAAAAGGCTAAAATTTTGTCTACTCAAAAGGGTTTGGCTTTTACTATGCTTGTTTTATTCTGACTGAAATGACCTAAGGTTAAACAAAACTAATTCTTACTCTGGATTAAGCATTTGTATACTGTAGATTTTATAGGCCTACTTTATGTAGAAAAAGAAAAAAAAAAAATTAAAGCAGACTAATGAGAAAATCACTACACATTTCTCTTAGCAGTCCTCCAAGTATGATCTATTTTGAATTCATTTTCCAAAGGTTAACTGATATGTTTATGTTCCTTCCCATATGCTGAGTAGACTGTAAATTCTCTGCTAAAATGCTGACAGGAAATATGAATTAAGCCATTTGCCATTGCATGCTTGTAAAATTAAAATATGTTGACATTAGAATAAGTACATACAGAAAAATGATGCAAAGGAACAACTAAAGAAGTTATAGTCCTATATTGAGGTTGAATGAGGAAAAGTTTAGAAAAAGCCATGGCCAAAAATCTAAAATCCCACCATGTTTAAACTATCCATCTAGATTTTGTGAACTGTGAAAATAGACAGCATCCTCTTTATCTTTTTCTTTTTCTTATTTGTCTTTTGCTGAGGCAATCCCACCAGGAAATTACTTCTCTCTGTGTACAGAAGGCAGTATTTTTTTCCTTAACCCTTCCTTTCCAACACAATGAAATCGTAAGTCTTCTAATACATTATATACTATACTGACTAGAGCACTGTTAAAACTGGGTACAATCTGAATATGTTTCACTCTTTGATCAACATGCAACTAGAAATTGCAGTTTTCAAAGCATTTTATGAGATTCTGTGATAGCATTATGACATTCTTTAAATCAAAGAATTACAGAATCACAGAACAGTAGTGGCTGGAAGGGACCTCAAAAGATCATCGGGTCCAACTCCCCGGCCAAAGCAAGTTCCAGGCTGCCCTGGTAGGCGTCCAGATGGGACTTGAATATCTCCCAAGAAGAAGACTACACAACCTCCCTAGGCAGCCTGTTCCAGTGCTCCGTCACCCTCACCGTGAAGAAGGTCTTTTGCATGTCGGTGCAGAACTTCCTGTGCTCTATCTTGCAGCCATTGCCCCTTGTCCTATCCCCACAAACCACTGAGAAGAGGTTGGCTACATCCTTCTGTCTCCCACCCCTCAGGTATTTGTACACATTGATGAGATCCCCTCTCAGTCTTCTTTTCTCCAGGCTGAACAGACCCAGGTCTCTCAGCCTTTCCTCACAGGAAAGATGCTCCAGGCCCCGTATCATCTTTGTGGCCCTCTGCTACACTCTTTCCCTGTCTCTTTTGTACCAGGGAGCCCAGAACTGGACACAGTACTCCAGGTGAGGCCTGACCAGGGCAGAGTAGAGGGGGAGGATCACCGCCCTTGACCTGCTGGCCACGTTCTTTTTAATGCATGCCAGGATCCTATTGTCCCTCTTGGCCACGAGGGCACACTGCTGGCTCATGGTCAACCTGTCATCCACCAGGACCCCCAGGTCCTTCTCCTCAGAGCTCTTCTCCAGCAGGTCGTCCCCCAGCCTGTTCTGATATACATGGTTGTTCCTTCCCAGGTGCAGGACTCTACACTTGCTCTTATTAAACTGCATCTGGTTTCTTCCTGCCCATCTCTCGAGCCGGTCCAGGTCTCACTGAATGGCAGCACAGCCTTCTGGCATGTCAGCCACTCCTCCCAGCTTTGAGTCATTAGCATACTTGATGAGGGCAGAAGCTATTCCTCTTATATAATTTAGGGGAGCATTTCACAACTTAATATTAATATGCATATGGAAATTATTGTGAGATTGAAGACATTAAGCTCTATGATTTGTTGTTGCTTTTTTTTTTTTTTTTTTTTTTTTTTTTTTTTTAGGAAACTGCATAAATTGTTTGAATAAATATAGGAGAGTTTAGAATTCTGAAAGCCATCAGCTGTGTTCTTAGGATCATGAAAAACAATGTGTTAAACTGTGTGTGCGCATATTAATAATTCCCTTTCAAAATTATAGCATCTCACAGAGATTCTGAGTAAATTAAGCATTTTCCTTAGCTTTCTTAACTCTTCTGTTTCTTCTTAAGTAACTCTTCTCTGCTTAACATAGTTAAATAATAGATTATTAAGTACCAGAACATGCAATTATTAGCTTGGACCTTGCAATTCCCCTTGTTTCTCCAACACAGACATACTTATCCCCCAAAATCCCGTTTAGCAATCCACTGTAGTGTCATAAAATCAGCTGTATGTTGCTATCCTTTTCAACCAGTATTTGATCCAATGTTATATATTTAGCATACAACAACTTCAAGTGTGAAAAATGGCAGATAACACCGGACTTCTGTTTCAGGTTTCAAAAAAGAAAATGTCTTTATTTATATATAGACTGGGTGGAGAATAGATTGAAAACAACCCCGATGCTAAGGACCTGGGGACATTGGTTGATGAGAAACACAACATGAACTGGCAATGAGCATTTGCAGCCCAGAGATCCAACCATATCCTGGGCTGCATCAAAGGAATTGTGACCAGCATGTCGAGGGACGTGATTCTCCTCCTCTATTCTGTTCTTGTAAGACACCACCTGGAGTAATGCGATCAGCACTGGGGCCCGCAGCACAGGAAGGATGTGGACATATTGCAGCAAGTACAGAGCAGGGTCACAAAGATTATCAAGGGACTGGGCACTTCTCCTATGAAGACATGTTGAGGGAGTTGAGATTGTTCAGCCTGAAGAAGGGAAGTCTCCAGAGAGACACTATCGTAGTCTTCCAGTACATAAAGGGGGGCTACAAAACAGCTGGGGAGGGACTCTGTCAGGGAGTGTAGGTCAAGGGGTAATGGCTTTAAAATGAAAAAAATAAAAAAAATAAAAAAAAAATAAAAGTAGATTTGGATTAGGTGTAGGGAAGAAGTTCTATACTGTGAGTGGTGAGACACTGGAGCAGATTGCCCAGAGAAGTTATGTATGCTTCATCCCTGGAAGTGTTTAAGGCCAGGCTGGACAGAGCTTTGAAGCTTTGAAGGTGTCCCTGCCCATGGCAGGTGGGTTGGAATTAGGTGATCTTTAAGGTCCCTTCCAACCCAAACCATTGTCAGGTTATATGATTCTATGACAATTCTTTTCTAGTTCCTGTACTGGAAAGACGGAAAAAAAGTGTCACAAAAATGATGGATAGGAAGAGGAAGAATGAAAGCAGAAGTGTTAAGAAGAAAAATGTTTTCCTTAAATCTAAAGCTCTAAAATTGTTTGTTTGTTTGTTAGTATTTTTACTGTTTTTTGTTTTGGAGGGGAGACAGCTCAACATGCATTTCACATGAGATTACATTAATCAACCTTCCAGTTCAGAAATCTGACAGAAAGAAAAACTAATGTAGAAGAATGGGCTTCGACTTTTCAGAGATGCAAAACCAAGCAGGTGAAGTATGTAATGGACTTTTCTGAGCTTGGGAGAAAATAAACAAAGAAACAAACAAACAAATAAATAAATAAGGTTGGAAGAGACCTATGGAGTTCATGTATTTCAACAAAAACTGAGATGTTTTACCAGAGCTTCACAATGAATTGAAGCTAAAGGAGATGTGAACGTATTGGGTTTACATGTGTGAGAATTAAAGTTGTGTTTTTGCAGTGGATAACTCCACTAGCCTTGCAAATTTAAAAGTGATTGCCCAGGCATAACAGTGGGGGCTATGTTAAGCAGATAGGTGGTGGGAGGAACATGGGATAAACCTATCCAACTGGGGCCCTAGGTTAAGGGGGCTACACCCAGCACAGGCACCCTGCTGCTCCTGTCAGGAACACCGACCCATGTTGCAATACCTTCCACCCCGTGTTGAAGGATTCTGATGTAGTCAGCCGGGGGGGCAGACAAACATAGGACACATTGGAAAAGAGTGGTTGGTGTCAGTTACATCTCTTGTGTAACACTTGTATCATTAATGAAGCTTTTCTGTATTGGTATAAAATGTAACTATTATTTTGTTTGTAACTAAGTAATGATAATTGCTGTATTTTCATTTGAATATCTGACTCCACTTAAAAGGATTGAGGGCTCTTTTTTTTTTTTTTTTTTTTTTCCCCATATCACATATAATGTCACAATATTCTTATAGTGAAATTCTGTACGTTGAATGAAAAAAAAATAAAAATAAAAAAGTAAACACATTTTAAGTACTTTATGTATAACATAGTCTGCTTTATTTCATTCAAGAAGTTCTGCATAAGGACAAGGTGATAAAACAGACAGAAAGAGAAACGAATCTGCTCAAACAGCTGTTTTTGTTATTATTTGTATGAAAAGGACAGTAGAAGAGAAGCGTACTGAAAGTATTAAGGGTTTTGCACAAGGCAATTTGGCAAGCTTTCGTTTCTGCTTATTAACTTGCCTTCCCATGAGCCAAGATCCACAACCTTCTTGAACTTTGAAGGTTGCAAATATTTTTAACTGGACTGGTTATTGACAGCAGATCACTGTAGCCACTTTCTGTTATTTAATAAAATGGAATAGTGAAACAGCCAAAGAGTTCAGCTGAAGACCAAATAATAATGACAAGGGAAACAAAATAGTTCTGTAGAATTTCACAATCTTGAAACTGCCTGTAGCTTTAGAGTTGATCAAACTAAACATAAATAATTGGGACTTAGGGGAGAAAATAAAAATAAAAGTCTGGAACATAATGAAAGGGTCTTTGTCTTGATGTTTTTGTTTTGTTTTGTTTTAATCTTAGCATTACCATGAAAATTTAGATTCTCTGAGCAAAAGTCTATTCTCTACATATCTTTGCCATATATTTTTCTGGCTTGTACTGCAAAGTGAAGCTGCAAAGTGAAACATGAAGAAATCCTGAAGTGTGGATGTTATGATTTCAACCACAAAATAAAATAAAATAAAATAAAATAAAATAAAATAAAAATTAAATAAAAATTGTTCAGCAGTAGTTACATCATTCCTTCAAGTCTCATTATGAATACAAGAGGACAAAACTTATTTAAGCATTTTAACATCCTTTATTCATAAATGCATTGAAATCATTTAAATAGACAACTTTGAATAGCTTTGCAGCATCAGTTGGAAGAGTTTAGCATAATACTGTTAGAAATTAAGATGTTTACATCAGAACAAAAATTGTTTGTGTGCATGTCATTCTGTATTTTTAGCATTGTTTTCAGAATTAGTGATGATTGTAGTGTTGTCTATTAAAGATCATAAAGCTACTGAATCAAAGTTAAATAAAAAGTTGCATGAACTCAACAACAAGATAAACAAATTCTATAATACTGAGTTCATTCAACTTCACTGTCCTGACATGTCTGCATATTTAAAAACTGAAGCCCTATTTTTGTCTTAATTTATGTTATATTTATCATTTACATTTGGAATAATAGTGTACCTTTAGGAATAAATTATAAATCTGTTCAAACTCAGCAGTTTTCTGTATTACACTTTGATATCATATAATGAAAGACAAAAGTACCATTTTTAGGTTATGTTCTCATTTTAGAAAAGATTAAATTTATCTTCCTCATAATTTCTTTATTCTAATTTTTCCTCTGACTGCACATCCATAAAAATTCAAGATAGAAAGAAACAAACAAAAAAGCTACAAAGAAAAAGCTTCTATATGGCCCACATTCAACAAAGCCCTTAAATTCATTCCTAAAGTTTTGCTATTATTATTTGGCATAGAAATTAAGTTAATGCAATTTCAGAAAGTATTTGATTTATTCAGTGAATCAGAGTCTCTTAGCAGTATTTAGATTTCATTTCTAAGGTCCTAACTCTGACAAATATCCAAGGTCACTTGCATATGATTAACATACTTCTCTGGATTCTCAGCTCAGTATTACATTTGAATGAAGACTTTGCAACCTCCTGGGATCTTAGAGAGGATTTCATATAGTCCTAGGAGATAATAATTTAATTCGGTCAAAGACGAAATACAAGGAAATGACTTCTGTGACTAAAACCTTGAAAAATTGCTCTTATTCAACAACCTTGAATTTATTTGATCAAACAGAAGACACATGTTTATCAGAGAGGTCCTTCATCCAAAGGTTTCCAGTGGCTTCAGAAGCCAAATTATTTGCAAAATTTGCTTTGGACTGAGCAAATTAACCTTTGAAAGAATTGACTGTCTTCTCAGCTGAATAACATCCATGCACAGAGGTGTTCAGACAAAAGAGACAATGCTCATTTGTGAGACTCCTCAGCAAGGAACTTTAGTGCCTCGTGTGCAAGGGATTAGTACTGAGCAAGGGTGACCAGCATTGTAAGTGTGGTGATAGGGATCCAGAGCAGGATTTAGAATAACCTTGCTCTGCCCCAGCTCTACAACAGCAGAGACCACCTGGATAGGGTCCCACCAACCTATAGCAACCATATCACATTTACGCCACCTTTGTCCATGTAGCAGCAGCCACCAAAACCTGTTTTTTTCCAGTATTTGGATATTTGCGTAGGAAACTGGCCTGAGGCTCTCCTGAAAACTTTTGCCATTGGTATTGCAGTTTTTTCTGCTTTAATATATTGTCACTTCTATATATATATCTCACCTGGGACCTTAAAATGGATTTACCAGTAGCTGTTAATGAAAGTAAGCACTTCTAAAAAAAAAACCCAAGGTTCGAATTTTGTAAAGTAGATTTTAATAAAACATTAACTAGAAGTAGAAAACATAGTAGCTGTGCTTAAAATAATTAAAAAAAAAAATAGTGTAAATTATTATTTTTTTTTTCTTTTTTCTTTTTTTTTTTTTTTTTTTTT
>CM021765.1:157015305-157030474 GCA_011076525.1 Nettapus auritus
CCCTCCCCCTCCCTCTCTGGGATGGGGGAGAGAAACGGAAAAGTGAAGCCTGAGAGTTGAGATAAAGACAGTTTATTAAGATAGAAAACAATAATAATAATAATAATAATAATAGTGTGTATGAAACAAGTGATGCACAATGCAATTGCTCACCACCCGCTGACCCATGCCCAGTCTATCCCTGAGCAGCCGGCCCCCTCATCCCAGCTAGCCACCCCTATATATTGTTTAGCATGATGTCAGATGGTATGGAATACTCCTTTGGCCAGTTTGGCTCAGCTGTCCTGGGTCTGTCCCCTCCTAGCTCTTGCTGCACCCCCAGCCTGCCCGCTGTCAGGACAGAGCGAGGAGCTGAAAAGTCCTTGGCTTGGTACAAGCACTGCTCTGCAACAATGAATACATTAGCATGCTATCAGTGCTCTTCTCATCCTAATCCAAAACACAGCACTCTACCAGCTACTAGGAGGAAAATTAACCCTGTCCTAACTGAAACCAGGAAACCAGGACACCCCACTAACAATATTTCTCCCTATCCACCCCACCTGTGCTTCAAAAATTTCTTTCTCATCAAGGATTCAGTGCTGTTTTTTTTTTTTTTTTTTTTCCTTTTTTTTTTCTACTCTAGAGATATACTATCACAGAATCACAGAATTTCTAGGTTGGAAGAGACCTCAAGATCATCGAGTCCAACCTCTGACCTAACACTAACAGTCCCCACTAAACCATATCCCTAAGCTCTACATCTAAACGTCTTTTAAAGACCTCCAGGGATGGGGACTCCACCACTTCCCTGGGCAGCCCGTTCCAATGTCTAACAACCCTTTCGGTAAAGAAGTTCTTCCTAGGATCCAACCTAAAATTCCCCTGGCGCAACTTAAGCCCATTCCCCCTCGTCCTGTCACCAGGCACGTGGGAGAACAGACCAACCCCCACCTCGCTACAGCTACTAGATATACTACTTATTAGAGCACAACAGCCAAGAAGGCGGCAAATAGGTAGTCTTCTTGCTTGTACCACTTAAGCAAGACATATATCTAAAATATATAAATGGTATATTATATATATATATATACATGATATATAATGATATATAATGATATATATATAAAATTTCAGGTGAACAAATGAATTACAACCATTTTTTATTTAATCTATTCAACCTCCTTTATTTAAATAAGATCTCCTAGTATATGTAAAAAACAACTATGCCATCCACTCTCAGCAGCAAAGTATGGACATTAGAAATTACTTTTCTCAGTAATTAGTCACTTCTCAATATTAAATAATCTTTTACTTTTTGGTTGTTTGTTTTTTGTAGTTTTTTGGTTGTTTGTTTTGTTTTTCTCCTCTCAGTTTCATAGCTTTCTCACTGCTGTATTAGTTGATCAATTAATTGAACAGATCAATGATTGAGGCCATTTGGCTAAAAGTAAATTAAAAAATAGGGTATAGATTATGCATATATATATATTCCTGAACACACCATGTTGTGATGTAGATCTTTCTACTAATCTGTTCAGTACATCACCTTTAATAATTCAAACTGAAGAGACTCTGTTGAGTTCTTTGTACTACCACTATGAACTGGCTTTGGGTCTCATTGGTACTCCTTCTGGACTTCTACATATGTCAGCTTTCCATTTTTTCTGTCCTTAACTCCTATCTGCCTCAGCTGCATTAAGTGATTTGGTCAGTAGCGGTCTGCCTCCCCCCAAACATAAATACAAGAGAAAGATGAAGAACAAGCAACATATTTAATACTTATCCTTTAAATAAGAATAATATATAATTAATTATATGCTGAGTATGGAAAACAAAATACAGAGAAGTAACTTTAAGGTGCTGTTTGCAATTATTCCGGCCAGTCAATGCATACATGGCTATACCTTGTCTAGGCTTAAATACATATATATTTCTGTAAAGGACATTTGGAAGAGAAAGAAGCTGAAAAGTAGCAGAGGTGATTAAATTATTCTTTAAGATATTTTTCAAATAACAGCAGAACAATAATATTAAGGGAAATATTAAATTTTTAAAATATATATATTAAATTATAAATTTAATCAGCTATTAATACAAACATTGTCATATATGAGAAAACTGAAAGGACAGAGTGAAGAAAAGATTTGTGTTATATCCACTTAGTTGTTACACAACATTCAAATTTATATGAAAAGAAAACACTTGCTACAGTAGAGATGTGGTAGTAACTGGAAAAAAAAAATAAATATTGGGGTCAAAATTTCAATAGAATTAATAGTCATTTAAAAACAAAACAATAACAATATGAAGTTGAATTTGATCAATCGAAGAACTAACAGAAATATATTTAACCATAAATGTGTGTGATTTAGCTTTGTGATTTCAGATATAAAGAAAATCTTATTTTTAAATATATAGATAGATAGATATGACTTGCAAAAAAGATGGAAGGGCAATAAGAAAATATTTCAATACTCCATATATCTCCATCAAGGAAGCTTCAGTAGTTATTTATATCCTGAGTAAAAAATAAATATTTGGTATGCAATTATACATGCATTAAAAATGTTTTTCAAAGCAAGTTCTCAGAATACATATTTTCAGTCAGCAGATAGAATATTTTGGAGCAGCCATGTCAGACAAAGTTACCAAGAAGGGCCTTCTGTGACACCATGAAGTATAATTATACTGACATGATAAAATTTCCAATTCCAAAGAATTACAAAGTGGGCAGTTTGAAATCCGCATTAGAAGTGTAGGAAAAGTAAACAGAACAAGGAGAGTAACTAAACAGCTGACCTCTAGTGAAGGTAAGTATGTATAAAAAATGACTGCAATGAAACTGATGTTTTCAGTGCTTCCACAACCAAAATCTCTTTTACATCAATAGCTCAGCCCAGGTTTTTCTCCAAAGAAAACCTGAGGCATTTATTTCTAGGATACTCTTCCATTCTAACAGACATTACATGCAAGTCTTTCATTGGTTTAATGAGACTAAGATTAGGATTCTACTTTCCATCATGCAAATATTCACATAGATTTTTTTTTCTTTAATAAATATTATAGTAGGTAATACTGTGGTATGTACACTGTTGTGATCTACTGTACAATAAATTTTATTAATAAGATATTGTTATCATTTTTAATCCAAATAAATTAGACTATAGGATATATACTTAATTATGTAAAAGTAATACCCTTTTAAACATGTTCCGAAAAAAAGTTAACATTTTTTTTTTCTTTTTTAATTTTCCAGAGCTGAATATCAGTTACTACTTGAGATATCCTTTTTAAAACTCTTCATAAGAATATTTTTATGAGACATTCTGGAACAGATGTTTTTTATATCTATATGTCTGGAGCATAAATTGTCTTTAATATTATCCCTTTGCCATTAAATGTGCAGTCTGAAACAGTTTATCAGGCTGTCTGCTGATGTTGTCTTCCTCCATGGAAGATTCAGTCCCAGAAGTAATTCAGTATGCTGAGTTAGACACAAACAACACAATAGGAAAAGTCTTGCTTTGGGGAAGTGCCTGTCAACTTTCCACTGACTAATGAACTTCAATGAATGCTACTGATAACCATCTAATTTCTAAATGCCTTGAAGTAGGTGAGAGAAACTCATCTTCAATGGCAGAGTGAAAAGTTTATTTTATTTTATTAATTTTATTATTATTTTCTCCAGTACGCCTAGCATTTAATTTTATACTCTGTTTTCAATCAAATATCAACAAATCTATTATGTGTATTTAAGGAGAACTTTAAAATACTATAAAAAGAAAACAAAATCAGTCTACATGAGCTATAAATGTACAAGCAGTAAATGATCAGATCTTCAGTTAACGTGATTGTCTAATCAACATGCTCAGTGTTACGATTCCATTATACATTATTTAGGGATCCAGATTCAGACATATTTTTCTCTTTAACATAAAGTTTTACAGAGACATGACAATAATAGTGACAGAAAACCACTATGCGTCTCTTATATTATTGCATTTGAGGTGCTAACTAAGTTATTTGCATATGATTTCAAGCCTTTTACAGTCTGTATTTCTACAGAAATGTTCAATAAAAGCTTTTTTTGTTGTTGTTTTTGTTGTTGTTCAAAAACTAGTACTTTGGCTTCAGCACATAAGGACAGAACAAAAAATAGTAATTAGCATTTCCTTCCTGAGAAGAAGCTGAACCAAATAAGACCATACTCAACTTATCTTTCATTTCCCTTTCACTTGGTCTGTTTCAGGTAGAAACCCATCTAGAAGGCTGCATTTGCACATAAAGAAGGTGAGATAAGAGTCATTTCAGCAGCAAAGATATTTTAGGAAGGGCCCTTATCTGAGCTCTGTACACACAGCAATAATTGAGTATCTTCTTACTGTACCCTGTGATGAATAATCAGGCCTCAAATAGGATTCCAATTAAAATTTACAATTTATTAAATGAATAAAGGCAAGCAAACAGCTCTGGGTGCGCCAGGCGTCTCTGCTCCACCAGGACGTGCTCCTGTTACATCAGTTAACTGTTTTTTATGCTCCTAGACTAATACATATTCATCACTATTCCTAGAAAAGGCAGGGTTAGTATGATTAATTTCCAGAGTCCAAAATTTGTCCCGGACGCATGCATATTAGTCTCTGGTGGTCTCTCCGGGGATCGCTCATGCTGAAGGCTCATAGTCTTCTTCCCAGGCTTTGTCCTTCAGCTCCCCCTTTCTCCTTATTTGATAATCTCTTGGCCAGATACCAGAGACTTGCACAGCGTCCCATGCAAAAGTTAGCAATTAATTTTGAAATGCCCTTTGTTCTCTTATCTCCCAGACCTGAGTCTCAGTCTCAATGTTCGCCCCTCTATCTACACAAATTGCTGGACTCTTCCTTTACATGATACAAGAACTATGTACACTAATCACTCTGTTTTTCTTTGGTAGAATGTTATATTTCATCATGTGGCCCCAGTATTATTCCATACTGACACAAATCAAACACATTTCACAACCCTAAGAAATGAACAGCTGGCAGTGATGAAGCCAGGAGCAAGGTAGCTTGACAGTCCCTCCTCATCAGACAGGCACATAACCTTTAATCTAGTTAATTGGCAGTAATATTCTGTTGCAACTCCTGCATCTAATCTGCAACCTGAAATGGACACTTAAGTCTTTTATTGTCAAGAGACAAAAATGAAAGTAATGTCACAGATTTGGTGACTGGAAAGGAGAATTGATATAGGAAAAAAAAAAAAATATATATATATATATATATTTATATATAACAGAAAATGAAAGAGTTTTATGGTATGTCTTGGACAGGAGAAAAGTCCCCACACAGGTAAATAAAGTCATAATTATTTATAGCAAAGCGAGTGAGTACTGAGGACATACAGAGTTGCTAAATCAATCCTTTCTTTTGTCAGGTTATTATGAAATCAGGATTGGAAATTGACAGAAAGTTTACTTACAATACATTAGCTAATTTTCAATTGTGTAAAATGCAAAAATAAATCCAGTGAAATTAATGCAAAGATCCACAGCTGTTTATGAGATATTATTGTTTATACGGACATACCTTAGAAAGTTATTCACCATTTGCTTGGAGATGTAAACTGTGAAAGTAACTATACAGGATATTACAATAGTTTAATTTAGTTTAGTTTAGTTTAGTTTAGTTTAGTTTTGATTTTTTTTCCAGAAAGTATGCTTTCTTCTTCCACTTAAATTAACATGATCTTTTTTCACGCTCTTCTTAAAGAAGAGTGTGCAGTCCAAACATCATAAAAAAAAAAAAAAAAAAAAAAAAGAAACATAGCCAACAAGGTATTTCAATACTATGAAACATCAGTGTGTTTTTCAGTACCAAAGGCAAGTTTTTGAAAGTTTTTTTTTGTTTTCAGATAAAATATTTTTACAGTACAAGGTTTAGTCCGTATCTGCAATTTCATTTATATTATTTTATTTATTAAATAATTTATATAAAAATATACAAATTGTTAAATTCTGACCTGTTACATTTATCCTTTATGTTTACATTGAAGTTGTAAATTCACATACTGTAATTTATACAAAACTAAACATTCTGAAATTTTCAAGCACAAGAGAATACAAAAACCCACCAAAAATATACCTCACTTATGTATTTAACAATAAATATTAACAGAAATTTAGTTTCCTGAAAAGAGAAATTAAAATTTAATTTCCTTCTCATTTCTTCCTTCTGCGTGCTAACAGATGTTAGAAATAGAAATTCTATTACATTTTTTTATGATTTTAGAAAATTAACTGAGAAACAGCATCCTTATATGCTACTGATTCATTACTTTAAGTGAAACTGCAATTTAGTTACCATGAATGGAATATTCTTCACCTAGTAATAAGATCCTGTGAGCTTAAATTCTAAGAGCTTCAGTATTACAATACTTCATAATATTTGATAACATACACTATTCTGAGACATATATTATATTTGATGTTACAAAAATGAAAATTTGACTTACTCTGGATATTTTTGAGATCATAGACAGATGCAATAGTAATAAATCTCAGAATGAGGGTTTTTTTTGTTTTAATACTTGGAGTATCTGCCTAATTTTTACAATTTTTCAAGTTGATTTTATTTATTTATTTATTTATTTTTGTAATCCAAACCACTTTTTCATCCTTAATAATTAAGTAATGAGATGAATAATCAGCTAGTCATCTTAAAAAAAAAAAAAAAAAAAAAGGAACAGATTGCTTACTGTTCTTTGGCATTAGGAACACTGCATGTCGTGCAAAGTCTGTTAGCATCTACTTAAAAATATGAGCATGGGTGTGTAATGAATTGCATGATGCTTGAATCAGTCCCTTTCAGTCATTAAAATGAGGCTTGGGAGAGTGGGAAGAGCGTTAGTTTTCATTTGACATATACTTTGTCACAACTGCAAGTTGCAGTTTGGAAGGGAATCGTTAAACTACATTTAGGAAACTACATTTTCCCTTATAACTTTCTCCTTTGAAGAATGAAACATCTGATTCTTTTTATAAAAACAAAAAATAAACATATTGAAACATTTTAGACATATGTATATATAGTGAAATAAGACACGATTATAATTTTTAATTTAATGTCACTTGCATTGTAATAATAAAGGATAATTTAATAATATAATAGAGGATAGATAAAAGAGATTTGGGGGTATTTTGTTAATTACTTTTTCTATTTTTTCAACAGAATTCATCTTTCCTTTGAACTGTGTCTTTTTTGTACAATTAATCCTTGTAGAGTAAATACTGGTTCTATAGAATAATACATGTTCTTTAGGACAAGATGTTGCTAGTGTACAATCATGGAAAGACTTATTATCCTTTAAGGTACTCATCACAGAATTGAGGGTTTAATGTATTTCTAAGTGAAAAAGAAGATGTTTTTTTGTCACAAATTCATTCTGAATTTTACATGAATTTCTGACTTGCTATATATAGAGATATATTTTAACCAAAGATGGATCCACAAAACTGTTGCTATTGCTCTTTTCACATATAAAATTATAGGGACTATATTCATGTAGAAATAATATTTTCAAATTAGATACCAGTTATACACTTCACAATGTTTAATTTTCACCATGTAACACTGAAAAGTTTTATGTATATGTTTTTCTAGCAGTTCTGCACACACTGGGGATTTACATACCAAACCCAAATATCTATAACCACTCCACAGACATCTTAATTTATGTGATTTAGTTATAAACCAAATTTTATTAATTTCTATAATATGGTTTCCATTTTGGTTCAAATTGAATGCTTCTAGAATGTCTCTCACACTGTCATCTGGCCTTTATTACATAGTTACTTGTCAATTACTTCTTTCAGAAACAGTATATCTAATTTTTTCATAGAATACAAAGTAAATGAACAACATAATCATGCATAGCCTTATATAATTGCAGTACCTAAAGAGGGCCTACAGGAAAGCTGGGGAGGGACTCTGACAGGGAATGTAATGATAGGACAAGGAGTAACAGCCTTAAACTAAAAATGAGTAGATTTAGATTAGATATAAGGAAGAAATTCTGTACTCTGATGGTGGTGAGGCACTGGAGCAGGTTGCATGGGGCTTTGAGCAACATAATCTAGTGGGAGGTGTCCCTGCCCATGGCATGGGGCTTGGAACCAGGTGATATTTACGTTAATAGAAACCATTCTATGATTCTATAATAAATATGTGGTGGGTTTTTTTTGTTTGTTTGTTTGCTTATCTATCCAGTGAAGTATCTTATTGATAGCTTGTGAAGAGATTGAGAGATAGACTGATGGGCTGCTCAAGTGATTATTGTTATGCATGATTATTCCTTTTGATGCTTTTCAATAGTCAAGTCAGTTTCTATATATGTTACATATGCTGTAGTCAACTAAATAAAAATAAATCTAAATTCAAAAAAATCATCCATGTAAATCATTGTTGATAGGACTGCTTATTGATAAGTTGTTTTTGTTGTTGTTGTTGCTTTCTCAAGTAATTGGTTAAATGATGTTAAAGACCTATATTCTGTTTACTTTTCATGACAAATTTATCTGAATTACTTCACCAAAATACAAAAGTGCAGACTATGATACCCAGGAACAGAGGTAAATTCCTTCTAGAAATTCTTGATTTCACCAGACTTCAGCAGATAATTTAGGCTGATTTTACTAATTCATTAATATTTCACTTTGTAAAAGATGTTTTTGTTGCTGCTATTGTTATTTTAATGTCCTTATTTAAAACAAGAAAGAGGACACAAGAAATGAATGTATATATTATTTTCAGTGTTAATGCTACTTTAGTTACTTTAACAACTGTATCTCTAAAATAAGATTTAAAAGCTCAAGTTTAATCTTGCAGAAAACCTCTATGTACTGAAGGTTAGTGATAAGAAGAAGTTAAACTTGAAAGAGTAAACAAAGTATATGTTCTTTGTTCTTTGAGTTTTGGAATTTTTTTTCTTGGTTTCTCTTTATCTAGCCTTTTTAAATTTAATTTGTTTGGTAATTTCATTAAGCCATTATATCTGTGTGTTTTATTTCTTAATTCTCCATGGTAATAAACTATTACATAGTTGAAATTATACCAGCATGGCAACAAAAGCCTGAATTAATAGCACAGGAGTGAAATTACTCCCACTAAAACAGCAGAGAAGTACAAAATAGAGGTTAAATAAAATATCTTCTGAATAAATAAAATGAAGGGTATGAAATTTGCTTTTGTACTGTAATGATTTACTTCAGGGGATTAAATTTCTTCATTCTCCAAAAGGAAGGTTTTAGCTCAAAGACACACTGATCCAAAAGGTTCCATAAACCTCCAAGTAGAAGACTTTTGAAATGGTTGTTCTACCCAGTTATGGATATAAATTCCAGCCAGATTTTTATGGATAATGAAAGGAATCATGTTGTTCATGACAGGCAATGGTCCACTGATGTTTAGTTGATGTTATCAATAATTACAGCATATTCAGTTCTCTGACATGATTTTTTAGATTGGAATTTTAACAGCATTTCAACTGAAAATCTACTTAGGTAAAGTAAGTATTACGTAAGTAATATTTGCATATTACTGCTTATATTAAATATTTGAGCCCTACAAATGATTATTTTCAGTTTTGGACTGAACCCTACAATGTTAGAACTTATTCCAATGTATTCTAAATGTATTTGTATTTATTAACATCAATTTCATACACTTAGGTATTGCTTAAGCATTAAAGCTCTAAACAGATAAAGTCATGAGGAGACTGGCAAGCCTAGTCCTTTTCATCTTCAGAAAGGAACAAAACTTCAAATATTGAATGTAAAAAAATGGGGAAGACATACTCTACAGTATTGCAACACAAATAAATTACTAGCTTAATTTAAAAGTGACTTTTTTTTTTTTTTTTTTTTTTTTTTTTTTCCTCCCATTTACTCCAAACTCAACTGTGTTGCTTTCAGAAGTAAGCTGTCATACAGCAATGAAGCTGTTGTGCATACAGGTGGCTGTGCCTACTTGTAGGCCCAGAGAGCTGCGTCCATCCTTGGCAATCATATCAGCACTTTCTACTAATTATCTTTTCAGTGCACTGTAATTACCCTCTGTTGTTCCCAGTAAAAAGCCGTAGAGGCTTATTTTTTCTTTGCTTTTTAGAATTCATATTATTTTCCAAATTTCATTGTGCATGCATGCCACACATACATAGAGAAATTCTAAATGTGCACAGTACTGCACAAAGATACTATTGGAGAGATTAAATTTGTAAACATATAACAGTGCCTAACAAACAATGACATTCTAAAAATTCTAAAATATTTTTATTAGTATTTCTGTTTTATTTGTCCCAATCATAACAATATAAGTTAATGCATATTCAAAAACAACAACAACAAAGTAAGAATAGTAAGAATAGAGTATGTGTCAACTTAGACCTACTAATGTTTCAAAAGACAACGACTTCACTGTGAAAATGTAATACAGTCTAAGGATCCACCAGAATCTAAGTATTCTTTTATCTTCAGGACTGCGTACATAGAGCAAGTATCAGGTTCCTTTATAGATTTTAGAAACTGGTCACTGATCAAATGCCTTTCTTAATTCATAATGCCTTGGAGAAAAGGAATATAGAAAATAAAAAAATAATATGAGCAAAATAAAACAAGAAGTGGAAGTGTTTGAGCAGAAAACAAGCAAGCAACAAAAATACTAAACGACTCAAGAGAACTGCTTTAAATCTATATAATTTTTAGAGGAAAATAAAATGGCGAAAGTAGCAGCAGACAAAAAGACACTACATGACACAGAATAAATTAATTTGAGTATTTTTCTCCTCACTTTCATTATGTGTTCCTAATGAAGAACAAAAGGGATGAAAGCACATATGTTGCTGAATCAGCTAAACAAACGACCGAAGTATTTTGCCCAGCTTTTTTTTTTTTTTTTTTTTTTTTTTTTTTTTATCTGAAATAAGATAAAAACCTTGCAGTAGGGAGAAAATGGAAGGAAAGGGGAGGGAAGAGAAGGCAAAAAATGAAGAAAAGTTAAAGTTCCTAATAGCATATATTTTATTTAAATCCATTGCTCTCATGGTTGTTTTTTTGTTTGTTTGTTTGTTTGTTTTTTGGTTAGTTGGTTTGTTTGGTTTCAGTGAAAAGTGAAGAAATATAGGAAAGTATCTATGAAATATTGCACAATGTCATGCCCCAGAAAGTCCCAATTTCCTTGAAGTCCCAGAGCAACTGATATTTTTATTATGGTGATATGATGGTTTCTTTTTGTTTGTATAATAGAAGAAACAATGTTGAATGACTGAAATGTATTCTAAACCTGACAGCAAAAGGCAGTTCTCAATCAAAAATATCATCTGTTTTAAGGTCCTGATATTTCAGCTTAATTCAGAGGAGCAGAACCTTGGATAATTTCTTAATACAAGTATTCCCCTCTAGCTACAAAATTACAAAAAACAAATTATGTAAAATGATGCTTATTCCCCAACTTAATCATAAAATCATAGAATGGCTTGGGTTGGAAGGGACTTCATCTTGGGTTGGAAGGATCATCTGATTCCAACCCACTTGCCATGGGCAGGGGCACCTTCCACTAGAGCAGATTGCTCATAGCCCATCCAACATAGCCATCAGCACTTCCAGGGATGAGGCATCTACAACGTCTCTGGGCAATCTGTTCCAGTCCCTCATCACCCTCACAGTAAAGAATTTCTTCTTAATATCTAATCTAAATTTAGCCTATTTAATTTTAAAGCCATTACCCCTTGTCCTATCACTATATTCCTTGATAACGAGTCCCCCTGCAGCTTTCCTGTAGGCCCCCTTTAGGCCACTATAAAATCTCTGTGGAGCCTTCTCTTCTCCAGGCTGAGCAACCCCAACTCTCTCAGCCTGTCTTCATAAGAAAGGTGCTCCAGCCCTTTGATTATCCTCATGGACCTCTTCTGAACTCATTCTAATATGTTCCTGTCATTCTTGTGCTGGGGACACCCCAAAGGTGAATGCAGTACTCTAGGTAGGCTCTCATGAGAGTAGAGTAGAGGTGGAGAAACACCTACCTTTCCCTGCTGGTCGTGTTGATTTTGGTAGAGCCCAGGTTGCATTTCGCTTTCTGAGCTGCCAGTGTACATTGCTGGCTCATGTTGAATTTTTTATCAGCTGACACCCTCAAGTCCTTCTCCTTAGGTGTTGCTCTCAACCCATTCTTCATCCAGATTGTACTTGTGTTTGGGAGTACCCCAGCCCAGATGCAGTACCTTGCACTTGGCCTTGTTGAACTTCATGAGATACACACAGGTCCACCTCTCAAACCTGCCCAGGTCCCTCTAGATGGCATCCCTTCCCTCCAGTGTGTCAAACACACCAAACAGCTTGGGGTCATCAGCAAACTTGCTGAAGGTGCACTCAGTCCCACTGTCCATGTCACTGACAAAGATGTTAACTGTCCCAGTACTGACTCCAGAAGAACACATTGAGCCATTGATCACAACTTTTTGGGTACAACAATCTAGCCAATTCCTTACGCACTAAGTGGTCTATCCTCAAATTAATGCCTCTCCAATATAGAGACAAGGATATCTGGGGGACAGTGTCAAATGCTTTGGACAAGTTTAGGTAGATTATGTGTGTTGCTTTTCCCCTACCCACCAATGCTGTAACCCCAACATACAAGACCGTCAGTTTTGTCAGGCACAATGGATCTGTCCTTAGTGAAGCCATGCTACTGGTCACTTCCTTATTTTTTATGTGCCTTAGGATAGTTTCCAGAAGGATCTGCTCCAAGATCTTGCAGGCACAGAGGTGAAACTGACTGGCCTGTAGTTCCTTAGGGCTTTTTTTTTTTTTTTCCCTTTTTTAAAAACTGAGTTTATGTTTCCCCTCTTCCGGTCAGTGGGAACTCCACTGGACTGCCATGACTTCTCAAATATGACAAATAGTGGCTTATCAACCACATCCATCGGTTCTCTCAGGACGTATGGATGTATCTCGTCAGGCCCCATGGACTTGTGCAGCTTTAGATTCTTTAGTGGTCTTGGACCTAGTCTTCTGCTACACTGGGTAGTTCATCATTCCCCCTCCCCCCAAAACAAACAAACAAACAAACAAACAAACAAAAAGTTAACATGTTTTGCCATGTCCCTTTTTAAAAACATTGGTACAATAGGGAAAGGACTATATGAGATTTAGAGAAAGAATGTATCAGAGCTTCCAATTTAGGAATGACTTGAGAGAATCAAGGACAACACTTTAAATTCATCTTTACAGTACTAAAGCTACTTAAGTACATAAATACTGAAATCTAACTTAATTTAACTTGAATACTGAAATTCTAAATACTGAAATATTGGGAGATGAAAAACCTAGAAAACTTCAATGGCAACCATAGCTGCCAGTTGGCTTTCATTTCTTCCTCCCTACATTTAGGGAGATGCTGGTGTACATCTGGATTCCATCCAGATTTGTAGTCAGAAGGTACCTGAGGTACTCTCAGATTTCCCAGTCAATATATAATTATAAGGAATAGTAATGACTAATTTTCATCTTTTCCATAGAATTTAAATTGAAGTAGCCTCATAAAAACAAGCAAAAACTTCATAAATCAAATAATGTTATTTTGTTCTCAAAAAGTACTTAGAATTGTACTCCTGAAATACAATGCACTATTATGGCTTAATATTTATTATTTTTACTGTTAAAAGATATTTTTATGATTTGTTTCTCCACTTGTTTTAGACAATAGAATGACATAAAAGAATACATTCTAGAAAGATTAACTAATAAATATATAATCAACAAATGTCTGCCACATTTAGGAACTTTCTTGCAAAGATTCTCTGCATCTGTTTTCTTGCAAAAGTTATATATTTCCAAGTACTATTTCCAAGTAGGGCTAAAGCAACAATCCAGAATCTCATAAAATATTCTGGTAATTTCTATGTAGAGAGTATGTAAAGACCAGTCACTCTAGTTAGATTAGTCAAGTGAGAAAAACTTCAGCATACAGAGAAGATTTAATATCCTGTCAGGTATTTGCAGAAGCAATATTTTAGAAAAATATAACATAAAGAAGAAGATACTTGTCTCCCTGGTCTGTTAGTCCTGGGCCAAAAAGTCAGTTTTGAAAGAAAATATTTTCTATATTCAATAGATGTTAAAATATTGTTTGAAGTCTGAAGGCCTTTAACAGAGGGACAACAACATTTCTAATCACCCTAGAAATGGGATTAGTGAGGGTCGTTTTTATAAGAAAATCCCCAAATTCCCCTTGATCCCCAAATAATTCCTGTCTGAAGTCAAGATACATGTATTCTATCTATGTATATCTTTAGAAATATATTAATTACTTTTAGCTATGATTTTTGAAACTAAGTGATCTGAAGTTTGTTCATGATTTTTGCATAAATTATTTCAATCTTCACAATCATGTAAAATAGAATATTTAAAATTTCCTTTTAGGAATGTTCTATTGCTCATGAAAAAAATAACATTATAGTCACCTTATACACTTAGGGTATTAAAGGATAGTTGTATCACAAATATTTATGTAGGACATAGAATATTTGTTTATTGGACTAGTATAAAATGAAATAAAGCAGATAAACCTTTCGTGATTTGAGGTCAAATCTACATATTATTTCTTTATTTATAATAGGCAGTTCACGCAGGCAGGGCAAGCAGGGAGGGCAGAGTGATCCCCCCCCACCCCTAAGAACACCTCACCTAATGGCTGTCTACGACTAGCTAGGCCACTGTGGTCCTCGCTAGGCAGAGAGCTTGCTCTAGAAAGTCTGTAGCCACCCAGACAGACTGCCTGCTCCAAAATGCGGCAGTTCAGGTCTCTGGGTGCAGGGAGTGCCAGAACCTGCTGCTGCCATCTGAGGGAGGCAGAGATACTGTGTATGTCAGGTGCGAGCAGGTGGATGACCTGGTCCGCCTGGTGGCAGAGCTCAAGGAGGAGGTGGAGAGGTTGAGGGCCATCAGGGAGTGTGAGAGGGAGATAGACTGGTGGAGCAACTCCCTGCAAGGCCCGAAGGAGAGGCACCGGGATTAGACTCCCCACATGGGAGTGGACCCCCTGCCCGGTCGCTGTCGGGCAGAGGGAGGGAACCTAGGAGTTGAGGAGGAATGGAAACATTCTCTGCTTGACTATGCAGGAAACGGGGGGGGGGGGGGGGGGGGGGGGGGGGGGGG